>AP025054.1:22424906-22503872 GCA_036186865.1 Eustoma russellianum
CAAAAAAAAAAAAAAAAAAGTATAGTACGCAACAGAATATCAGGTGGAATGACCGCAATAAAAGCAATTTTGCTCCACCCTGCCCTGGAGTCTTGAAAGCGATTTTTTTTTTTAATTTATCTATTAGAAGCAGCAGAAAAACAGTTTCTTCTTTTTCAACTTGCAAAAATTGATAAGGACCCTCGGTTCCACCGCTCTAACGCAGGAGATGTATCTCCTGCACCTAAATCCTTTCACCCAATTCATGACCACGTGACATGTGGAAGTAAAGAGGTGGTTAGGCTAGAAGCGAGTGACTCTTATCCAGCCTCACTACCCCTTACTGCTACATGTCGTACGGTGACGTGTGGTGTGAAAGAAAAAAGGTCAGAGTATCCTATCCCAATCGAAGAAGCTTAGTAAATTCTTCTTACATGATGTAAATAACAAACTTAATAGCTTTTTAGATTAAAAGGCTTTTTACCCTCCAACTCTACCAAACAATCAACACAATATGTCTACTATAAATTAGACCAACAAACTTACAATCTAATTAGATCGAATACTATTACCTCCACATTTTCTTTTTCTTTATCACATGAAACGGATGCAAGAAAAAGAGGACAAAAAAGTTTTAACAGTAAAAAGAACTATTAATATTCGAACTTTTCGCAACTTAAAGTAAAAAAGGCACAATTTAAGAGTTCACAAATAAAAATTATGTGAACTTGTAACAATAGATATATTTAAACCAATATTACACCTTACGAAATTAATTGTATTATAAAATTGCTAGATGAACGTAACTGATGAAAGGAAAAATCCATCCCAAAAAAGCTGAAACAAAATAGGAATTGTTGTTGAAGTTTAATGGGGAGATGGGAATTGGAGGAGAAAGACAAAAGGAAACCAGAAAATAATGTCAGAGACAGATGAGAGCAGGGAATGCAAAGAAGGAATCCTCGACAAAGCATAAGAGTGTGAGAAGTCAAAAATAGTTATTCCAAATGGCGCGCACATGGGATTGAACTCTGATCATGTCAGACTTACGTGGCCTATATGTATGTGGACTTGCCTTCGTGGGCTCGCCTATACACATTTCCTCTTTCAAATAATTTCTTTTTTTTTTAGACGAAAGCTGACAGGTTTTTTTTTTAATCCCTATTTGCTTTGCGTTCCATCCACAAGAAAATAATAATAATACCCTTTAGCTACAAAATAGGTTTTGTAATCAATAATCAAAATTTTTTCAATTAATCATGGTCATTTCCACACAGTGTTAGTTGTTCCGGTGTTACACACTTTCTTTTCATTTGTTCAAGAAAAAGTAAGCTTCAGAATGTCAAAATTTTGGTTCCATTCATACACTAACTTCCATTCAAGTTAAAATATGATTTACAAGGTTATTTTCTTTTTATACAGTGCTATTTTACAAGTTGACCAGCAGTCACTGTTAACCTTATGCAAATTACAACGGTTATGGTAACGGCTAGTTACCAATGCAGCTCAGCTATACACAGAGATAATTCTAAGTAGTATTTACAAGTATGGTAAGTCTGCCTTCTTATCATGTGCTCCACTTCGTTACCTCAGCTCAGCACTTCATTACATTGTCTTCTGACACATCTTATTTACGCGCTTCACCTTAGCACTTCTTCGGCTCAGCACGTCCATACTTCATCGTCTTGGTTCCGTGCTTCACCTCAGTTCCCTTTTACTTCAGCACGGCTACCTTTATTCTTTACTCCTGTCAGAACAGCTCAGCTCGCTGACAATTTGTTATCCAGCATGTTGGTTGCCTGGATCAGGTCAGGTGACCTGAGTTCACCTCAGCACTTCAGCTCAGATCAGGTCGGCTAACCTGAGTTCAACTCAGCTCGGCTGGGCCTTTATTTCCACACTCTCCCTCAAGCTTAGTTGTATTGTATATATTCATACAACCAAGCTTGGACATTAAGTATTGTAATATGCTGGTTGAGACTGGTTTTGTGAGAAGGTCAGCTACTTGATCCTTGGTAGAGATGTAGACTAACCTGACCTCGTTTCCTTCTATCTTCTCCCGAAAAAAATGTCTATTGATTTCTACATGTTTTGATTTGTCGTGCTGAACTGGATTCTCTGCCATGCTTATCGCAGAGACACTGTCGCAATAGATATGGATTGGCAGGCTTGCTTTTATGTGAAGATCGTCGATTACTCTTCTGATCCAAATGCCTTCACATATTTCTAGTGCAAGGCCTTTCAGCTCAGCTTCTACACTGCTCCTTGAAACTACAGGTTGCTTCTTGCTCCTCCATGTAACTAAGTTTCCCTAAAGGAATGTTCCATACCCTATAGTTGACCTCATGTCCGTTTTGGATCCAGCCCAGTCTATGTCTGTGAATATCTTGATACTCCAATTTGTGCTCTTCCTGAAGCACAGTCCTTCTCCAGGTGCATTCTTGAGGTACATGAGAATTCTTAGTGCAGCTTGTAGATGCTCATTAGTAGGGCTGTGCATATATTGAGATACAAAACTGACTGCATAACATATATCTGGCCTGGTATACGATAAATGGATTAATTTTCCAAGTAATCTTTGATAACTAAGTTTATCAGTTGGATTAGCATCCCACTGCTCTCTCGGTTTGTATCCAGGTTCTACTGGAGTATTTGCTGGTCTGCATCTGAGTAGACCAGTTTCTTTTAGAAGATCAAGGATGTATTTCCTTTGTGAAATAAACATTCTTTCTTTATTCCTAGCAATTTTCGTTCCTAGGAAGTATCTTAATTTACCAAGGTCCTTCATTTCAAATTGTGCAGATAGTTTTGTTTTAATATTGTTTATGCTGAGGTCATCATTACCAGTGATTATTATATATTAGTATGGTCAGCTCTCTCTTAGGTGAAATTTTGGTAAACAGTGTATGATCACTATGACTTTGGCTAAAATTCAGGTCGGTTACTACCTTAGTGACCCATACAATGATTTCTTTAGTTTGCAGACTTTTTTCTATTTGTTTCATTATTAAAACCTGGTGGAATACTCATGTATACTTCCTCAGCTAAGTCTCCGTTTAGAGAAGCATTTTTAACATCCAATTGGTAGAGTTCGCAGTCTAGGTTTACTCGATAGAAAAGATGACCCGAACAGTGTTAAATTTAGCCACTGGTACAAATGTTTCTAAGTAATCTATTTCATATGTTTGTGTGAAGCCTTTAGCTACTAGACTTGCTTTATACTTATTTATGGTTCCATTATTGTTATACTTGACTGTAAACACCCATCTGTACCCTATCGGTTTTATGGTGGCCAATGTGGGTGTCAGTTCCCACGTAAGACATTCATTTCTTCATTTATTGCTTTCTACCATTCAGGTCGGCTTAGTGCTTTCTTCTGTGGTTTTTTGAATAATATTATCATCAAGTGAGCACACGAATGTCCTAAAGTTAGGATTCAACTTATTGTAGGATATATATTCTTCTATGGGGTATTTAGTACAAACAGGATTCCTAGTGCACTTCCGAGTTCCTTTCCTTAGTTCGATGGATCTATTGTCTATTTGAGTTTCATGATCATACTTTGGATCTTCAGCTGTTGGTTGTATTGGTTCAGCTCGGGTACTGCTTTCTGGGTCTTCCTGATAATTGGAGACTTTGGGAGAGTTAAGTACAGCTTGGGAATTAGTATTGCCAACCGAAGATAATTGGTTCAGAGCAGCGCCGAGCTGCTGAGCTCGGTAGAATTTGTAATTATGAATTGGAGCTTGGTTTCTCTTTACTGTCAACTGTTGTCCAATATTCAGTAATTTTTGAATTGTTTGTTTTGGTTAATAATTTGTAGAATGCATGTCTTTCATGAAAAATGATGTCAAGTGTTATAAACATTTTTTATTGGCTGCACAGTAACACTTGTAACCTTTCTGTGATCCTGAAAATCCTAGGAAGATACACTTAACTGACCTGAGATCTAATTTTCCTCGAAGGCTTGACTAGATATGAGCATATGTTGTACACCCAAATAATTTGAAGGGCAGCTCAGAGAGTAGCTTAGTATGTGGGTAATGACTTAAGAGTATTTCTCTAGGAGTTTTAAACGTCAATACTCTGGATGGCATCCTATTTATAAGATAGGTAGCAATAAGAAAGGCCTCACCTCATTACTGCTTGGGTACATTCATGCTAAACATGAGAGCTCAATTTACTTCAAGTATATGCCTATTTTTTTCTTTCAACAATTCCCAACTGTTGAGGTGTATAGTTGCAGGAGGTTTGTGCTGAGAAAAAGGGTTTGAGTTATTGCTTGACATGTTTATGTGATAAACATGCTTTATATGCTTATATATATTGTTGCCGTACTAACAAGACATGAAGCGTTAAAGCTTACATCATATGGCAAACATTTGTTATCTTTGTACTATTTTCATGTGCCATAGTTAATGAACTAAACTAGTTCATTAAGTGAAGTGCTTAAGTTAATGAACTAACTAGTTCATTAAATGAAGACATATTTGGAGAAAGCTATATGGCAACAAATTTGAAAATGGAAAGTCTTCTCCTCATTTCATCTCACATGCCTAATATATATATATAATATATATATCCATATTTTTTTAAAAGTCACTATATATTTATATTCTGACGTACCACCGACACGTCATATATATTACATACTTCGACGTCACACCACTATATACACCTCATATTTATGAATATTCAAATCTTATATCATATAATATAAGTCATGGTGACTTCAAAATTATAACGACATGTTACAAGGTCATAAACCGAATTATTGTTGTATCGGGTGACTACTGAAACTTCACCAATATGTCACGTACTTGCCATATAAAGATGACCAGCCTATATTCATAAAAAATGCTTAAACATTTCGTGGCTCACATGTTACAAACAACCACTTGTAGAGAAAAAGGGGTTTGAGTTATTATAAAATACATGATTTAAATAACATGAATTAAAGAAATGCATGACACGTTTTATGACTTGACACGTTTTTGCATAAAACCTGCCTTATATAGTTCATATATAATGTTGCCGTACTAACGAGCCATGAAGCTTTAAGGTTTACATCAAATGGCGAACATTTGTTATGTTTGAACTATTTTCAGTTGACATCATTAATGAACTAAACTAGTTCATTAAGTGAAGTACTTAGTTAAATGAACTAAGTAGTTCATTAAAGGAAGCCATATTTGGAGAAGGCACAAAGGCAACAAATTGAAGAATGGAAAGTTTCTCCTACACCTTATACACGCCTTTTATATATATATTTATATATATTCAGATTTTTTTAAAAGTCACTATACACATATATTCCAATATACTACCGACACGTTATATATTTTACGAACGTATGTTAACGTCACACCACTATATTTACCTTATATTTATGAGTATATTCAGGTCTTATATCATATGATATAAGTCATGGTGATGACAAAATTATTACGACACGTTACAAGGTTCTAACCAAAAATTGTCGTATTAGGTGAATACCGAAATTTCGCCGACGTGTCACGTACTTGTCATATATAGATGGCCATCCCCTACACTTCAAAAATGACCAGAAATTTCGTGGTCTATATGTTATATTCATCCATGAAATCATTCCATGTTGGCACACACAAATCACTCCCAATTAATGCCAAATTGTGGAGATTTCAAATTCAACTTTTTAAGCACATGGGGCGCCACTTACTTCAGCCATTAGAGCTGAATTTTCAAGTTATTCTATGTATATTATGTATGACATAATATATATAACATGTGCAAAAAGTTTGAATTCAATCGGAGAAAAATCGCGTAATCGACAAAAGTCAAAAATTCGGTTTTCTACGAACACGACACATGGAACATTTTTGGCATGACATATAACATGTATATAGACACTTTTTACATACTCTATATATTCTAAAGTGTTCTATAAAAATCAATTAAGGGCTGATTGGAATATACCATATGTGTATAATTATTGTGCGCTATTTTACAAAGTTTGCAAAAATAAAATTCAGCACATGTACAAGCTACATCACACGCCACTTCAGCCTTGTTGGAGCATATGTGGAGCTTTGTTGGCATCTTGATTGGCCAAGAATGAAGTATACAAGGTTGGTGACATAAAAGAGGGAGCTACACAAGGTAATATTTCAAACTATGTCACATTTGTGACACATGCTGGAAATTCAGCATGTGTAAATAAGCTGGCCGGCCATATTTGCTTCTTTACATTGAATGGATTGATTGGAAGATAAAATGGCAATGTTTTGAAGATGTTAAGGAAATATTGTGATATGAATGTACTTGGCCGAATTTTGTCTTGAAATTAAGCATATTTGATTCTTCATTTTGAAGGAATTAATCTAATACCAACATGACAATATTTTGAATATGGTGTGAATATCACACATGCTGAAATTTCAGCATGTGAAAGAATGTATATGGCCGATTTTATGGATGATAATGGAGATGATTTGTCTTGCAAATTTTATGGAATTTATTATGTGACTTATGGTAACATTTTTATGACTAATCGGCACATGTTTTTAAGTGTTATTTTCAGATTTTATCTAGTCATCAAATGATGACAACTTTCATCCAATCAATGAGTGCCAAGTAAGCAAGGCTATAATGATCATCCAATGAGGAGTTGCCAAGTAAGTAAGTGAATGTCACAATGATGTAAGATATTCTTCCAAGGACATAAAAGATAATTTTCAAGAGGAAGATAAGGCAAAGGGGGCGGCCACACTTTTGATAAAAAGGAGAGAAGGAGATCAAACAAAATACAAGGTTTGTAAAGGGTTGGAGTTGGTGTGTAACTCCATCAACCCTGTGTGGTAAGGTGTTGTTTGTTGTTTTGTGATTAGTGATAACCGAGGAAGGTGTCCTCGAAGATTGGAGTAGGTTGATTTAACCGAACCAGTATAAAATTCCTT
Organism: Eustoma russellianum; assembly: GCA_036186865.1. NCBI lineage: Eukaryota > Viridiplantae > Streptophyta > Magnoliopsida > Gentianales > Gentianaceae > Eustoma > Eustoma russellianum. The sequence continues at coordinate 22,431,821 of AP025054.1, forward strand.
GTGTTATTTACTTTTCAGCACTTATTTTAAGTTTCTAGCACAGTGCATCATTTTCATCACGTTCTTAAAAATAGCAAACGAACTGCAAAAATCACCAAAATTTTCAGAAACATAGCCACACGTTTTAAGGTTCATTTGGCACAAGTTTCAACCCTTTTGGACAAGTATAAGTCATCAAAACGTTAAAAGGTCTGAGACTAATGCAGTCTGATTTTAGGCATGCAAAGGTTGAGACTTTGAACGTATTTGATTAACTTCCTAAAAGAATTTTCAAAACTGTTTCAACCCAATTAAATACACATAATAAGGGGTTTGTCATTAAATTTTCAGACCATTTGGAGTCACGGTTTAATCGGAATTAATTTTTCAAATCAGAATACCGTTTCTGGCAGATTTGCGCAATCTGACCACCAACGATTTTTAAAAGGGTTAAAGGTCGAATTTTGATCTGAATTTTTTAGGAGATACTCAAAACATCTGAGAATAATATCTCTCCAAATTTCAGAATTTTTGAACTGTAACCTAGTTTTTAAAACGTTGCAAAACAGGTCCTGAAAACAGAAACTGTTTTCAGAAGTTAGGTTTTTGGTTAAAACAATTTTAAAAACCACATTTTCTGCACCCACTCCGAAAATTGCTTCTTAATTGTGCCATATTTACTTCTTTACATTGAATGGATTGATTGGAAGATAAAATGATAACGTTTTGAAGATGTTAAGGAAATATTGTGATGATATTTAAAATATCACACATGCTGAAAATTTCAGCATGTGTCACAAATGTGACATAGTTTGAAATATTACCTTGTGTAGCTCCCTCCTTTATGTCACCAACCTTGTATACTTCATTCTTGGCCAATCAAGATGCCAACAAAGCTCCACATATGCTCCAACAAGGCTGAAATGGCGTGTGATGTAGCTTGTACATGTGCTGAATTTTATTTTTGCAAACTTTGTAAAATAATGCACAATAATTATACACATATGGTATATTCCAATCAGCCCTTAATTGATTTTTCTAGAACACTTTAGAATGTATAGAGTATGTAAAAAGTGTCTAGATACATGTTATATGTCATGCAAAAAATGTTCCATGTGTTGTATTCGTAGAAAACCGAATTTTCAACTTTTGTCAATTACGCGATTTTTCTCCCATTGAATTCAAAATTTTTGCACATGTTATATATATTATGTCACACATAATATACATAGAATAAATTGAAAATTCAGCTCTAATGGCTGAAGTAAGTGGCGCCCCATGTGCTTAAAAAGTTGAATTTAAAATCTCCATAATTTGGCCTTAATTGGGGGTGATTTGTGTGTGCCAACATGGAATGATTTCATGGATGAATATAACATATAGAACATGAAATTGTTGGTCATTTTTGAAGTTTAGGGGCTGGCCATCTATATATGGCAAGTACGTGACACGTTAGCGAAGTTTTGGTATTCACCCGATGTGACAATTTTTGGTTTAGAACCTTGTAATGTGTCGTAATAATTTTTTCATCACCATAAATTATATCATATGATATAAGACCTGAATATACTCATAAATATGAGGTAAATATAGTGGTGTGACGTTAACATACGTTCGTAAAATATATAACGTGTCGGTAGTACGTTGGAATATATGTGTATAGTGACTTTTAAAAAAATCTGAATATATATAAAAATATATATAAAAAGCGTGTATAAGGTGTAGGAGAAACTTTCCATTCTTCAATTTGTTGCCTTTGTGCCTTCTCCAAATATGGCTTCCTTTAATGAACTACTTAGTTCATTTAACTGAGTACTTCACTTAATGAACTAGTTTAGTTCATTAATGGTGGCACCTGAAAATAGTTCAAACACAAAAAGTGTTCGCCATTTGATGTAGGCCTTAAAGCTTCATGGCTCGTTAGTACGGCAACATTATATATAAACTATATAAGGCAGGTTTCATGCAGAAACGTGTCAAGTCATAAAACGTGTCATGCATTTCTTTAGTACACGTTATTTAAATCATGTATTTTGTAATCACTCAAACCCCTTTTTCTCTACAATCTCCCCCTTTTCATGATTTACAAAATAACCTAAGTTCATGATTTAAATTTTGTCGCTCCCCCTCCAATCATACACAAATTCAAATTTTGAATTTCAAATTTCAAATTTTCTCTCCCTTGATTTGTGCAATCACTCTTAATCAAATCTCAATCAATCTCTCTCTCCCTCTTAAATCATGCATTATCTCCCCCTTTATTTTGGAAATACAATCAAAAGCGTATGTAAAGATGAAGATAGCAAAAAAATCATGCATTTCAAATAATATCAAAAGTGCGTTCTTAAGGGTTATTTATTCAACCCTTTGAGAATGTCCCTTTTGGTATCCAAATTTGGGTGACCTTTCTAGGTCTTCCAAAAGGTGAGAAAGGTGATGAAGACGCAACATAATATACGTTAGGGGCAAATGCGTTTGGCCTTTGGCCGAGAATCCCATCATGCACACAATAAGATATTTGTCTTTGATATGCATTTGTATTCATGTGTATACTGCGTGATCTAAATGGATTTGTGTTGCATGATCGTCGCGTATGCATCGACGGTTTCCTTTCAAATCTATATGGTACATGATTATACTTTGCACGTGATGAAAAAGAAGAAGTGCAATGAGGTATAATAGGTGACTCGCTAGTTTTGATGTTCACCTTCTTAGGCTTTTCAATCCGTTTGAACACATATGGTTGCTTAGATGAAGATAAGACAAAGTTTGTAGATTTATTTTGTTCCTCATTATCTTCAAGGTACCCTAATCCAGTTTTGTCACTTTCATACTTTTGCGAAGAAATGAGACAATCTAGCGTGCAAGTTCCTCTATCGAATTGTTTTACCGTCTTTTCTAGATCTTCGTTTCTTGATCTCAAATCTGAGATCTCGGCTTTTATTACCATATTTTTGGATTTCAAGGATTGAATTTCAGATCTCAATGACACAATCAAATTTGACGACTCCTCTTTTGAATCGTTTAATTGACATACAAGATTTGCGTTAGAGGATTCTAACGATTTCTTGTCTTCAATTAAGCGTTTCTTTTCTTTTGCAAGAGTTCTAGCAAACTTATGTAATTCAAGATATTCAACATACAAATCATTAAAAGATAGTTCAGAATCAGAATCGGAATTAGAATTTACCTCACTATCAAAGGGTGGAGGCCTTTGCCTTGACATACCTTCTTCCTCGGTTTTGTCGCTAGTGGTTGCCATCTCACTAAGATCGTTGGATCTCCTTGTTGTGAGTTTGCCTGCTCTCTGATACCACTTGTAGGACTTGCAAGGCACCACTAGAATGGGGGAGGGGGTGGTTGAATAGTGGGTGCGGAAAATTTGGTTTTTTAAAATTGTGTTAACCAAAAACCCAACTTCTGAAAACAGTTTCTGTTTTCAGGACCTGTTTTGCAATGTTTTAAAAACTAGGTTACAGGTCTTCAAAAATTCTGAAATTTGGAGAGATCTTAGTCTCAGATGTTCAGAGTATCTCCTAAAAATTTCTGATCAAAATTCAACCTTTAACCCTTTTAAAGGTTGAATTTAATCTAAAATTTTTAGGAGATACTTAGAACATCTGAGACAAAGATCTCTCCAAATTTCAGAATTTTTGAAGACCTGTAACATTGTTTTTAAAACGTTGCAAAACAGGTCATGAAAACAGAAACTGTTTTCAGAAGTTGGGTTTTTGGTTAAAACAATTTTAAAAACCAATTTTTTCGCACCTATTATTTAACCCCCTTCTAGTGGTGCATTGCATGTCATACACCACTAAGTCATACCATGTTGGCACACACAAATCACCCACAATTTAGCCTAGATTTTTGGAGAATTCAAAACTCAATTTCATTTTTGCACATAGGCGTTTTCTACTCAGCTATTGGAGCTGAATATACACTTCGTTTTATGTATATTATGTGTGACATAATATATATTACATGTGTCAGAAGTTTGGAATTAATCGGAGAAAAATCGCGTAATCGACGAAAGTCGAAAATTCGGTTTTCTACGAACATACACACATGGAACGTTTTCGGCATATGTGTAACATGTATCTAAACACTTTTTACACATTCGAGACATGTTAAAGTGTTCTAGAAAATTCAAAATAGGGCTGATTATTATTTACCATATATGAGTAAATATTGTGCATTATTTGACAAAGCTTGCCAAAATAAAATTTCAGCACATGTGCATCCTCTCCTACACACCTACTGTTGAGAAATATGTTTGGATAATTTTCAAAAGTCATGATTTTAAGTAGTGAATGCATAAAAATATCATACATGGTGTTATATGTGATTAAAAGTTGAAAAAGTTGACATTGATCTCTCAGGTTGTTGCACTTCGATCGATCGATGTACTTCGATCCCTCACATCGATCGATCTATGTAAGGCAGTGAAAGTTCAAGACCTTACTGTGAGACATTGATCTCTAAACCTGAGACACATCGATCGATCGATGTACATCGAACCCACACTTCGATCGATCGATGTAGGTCAGAGACAAATTCTGAAACTCACTATGAGACATCGATCTCTGAAGCTGAGGCACTTCGATCAATCGATGTCTAGGGTTTTTAGAAATACTTTTCTAAAATGTTTGTAAAGTGGGTTTTTTCATTTGTACATGATTTATACATGTTAATTATGTGATTATTATGTGATTTTGATAAATATAAATGTGTTGTGACTAATATGCCTTGGAAGTTTCTAGAACTTATCAAAAAGGGCAAAATTGGTATTTTGAGTTTTGTAGGAACATGATATAGTGGATATATATCAAGGACTTATTCCCATCTTATTTATCATGACAAAGATGATATTATATTCATTTCTGACCATCGGGGTCATTTGTGGAGTTTTCTTTCACCAGGGGCATTTTGGTTATTTTACCCCTGAGGGTATTTTTTTTGGTATTTTCACTCAAAGAATCTCTTGAGTATATTCTAATCTTCATTCTAGAGTTGAGTTGTGATTCTTTTGAAGATTATATGGTGTCTTTATATTATTTCTCTCACATGATGATATTATTGACTACAGCGGAATATGTGACGAGTTGTGATGTCACATTCTATTTCTTTCTGAAGACCCTCTTCTATGTATTATTGGAGTATATTTATCATCATTTTACAGAAAATTTAATGATTTTAAAGGTGTGGAAATGATCACAACATACAAGAAGAAATTATGGAAATTTTGGTGTTACATGTTGACATAATCTTGTTAATCATTATTTGGTGATTTCTTCTTCAAAAATCTAAATTGATATACTTCTATATATGTTCAAAAACATCCATATTCAGGTGGAGGTGATATATTATTCATTTTATGACTCGGTGACAAGTGGACCAACCAAAAAGGAGCTATTAGTTGGCAAAAATTGCCAACTTGGAATTTTCACATTCAAAACTAACGGCTATGTTAGACAAAATGGAAATGATTTTTGGTTTGAATTTATCAATTCTCACATGCTTATTCTCAATCCAAGGAGTTGAGAGGATATTGGAGGAATATGCCATTCTATCTTCTTCTTATTATCTTCACTTTCCAAAGGATAATTGAGACTTGCCCAGGTGGAAAAATCGGCCAACATGTTGATTCCAAAATGGACCAATCATTTTGCTTGTTGTTTCCAAGTGTACAAGATCAGCCAATGATGTGAAGACACTTAAGCATTGATAATGAATATGGAGACATATAAGAGATCTTATCTTCAAGGCTCATCTCACACTATAAATAGGAGGCAATGGTGAAGAAGAAGAACACGTTTGAAGCTCACTTGAAAAGCATTTGTTGATTTGTCTAGCTATCATCTTCTTGTTGTTGTTTTTGTTCCATTATTTGTAGCCAAGGTGTTTTTGTTGTACTTGTTGGAGAGCTTCAAGCCTCTTGAGCTTCATTTTAAGATTGATTAGCCAATTCTATAAGGCTACATCAATAGGTGGTATAGGTGTTGCAACTAAGTGTTGCATAGAAGGTGTTCATCCAAATATTGAATAAGGTTGGTGTATAACCCAAGGATCAAGCTTGGTTCTTGTTGTAAGTTGATTCATACCATAGTGAAATCCAAGGAAAGGTGTTCCTTGGGATTGGAATAGGTCAAATTGACCGAACCAGGATAAATTCTCGGTGTCCTTGTCTTGTTTTTACATTTATGTTTTCTGCTCGTTATTACTGCAGTTTTCACACAACTTCTCATGTTTTTAAAAATAGCTAAACACTTTCAAAATTCGTGATTTTTGGTGGAGTTATACTTTAGACTGTTAGGTTTTATTTGCAAAAAGAATCACTTGATTGGAGCAAGTGAAAGTTAGTCCTTCAGGCTTTGCAAGATAACTGCTCTATTCTGGCTGCAATCTGACCAGTTTTGAGAAAACTTGAATTCTGTTTTAACCAAGAGTTGTTTAAGATCAGAGCCTTTTGGAATCATCAAGTAGACATACTAAGGAGTGTTTTGACATAAAGATCAATCTTTTTGGTTGAGTATTCAAAGAGAAACATGTTTTTCAATTTCAGCAACATTCTGTCCAATTCTGTCCAGATTGACCATCTGAATCTTTTTATTTGTTTCAAGGGTCAAACGATCTTATTTTTGTCTGATTTTTGGACGGAGGCTTTTCAACACATTGAAGTTAAGTTCTAGAAATTTTCATAATTTTTGGAGTTGTGTACAAGGATTTTTGAATTTTTTAAAAACGGGTTCTGAATCTGAGGTAGTCTCAGATTCTGTTTTCAAAGGTGATTTTTACCAAGGGTAGTAGTGTAATTTCCGCTAAATACTATTCACCCCCCTCTAGTGGTGTGTATTGCAGGTGCACGGTCCAACAAGTGGTATCAGAGCCAAGGTCACGGGTTCGATTCCCAGCAGGTGCAATTGCTGAAGGGGAGATTGTTGGGTGCAGCAATTGTCCAATGGCGTAGGCCGTGTGGGTGTAGGCCATGTGGGCCAAGTCACAGTCGAATGCCGTGGGCGCTTGTGTGTGCCGAATGCACTATAAGGCTAAGGTATGCACATCTCCTATCACCAATTGGTTTTGGGAGAGTTAGTACCGCCTGAGGTCCTATAAGTGGTATCAGAGCGAGGTTCACACCACTTAAAGAAGCAAGATTCAACACTGTACGATCAACACAAGGTCAAAAAACAATATTTCAACTTAGCCTTCTAATCTCAAATTAAAGGTACATACAATGGCCATAGTTTCTCAAAAAGGTGAGTTGGAAGGTATTCCACACAACGTCCTCCTCTTTTCGATGGAAATAATTTTGTTCATTGGAAACTTAGAATGAGGCTATTCTTAATGGCTATAGACATGGATTTATGGTCTATAGTTGAAAATGGGCCGTACATCCAATGAAAATTGTACAAGTTAGTGGAGTCACTCAAGAAGTTGAAAAATATAAAAGTGAATGGTCATCGGAAGATAAAAAGAAAATGTCCATGAATGCTAAGACTATGCAATTACTATTAAACAGACTAACGACTTTTGAAGCAGGACATGTGTCAAATTGCACAAGTGCACACGACATGTGGAAATCACTTGTATTAAAACATGAAGGTATAAGCGGTGTAAAAGAATAAAAAATAAACATGATTATGACTGAGCTTGAATCTTTCAAAATATTGCCAAACGAATCCATAACATCTGTAGATTTGAGGATTACTAACATTTTCAATGCCCTTGAAGCTTTAGGCAAATCATTCACGAACAATGAAAAGGTTCAAAAGGTGTTGCGAAGCCTTCCTGCTGAATGGGATCCAAAGGTCACGGCGATTGAAGAAACGAAATCGGTCATAAAAATGGACGAATTGATAGGCTCACTAAGAGTATACGAGTTAAAACTAAACCAACGGAAGTCCGAATTACTAAATCATCTGGTAAGTCAATCGCTTTCAAATCAACTGAATCACATACAAATGATGATAGTAATAGCGATGCTGAATTAGACGATGACTTGATATTGATAGCTAGAAAATTTAGAAAGTTTTTTAAACGTCCTAATAAGAATAGACAAAGATCTTCTTCTTCTTCTTCTTCTTCTCAACCTAGAAAAAATAACTCTAATAACAACAAATGGTATAATAAAGAGTTAAAGTGTTATGAATGTGGTCAAAAAGGACACATCTCTTATGATTGTCCGACAAAGAAAAACGCCAACAACAATAATAATAACAATAAACAAGAAAAGGAGACGCAAAAATCAAGGCTAAGGAGACCAAGCCAAGGAAAGACAAACGAGCAATGAAGGTGAGCACATGGAGCGACTCATCCGACTCAGAATCCGACACTGAGGAAGCTCAAGTCTGCTTCGTATCCAACAAGGTAAGTTCTTCTTCTGATGATGATTCTGATAGTGAAATGACATTTGATGAAATGTATGAAGAATTTTTAAGAATGCATGCTCACTGTAAAAGGCTATCTAAAGAAAAGAAGAAACTAATTGAAGAAAACGACAAGTTGAAGACGTCCAACTTGGAGTTTTCCGATCAATTAGAATCTTTTAAACAAGAGTCTACTAATACTCTTGATTCTTTAGAGATTAAAATTGAATCATATAGGAAAAATGAACAAAAATTGAAGTCTAAGTTAGAAAGTTATGAAAATGAGATAGTACAACTTAAATCTATTAAACTAAACTTAGAAAAAATGTTAGAACAATTCAAGTCTGGAACCAACATGCTAGATACATTAATATCATCACAAAAATATGGAAATGATAAAACTAGATTAGGATATAAAGAAGAAGATGACAAAGTAGATAGAAAGACTAAGTTTGTATCATCAACTACTAAACAACCTATAAAAACAACTTTGCCTGTTAACTCATTCTCTACTCCTTCTTCTACTTATTCAAAGATAAAAATGCAACACGCATCCAAAAATGTACACACGTATAAACATGCAACTAGGCAAAACTTTGCATCTAGACAACCTAGAAATTATGCCTATATGTATACAAATGCAACTAGACATAATAAAGTGCATCCAACTTATTATGAACCTAAGTATAGGCAACACTCATATAAGTATTATAGAAACGCATATGAACATACATACATAGCACCATATAAGAAACAAAATCATATGCCTTACATAAGCTATCAAAATCGGCCCCAACATAGTACATATAAACCAAGGTACAACATGTATAACAATGTATCATCTTTCAAATGAAATGGACAATTACATGAAAATCCTTTGTATTATTCAACTTATAATAATGTTAAATATGTGCCTAGAAGGTATGTCCAAGTTTGGATACCTAAGGGATATCTAAACAAGGATGGTGCTCCTAACATTCAAGGACCCAAATAAAGGGTAGCTAAAACTTTATCTTCATTGTAGGAAAAACACAAGGAGTGCAAGAAGGAGACAAAGTCAAAGAATATAAAAACTAAATGGTTTTTAGATAGTGGATGTTCAAGGCATATGACGGGCAACCCCAAACTATTCACCGAGTTGGAACATATCAAGAATGGAGGAAAGATAACATTCGGTGACAACAACAAAGGACAAGTTGTTGGAAAAGGAACAATTGGAGACCCTAACACATTTCAAATACGAAATGTAGTAAGTAATCTTTCTTATAATTTATTAAGTATTTCTCAACTTATAGATTGCGGATATAATGTTTCTTTTCTTCCCAATTCTTGCGATATAATAAATGGAAAAGGAGAAATTGTATTAAAAGGAAATAGAGATGGTAACATTTACACTCTTACCTTAGATAACATGTTAGATGCTAAGGTTAAGTGTTTAATATCACATGACTTAGATGTGAATTTATGGCATAGAAGATTAGGCCAAATATGAATTTCAACCATTAAGAAATTATCTAAGAAGAATTTAATTAGAGGAATGCCTAAGTTAGACTTAGATAATTTTCAAATGTGTGAAACATGTATTAAAGGAAAACACATTAAAGAAACATTAAAACCAAAACATGAAGTGAGTACTAGTCATGTACTAGAATTGCTTCACTTAGACTTATTTGGTCCAAGTAGGGCAAGAAGTCTAGGTGGACACTACTATGTGTGTGTCATAGTAGATGATTATTCATGCTATACATGGACATTGTTCTTAACACACAAAGACGATGCTCCATTAGCAATCGAAACTCTTATTAAGCAACTTGAAAATATATACAAAGAAAATGTTAAAAGAATTAGAAGTGATAGAGGTGGAGAATTTAAAAACAAAGATGTAATCAAGTTTTGTGAATTACATGGATTAAACACGAATTCTCACCACCTAGAACACCACAACTCAATGGAGTTGTAGAATGTAAAAATAAAACAATTCAAGAAGTTGCTAGAACAATGTTATGTGAAAATAAATTACCAAGATATTTATGGGCTGAAGCTGTAAATTGTGCTTGCTATATAATAAATAGGCTTTCTATTAGAAAGAAATTGAATAAAACACCTTATGAGTTTTTAAACAATAGACAACCTAAGATTATCTTAGATTATTTGGATGTAAGTGTTTCGTGTTGAACACTAAGGATAATCTAGACAATTTTGAACAAAGGTCTATTGAATGCATATTTGTTGGTTATTCAACTAATTCAAGAGCATATAGGTGTTATAATCCTGCATCTAGAAAAATAATTGAATCTATACATGTGAAATTCAATGAAAATGCATGCTTTGAAGTTAGTGATAAAACTCAACATAAATAAGAAAATATTGTTGAAAATATGTCTGATGATGATATATTACTTGAATCTGTACTTGATCATCTAGAACCAACTCCCCCTGAACGAGACATGCATGAACCCTTAGATGAAATAAACGAAGAGATTTTACAATTGGAAGATAATACAACTAACTTACAAGATGATTCAATTGTATACGACAATCTTCACACTAATGAAACATTTGAACAAGATGAGGGTGAACCTAGTCTGTAGCGCCTAGCCCGATGCCGTCATCGGTACCGTTGCACCCGCCGTAGCCTACTACAAGGACTACGAAGCGTCAAAGCAAATCAAACACACGTCATCCATGACATGAGATAAATCAGCGGAAGCGTCGTGACAATTTAAAACCTCGATAACAATAGTACTTCAATTTAAAACACAACAGAATGAAAATGTGTCTGGTAACGTGTCTAGTTACATCCAACCACAAGTGAATCAACTAATAGCTATCAACTAAAAGCATCCTAATTTCCCATTACACGTCTATCATCCCAATGAGCCCATTCGCCGTCGTCCTCTACGAATATCATCTCATATTCAATCTCACCTGAAAAATATGAAATAATTTTTCTTAGCCAAACAACGCTAGCAAGTAACTCGTCTATACATCTTAAGGAACCACACATGACGAGTCACCAAAGTTCTTATATAAACGATGCCCAAAATAAGGTGCTCGGGGTTAACAAACACATCTTTATAATCATACATCAAGATCACGCAAGTCACGTATTTAACATCAAAGGGAAGACAACACGTACTAGATTAACACAATTACATCAGCAAATACAGACTGAAATATCCCTTGCAGCTCACACTTATGCTTCGTGCAACGTGATGCATGTACTCTCTTCAAACCACGCATTGACCAACAAACACAAACATATGAATTTTCGTAATTCATGTCATGCACATCTTTTCACAAACTTTTAAAACACTTCTTGTCTTATTCTTCACGTAGCAGTACTTTATACCCTGTGGGTGATCATCCCATAGCAAACATAACTTTATACCCCGTGCTGATAGGTCCACGGCCCTATAACATAACTTTATACCCTGCAATTGATCCACAGGTCACGCTTTTATACCCTGCCATCGCAGGCGTGACTTTTATACACTGTGATCAAAAGCAGCTATAGCTTGTCTTTCGCAACCTTTAAATTCTCTTGTAACACTAGTAATCTACCGCAAACAAAACGTATGTCAAATGTCAAATGCTTATGTCATGATGCATATGTTCATGTCTCCTAACCACACACTTCTAAACGCGTACACAAACTCTACACCTCAAGGACCATGCCATAAATCTTAAAGACATCTTTCACAACACTCTCTAGTTGCCAAATATCGCTCGGGAGGATCCTTAAACCGCTTAACGTTCATTCCCAAACCCCTGTACGAATAAAGAATCAAACTTACAAAACTGGCCACGTCGATCGATCGATGTCTTGTCCCAAGGACTTCGATCGATCGATGTCTTATTGCTGAGAGATCGATGTCCTCCAGAAATATTTTGACTTTTCCCCCTCCAGACTTCGATCAATCGATGTCTTATGTCTAAGGGATCGATGTCCTCCAGAAAGTTTTAATCCTAAATCACCAGGACTTCGATCGATCGATGTGGTCCATCTGATCGATCGATGTTCAGTCTCTTGGACATCGATCGATCGATGTCCCTCAGTCAATCGACTGAAGTCCTCCAGAAACGTTTGAAACGTCCCCCAGGCCACTTGGATCGATCGAAGTCCCTCTGAGATCGATCTAAGTCCCTGTTTCTGCAACTTTTCTCTAGGTTTTACCCTAAAATCGACCCAACCTTCATCCACCTTCATTCCAAATCTATAGAACACTTAGATTCAATCCTAAAGCGTGATTTCAATCTATGCCACCACTCATCCCATTGCTTTCCAACCTAAACCCAAACTACGATTTGATCTCCACTCTTTCTTTAATCACTCACTCACACACACCTTATGATCCTCACTTCACACCCCGAATCAACCCTCAAATTATATCACACTCATCACATCTCCCAACATCAATCACTTCCCATCAACCATAACAACAAAACTATACAAATCTATAAACCAAGCATTCTTCACAAGGAAAAATAACAACGTTAGGGCATTATTTTCGCAAACCAAATTTATCACACAATTATTCAAGATTTGGCCCAAAGATGAGATCTTTATTGCAGCAACACATAATACAACACATAAACACGTAATTAACATAGCACAAAGGAAGATACCAATGTGTGATTCAATTTTCTCTTTGTAGAAGATAGGGCCTAAGAATCAAAATTGCGTAAAACGCATAGAAAAGTTACTTGTCTTTGAATCTAGAAATTCTTACGGTGATTGGATTGAATGTTGAATGGATTGGACCTAGGGTTGACTGCGAACCTCTTCTTCTTCCTCCTCTTCTTCTTTCTCCCTCTCTCTCTTCCTCGTTTCCTTTCAGCCGATTCCCCCACCCTTTATCCCTTCTTTTCTTTCTTTGTCTTGTAACTGCCGTTAATGGCTTAATGGGGGAGTTACTCATATGTTGACTAACTCCCTCAACATTTAGTTGAGGGCAATTTTGACAATTGGCCTAATCTTTCTAATTTCTATTTTAATCTTTTTTATTTTATTTTTTTATATTCTCTTTCTCTAAGCCTTATAAACTTATGGAATCACTAAAGTTGTATTTAAAAAAATGCTTCCTATTTATTTAATGTCAGCTTAAAAAATTGCGGGTTATGACATTCCACCCCCTTACAAAAAGTTTCGTCCTCGAAACTTGCGTACTTTAGTTGAAGAGTTGATGATATTTCTCCTACATCTGCTCTTCAAGTTCCCAGGTATCTTCCCGTTCTGTGTGATTGCTCCACTGAACCTTCACGTAGGGAATCACTCGTCTCTGTAACACTTGTTTACGGTCCATAATTTTCACCGACACTTCTTCGTAGGTGGCGTCACCGTTTAGTTCCAATGGTTGTGCTTCTAGCACGTGGCTCGGATCTGTCACATATTTCCTTAATTGTGAAACGCGGAAGACATTGTGAACCTGTGCTAGTGTTGGGGGTAGTGCTAGTCGATACGCCAAGTTCCCCATTCTTTCCAATATTTCGTAAGGACCAATGAATCGTGGACTCAACTTTCCTTTCACCTCGAATCTCATAATACCTTTTGTAGGAGACACTCTCAAATATACTTTCTCCCCTACCTCGAATGTCAAGGGTTGTTGTTTGGAGTCCGTCCAACTTTTATTACGGTTCTGAGCCATCTTGAGTTTGTCTCAAATAATCCTCACTTTCTCTAACATTTTCTCAAAGAGTTCGGGTCCGGTGAGGGCCTTTACGCCGACTTCATCCCAGTAAATAGGGGATCTACACTTCCTTCCATACAATGCCTCGAAAGGGGCCATTTTGATCGCGTCGTGGTAACTATTATTGTACGAGAATTCCATCAACTTCACCATCCCGTTCCAATTTCCTTTGAAGTCCAGGACACAAGCCCTCAGCATGTCCTCAAGTGTCTGGATGGTTCATTCTGATTGTCCATCGGTTTGGGGGTGATATGCTGTACTCATTCTCAATTCTGCGCCTATGGCTCTTTGAAATGCTATCCAGAGTTTGGAGGTAAATCGTGGGTCTCGGTCCGATACTATGCTCACTGGGACCCCATTTAAGCTAACAACGTTGTCCATATACAAGTTTACTAACTTCTCCAAGGAGGCTTCGCTTGAGATAGGCAGAAAATGAGCTGACTTGGTTAGCCGGTCCACTACAACCCAAATCATGTCGCATTCATTTCTCGTCTTTGGTAAACCGGCTATGAAATCCATTGTGATGTGTTCCCATTTTCACTATGGGATCTCCAGTGGAATCAACAACCCACCAGGCCACTGGTGTTCAGCTTTAACCTGTTGGCAAACTAGGCATCTCTCAATAAACTCCGTGATATGCCTCTTCATCCCGGACCACCAGTAGTATTGTTTTAGATATCTGTACATCTTGGTGCTACCAGGATGTATGAATAGTCTGGAGCTATGAGCCTTTTGTAGAATCTCCTTCCGTAACTCATCGACATCTGGCACACATAATCTCCCCCTGAACCATAGGCTTCCATCCTCTTTGGTCTGGAATCCCTCAACTTTGCTATTCTTAAGCCTTTCCACAATTTCGTTCAAGGTTTCATCCTTACTTTGAGCTTCTTTCACCCGGTCCACGAGGCTTGGAGTGATTGTCAATGCCGCCAAGACAATCACTGTGGATTCCACCAACTCCAAACCAAATTCCTCCATTTCTCTTTCTAGTGGCGATTGTTGTGCATGATTGGATTTCCTGCTTAGTGCATCCGCCACCTTATTAGCTTTACTCAGGTGAGAGTGAATAGTCAAGTCGTAATCTTTCAACAGTTCCAACCATCTCCGTTGTCTCATGTTCAACTCCTTCTGAGAGAACAAATATTTTAGGCTCTTGTGATCCGTGAATACCGAGCACTTCTCTCCATATAGATAGTGCCGCCATATCTTTAAAGCAAACACTATTGCAGCTAGTTCGAGGTCGTGGATCGGATAATTCTGTGCATAAGTCTTTAGCTGTCTCGAAGCATACGCAATGACTCGCTCGTGTTGCATTAGAACACAACCTATAAGTAATGTATTAGATTAAACTTAAGTCTGAGCAGAATGATCATAACTTATGCTATAATTTACGTACCTAGACCATTTTTCGATGCGTCACTATAGATCACAAACCTGTCAGTGCCGGAAGGTTGAGACAGAACAAGAGCTGTAGTTAATCTCTTCTTAAGCTCCGTGAAGCTTCTCTCGCACTCAGCTGTCCACTCAAACTTGGTCTTCTTTTGAGTAAGACGACTGAGAGGCACTGCTATTGTCGAAAACCCCTCAACAAACTTTCTGTAATAGCCGGCTAGACCCAAGAAACTCCGTACCTCGGCGACGTTAGTGGGTCTAGGCCACTCGGTGATAGCTTCTACTTTCCTCGGATCCACTGCAATCCTTTCTTCTGATATTACGTGATCCAGGAAGGTCACATTCCTCAACCAGAACTCACATTTACTGAATTTGGCATACAACTGCTTATGTCTCAGTATGCTCAAAATGACTCTCAAATGCTCAGCATGGGTTTGTTCATCAGGAGAGTAGACAAGGATATCATCTATGAACACTACAACAAATTTATCCAACTGTTCCCTGAAGACAATATTCATAAGGTCCATAAAGACAGCGGGGGCATTTGTTAAACCAAAGGACATCACTAGAAACTCGTAGTGCCTATATCTGGCGCGAAAAGTTGTCTTGGCTATGTCTTCAGCCTTTACTCTTGGTGATATCCTGACTAGATGTCAATTTTAGAGAACATCCTAGCACCCTTCAGTTGATCAAATCAGTCCTCGATTCGTGGCAGTGGGTATTTGTTCTTAATGGTAATCTTGTTCAGCTCTCTGTAATCAATACATAGTCTCATACTGCCATCCTTTTTCTTCACAAACAAAACAGGTGCTCTCCAAGGTTACACACTAGGGCGGATAAACTTCTTGTCCAACAATTCTTGCAGTTGTTCTTTCAGCTCTCTTAATTCTGCCAGAGCCATTCTGTAAGGAGCTTTAGAAATGGGTTCGGCTCCTGGAATATCTCGAACTCGACTTCCCTTGGGGGTGGTACTCCTGGCAATTCTTCCGGAAACACATCAGGAAACTCGTTGACCACCAGAATCTGCTCAATAGATGGTACTTCTTGAGTAGTATCCATTGCGTACACTAGAAAACCTCCGCGCCTCTTCTTAAGGCTCTGCACGCTTGAGCAACTGACATATACACCTTCTTATGAATTTTCTTTCGTTCTGCATCCCCTTGGAACATTACTTCCTCCGTTTTAGCGTTCTTGACTGTCACTTGCTTCAATCGGCAATCAATGTTGGCATGATACTTGGCCAACCAGTCCATCCCTAAAATAACATCGAAGTCATACATATGAATGGGGATCAGTGTAGCAGAGAAACTTTGTCCTTCAAACTCTAGCTCACAATCCCGGTACTGTTGGTATGAAATCATAACCGGATCTCCAGCTGCTTGAACACAGTACGGAGTTTCTAACCACTCAGGTAGCTTAACGAGGTGCTTAGTGAATCTTTTTGACACAAAAGAGTGGCTTGCACCACTATCAAAAAGCACGTTTGTAGGCATCTTATTGACTAAGGCAGTACCTAAGACCACATCAAGTTTTGTATAGAAAGTTAAACACATATGAACTTAATTCAGCGATAATTTAGACTTAAATTAAATCGCATCTGTTACCACATTAGTGGCTTCATGGACATCAGTGTCAGTCATTAGATGGACTCGAGCGTTTGCCCTTGGTTTTGTTCTGGGCTGTTGGATCGCTTACCCCGGAGTGTTCTTCTCCATTTCGGGGCAATCTCTGATCATGTGACCCACTTGTCCACAACGATAACATGCCCCTGCCAACTTTCTACATTCACCCACATGACTTTTGTTGCAATGCGGGCATACTCCTACAGCCTGTTATACGATTGGGTTCTGCGGTGGGGGTCTCTGAAAGTTTCCCACTGGCCCTCTCTTTGGGATCTTGACCCAACGTCTGGGTCTACCACCCACTCTTACCTCCTCTCTAGGTCTCTTTCCTTTATCAGAGGATCTGGCGCCAGTTTCCCTGGCTGCTAGCCTTCGGAAATTGCTCTCCACTCAGAAACATGCGTCTAACATATCCTCAAAGGTTTTCATTCCGGCGTTCATGATCGCCGATTGTATCCTCGAATCTAGACCCCTTTCAAACTTGGCCATCTTGAGACGATTATCAGACATGATCGCATGGACGAACTTCCCCAAAGCATGGAAACAGTCCGTGTACTCTGAAACCGTCATCCGACCTTGCTCAAGTCGGTCAAATGCCCGGATCTTGTTCAGAATCGCTATTTCTGGCACATAGTATTTCAAGAAGGCATCACAAAATTGTGCCCAAGGGATCGGCGGGGTTATCTTCAAAACAGTACCGGCCCACCACTCCCCTGCTTTGCCATTTAGAAGGGGTGTGGCCACATCAACCTTGATTTCTTCCGGCACTTCCACCAGCCGGAAACACTTCTCTACTTCAGCCACCCAGTGTTGCGCCTCTTCAGGGTCGGTGCATCCCCCGAACTCTGAAACTTTTACCTTCCACATCTCCCCATAGAAGAATCGGATGTTATGTTGAGGCGGCGGAGGTGGCGGGGGTTGTTGTTGTTGTGCATAACCCTGAGCAATCACGGTCAGGGCGTCTGTAAGCACTTGAGGTAATACCACTTGAGGTGGCTGGTCATCACGTCCATTTTCTGGATTTCTGGTATTATTTCTCCTTGGAGGCATTTTCGCTGAAAGGTCAACGTTTCGTTAGACTCTAATAAGTATTGAATGTTACTGAAAATTGAATACATAAGATGTTACTGAAAATTGAATACATAAGATTGGGTGAGGTATGGAAGCAGAACAGTAATACGTAGATTAACGCACTCGCACACACCCAATCCTGATCACACTTAAATTCTAGTAGTCCAGCACGTATACCCTAAGATCCAACTTAAAGGAAATTCACACCTTAGTGAACTAAAAGATCATGAACTTAAGTTTCCGAGATAGATCTGAAACCTAGGTCTTTGATACCACTTGTAGCGCCCCAGCCCGATGCCGTCATCGGTACCGGTGCACACGCCGTAGCCTACTACGAGGACTATGAAGCGTCAAAGCAAATCAAGCACACGTCATCCATGACATGAGATAAATCAGCGGAAACGTCGTGACAATTTAAAACCTCGATAACAATAGTACTTCAATTTAAAACAAAGCAGAATGAAAATGTGTCTGGTAACATGTCTAATTATATCCAACCACAAGTGAATCAACTAATGCTATCAACTAAAAGCATCCTAATTTCCCATTCAACGTCTATCATCCCAATGAGTCCACTTGCCGTCGTCCTCTACGAATATCATCTCATATTCAGTCTCACCTGAAAAAGATGAAATAATTTTTCTTAGCGAAACAACGCTAGCAAGTAACTCGTCTATACATCTTAAGGAACCACACATGACGAGTCACCAAAGTTCTTATATAAACAATCCCAAAATAAGGTGCTCGGGTTAACAAATACATCTTTATAATCATACATCAAGATCACGCAAGTCACGTATTGAACATCAAAGGGAAGACAACACGTAATAGATTAACACAATTACATCAGCAAATACAGACTAAAACATCCCTTGCAGCTCACACTTATGCTTCGTGCAACGTGATGCATGTACTCTCTTCAAACCATGAATTGACCAACAAACACAAACATATGACTTTTCGTAATTCATGTCATGCACATCTTTTCACAAACTTTTAAAACACTTCTTGTCTTATTCTTCACGTAGCAGTACTTTATACCCTATGGGTGATCAGCCCAGATCAAACATAACTTTATACCCCGTGCTGATAGGTCCATGGCCCTATAACATAACTTTATAGCCTGCAATTGATCCACAAGTCACGCTTTTATACCCTGCCATCGCAGGCGTGACTTTTATACCCTGTGATCAAAAGCAGCTATAGCTTGTCTTTCGCAACCTTTAAATTCTCTTGTAACACTAGTAATCTTCCGCAAACAAAACATATGTCAAATGTCAAATGCTTATGTCATGATGCATATGTTCATGTCTCCTAACCACACACTTCTAAATGCGTACACAAACTCTACACCTCAAGGACCAACCATAAATCTTAAAGACATCTTTCACAACACTCTCTAGTTGCCAAATATCGCTCGGGAGGATCCTTAAACCGCCTAACGTTCATTCCCTAACCCCTGTACGAATAAAGAATCAAACTTACAAAACTGGCCACATCGATCGATTGATGTGGTCTCATCAATCAATCGATGTCTTGTCCCAAGGACTTCGATCGATCGATGTCTTATTGCTGAGAGATCGATGTCCTCCAGAAACATTTCAACTTTTCCCCCTCCAGACTTTGATCGATCGATGTCTTATGTCTAAAGGATCGATGTCCTTCAGAAAGTGTTAATCCTAAATCACCAGGACTTCGATCGATCGATGTGGTCCATCTGATCGATCGATGTTCAGTCTCCTAGACATTGATCGATCGATGTCCCTCAGTCAATCGACTGAAGTCCTCCAGAAACGTTTGGAACGTCCCCCAGGGCCACTTGGATCGATCGAAGTCCCTCTGAGATCGATCCAAGTCCCTGTTTCTACAACGTTTCTCCAGGTTTTACCCTAAAATCGACCCAAATTTCATCCAAAATCATTCCAAACCTATAGAACACCTAGATTCAATCCTAAAGCGAGATTTCAACCTATGCCACCACTCATCCCATTGCTTTCCAACCTAAACCCAAACTATGATTTGATCTCCACTCTTTCTTCAATCACTCACTCTCACACACCTCATGATCCTCACTTCACACCATGAATCAACCCTCAAATCATATCACACTCATCACATCTCCCAACCATCAATCACTTCCAATCAACCATAACAACACAACTATACAAATCTATAAACCAAGCATTCTTCATAAGGAAAAATAACAACGTTAGGGCATTATTTTCGCAAACCAAATTTATCACACAATTACTAAAGATTTGGCCCAAAGATGAGATCTTTATTGCAGCAACACGTAATACAACACATAAACACGTAATTAGCATAGCACAAAGGAAGATACCAATGTGTGATTCAATTTTCTCTTTGTAGAAGATAGGCCCTAAGAATCAAAATTGTGTAAAGCGCATAGAAAAGTTACTTGCCTTTGAATCTAGAAATTTTTTACGGTGATTGGATTGAATGTTGAATGGATTGGACCTAGGGTTGACTGCGAACCTCTTCTTCTTTCTCCCTCTCTCTCTTCCTCTTTTCCTTTTAGCCGATTCTCCCACCCTTTACTCCCTTCTTTTCTTTCTTTGTCTTGTAACTGCCGTTAATGGCTTAATGGGGGAGTTACTCATATGTTGACTAACTCCCTCAACATTTAGTTGAGGGCAATTTTGACAATTGGCCTAATCTTTTCAATTTCTATTTTAATCTTTTTTATTTTTTTATATATTTTTTTCTCTAAGCCTTATAAACTTATGGAATCACTAAAGTTGTATTTAAAAAAAATGCTTCCTATTTATTTAATGTCTGCTCAAAAAATTGTGTGTTATGACATAGTCAACTTAGGAATTGGTGGCACCCTAAAGTGTTAATTATTGGGGATCCAAATGCTGTGGTTAGAACACATAGAAACATAAGTCAACTTGAAGGACATAGCTTAATCTCACACTTAGAACCTAAGAATGTAAAAGAAGCCTTAGGTGATATATCTTGGATAGATGCCATGCATGAGGAGTTAAATCAATTTACAAGGAACAACATGTGGGATTTAGTACCTAAACCCGAAAATAAGTCTATAATAGGAACGAAATGGGTGTTTAGGAATAAAATGGATGAACAAAGAAACATCACACGGAATAAGGCTAGGCTAGTCGCACAAGGTTATAATCAACAAGAAGAAATAGATTATGAAGAAACCTTTGCCCCCGTTGCACGACTAGAAGCAATTAGATTGTTACTTGCTATTGCAAGTTTAAGCAACATTAAACTCTTCCAAATGGATGTCAAGAGTGCATTCTTGAATGGATACATCCAAGAAGAGGTGTTTGTCAAACAACCCACCGGATTCAAAGATCCAAGAATCCTAACCATATGTACAAGCTTAAGAAAGCTCTAAATGGTTTAAAACAAGCTCCAAGAGCTTGGTATGATAGATTTGCAAATTTTCTTATTGCAAATAATTATCAAAGGGGGACCATAGACAACACATTATTCCTAAGAAAAAACGATAATGATTTATTAATAGTTCAAATATACGTAAACGATATTATCTTTGGTTCAACCAACCCTACCCTAGTAAAAGACTTCGAAGAGTGTATGAAGTTAAAATTTGAAATGTTAATAGTAGGAGATTTGAATTATTTCTTAGGACTTCAAATCAAACAAACCCCTCAAGGAATTCACATTAGCCAACTTAAGTATGTCAATGATATGATTAAGAAGTTTGGTTTTGAAGAGTTGAAACCAACATCTACCCCCATGAGTGTTAGCACCAAACTAGACAAGGATGAAAATGGTAAATCTTTTGATGACACACTATATAGGTCTATGATTGGCTCATTGTTATATTTAACCGCATCAAGACCTGGCATCATGTTTAGTGTGTGTATGTGTGCTAGGTTTCAATTTGTCCTAAGGTATCTCATTACAATGCAGTGAAAAAAGATCTTTAGATATCTCAAACACACCTCACTTAGGACTTTGGTATGATAAGTTGGAATTATATGCTTATATTGATGCTGAATATGGTGGTTGTAAATTAGATAGAAAATCCACTCGTGTTACGTGTCAATTCATAGGAACCAACTTGATATCTTGGTTTTCTAAGAAGCATGCTAGTGTAGCTCTTTATACCATCGAAGCCGAGTATATAGCCTTAAGTTTATGCACTACCCAAATACTTTGGCTTAAACAACAACTTAGTGATTTTGGCATTAAAATGAATAAGATTCAAATTTTCTGCGATAGCACAAGTGCGATCAATCTTTCTCGGAATCCGGTACTTCATTCTAAGGCCAAATACATTGAGGTAAGATACCATTTTCTTCGAGATCATGTTCAAAATGGGGATATAACCATAGATCATGTAAGAACTGATCTGCAAGTAGCTGACATCTTCACCAAACCCCTTAATCAAGCCACTTTTGAAAACTTACGAGCCAAGTTAGGAATGATGACATACGATACAATTGCATAGTTCTATCTTTTGCATGATTGAAAAATAAAGGGAGAGATAGAATAAACACATGATTTTAATTGGTAAGTCACGATTTGAGTTGAATAATATGCTAAGTTTCAATTGGTATAAGTTTTGGAGCATAGGTTAAGGGGGAGAGTATAATTTGAGGGGGGAGCACATGAATACATGAGAATTGAGAGTTTGAAAACAATTAATAATTGGTTGGTAATTGGTTTCTAAAACAATTGGTACATATTTGGTGAAACAATTGGTAAATGGTGAGGTTTTCAAAATTCAA
Organism: Eustoma russellianum; assembly: GCA_036186865.1. Lineage (NCBI taxonomy): Eukaryota > Viridiplantae > Streptophyta > Magnoliopsida > Gentianales > Gentianaceae > Eustoma > Eustoma russellianum. Next base: position 22,454,686 of record AP025054.1, read on the forward strand.
TTGGTTTAAAATTGGTAGATTTATGATAAGCAATTGGTAAAGAGTGTGACATTAAAATCATGTTAGGTTATTTTGAAAATCATCCAAAAGGGGGAGAATTTTGAGAAATATGTTTGGTTAATTTTCAAAAGTCATGATTTTAAGTAGTGAATGCATAAAAATATCATACAAGGCGTTATATGTGATTAAAAGTTGAAAAAGTTGAAAAAGTTGACATCGATCTCTCAGGTTGTTGCACTTCGATCGATCGATGTACTTCGATCCCTCACATAGATCGATCTATGTAAGGCAGTGAAAGTTCAAGACCTTACTGTGAGACATCGATCTCTAAACCAGAGACAAATTGATCGATCGATGTACATCGAGCCCTCACTTCGATCGATCGATGTAGGTCAGAGACAAATTCTGAAACTCACTGTGAGACATCGATCTCTGAAGCTGAGACACTTTGATCGATCGATGTCTAGAGTTTTTAGAAATATTTTTCTAGAATTTTATAAAGTGGGTTTTTTTCATTTGTACATGATTTATACATGTTCATTATGTGATTATAATGTGATTTTGATAAACATAAATGTGTTGTGACTAATGTGCCTTGGAAGTTTCCACAACTTACCAAAAAGGACAAAATTGGTATTTTGAGTTTTGTAGGAACATGATATGGTGGAAATATATCAAGGAGTTATTCTCATCTTATTTATCATGACAAAGATGATATTATATTCATTTCCGACCATCAGGGTCATTTCTGGAGTTTTCTCTCACCAGGGGCATTTTGGTTATTTTACCCCTGAGGGTATTTTTTTGGTATTTTCACTCAAGGAATCTCTTGAGTATATTCTAATCTTCATTCTGGAGTTGAGTTGTGATTATTTTGAAGATCATGTGGTGGCTTTATATTATTTCTCTCACATGATGATATTATTGACTATAGCAGGATATGTAACGAGTTGTGATGTCACATTCTATTTCTTTCTTAAAGACTCTCTTCTACATATTATTGGATTATATTTATCATCATTTTACAGAGAATTTAATGATGTTAAAGGTATGGAAATGATCACAACATACAAGAAGAAATTATGGGAATTTTGGTGTTACATGTTGACTTAATCTTGTCAATCATTTTTGGTGATTTCTTTTTCAAAAATCTTAGTTAATATACTTCTATATATGTTCAAAAACATCCATATTCAGGTGGACGTGATATATTATTCATTTTATGACTTGGTGACAAGTGAACCAACCAAAAAGGAGCTAGTTGGCAAAAATTGCCGACTTGGAATTTTCACATTCAAAACCAACGACTATGTTGGACAAAATGGAGATGATTTTTGGTTTGAATTTGTCAATTCTCACATGCCTATTCTCAAGCCAAGGAGTTGGGGGGATATTAGAGGAATATGTCATTCTATCTTCTTCTTATTATCTTTATTGTCCAAAGGATAATTGAAACTTGCCTAGATGGAAAAATCGGCCATGTTGATTGTAGCGCCCCAGCCCGATACCGTTATCGGAACCAGTGCACCCGCCGTAGCCTACTATGAGAACTACGAAGCGTCAAGCAGATCAAGCATACATTCTTCATAATGTAAGTTAAAACCAGCGGAAACGTCATAAAATCTAAACCTTCGTTGTCAATATTACAACCAGAAAACTGCAGCGGAAATCAAACTGTTTGATCATCTAGCCGACATAAGTTTTAGAACAACATAATAACAATGAGTTTCAAACTCAAACAAAATAGTCCAGCATCTATCTATTCCCTTGTCCATCATCCCACTGAGCCTACTCGCCGTCGTCTTCGATAAATATCAACTCATAATCAGGCTCACCTGAAAAGGAGGCAGAATGATTGTTCTTAGCGAAAACTTCGCCAGCAAGTAACCCGTCTATACACCCTACGGAATCACACACGTCGAGTCACCAGAGTATAAAACATTGCCCAAAAATAAGGTGCTCGGGTTAACAAATAGCATCTTAATAAAAATTACTCAAAACAGATAGAGCACATATGTGAACACAGTTACGAGAACCAACATGTGTTAAAGCAACGTATCACATAAACAAGTCATAGACTAACCACGTTTCTTGCATGTCAAGTCTTATGCTTCGTGTATCATGATGCATGTACTTCTTTAAAATCACACACAACACCCATGCATATGTCTTCTTTCACAAACATGTCATGCATGTCATTTCACAAAACATTTCATCACTTTACATATCATATTCTTCGCGTAGCAGAACTTTATACCCTGTGGGTGATCAGTCCACAGCCATCATACTTTATACCCCGTGCTGAAAGGTCCACGGCCCCATTACATATAATATATCCGTGCTGAAAGGTCCACGGCCCCATTACATATATCATATATCTGTGCTGATAGGTCCACGGCCCCATTACATATATCATATATCCGTGCTGATAGGTCCACGGCCCCATAAAATACTTCATTTTCCGTGCTGATAGGTCCACGGCCCCATAACATACTTTATACCCTGCTGTTGATTCACAGATCACGCTCTTTATACCCTGCTTTCGCAGACGTGACTTTTATACCCTGTGATCAACCAGCAGCCATTTTGTCTTTCGCAAACTTTACCTTTCTTGTTCTTTTGCAAAACATATCTCAAATCAAATGCAAGTGCCCATGTCATGATGCAGGATGCACAGATAACTTCATATCAACATGTAGCACACACACACATACATCTTGTCTATCAAGGATATGGTTTTGCACCTCAAACTCTCCCTAAACATGTTTTACCAAGTCCATTTGTCTCACTTATTCACTAGAATTCAATCTTATGCTTACTTAATCAAACTTACCATCTACACCTCAAATATACCTCGAATACCCTTGCATTTTATGTTCAAAAGAAGTGTATAAAGTTACTACACTTACATAGGGCGCCTAAAGGGTCAAAAATACTTCCAGAATACTTGGAACACCACTTGAAGCGCCTAATGGTACATGAAGCGCCTCTACTAGGCGTTCGAAGTGTTCGGGGATGATTCAGGACACATTGAACACCACATGAAGCGCCTAATGTGACATGAAGCGCCTCATGTAGGCGTTCGAAGTGTTCTGACGGTTCTAAATTTCAGTTTTTCTGTACGGGAAAGCTCCAGGACACATGGAACGCTACATGAAGCGCCTATAGTGACATGAAGCGCCTCATGTAGGCGTTCGAAGTGTTCTGACGATGCCAAACTGTAGTTTTTCTGCAGTAACTTCCACCCAACTCCTTTCTTCTTCAACCCTTCCATATTCAACTCTTAAAGATCCATCTTAACATCTAAATTCATCATACTTAACATACATCTAATCATGAATTGAAGCTTAGTTGTGCCTAACAACATCCACTCTAACTCTTCAATCATTCACCATCTTCAAAGATTGTCATCAACAACAACCAACACCACAAGTCTACAACAATGTCAACTCTCATCCCTCAATTTCCTGCACATACTCTCAACGTCAAAGTGTAGACAATCAACATAAGAGTAGAGCAAGACAATAAGCAAGTCAAGATATACACTTTATGGGCATGCTTGACAACAACAAAGCACCGCACAACTATTTTCAGAGATATGGCCCAAAGAACAATACTTTGCACAATTAGCAACAAGACTTACATATAACAAAGCATTTAAAATAGTCAAGACAAGAATACCAATGTGTGATTCATGTTTTCTCTTTGTAAGAACATAGGGCCTAAGTATCAAAATTTACATAAAGCGTATAGAAAGATTACTTGCCTTTGTTTCTAGTTAAGCTTACGGATTTACTGCAGAACTTTGATGAGAATTGAACCTAGAATGGCCTTTTCCTTCCTTCTCTTTCCTTTCTTCTTCTTCTTCCTCTCCTTTTCTCTTCTCTCTCTTTTTCTCAGAATTTTTCCTTCTTCTTTTGTGGTATAACCGTCCAATATGGCTGAGATGGGGAGGTTATACCAACTTTTGTAACTCCCTCAACTTCTAGTAGGGGCCTTTCAAGTAATTTCTATGAATTACCTTTAACTCTATTTCGAACCCTTCTTTCTTATTCTTCTATGTTTTAGGTGACTAAGTTTTATAATCTTACATAATTAATTAAATTGCATTCAAGGTTAACCTCTAAGTATTGAAAGTTGCGCTTAAAAGACACGGGGTGTAACATTCCACCCCCCTTACAAAAAGTTTCGTCCTCGAAACTTACGTACCTTAGTCAAAGAGCTGAGGATACTTCTCCCGCATTTGTTCTTCGAGCTCCCAAGTGGCTTCACGTTCCGTGTGATTGCTCCATTGAACCTTTACATACGGGATCACTCGCTTCCTCAACACTTGATCCTTTCGGTCCACAATTTTCACGGGTACTTCCTCATATGTAACATCGTCCTTGAGTTCCAAAGGTTGAGCTTCAAGTACATGACTTGGATCCACCACGTACTTTCTTAATTGTGACACGTGGAATACATTGTGAACTTGCACCAACACCGGAGGTAATGCCAACTTATATGCCAAGGCTCCTACCTTCTCAAGTATTTCATAAGGACCAATGAATCGAGGGCTTAGCTTGCCTTTTACTCCAAACCTCATGACGCCCTTCGTAGGTGATACCTTCAAATAAACCTTTTCTCCCACATCAAAATCCAATGGTCGTCGTTTGGAATCTGCCCAACTCTTGCTACGGTCCTGAGCCGTCTTGAGTCTTTCCCGGATGACTTTCACCTTCTCTAACGTTTTCTCCAATAGTTCCGGTCCCGTGATAGTTCTCACGCCCACTTCGTCCCAATAAACCGGTGACCTACATTTCCTTCCATACAAAGCCTCAAAAGGAGCCATATCAATTGCGCTGTGGTAACTATTGTTATAAGAAAATTCCATCAGCTTTACCATTCCGTCCCAACTCCCTTTGAAATCCAGCACGCAAGCTCTTAGCATATCTTCCAAGGTTTGAATTGTCCGCTCGGACTGTCCATCAGTTTGGGGATGATACGCCGTACTCAACCTTAATTCCGTACCCATGGCTTCTTGGAATGCTGTCCAAAACTTAGATGTGAACCGTGAATCTCGGTCGGATACTATACTTACTGGGACTCCATGCAAGCTAACAATACTGTCCATATACAAGTTCACTAATTTATCAAGAGGTGCTTCACTTGAAACGGGTAGGAAATGGGCAGACTTTGTTAAACGGTCCACGATAACCCAAATCATGTCACATCCACTTCTTGTCTTTGGTAATCCGGCTACAAAATCCATTGTGACATGTTCCCATTTCCATTCCGGAATTTCCAACGGCATCAACAATCCACCGGGCCGCTGGTGTTCCGCTTTGACTTGTTGACACACCAAACACCTCTCTATGAATTCCGCAATATGTCTTTTCATCCCAGACCACCAATAGTATCGCTTGAGATCTCTATACATCTTGGTGCTACCGGGGTGTATTGATAACCTCCAATTATGAGCTTCTTGCAAAACTTCTTTTCTAAGTTCGTCAACGTCCGGCACGCATAATCTTTCCCTAAACCATAAGCTCCCATCATCCTTAGTCCAAAATCCTTCAACTGGACTATGTTTCACCCTTTCCATTATCTCACTTAAAGCCTTATCTCTCTTCTGTGCCTCCTTTATCCGATCAATCAAACTCGGGGTGATGGTCAATGCTGTCAGGACGTTCACCGTGGATTCCACCAACTCCAAACCAAATTCCTCCATCTCTCTTTCCAATGGTGATTGTCGTGCATGGCTGGACTTCCTACTTAAGGCGTCGGCTACCTTGTTAGCCTTTCCCGGGTGATAATGAATAGTTAGGTCAGAGTCTTTTAGCAATTCCAACCATCTCCGCTGCCTCATATTCAATTCCTTCTGCGAGAACAAATATTTTAGGCTCTTATGATCTGTGAATACCGCGCACTTCTCTCCATACAAATAATGCCGCCAGATCTTCAAGGCGAACACAACCGCGGCAAGTTCAAGATCATGTGTGGGATAGTTTTGCTCATAAGGCTTTAGCTGTCTTGAGGCATATGCGATGACTCGTTCGTTTTGCATTAAAACACAACCTACAAACACGGTGTTAGTCTAAACTTAATGGGTATACAAAATCATAACCTTATACTATAATTCACGTACCTAACCCGTTCTTTGACGCATCACTATAAATCACAAATCCATCCGTTCCAGAGGGTTGAGCCAATACTGGAGCTGTCGTTAATCTCTTCTTAAGCTCCGCGAAACTTCGCTCGCATTCCGCCGTCCACTCAAACTTGGACTTCTTTTGAGTAAGGCGACTGAGAGGTACGGCAATCCTCGAGAATCCCTCAACAAATTTTCGGTAATAACCCGCTAGACCCAAGAAACTTCGCACTTCGGTGACATTTGTAGGTCTAGGCCATTCAGTTATAGCTTCCACCTTCTTCGGGTCAACAGCAATCCCCTATTCTGATATCACATGACCCAGGAAAGCTACACTTCTTAACCAGAACTCACACTTGCTAAACTTTGCATAAAGTTGTTTCTGCCTCAAAATGCCTAGTACGGTTCTCAAATGCTCAGTGTGAGTTTGCTCGTCCGGAGAGTACACAAGAATATCATCTATGAATACCACTACAAACTTATCCAACTGTTCTCGAAAGACGGTATTCATAAGATCCATAAAAGCCGCAGGGGCATTTGTCAATCCAAATGGCATCACTAAAAATTCATAGTGGCCATACCTTGTGCGGAAAGCTGTCTTTGCGATGTCCTTGGCCTTCACTCGCAACTGATGATACCCTGATCGGAGATCAATTTTAGAGAAAATCTTGGCGCCCTTGAGTTGATCAAACAAATCCTCAATTCGTGGAAGGGGATACTTATTCTTGATGGTAACTTTATTCAACTCTCTATAATCGATACAAAACCTCATGCTACCATCTTTCTTCTTTACAAACAAAACAGGTGCTCCCCAGGGCGATACACTAGGGCGGATAAACTTCTTGTCCAATAACTCCTGCAGTTGTTCCTTCAACTCTCGCAGTTCTGCCGGAGCCATTCTATAAGGAGCTTTAGAAATAGGTTCTGTCCCTGGAATCAAGTTGATCTCAAATTCGACTTCTCTCGAGGGTGGTACTCCTGGTAAATCTTCCGGAAACACATCAGGAAATTCGTTGACTACTGGAATTTGCTCAATAGGCGATACCTCCTTGGTAACATCCATGGCATACACTAGAAATCCCTCAGCACCTTTCCTTAATGCCTTGCGCGCTTGTGCAACCGACACGTACACCTTTTTGGGTACCTTCTTTCGTTCCGCATCTCCTTGAAATATTACCTCCTCCATCTTAGCATTCTTGATTGTCACTTGCTTCAACCGACAATCAATATTAGCGTGATTCTTGGCTAGCCAGTCCATTCCTAATATGACGTCAAAGTCATACATCTGAATGGGGATCAGTGTGGCGGGGAATGTTTGTCCTTCAAACTCCAATTCACAATCCCGGTACCGATGATACGAAACCATAATTTGATCTCCGGCCGCTTGAACACGATATGGAGTTTCTAACCATTCAGGCAGACTACTCAGGTGTTTAGTGAATCTCTTTGCTACGAAGGAGTGGCTTGCGCCGCTATCAAAGAGCACGTTGGCAGGTACCTTATTTACTAAAATCGCACCTAAAGCCATATCAAGTTATACACGGAAGATTAAGCACATAAATACTTAATTCATTAAAGATTTAAACTTAGTTTAAATGGTACCTGCTACTACGTCGGTAGCCTCCTGCACATTTGTATCCGTCATGAGATGTACACGGGCATTTGCTCTAGGCTTCGCTCTCGGCTGCTGAGCCGCGTCTCCAGGATTATTTTTCTTCATTTCTGGGCAGTCTCTAATCATATGGCCCACTTGACCGCATCGAAAGCATGCTCCAGCTACTTTCCTACACTCTCCAACGTGGTTCCTGTTGCAATGTGGACAAACTCCTACAGCCTGCTGAGCTACTTGATTCTGGGGTGGCAGTCTCTGAAAATTTCCAACTGGGCCTCTCTTCGGAATCTTGACCCAACGTCCGGGTCTTCCACCAACTCTCACATCCTCCCTTGGCCTCTTGCCTCTGTCAGGCCCTCCTACGCTAGCTGCTCTTGCCGCTACTCGGCGGAAATCACTCTCAACACGGTAACACGCATCTAGCATATCCTCATAAGTTTTCATCCCTGCATTCACTATCGCCGATTGTATCCTCGAGTCCAAACCCCTCTCAAACTTCGTCATCTTAAGACGATTATCAGACATGATTGCGGGGGCAAACTTACCCAAAGCATGGAAATGATCTGCATACTCCGACACCGTCATCCTTCCTTGCTCCAATCTGTCAAATGCTCTTATCTTGTCCAATATTGCAGTCTCCGGTACGTAGTACTTCAGGAACACATCACAGAACTGAGTCCACGAGATCGGTGGGGTCATTCTCAACACCATCCCTTCCCACCATTCGCCAGCCTTACCACTTAGAAGGGGTGTGGCCACCTCAACCTTTATCTCATTCGGTACTTGCACTAGCCGAAAACATTTCTCCACCTCAGCCAACCAGTGCTGGGCCTCCTCAGGGTCCGTACATCCTCCAAACTCCGGCACCCTCATCTTTCTCATCTCACCATAGAAGAACCTGATGTTATGCTGTGGCGGTGGTGGAGGCGGAGGCTGATGCTGTTGCACATACCCTTGTGCAATCACCGTCAGTGCATCAGTGAGTACCTGGGGTAACACAACTTGTGGTGGCTGGTTCTCCTGTCCATTGCCAGAGTTGCCTGTGTTATCTCTTCTTGGAGGCATTTTTCGCTGAAAGGTTAACATTTCATTAGCATTCAGTAAATACAAAAAGGTTACTGAAGGCTCGAATGCGTACTAATAGGTGAGGTGTGTAGCATAACTATTAATACAAAATTAGATGATAAACGCGCTCGCACAGACCCAACCCATATCATACTTAACCACTAAAGAGATCAGTACTTATAACTAAGGATCAACCTTAAGGGAGAATCATAGCTTAAGAGTCTAAAAGATCATGAACTTAAGTTTCCGAAATAGATCCGAAGCCTAGTCTCTGATACCACCTGTAGCGCCCCAGCCCGATACCGTTATCGGAACCAGTGCACCCGCCGTAGCCTACTATGAGAACTACGAAGCGTCAAGCAGATCAAGCATACATTCTTCATAATGTAAGTTAAAACCAGCGGAAACGTCATAAAATCTAAACCTTCGTTGTCAATATTACAACCAGAAAACTGCAGCGGAAATAAAACTGTTTGATCATCTAGCCGACATAAGTTTTAGAACAACATAATAACAATGAGTTTCAAACTCAAACAAAATAGTCCAGCATCTATCTATTCCCTTGTCCATCATCCCACTGAGCCCACTCGCCGTCGTCTTCGATAAATATCAACTCATAATCAGGCTCACCTGAAAAGGAGACAGAATGATTGTTCTTAGCGAAAACTTCGCCAGCAAGTAACCCGTCTATACACCCTACGGAATCACACACGTCGAGTCACCAGAGTATAAAACATTGCCCAAAAATAAGGTGCTCGGGTTAACAAATAGCATCTTAATAAAAATTACTCAAAACAGATAGAGCACATATGTGAACACAGTTACGAGAACCAACATGTGTTAAAGCAACGTATCACATAAACAAGTCATAGACTAACCACGTTTCTTGCATGTCAAGTCTTATGCTTCGTGTATCATGATGCATGTACTTCTTTAAAATCACACACAACACCCATGCATATGTCTTCTTTCACAAACATGTCATGCATGTCATTTCACAAAACATTTCATCACTTTACATATCATATTCTTCGCGTAGCAGAACTTTATACCCTGTGGGTGATCAGTCCACAGCCATCATACTTTATACCCCGTGCTGAAAGGTCCACGGCCCCATTACATATAATATATCCGTGCTGAAAGGTCCACGGCCCCATTACATATATCATATATCCGTGCTGATAGGTCCACGGCCCCATTACATATATCATATATCCGTGCTGATAGGTCCACGGCCCCATAAAATACTTCATTTTCCGTGCTGATAGGTCCACGGCCCCATAACATACTTTATACCCTGCTGTTGATTCACAGATCACGCTCTTTATACCCTGCTTTCGCAGACGTGACTTTTATACCCTGTGATCAACCAGCAGCCATTTTGTCTTTCGCAAACTTTACCTTTCTTGTTCTTTTGCAAAACATATCTCAAATCAAATGCAAGTGCCCATGTCATGATGCAGGATGCACAGATAACTTCATATCAACATGTAGCACACACACACATACATCTTGTCTATCAAGGATATGGTTTTGCACCTCAAACTCTCCCTAAACATGTTTTACCAAGTCCATTTGTCTCACTTATTCACTAGAATTCAATCTTATGCTTACTTAATCAAACTTACCATCTACACCTCAAATATACCTCGAATACCCTTGCATTTTATGTTCAAAAGAAGTGTATAAAGTTACTACACTTACATAGGGCGCCTAAAGGGTCAAAAATACTTCCAGAATACTTGGAACACCACTTGAAGCGCCTAATGGTACATGAAGCGCCTCTACTAGGCGTTCGAAGTGTTCGGGGATGATTCAGGACACATTGAACACCACATGAAGCGCCTAATGTGACATGAAGTGCCTCATGTAGGCGTTCGAAGTGTTCTGACGGTTCTAAATTTCAGTTTTTCTGTACGGGAAAGCTCCAGGACACATGGAACGCTACATGAAGCGCCTATAGTGACATGAAGCGCCTCATGTAGGCGTTCGAAGTGTTCTGACGATGCCAAACTGTAGTTTTTCTGCAGTAACTTCCACCCAACTCCTTTCTTCTTCAACCCTTCCATATTCAACTCTTAAAGATCCATCTTAACATCTAAATTCATCATACTTAACATACATCTAATCATGAATTGAAGCTTAGTTGTGCCTAACAACATCCACTCTAACTCTTCAATCATTCACCATCTTCAAAGATTGTCATCAACAACAACCAACACCACAAGTCTACAACAATGTCAACTCTCATCCCTCAATTTCCTGCACATACTCTCAACGTCAAAGTGTAGACAATCAACATAAGAGTAGAGCAAGACAATAAGCAAGTCAAGATATACACTTTATGGGCATGCTTGACAACAACAAAGCACCGCACAACTATTTTCAGAGATATGGCCCAAAGAACAATACTTTGCACAATTAGCAACAAGACTTACATATAACAAAGCATTTAAAATAGTCAAGACAAGAATACCAATGTGTGATTCATGTTTTCTCTTTGTAAGAACATAGGGCCTAAGTATCAAAATTTACATAAAGCGTATAGAAAGATTACTTGCCTTTGTTTCTAGTTAAGCTTACGGATTTACTGCAGAACTTTGATGAGAATTGAACCTAGAATGGCCTTTTCCTTCCTTCTCTTTCCTTTCTTCTTCTTCTTCCTCTCCTTTTCTCTTCTCTCTCTTTTTCTCAGAATTTTTCCTTCTTCTTTTGTGGTATAACCGTCCAATATGGCTGAGATGGGGAGGTTATACCAACTTTTGTAACTCCCTCAACTTCTAGTAGGGGCCTTTCAAGTAATTTCTATGAATTACCTTTAACTCTATTTTGAACCCTTCTTTCTTATTCTTCTATGTTTTAGGTGACTAAGTTTTATAATCTTACATAATTAATTAAATTGCATTCAAGGTTAACCTCTAAGTATTGAAAGTTGCGCTTAAAAGACACGGGGTGTAACATTGATTCCAAGGTGGACCAATCATTTTGCTTGTTGTTGCCAAGTGAACAAGGCCTACCAATGATGTGAAGACACTTAAGCGTTGATGATGAAGATGGTGACACATAAGAGATCTTATCTTCAAGGCTCATCTCACACTATAAATAGGAGGCAATGGTGAAGAAGAAGAACAAACTTGAAGCTCACTTGAAAAGCATTTGTTGATTTGTCTAGCTATCATTTTCTTCTTGTTGTTCTTGTTCCATTCTTTGTAGCCAAGGTGTTCTTGTTGTATTTGTTGGAGAGCTACAAGCCTCTTGAGCTTCATTTGTAAGATTGATTAGCCAATTCTATAAGGCTACATCAATAGGTGGTAGAGGTGTTGCAACTAAGTGTTGCATAGAAGGTGTTCATCCAAGTCTTGAATAGGGTTGGTGTATAACCCAAGGATCAAGCTTGGTTCTTGTTGTAAGTTGATTCATACCATAGTGAAATCCAAGGAAAGGTGTTCCTTGCGATTGGAGTATGTCAAATTGACCGAACCAGGATAAATTCTCGGTGTTCTTGTCTTATTTTTACATTTATGTTTTATGCCCGTTATTACTGCAGTTTTCACACAACTTCTCACATTTTGAAAAATAGCTAAACACTTTCAAAATTCGTGATTTTTGGTGGAGTTATACTTCAGACTGTTAGCTTTCATTTGCATTAAGAATCACTTGATTTGAGCAAGGGAAAGTTAGTCTTTCAGTCTTTGCAAGATAACTGCTCTATTCTGGCTGCAATCTGACCAGTTTTGAGAAAACTTGAATTCTGTTTTAACCAAGAGTTTTTTATGTCAGGAAATCCGACAAGATCACCGCTAAAATGCACAGTGGAAAAACAAAACTTGATCTCTGATTTCCTACCAAGGATCCATGTTGTTCGTTTAATTCGATGAAAGAAATCAAAAACCTTAACTATATAGATTCGAAATCTGCAGATGTAGGAGGTGCGATGACACGAACACCCTTTGCTGGTATCCACAAGAATGCTTCTGCATGGAGTGCTAGCTCTAAAAAACAGCAAGGCTGAGAAATTTGCTTTTCTCCAAAAATGATTTCGTTTTTTCCTCTGATGATTGTGTGTAATCTCTGTACGAGATGCACCATCATATATAGATTTACGTAGACATTAAATTCGAGTCCAAATCGGATTAGTTAAGCCAATCAGAATCCAAATCAGATATGGATCCTATCAAGATATTCAAAATCCATATCAGATATGGATTCTTTTGTTATTATCCGATAATGCATTTTTTAAGCAATAAAGATTGAGATATTTTATTATGCCTCACTTTTGGCGGAGGAAAACCATATTACAACGATCATCAGTGAATGAGAAATGATAATATAATGAACATACAATTTCTATTCTCCTATCGTATATGATATGCCGCATTAAAACCTTGCCAAGTAAAGCCACCCTTGTGGATAAAACCTTGGTGAAGGAAAAAGTGTACATATTTATACGATTGGAATTAGTACATGAATACAAAGTAATTGTTGTTGGTGTGCTTGCATCATCCAAAACTCGATGTATCAAATCCAAGCGTTGTGCAGTTGAGTTATTGCTCCTCCAAGGTAGATGCCGCCATGAGCCCATGCATGCAAGAGAAATCAAAGCAGTTAGCAATAATAGTCCGATCTCAGCAGTGGGTATGAAGCAATCAATATCATGAAATAAATTACCCATGTTGCCCATATCCGGAGATATAGGAAACCCTAAGTGTATGAAAAGCGAGTGACAATATAGGAACAGGCATATAAAAACATACAATTGAAGAGAGGTCATTAATCGTACCCATGTTGCTCATATCTTGCGATATAGGCAACAACGGTTAGTAAGAGCTGTATCCATGTCGAATATGGGAGTGGCTTCCGTCTGATAGCTTGCTCGAACTATTGATGGCAGCTCAGCTATGGTCCGAAATACCGATAAATGATTGTGGAGTTGACCATATTATGCTAAGAAATGAGCCGGTTGATTCGCCTCATGCGGGACATATGATAAAGCTGAAGTATTAGAAATTAATAGTTTACGAAAAAGCAAAGCATGTGTAGCGCCACTTTGTTGAACCTCTAAGATGACCCCTCATGTATCAATCTCTACATCAATTGAATTCCAAAGTCTAGCAAAATATAAGTAGCCATAATATGCTGCTTGAAATTCAGCTTTCGTCGGAGTAGATAACGGAAGGTGAAAAGAGATTGCTCCAATGAATGTACCGCTACTATCTCGCAATATGGCACCGCCAGCTGCCGATATTCACCCATGAGATGCATCTGTATTCAATTTAAATCGACCAGATGGAGGATGCATCCAACGAACAACCGTACAATGAGGAGGCTTTATGATAGGATATAATCCACAAGTTATTAATTCTGGATCAAAAGCTGCATATTTCTTACTCGCCTGAGATGATGTCCACTCATAAATTGATCTGCGAATGTTTTCTAGAACTGATCTTCGTCTCTATCGTCCCTCCACAAAAATGACGGAAGTATAAGCCTTCCATAGCTCCCAAACAATGATCGATGGAGCAACTATACGTAATATGCCTTTGAGTGTTTTACCTTTTATAGACATCCACCATTGCAGCAACTGCTGCTGTAATATTCTAACTCCTTTGTTTGGTCCATCTAAGAAGACCCTGTAGACATTCCATATTACCGTAACTTCAGAACACTCGAGAAATACATGATCAATCGTAACTTACGCTTCAAGGCAAAAAGGACATTGACTGGGATAGATATATATAAACCGTCATAGGTTTGTAGGAAGAGGTAATGCATTCTGATATAATCTCCATAGGAATACTCGGATGTTGGGGGGAATATGTTTATTCCTTATGAATTGAAAAGAGTACCGGCTATTACCCCCCTTTCGTACTTGATCATAAGCTCTTCGTATTGTGTATTGCTCCGTCGAAAGATTATCCAAACAAAATAAATGAACTCTACATATTCGTTTCCAAACTGGAGAATCTGTGATCCGTATCTCATATGAATTGCGAGTCACGTATCTTGAATGAAAAAATTTACTCCATAATGAATCACTCGCTTGATATCGCCGCCATAGTCTCCAAGAATATAATGTCCGAAGATCGTCTAATTTCCGAAATCCTAATCCTCCTTCCTTCGTTGGCCGAAACAATTCGTCACTTGATACCCAAGAGTGTCGCATCCTATCCTCTGAATTACCCCAAAAGAATTTAGTCATTAAGCGCTGTAAGATGCGAATAACACTCTGTGACAACATGCAAGCAGCTAGCATGTATAATAGGATCGCTGATAAGACATGTTTGATTAGTATCAGCCTTCCTACATAATTCAGATATTTATTCTGCCACATAGTAAGTTTGGCCTGAACCGAAGCTATTAGATTAGAGAAGTGTACTGCCCTTTCCTTCCCTCTATGTAATTGAACGCCCAAGTACTTGATTGGGAGAGAAACTGATGTCATTTGTAGCTCTGATTCCATCCTCCTAATCTGTGAGTGCGAAAGATAAGTTGATGGAACAAAATGACTCTTCTGAAAATTAACTGCTTGGCCCGAAGCAAGTTGGTATGATACCAAGAACTTTCTGAATCTCCTTAAGTTCATTAATCCACCATTTAAAAATACCAACAAATCATCTGCAAAAGCTAGGTGAGTAATGCATGGTCTAGCTCTACCCGTATTAAAGGAATGTATATCACCCCTTTCTACCAAAGTGTTCAAACCTCTTGAAATAGCTTCTGATGCCAAAATAAATAATATTGGAGACAGTGGGTCTCCCTGTTTAACTCCCCTTGAAGGCTGAAAAAACCCGGATGGGACCCCATTTATCAACACTGATAAGTATGTTCCACTGAGATGATTGAATATAAGCTTGGTAAATCTTGCTGCAAAACCAAATCTTGCGAGTAATCTGGAAAGAGATGCCCAATTAACTCTGTCAAACGCTTTCATCATATCAAGTTTCATAATTACATTTGAACCTCGGACTTTCTTGTCTAACAAATGAACGATCTCTCTTGCCATAACAATTTGATCAGATATGTCTCTACCTTTCACAAAACCTGCCTGTTCCGTGAAATAATGCTCTCCAATAGAGGTTGCGCTCTAGAAGCTATAATACGAGTTGCCACCTTCGATACAAAGTTTGTAAGACTAGTTGGACGAAAATCTGAGAACGTACGAGGATTTGAAACCTTTGGCAGCACCATAATTAGTGTACTTCCCATCGCTCGCGCCATAGGAATGCCAAGAAAAAATTCCTGCATGGCCTTGTGCACATCTTGATTTACAATATCCCAACAAGTGCGGAAGAAATGTCCATTGTACTCATCTGGTCCAGGTGCACTATGGGGATCCAATGCCCACACTGCTTCTTTTACCTCTGTGATCGTTGGCAAGGCCACCAATATCTGGTTGTATATATATACATATATATAATCATAAAAACAAAAACAATAATAATAATAATTAATATCTAATATTAATATTATTAATATTATTAATATTATTAATATTATTAATATTATCAATATCAGCCCATACGCATTCTTGTGTGTTACTCGATAAGCCCATATTAATTGGCAGTCGATTAAATCTCCATTAAATCAACAAGTCGTAATTGGTCTGTAGCAAGACACCACGACTACCCAATTAATACGAGTAAAGTCCAACTAGCCTAATAATAGTACATGCATTAATCCCTTTGTCACACGATATCTAGTATGAACATAAGTCATGGTCAGTGTCATACTTATATTGTTCAAACATATGATTACTCGATCTCTAAGCAGACTGATAAAAAAATGATATTGATCACACTATCAATTCATTTGAGCGCGGCCATGCATTTCACAGTCTCACTAATCGAGGGGTCCAAAAATATCTCTCTCAAAAGAGAGGGACAAATTCTATCTTGATTGTTCAATATCCTCTACATAATTTCCATCAAACTCAATCATGACCTTTATTATTATCCAGTTACGGATAACGTTAGATCATGTCAAAATATAATAGTCCTTATGTTGGAAACTATGACAATCTCAAGTCTAAGGATTAAAATATGACTATCATGAGATTTACTTATGACGTTAATCTATGTAGTAATCTAATAACGGGTCTATCCAATACAATGTTCTCTAACAAGCATCTATGAGATTGATTTGTATCACCATACACATAATCATCTCATGATTATCAAATCAATGCTCATACTGGTTATAAATTATTTTATCTCTATAACAATAATGAACCAGAGACATATATCGTAATTGTGTAACATATGAACCAACAATAATGATAATAAAACCTCTTTATTAATAATAAATGTATAACATAAACATCCAAATCATGGCCTAGGGCACATACACTAACAGTTTAAGGTGAGGGCCTTTTGGAATCATCAACTAGACATCTTAAGGAGTGTTTTGGCATAAAGATCAACCTTTTTGGGTGAGTATTCAAAGAGAAATACGTTTTTCAATTTCAGCAACATTCTGTCCAATTCTGTCTAGATTGACCATCTGAACCTTTTTATTTGTTTGAAGGGTCAAATCTTATTTTTGTCTGATTTTTGGACAGAGTCTTGTCAACACATTGAAGTTAAGTTCTGAAAATTTTCATAATTTCTGGAGTTGTATACAAGGATTTTTGAATTTTTCAAAAACAGGTTCTGAATCTGAGGTAGTCTCAGATTTTGTTTTCAAAGGAGATTTTTACCAAGGGTAGTAGTGTAATTTCTGCTAACCACTATTCACCCCCTCTAGTGGTGTTTATTGCAGGTGCACGGTCCAACACCTACTACATCCATGTTGGAGCCAAGGTGGAGCTTATTTGACACTTTAACTGGTGAAAAATAAGCCACACATGATTGGTGACATTGAAGAGGGCAATACACAAGGAAAAAATTCAAAATACAACACATGCTAAAAAATTTCAGCACATGTTGTTTATTATGGACGAATTTTGGTGCATTTTTGTCTTCAATTTTATTCCAAAATTTAAGGGGATTAATGTGTGATTGTATGGTAATGATTTGACTAGAATTTGAACACATGGTTTCAATTTTTTTAGAATTTACAGCTCACTACAAGGGTGCCAAGGTGGACCAATCAACAAGTGACAACTAAGCAAGGTTAAGTCATCCTTCCAATCATATTGCACCAAGTTAGCAAGATTATGTCATCTTCTACACAAGGCAATCTTCCAAGGACAGTATAGACAATTCTCAATAAGGACGAGAGCCCTAGAGGCTGCGGCCAAAAGGAAATAAAAGGAGAAGATAGTGCAAGACAAGGCTAAGCAGCAATTCATATTCTCTCAAGTGCAAAAAGCCAGACTACTCTCTTCTTCTTTCTTTCTATCTTCTTCTTCTTAGTCTCAAGCCTATTGTTCATATATTATACATATTATATAGGCTTTGAATATACCACCTATACACGTTCATTATTTTAAAAAGGTTGATCAAGGTGTGATCAAATCTTCATTCGATCGGTGGTGGTGTTTGTGATTGATTTGCTTGATTGTTTTGATTGTAAAAGGGTGGAGTTAGTGTTTAACTCCAGTCTCCCTTGTGGTAAGGTGTTTGTTGTGTTTAGTGATAACCAAGGAAGGTGTCCTCGAAGACTGGAGTGAGTTGATTTAACCGAACCAGTATAAAATTCTTGGTGTTCTTACTTTTCAACACTTTACTTTCAGTTTCTAGTTTCCTGCTTCGTTTTCATTGCAATGGTAAAAATATTAAAAGATTTTCAAAAATCATAAAATTTTACAGAAACATAGCCATACGTCCTAATTTTCATTTGGCGCAAGTTTCACCTTATTTGGATAAGTATAAGTCAATCAAACGTTAATAGTTCTAAGACTAGTGCAATCTGAATTTCAGACTTGCAAAGGTTGAGAACATCATCGTATTTGATATACTTGCCAAAGGAATTTTGGAAAAACAGTTTCAAACCATTAAAGTACATATCCTAAGGGTCATATCATAAAATTATCAGATCATTTGGAGTCGTAAATTAATAGGAATAAATTTTTCATTTCGGATCATAGTTTCTAGCAGATTGACGTAATCTGTGCAAGAACGTTTTTTCAAGGTCTTATACATTGAATTTTGATTTTAAATTTTTATGACACATACATAACATCTGAAAGTAATTTTTTTATCAAATTTCACGATTTTTTGAAGGTCCAAAACTTTATCATTCAGTTAATTAAAAACCAGAATCCGTTTTCAGAAGTGGGTAATGTTGTACCCCACCTAAAATAGTACGGTGTCTAGAGTTAGAATGAAGTGATGCAATAGAACGATATTTCGGAAGGAGAATATTTTTGGATTTACCCACGTTTATTTCAATGTTAAAGGAAAATAGCATACTACCCCAAAGTATGAATTATGAAGCAAGTAAGTTGCTAAAATTTTTCCCAAGACTACTCAAATTTCGGCCTAGAAGGTTGGGGACATTAAGTTGAGTTTCTTTTACTACAAGCAACTAACCCTTGTTAGAAAACATGGAGAGTTATTCTAAGCAATTAAGTGTTCAACTAAATGAGATTTAAAAGGTAAAAAGGGGAAAAGGTATTCTTTTTTTCCCTCATTAAGGTCGCCGGGTAGAGGAGACAAAAAAGGAGGCCACTTTTCGCTACAAAGGCTAACTACACACCTTAATTGCTTACTAAAGCAATTATACAAAATAGTTATGCATGATGTAGTCACAATGTTACATTATTATAAGGATATGTAACTCCTTAAAACTTCCTGTAGAAACCGTGAAGCACATGGAGGGGAGAATTAGGGATCAAGGGTTTTGCTAGAGGATATTACCTCCAACTACCTAGTAACTTTCTCATTAAACATTCTAAAAAGTGATTCAAGCATAATGGAGGTGCTAAAGACATCTTAACCACCGGGTTTAAACCCATGATTAGTCCATGGTACTCTTTTAACCACAATAGTAAATAACTTGAGAAATAAGAAGGGACAAGCAATTTAAGAAGTAAGTGCACTTTGGGGGGGGGGGGAAGACCCCTCTAACCGCCGGCTATCCTCTTGGAGGGAGCCAAGAGAACTTTATCATTAAACCTAGTCACTTTTGACCTAACAACTTCAAATTTTGGAGAAAGTAGGTTTACATGATATTCAAATGTATACTTATATATATATAGTATTGGACGTATATATATGTGTGTGTATATATATATATATATATAAACGTCATATGTATAGATTTTGGTTTATGACGTAATAAGTGGCCTAAAGGATTTTAGTTCCATAAAAAGTGTACTTAAAGGACAATAGTTGAAAATACACATGAAACACACATATATGCATAGTATATGAAAATTAAGATAGGGAAATGGATAAGCTATAATCATGGATTGAACTCATATGTGTATAAGTGCACACACTAATATTTCGGCCATGAGTCCTTATTGAGCAAATAATAGTCTCAAGACTCTTCATGCAACCTTAGAAAGACAAACCATGATTAAGCCTTAAATGAGTACCATAATTGTGTCCATGAACATGAGAGATCTTTTTCCCTCCTCTCATAAAGAAGCCGCCGGCTATACCCTAACCAAGGAGGCTTCTTTCTCCCTTCTTTTAACAAGAAGCTCTTAATACATTCTTAAACACCCTCAAAAAGCTACTAAAGCATGATGTAGCAATCCAAAGGGCTCCAACCGCCGGTTAACCATGGTGAAAGCCAAAAGTCACCTTAAGCCTTTACTATGGTTACTTTATCCTAATTACACATTAAAAGTAACTCAAGTTAGTAATGCTAGTAAGCCCTAATGAGAAGGAACCATGCAAAGGAAAAGTCTCTCCCTTCCTTAAGGTTCCAACTGCTAAACCCTTAGCCTAAGTGAAGAAAGCTTGCTCCAAGAAAACCATAGAACTCTCTCTTACTCTCAATCCTCAAGGACTCACAAAGAGCAAGAAACTTTTCCTCTCTTCTCCCCAAGACACACGGCTAAGTGGAATCAAGAAGGTGTAAGATTCATCCAAGCTCAAACTTGGTGTAGGTGAGTGCACTCTACTCTCCTTAAGAAGGTTTTATGTTTTACATGGTAAAGCTTTCACAAGATACTCTTGTTTCTTGTGGAAACCGTGACCTTCAAGAGGTCACTAGGTGAAGAATTTTGAAAAGCTAAGAAAGACTGGCTCCTTGGTGGGTTAGAATCATCTCACCATCCAAGAATCACTTTGGTAAGACCCTCTCAGCCTCAACCTAAGTTATATGTGTCATTAAAGAGTGGCTAACAAGGATTCCTACCCCACAACCGTGTATGATAAGAAAAGGATGGAAGGAGGCGGTTCTTGTTCAACAAAGATTCAAGCAAGGTCTAAAATCTAAGAAAGGCAAGTACACCATAAATGTTCATGACTTGTGTGTGAAATTATGTGCTTGAATGGCTAGGTGTTACTAAGTTTTAATCTTAGATGTAAAATGTTAAGTTTGAAGCATGAACTTTCGGTTTCCTTAAGAAATGTGGCTTGCATGTTTGAGATTCTTTCAAAGGTGGATTCTTTGCCCTTGTTGAGTATGAATATGATGCTTGTCTAAGCTAAATGTGGTAAAGCTCTCTTCTTTACTATGTAAGGGGGACGGTTGGATGCAAGATGTGGGTAAATATGGTCCTTGTGAAAGATTGTAACTTGTGGGGTAAAGGATGTATGCAAGTTGTATGTTTTATGACTTGGGTGTAATATGTTCATGATGAAAACGAAATTTAAGCCCTTGCATGTGTGTGAAATGGGCTGTTTTGGGGGTATGGTTTATACACACTAGATATGCCAAGAATAGACTTTATTATGAACAAAATATGCAAGATCAAGGTGTGTTATGTGTAACCTTCAAAACTGTTTTTAAAGTGATCTGTAGGTGATCTTTAGAATGTGTTAGTTCCTGCAAATTTTATGTTAAAAGGTGTATTTGATGATTAGTAATCCGCTTATGAAGGATAGCTCAAGTTGGAACCCTTTTAGTAAGGAAAAGTGACAAAAGGTGGAAACCACTGGAACAGGGCAGAATAATGTGCCGTTTTGTATGATCTGAAAATAGATCTTAGGAGTATGCAATTAATCTAATTTTTGGTATGACATTAACCCTATGTATGTAGTAAATATAAGAGTTGGAATTTTGGTAAAATAAGTTGCGGTTTATCCTTACTGGAATTTTTAGTAAAACTGGTCAAGCTGAAAATTACTGGACTGGACATAATTTAAGTGGTGTATTGATTTATCCGAAAATAGACCTTAGAAAAATGCAAATGGGATGCTTTTTGGTAGGAAGCTAGCCCTATGTGTTTGCTAAGTTTGTGAGTTGGAATTTTCGAAAAAGGACTTACGACTTGGGCACAATAAATTTCGTAGTAAACCTGGCCACTCCAGAAATCAGCATGTACCTGTTCTGGAAAAGTGAATAAAAGACCCCTTGAAAATTATTATTTTACTCCGGAAATTTTATGGTAATAACTTAGGACATAGATGAGCATGTCCATGTAAGTTAATCAGCCTGAAATATTTATTTTAAGGGGTAAATACCAAAGTAAAGCGACCGTTACTAAACTGGAAAATTAGGCTGAAACTACGGAACTAATTAGAGGCTTTGTTCTTGTGATTTAGACCTGTTTAATCGGTTTGGGCTTATGCACAATATTTATTGACATGTTTATAGTATTTTCCCAGGCTTGGCCCAAATTAAAAAATAATTATTGGGCTTAAAAGAAAGGTGAAAGAAGGATACTGCACTACTGAATTCAGCAGTACTCTGTTTAGTAATTAAATAAATTAAGGGTCTTACACGTCTCGTAACATTACGAAAATTATATGGAGAATAGAAAAGACACCCTTATGCATATGTATGTTACAAAATCATGATGATGGGCCTAAATTACGAGGTTTATAGGCCGCGCAACAGAACGATAATTCTGGAAATTTTTCTAGTCTAAGGAATAAGAATGTTACGTGTATGTATGTGATGCATTATGTCACGAATTGCATGGTACATGTCATACATTGCATCATCGTCATTTACATGATTTATGAAACTAGTTTTATGAGAAAGAATGATGAAAAAGCGTTTTAAAGAAAAGATTCCGTTTTTAAAAGAATGCTTTCCATCGGTACCGTATGTTTCTGGCCAGCAGGACCCGTTCCAGATCCGGGGTTAATTGATCTGATGATAATGACCGTTCAGGCCTGGAGAGAATAGACTTGACTATGATGGTTATGAACGTTCAGTCCTGGAGAGAATAGACCTGATTACGATGATTACGACCGTACAGGCCCGGAGAGAATAGACCTGGTGACTATGATTGATGATGTGACCGTTTTCGGATCTGGAAATAATAGATTCGAAGGAAAGAATATGACCACCTCAAATCTGAATAGAATAGATCTGAACACTCTCTTGTTTTCTTGACGATGATATTTTGAAAGAAAGAACGAAGGAACTTATCCTCACTTTATCATGACGCATCACATGTGCATACTCATGCATGTTGCATTTGATGGTTCATCAAATATTTAGTACATGTTACTTAGACTAAGAAGTTATGACTTGGTAGCTCCTAAGTTATGATCTTTAATAAGTTATGATCTCTAGTAAGTTATGATCTTTGATAAGTTATGAGCTGGTTACTTACGGGTATTGGATGGAAGGACATGTATGTTTTTAAACCAAATTTTGGGGTTCGGTTCTTGTATGTACTTTCCATTTAATTCACGATTATTTATGGTTTACTTACAGGTGACGTTGTCACTCACCCCTTATATTTCCTCCCTGAACCCGCAAGAAATAGGGTCGAATGGATCAAAGATGAACCTAGGGTTCCATATCCGTAGAAGAGCGAGAGGTGGACGACTTAAGGAAATTCTGCTATGATGGAAGTGATTGATGAACGTGTATGAATTAATGTTGGAAACATTTATTTTTGGATTCCCGCATTTTGTGAACCTGAATGTAAGACTGATAATGGTTGCTTAGACGCTTTTATTTTAAAAGTTTTTTATTTTGCCTCGGTTTTGGCTTACTTGTTCACGTGTAAGCATGAAAGTCCACATATCTTATTCTGGACTATGATATGTTATGGATCGACGCCTGGTACTCTCCGTAGTGAAGTACGGCGAGCGCACGTATCCGGCTAGGCCGGGGTGCAGGGCGCTACAGGTGGTATCAGAGCCCAGGCTCTAGATCCGGGCAGAATATAGAGTTAAACTACGATTTTAGAAATCTAGGTTTGATCTTAGACCTAAGTCATGAACTTAGAAAGAGAGTTAACCTTAGACTAGGATGACTTAGACTAGAAATTTAGGCTTGGACCTGATGATGAAGCCCTAGTTGATGACATTTTATAGAATTTAATTCTTATCGTATCTATTTGCACATCCACTAGGAATTTTCATTAAATTTACGAATTAAATTTTGTCGCTTATCTCGGTATGACTTCGAATAAAACCGACGCTACGTGGTGCAGATGACATCACAGCCTGGTAAGCTGACATCATCACTGTCACCCCTGGGAAGCAGTGGATTTTATTATCGACAGCTAGTAAAAGCACAAATTCCGAGATTTGGTGGGGAGTCCAGCCCGGAGGAAGCAGAGCAATGGCTGGACGAAGTTGAGAGTAACCTAATGAGGGTACGGGTGCCGGATGAGATAAGGGCACGAATTGTCCGGCCATTTCTGATTGGTAAGGTTGGCCAGTGGTGGAGAACTAGTATCCAGCCACTACCTTGACCTATAGTCTGGGCGAGATTTCTAGAAGAATTTTGTGGGTCTTTCCTCTCCCTGGACTTGGTTATAGATAGGATTGAAGAATTTGATACGTTAAAACAAGAACTGGAAACCCCAGTTTCAGAGTATGTCCGCCAATTCATTATGTTAGGACGGTATGCTCCCCTGATTATGGAAGACGAAAAGTATAGAGTGACCAGATTCATGCGCGATCTAAACTTTCAGATTAAAGCTCGGTTAGGCAAGGCATACCCAAAGACTTTTGATGAACTGTTGAAGGATTGTTATAGAGCGGAGCGCGATAATAAGATAATGGAGGAACGAAAAAGACTTAATGAGCGTATGAAGAAAAGAGGTAGAAGGTGACAGCCGTATTTATATAGAACTAACAACAAAACGACCAGGAACACCAGTCTGGATTGAAGAATGGGTTATCCAAGGATCTCTGAAACATCCAAGCCGCAAACAGGTATATCTGACTATCCAGCTTAAAATGCAAAGTACTCATGTTTTACCTTGCTTATTTCCATAGCATGAATAGTCATAAAGCGATGTGACAAGGAACCTTGAGGAAAGATTTCTACATAATCAGTGGTAAGTGGACAAAGCAGACAACTAGAGTAGCACAACTAGACCATGAAAACTAGAATACGTCACGAAATTAGTGGGTCCTCAACAATCAGGTAGGTAATGATATCTTTATTCATTTCCTGCTTTGGAAGAGAAATCATAGATTTTATAAGAAAAAGGGATATTGGAGATGGCATGAAGAGGCATAAGGAAACATGAAAGCTTATACCATACCAACTCCAGTTTCGAGGACGAAACTTATATTAAGAGGGGGAGGATGTTATACCCCACCTAAAATAGTACGGTGTCTAGGGTTAGAATGAAGTGATGCAATAGAAAGATATTTCGGAAGGAGAATACTTTTGGCTTTACCCATGTTTATTTCAATGTTAAAGGAAAATAGCATGCTACCCCAAAGTATGAATTATAAAGCAAGTAAGTTGCTAAAATTTTTCTCAAGACTACTCAAATTTCGGCCTAGAAGGTTGGGGACATTAAGTGGAGTTTCTTTTACTACAAGCAACTAACCCTTATTACAAAACATGGAGAGTTATTCTAAGCAATTAAGTGTTCTAATAAATGAGATTTAAAAGGTAAAAAGGGGGAAAAGTATTCCTTTTTCCCACATTAAGGTCGCCGGGTAGAGGAGACAAAAAAGGAGGCCACTTTTCGCTACAACGGCTTACTACACACCTTAATTGCTTACTAAAGCAATTATACAAAATAGTTATGCATGATGTAGTCACAATGTGACATTATTATAAGGATATGTAACTCCTTAAAACTTCCTGTAGAAACCGTGAAGCACATGGAGGGGAGAATTAGGGATCAAGGGTTTTGCTAGAGGATATTACCTTCAACTACCTAGTAACTTTCTCATTAAACAATCTAAAAAGTGGCTCAAGCATAATGGAGGTGCTAAAGACATCTTAACCACCGGGTTCAAACCCATGATTAGTCCATGGTACTCTTTTAACCACAATAGTAAATAACTTGAGAAATAAGAAGGGACAAGCAATTTAAGAAGTAAATGCACTTGGGGGGGGGGGGAAGACCCCTCTAACCACCGGCTATCCTCTTGGAGGGAGCCAAGAGAACTTTATCATTAAACCTAGTCACTTTTGGCCTAGCAACTTCAAATTTTGGAGAAAGTAGGTTTACATGATATTCAAATGTATACTTATATATATATATATGTGTGTGTCTTTCAATAAAAAAAAATATATATATATATGTGAAAAACCTTTAGGTCTAGCGGTTGAGTAGCATTTATCCCAACCCTGGGTCTCGAGTTCGATTCCCCTCCCCAATTTTTTTTTTAAAAAAAATAAAAATATATATATATATATATATATATATATATATATATATATACGTCATATGTATAGATTTTGGTTTATGATGTAATAAGTGGCCTAAAGGATTTTAGTTCCATAAAAAGTGTACTTAAGGGACAATAGTTGAAAATACACATGAAACACGCATATATGCATAGTATATGAAAATTAAGATAGGGAAATGGATAAGCTATAATCACAGATAAAATTGAACTCATATGTGTATAAGTGCACACACTTATATTTCGGCCATGAAGCCTTATTGAGCAAATAATAGTCTCAAGACTCTTCATGCAACCCTAGAAAGACAAACCATGATTAGGCCTTAAATGAGTACCATAATTGTGTCAATGCACATGAGGGATCTTTTTCCCTCCGCTCATAAAGAAGCCGCCGACTATACCCTCACCAAGGAGGCTTCTTTCTCCCTTCTTTTAACAAGAAGCCTCTTAATGCATTCTTAACTTATTTACTATTTAAGAGGTTACCAAAGAGCAAGAGATTTTTCCCCTTTTTCCTCAAGGAGTACGGCTAACATTAGCCAAGAGGTCTCATAAGGGACTTAAGACTACTTTTACTAAAAAGGGATCTCAACTACTCACCTTAAATGCTTACAAAAGCAATACTATAAAGTAGTTTATGCATATAGTAGTCATACTGTGATATTACTTAAGGTTGGATAACTCACTAGAACCGTGAGTTACAAGAAAAGGGAGGGAATTATGGTATCAACTTTACCATTAACCTCTTCCTCAACTACTTAGCAACTTTTCACTTAGACACCCTCAAAAAGCTACTAAAGCATGATGGAGCAATCCAAAGGGCTCCAACCGCCGGTTAACCATGATGAAAGCCAAGAGTCACCTTAAGCCTTTACTATGGTTACTTTATCCTAATTACACATTAAAAGTAACTCAAGTTAGTAATGGTAGTAAGTCCTAATAAGAAGGAACCATGCAAAGGAAAAGTCTCTCCCTTCCTTAAGGTTCCAACGGCTAAACCCTTAGCCTAAGTGAAGAAAGCTTGCTCCAAGAAGACCCTAGAACTCTCTCTTACTCTCAATCCTCAAGGACTCACAAAGAGCAAGAAACTTTTCCTCTCTTCTCCCCAAGACACATGGCTAAGTGGAATCAAGAAGGTGTAAGATTCATCCAAGCGCAAACTTGGTCTAAGTGAGTGCACTCTACTCTCCTTAAGAAGGTTTTATGTTTTACGTGGTAAAGCTCACAAGATACTCTTGTTTCTTGTGGAAACCGTGACCTTCAAGAGGTCACTAGGTGAAGAATTTTGAAAAGCTAAGGAAGATTGGCTCATTGGTGGGTTAGAATCATCTCATCATCCAAGAATCACTTTGGTAAGACCATCTAAGCCTGAACCTAAATTATATGTGTCATTAAAGAGTGGCTAACAAGGATTCCTACCCCACAACCGTGTATGATAGGAAAAGGGTGGAAGGCGGCGGTTCTTGTTCAACAAAGATTCAAGCAAGGCCTAAAATCTAAGAAAGGCAAGTACACCATAAATGTTCATGACTTTTGTGTGAAAGTATGTGCTTGAATGGCTAGGTGTTACTAAGTTTTAATCCTAGATGTAAAATGTTAAGTTTGAAGCATGAACTTTTGGATTCCTTAAGAAATGTGGCTTGCATGTTTGAGATTCTTTCAAAGGTGGATTCTTTGCCCTTGTTGAGTATGAATATGATGCTTTTCTAAGCTACATGTGGTAAAGCTCTCTTCTTTACTATGTAAGGGGGACGGTTGGATGGCAAGATGTGGGTAAATATGGTCCTTGTGAAAGATTGTAACTTGTGGGGTAAAGGATGTATGCAAGTTGTATGTTTTATGACTTGGGTGTAATATGTTCATGATGAAAAAGAAATTTAAGCCCTTGCATGCGTGTGAAATGGGCTGTTTTGGGGGTATGGTTCATACACGCTAGATATGCCAAGAATAGACTTTATTATGAACAAAATATGCAAGATCAAGGTGTGTTATGTGTAACCTTCAAAACTGTTTTTAAAGTGATCTGTAGGTGATCTTTAGAATGTGTTAGTTCCTGCAAATTTTATGTTAAAAGGTGTATTTGATGATTAGTAAGCCGCTTATGAAGGATAGCTCAAGTTGGAACCCTCTTAGTAAGGAAAAGTGACAAAAGGTGGAAACCACTGGAACAGGGCAGAATAATGTGCCGTTTTGTATGATCTGAAAATAGATCTTAGGAGTATGCAATTAATCTAATTTTTGGTATGACATTAACCCTATGTATGTAGTAAATATAAGAGTTGGAATTTTGGTAAAATAAGTTGCGGTTTATCCTTACTGGAATTTTTAGTAAAACTGGTCAAGCTGAAAATTACTGGACTGGACAGAATTTAAGTGGTGTATTGATTTATCCGAAAATAGACCTTAGAAAAATGCAAATGGGATGCTTTTTGGTAGGAAGCTAGCCCTATGTGTTTACTAAGTTTGTGAGTTGGAATTTTCGAAAAAGGACTTACGACTTGGGCACAATAAATTTCGTAGTAAACCTGGCCACTCCAGAAATCAGCATGTACCTGTTCTGGAAAAGTGAATAAAAGTCCCCTTGGAAATTATTATTTTACTCCGGAAATTTTATGGTAATGACTTAGGACATATATGAGCATGTCCATGTAAGTTAATCATCATGGAATAATTATTTTAAGGGGTAAATACCAAAGTAAAGCGAACGTTACTAAACTGGAAAATTAGGCTGAAACTATGGAACTAATTGGAGGCTTTGTTCTTGTGATTTAGACATGTTTAATCGGTTTGGGCTTATGCACAATCTTTATTGGCATGTTAACAGTATTTTCCTAGGCTTGGCCCAAATTAAACAATAATTATTGGGCTTAAAAGTAAGGTAAAAGAAGGGTACTGCACTGCTGAATTCAGCAGTACTCTGTTTAGTAATTAAATAAATTAAGGGTCTTACACGTATCGTAACGTTACGAAAATTATATAGTGAATAGAAAAGACACCCTTATGCATATGTATGTTATGAAATCTTGATGATGAACCTAAATTATGAGGTTTATAGGCCGCACAACAGAACGATAATTCTGGAAATTTTTCCAGTCTAAGGAATAAGAATGTTACGTGTATGTATGTGATGCATTATGTCACGAATTGCATGGTACATGTCACACATTACATCATCGTCATTTACATGATTTATGAAACTGGTTTTATGAGAAAGAATGATGAAAAAGCGTTTTAAAAAAAAGATTCCGTTTTTAAAAGAACGCTTTCCATCGGCACCGTATGTTTCTGGCCAGCAGGACCCGTTCTAGATCCGGGGTTAATTGATCTGATGATAATGACCGTTTTGGCCTCGAGAGAA
Source organism: Eustoma russellianum (assembly GCA_036186865.1). Lineage (NCBI taxonomy): Eukaryota > Viridiplantae > Streptophyta > Magnoliopsida > Gentianales > Gentianaceae > Eustoma > Eustoma russellianum. Next base: position 22,484,478 of record AP025054.1, read on the forward strand.
TAGACCTAACTATGATGGTTATGACCGTTCAGGTCCGGAGAGAATAGACCTGATTATGATGATTACGACCGTACAGGCCCGGAGAGAATAGACCTGGTGACTATGATTGATGATGTGACCATTTTTGGATCCGGAAATAATAGATTCGAAGGAAAGAATATGACTGCCTCAGATCCGGATGGAATTGTGCATACTCATGCATGTTGCATTTAATGGTTCATCAAATATTTAGTACATGTTACTTAGACTAAGAAGTTATGACTTGGTAGCTCCTAAGTTATGATCTTTAATAAGTTATGATCCTTAATAAGTTATGCTCTCTAGTAAGTTATGATCTTTGATAAGTTATGAGCTGGTTACTTACGGGTATTGGATGGAAGGACATGTATGTTCTTAAACCGAATTTTGGGGTTCGGTTCTTGTATGTACTTTCCATTTAATTCACGATTATTTATGGTTTACTTGCTGGTGACGTTGTTGTAGGATCTGCAAGGCACCACTAGAAGGGGGGTTGAATAGTGGGTGCGGAAAATGTAGTTTTTAAAATTAGTTTGAACCAAAAACCCAACTTCTGAAAACAGTTTCTGTTTTCAGGACTAGTTTTAAAACATTTTTAAAACTAGGTTGCAGGTCTTCAAAAATACTGAAATTTGGAGAGAACTTAGACTCAGATGTTATGAGTATCTCCTAAAAATTTCAGATTAAAATTCAACCTTTAACCCCTTGAAAAATCGTTGGTGGTCAGATTGCGCAAATCTGCCAGAACCGATACACTGATTTGAAAAATTAATTCCTATTTGTACACAACTCTAACTGCTCTGAAAATTTAACCCCTAACCCCTTATATGTTATATTTAAATGGGTTGAAACAGTTTTGAAAAATTCTTTTGGAAAGTTAGTCAAATACGATCAAAGTCTCAACCTTTGCAAGCCTGAAAATCAGACTGCACTAGTCTCAGAACTTTGGATGTTTGAATGACTTATACTTGTCTAAAAGGGTTGAAACTTGCGCCAAAAGAACCCTAGAACGTGTGGTTATATTTTCTGAAAGTTTCGTGATTTTTGAAATTCTTTTACTATTTTTACGAACGTGATTAAGAACAGTAAACAGTGCTGAAACAGAAAATCAGTGCTGAAAGTAAATGACACCAAGAATTTTATACTGGTTCGGTTATCAACAACCTACTCCAGTCTTCAAGGAACACCTTCCTTGGTTCACACTAATCACACAACTCAAAAACACCTTACCACAGGGTTGATGGAGTTACACACCAACTCCAACCCTTTACAAACCTTGTATGTTCAATACAATTTGCACGAACACCACCACCTAGCAAGAATGAAGATTGATCACACCTTGATCAATCTTTTACAAAGATATGGTATATGTGGTGGTCTATATTAAGCCTATTCAAGATTGAAAGATATGAATACAATAGGCTTTCAAGAAGAAAGAAAGAAGGAAGATGTAGGAGAAGAAAAGCTAGGTTTTTTTTGATCTCTTTGAATTGCAATGCTTGGCCTTGTTTTGTTTGCTCTCTTCTCTTTCTTTTTAACATTCCAGCCGTCCCCCTTAGAGTGTCTCCCCCTCTTGAAAATTATCTTTTAAGTCCTTGAGAGAGTGTAAGACATCATTGTGACAATGTCTTGCTTACTTGGCATCTTCTTATTGGATGATCATTTAGTCTTCGCTTACTTGGCACCTTCTCATTGGATGAATGTTGTCATCATTGATGACTTGGAAAAATCTGAGAATTTCACTTAAACATGTGCCAAAAATCATCACAAAATAACTTCCATAAATCATGAGATATTCACATAAATTGCAAGACAAAAAATCCTTCCCAAACAAGGCATAATTTCGGCCATATAGTCATCTTGCCATGCTGAATTTTCAGCATGTGCACCATTCAATTTTATTCAAAATAATACCAAATATTCCTTGATTTTTTCTTTATAAAATGAATCACCAAGTTATGGTAAGTATTGCTATCTCATGAGAAATGAACTTGGACACTTCCAAGCTAACAAATTCGGCCACCATGTCTTACACATGCTGAAAAATTTTCAGCATGTGTGATATATAAAATATCACTCTTTATTAATTTAAATAACATTCAAATAATTTCCATTTCTTCTTCCAATCAATCACATAATAAAAGATGATGAAATATATCACATTCAATTGACAAAATCAGCCAGCTTGTGTGTAGCATGCTGAAATTTTCAGCATGTGATATAAGAGAGATATATTTTGAATTCTTACCATTTGTAGCTTCTCTCTTCAATTCACCAACATTGTGTGATTGATCCTTGACCAATCAATATGCCAACAAGGCTCCACATGTGCTCCAAATCAGCTGATCTAGGGGTTGGAAATGACTATGCATGTGCTGAAATTTATTTTTGCTAACTTTGTAAAATAATGCACATTTAATAATACACACATGTTATATTCCAATCAGTCCTTAATTTAATTTTTTAGAACACTTTAAGATGTATATCATATGTAAAAAGTGTCTAGATACGTGTCACATGATGTACCAAAAACGTTCCATGTGTTGTGTGCGTAGAAAACCGAATTTTCGATATTTATCGATTACCCGATTTTTCTCTAATTTAAATTCCAACTTTTGCACATGTTATATATATTATGTTACACATAATATATATAATATATACTTTAAATCTCATCACTTAGCTGGTCTAAAGTGGTACCATTAGCATGTGACAAAATTAATCTTGGAATCTTCACATTTTGGCCTTAATGTGGAGTAATTTGTGTGTGCCAACATGGAAAGTATTTTTGGCTGATTTTCCAGTGATGTGCACGAAATTTACATGAAATTTTGAAGTATAGGGGCTGGCCATTTATTTATGGCAAGTACGTGACACGTTGGTGAAGTTTCGGTATTCGCCCGATACGACAATTTTCGGTTTAGAACCTTTTATCGTGTCGTATTTGATTTGTCATCACCATATCTTATATCATATGATATAAGACCTGAATATACTCATAAATATGAGTTAAGTATAGTGGTGTGACGTTAACATACGTACGTAAAATATATAACGTGTCGGTAGTACGTTGGAATACATGTGTATGTGCCTTTATTTAAAAAATCTGAAAATATATGTAGTGTATATATATATATGGCGTGTGTATTAAAGATGGGGAGGAGGAGAAAACTTTCCTTCCTTAGCCTTGTTGCCTTTGTGCCTTTTCCAAATGTAACTTCCTTTAATGAATTACTTAGTTTATCAAACTAAGTACTTCACTTAATGAACTAGTTTAGTTCATTAATGGTGGCACCTGAAAATAGTATAAACACAACAAATGTTTGCCATATGATGTAAGCTTTAATGCTTCATGGCTCGTTAGTACGGCAACATAATATATAAGCTGAATAAGGCAAGTAATAGCAAGGTATCATGCATTCATGTACACGTTTATATGCTTGTATACGTTTATATATATATATATATGCATTCAAGTTACTTATTTTGAAATCACTCAAACCCCCTTATCTCCACAGTTGTCACTCACCCCTTATTTTTTCTCCCAGAACCCGCAGGAAATAAAGTCGAATGGATCAAAGATGAACCTAGGGTTCCTTATCCGTAGAAGAGCGAGAGGTGGACGACTTAAGGAAATTCTGTTATGATGTAAGTGATTGATGAACGTGTATGAATTAATGTTGGAAACATTTATTTTTGGATTCTCGCATTTTGTGAACTGATTGTAAGACTGATGATGGTTGCTTAGACGCTTTTATTTTAAAAGTTTTTTTTATTCTGCCTCGGTTTTAGCTTACTTGTTGACGTGTAAGCATGAAAGTCCACATATCTTATTCTGGACTATGATATGTTATGGATCGATGCCTGGTACTCTCCGTAGTGAAGTACGGCGGGCGCACCGTATCTGGCTAGGCCGGGGTGCGGGGCGCTGCAGGTAATTTGGTCTAAAAGTTTTTAAAAACTAATTTTTCCGTACCCACTATTCAACCACTGCTTCTAGTGGTGCTATACAAGTCCTACAAATGGTATCAGAGTGCAGGCACACTCACGACTAGAAGATATAACAATCTTTATGAGATGACCTCCAGTAGTTACAAAACCGAGCTAGAAGGAATGTCAAGCGTAAGGTCTCCTCTTTTCGACGGTGAATCTTTTATACAATGGAAACTTAGAATGAAACTTTTCTTTATGGATATTGATATATACTTGTGGTCCATTGTAGAAGATGGTCATTTTATTCCTTCTAAGTTATCCACGGTTGATGGTGTCACACAAGAAGTCGTAAAACCGAAACAAGAATACACTACTGATGACAAAAAGAAATTAAGTATGCATGCTAGACCTATGCAACTTCTTTTAAACGGTTTGAGTAAAAGTGAATCGAGTTATGTGCCAAATTGCTCTAGTGCCCAAGAAATGTGGAAAATTCTTGAAATGAAACATGAAGGTACTAGTCAAGTTAAAGAGTCCAAGATAAGCATGCTAATATCTACTTTTGAATCCTTCAAGTTATTACCAAATGAATATATTGTTGATATGTATCTAAGATTGACTAACACTTACAATTCTCTTGAGTCTCTTGGAAAGGTATTTTCTTCCCAGGAGAAGGTGCAGAAAACGCTAAGAAGTCTCCCATCCAAATGGGATTCAAAAGTCACTGCAATCGAAGAAAGTAAGGAAACTAAATCAATAAAGATGGAGGAATCAATCGGATCGTTGAAGGTATATGAAAACAAAATCACTCTAAGAAATTCTAAATCTACCTCTAAACAAGATAAGGCTATAGCGTTTAAATCAAATGAATACATCTTTACCTCTTATGATCGCATATATGATAGTGACACGGATTCCGATGATGAAGATCTAATCACGTTGGCTAAAAGGTTAAGAAAGATAATGAGAAAATCGCTTAAAGACAAACCTAAGTCTACTTCATCTAAGCATCAAAGAAATAAAAAAATAATAATGAGGATATTAAGTGTTATACTTGTGGAAGACTTGGACACATCTCTTATGACTGCTCGAACAAGGATAAAACAATGAACAAAAACCATGACAAGGATCGGACAAAAACTAGACCCGTCTCAGAACCTAAACAAAGGAGAAATAGCCCTTAAAGCCTCCACATGAAGTGATTCATCCGATACGAAAGTGAAGAAGCCGAAGAAGAAACGGCTCAAGTATGCTTTGCATCCAAGCATCAAACAAAGTATCTTCGTATTCTGATTCTGAGCCTTCTTATAATGATTTATTTTGTCAATATCTTGAGTTGCATAAGTTTTCTAAGGCTCTTGTAAAAGAAAAGAAACAGTTAATTGAAGACAAGAAATGGTTAGAATCTTCTAACACGAATCTTGTATCTCAATTAAACGATTCAAAAGAAAAGTCGTCTTGCATGATAAATTCATTAAAATATGAGATTTCCTCCTTAAAATCCGAGAATACTGAGATGAAAGTCAAGATTTCAAATTTGAAATCAAGAAGCGCGGATTTAGAAAAGACCATAAAACCATTCGATTCGGGTACGAGCATGCTAGATCGTCTCATTTCCTCCCAAAAGCATGAAAATGATAAAACCGGATTAGGGTAGTTGGAGGCCTTTGTCTTGACATACTTTCTTGTTCGGTTTTCTGGCTAGTAGATTCTATCTCACAAAGATTGTTATATCTTCTAGTCGTGAGTGTGCCTGCATTCTAATACCACTTGTAGGACCTGTGTAGCACCAGTAGAAAGGGGGTTGAATAGTGGGTGTAGAAAATTTGGTTTTTAAAAACTTTTGAACCAAAAACCTCACTTCTAAAAACAGTTTCTGTTTTCAGATCCTGAATTGAAATAATTTAAAAACCTAGTTACAGACCTTGAAAATTTATGAAATTCGGTGTGAATGAACTCTCAGATGTTTTGAGTATCTCATAAAAATTTCAAATTAAAATTCTACTCCTAACCCCTTGAAAATACGTTCTTGGTCAGATTGCGCGAATCTGCCAGAAACCATACTCCGACTTGAAAATTTTATTTCGATTAATTTGTAACTCCAAATGATCTGAAAATTTTATAGAATGACCCTTAGGATATTTATTTTAAAGGGTTGAAACAGTTTTTGAAAATTCTTGGTAAGTATATCAATCACGTTGATGTTCTCAATTTTTGCAAGTCTGAAATTCAGATTGCACTAGTCACAGAACTATTAACTTTTGATTGACTTATACTTATCCAAATGGGGGTGAAACTTGTGCCAAATGAAAGCTAGGACATGTGTCTATGTTTCTGAAAAGTTTTATAATTTTTAAAAAACGTTTACTATTTTTTCTGTCGCAATGAAATTGATACAAAATGCTAGAAAATGAAAGTAAAGTGATAAAAGTAAGAACACCAAGAATTTTGTACTGGTTTGGTTAAAACAACCTACTCCAGTCTTCGAGGACCCCTTCCTCGCTTATCACTAAACACCAAAAATACCTTACCACAAGCGTTACTGGAGTTATACACCAACTCCATCTTTTTACTAACAATACAATCGAGCAAACGCATCACGAACACCACCACCTATTGAATGAAGGTTTGATCACACTTTGATCAACCTTTTACAACAATGTATGAGTGTGGGTGGTATAATCAAAGACTATATAATATTTTTAATATATGAACAATAGGCTTGAGAGAAGAAGAAGAAAGAAAGGTAGAAGAAGAGAGTAGTAGGTCTTTTTGCACTTTAGAGAAATGTGTAGTTGCTTGGCCTCACTTTGCACTAACTTCTTCTTTTTAATCATTCTTGGCCGCCCCCTTAGGGTGTCTTCCACTATTGAGAAATCTCTTTAATACCCTTGGAAGATTGCCTTGTGTAGATATGACACCATCTCGCTCACTTGGCACATTATGATTGGAATGATGACTTGACATTTCTGACTTGTCACTTGATGATTGGTCCAACTTGACATCCTTTAATGTGCTGTAAAAATCTGAATAAAACTCATAAAACATGTGCCAAATAGTAATCAAAATGTTACAAATCAATGACACATTAATATCCTTCAATTTTGGAATAAAATTGAAGACAAAGATGCACCAAAATTCGTCCATAATAAACAACATGTGCTGAAATTTCAGCATATGTTGTATTTTGAATTGTTTCCTCGTGTATTGCCTTCATCAATGTCACCAATCATGTGTGGCTTATTTTTAACAAATTGAAGTGTCAAATAAGTGCCAAATAAGCTCCACCTAAGCTCCAACATGGATGTAGTAGGCGTGTAGAAAGGTTGCATTTATGTGCTGAAATTTTATTTTGGCAAGCTTTGTCAAATAATGCACAATATTTACACATATATGGTAAATTGCAATCAGCTCTGATTTGAATTTTCTAGAACACTTTAACATGTCTTGAATGTGTAAAAAGTGTCTAGAGACATGTTACATCTCATCCCAAAGAAAACGTTCCATGTGTTGTGTTCGTAGAAAACCGAATTTTTGACTTTCGTCGATTACGCGATTTTTCTCAAATTTAATTCAAACTTATTGCACATGTCATATATGTTATGTCACATATAATAATCATAAAATAAAGTGTATATTAAGCTCTAATGGCTGATGGTATAGGAGCCCCATGTGCTTTAAAAATTTGAATTTGAAATCTCCACAATTTGGCCTAAATTGTGGGTGATTTGTGTGTGCCAACATGAAATGATTTAGTGGCTGAATTTAACATGAGAGCCACGAAAGTTTTGGCTATTTTTGAAAGTATATGTTCTGGCCATCTTTATATGGCAAGTACGTGACACGTCGATGAAGTTTCAGTAGTCACCCGATACGACAATTTTTGGCTTATGACCTTGTAATGTATCGTTATAATGTTGTCATCACCATGACTTATATCATATGATATAAGACCTGAATATACTCATAAATATGAGGTGTATATAGTGGTGTGACGTTGACGTACGTTTGTAATATATGTAACGTGTCGGTAGTACGTCGGAATATATGTGTATTGTGTCTTTTTAACAAAAATATATATAAATATATATATATATATAATATTTGGCGTGTATATTGAAAGAATGAGGACACTAGTTAGTTCATTTAATGAACTAACTAATATATAATATATTAGGTGTGTATATGTACGTCGGTTGTATGTCTTCATTTAATGAACTAGTTAGTTCATTAACTTAAGTACTTCACTTAAGGAACTAGTTTAGTTCATTGATTGTGGCACCTGAAAATAGTTCAAAGACAACAAATGTTTGCCATATGATGTAAGCTTTAACGCTTCATGGCTTGTTAGTACGGCACCAATATATATAAAGCATATGAGGCATGTATATCACAAAAACGTGTCAAATAATAATTTTGTCATGCATTTCGTAAACTCGTACTATTTAAATCATGCATTTGTAAATAATTCACACACTTTTTTTCAACAATCTCCCCTTTTTGATGATTTACAAAATAACTGTGGCGCCCCGCACCCGGCCTCGTCCGGATACGGTTCGCCCGCCGTACTTCACTAAGGAGAGTACAAAGCGTCATGCGTAACATGCGAAAATCCATAACATAAGTCGTGGACTCTCATGCTAACATGGTAGTAAAATTTAGGCAGAATTAAAAACTTTTACATAAATCATTCTATACATCCGACACAAGTCTTACAACCCCATTCATTACATCAGTAATTCTGCAATCATTGCTTCCAACATAAATCCATCATATTATGAATCCATCATAATAGAATCCCTAAGCTGTCATCCACTCGCATTCTCACGGATGTGGGATCCTATGCTCGTCATCAATCCTTGCTACCCCGTTTCCTGTAAACTCTGGGAGGAAAAATAGGGGGTGAGTGACAAAGTCACCAGCAAGTACACCATAAACAATCATGCATTAAATAGAAAGTACATACAAGAACCGAACCCCCAAAATTTGGTCTCTTACCATCATACCTGTCTTTCCATTCAAATGCCACCAAGGTAATAGAATCATCACTTGATCATAAAGGGAATAAGATCATAGCTTACATAACAACAACAATAAGATCGTAACTTAGGTAACGAAAGATAGCAAAGTCATGACCTAAGTAACATTACGTCTAGCATTTAGCCAGCATCTCATCCCTTCCGTCAATAGCCACTAAGGCAATAAAATCATAACTTAGTCATGTAGCACGTAAAGACACAACTCAGTGCACAGACTCGACATCATGCTCATGACCATATGCAATGTGTATGAGTATGCAAATGCAGTGCATAATGAAAACATGAAAATATTTTCTTTCATTCTTTCTTTCAAATCATACTTGCCATAAACAAGTAGCAAAGAGCCTTCAGATCTATTATATCCGGATGTGAAAACGGTCATAGCATCTCTTTCAAATCTATTATATCCGGATCTGAAAACGGTCTTACTTATCAGGTCTATCATCTCCGGGCCTGAACGGTCATGATTCTTCAGATCTATCATATCCGGATCTGAAAACGGTCTTACTTGTCAGGTCTATCATATCCGGGACTGAACGGTCATAATTCTTCAGATCTATCATATCCGGATCTGAAAACGGTCTTACTTATCAGGTCTATCATATCCGGGCCTGAACGGTCATGATTCTTCAGATCTATCATATCCGGATCTGAAAACGGTCTTACTTGTCAGGTCTATCATATCCGGGCCTGAACGGTCATAATCATCATAATCAGGTCTATTCTTTCCGGGCCTGAACGGTCATAGTCATCATAATCAGTTCTATTCTTTCCGGGCCTGAACGGTCATAGTCATCATAATCAGGTCTATTCTTTCTGGGCCTGAACGGTCATAATCATCAGATCAATTAACCCCGGATCTGGAGCGGGTTAAGCTGGCCAGAAATAAATGGTACCATAGGAATCTTTTCGCAATCGTAAACTTCTCTTTCAAAGATATTTCTTTCAAAACTCAAAACTTCTTTTCAAAAGATCTTTCTCATCATTCTTTTTCATGAAATCAGTTTCGTGAACTGTATGAACATGGACAATGCGATGCATGATATGCAACATGCGACACGTGAACAAATACATCATAACACGCATATACTGACTCGTCTCTTAAGCTGGAAAAATCTGTCCAGCAATCATACTCTGTTCATACAGCCTCATGTTCGGCCATTCGTGCTTATTTTCGTAAACTCATGTCATACACATGCATAATGAAGTCTTAGACACATACCATAAAAATTTCATAACATCCCGATATGTCTAACGACCTCAAAACATCAACTATCATCAAAGGTACTGCTGAAATCAGCAGGGCAATACCGTCTTACCTCGTTTTCATGGATCATAAAACCTTAATCAATTTGATCCAACATCTAGAAAACATAGCTAACATACCACGGAACAATATTCATAAGGCTAAACATCACATTTAAGCTTAAAAGAGCAAAATCAAAGCCTTACAACTCATGACATCAAACAGCCCTGTTTTCCAGTTTTGTACTACTAACTTCAACTAAGTTGTTAACCATCAAAATGGTGGTTTTATGCTGATTTCTTTACATGAAAATATAACTCTATGCCTTAAGTAACTACCATAAAATTCCCAAGGCAATCCAATAAACTTAAAGGGGTCATCTAATTACTTTCCCAAACTGGGTACATGCAGAAACTGGAATGACCAGTTGTATCACGAAATGCATTGTGACCAAACCACATATCCTTTTACCAAAATTCCAACTCAAATATGTCATAAACACATCAAGATATCATCATACCAAAAATCAGCTCATTTTCACATTCCTAAGGTGCATTTTGGAGCCATACAACTTACTACTCAAAACTGTCCTGTTCCAGCAACTCTGTTTGAGCAGTTTTACCAAGAACTTCATTAAAAATAATCCACAACTCCTTTTACTAAAATTCCAACTCACACATTTAATAAACATATAATGCTATCATCATACCAAAAATTAGCCCATTTGAACACTCCTAAGGTCCCTTTTCAGGTCGTATAACAGGCAACATAAATCTGTCCAGCTCCAGTAATTCTGTTTGACCAACTCTTACTAAGCATTTCATTTAGGACAAACCACAACTCCTCTTATTTAGATTCCAACTCAAACATTTCATAAACATACAAATCTATCACCATACCAAAAATTAGCCAATTTGCACCTTCCTAAGATTCGTTTCCAGGTCGTTCAACATGACACATAAAACTGCTCAGCTGCAGTGCTTCTGTTTGACCACTTCTTACTAACAACTTCATTAAGGACAAACCACAACTCTTTTTATTGAAATTCCAACTCACACATTTCATATACATATGAGGCTAACATCACACCAAAAATTAGCCAATTTAAATACTCCTAAGATTCATTTTCAGGTCATGCAAAACATCACACTGTTCTGCCCAGTTCCAGTAATTTCTTCTTGAGCAGTTTTACCAAAAGACTTATTAAAAATAAACCATCACTCTTTTTACTGCAATTCCAACTCTCGCTCGTACTACACACACAGAGCTAGTGTCATGTCAAAATTTAGCTTAATTGAATATTTCTATGGTTCGTTCTCAAGTCACACAATCAGCAACACAATTCTGCCAGCTCCAGTAGTTTCAGCACTTCTTCACCTTTTTATTGTTCAAGCATTCTTCCACCAACCTCATTCATTAAGATGACTTACTATACATAAAATACACATTTAAACATAGTTATTTCAAGTCTCATAACTCATTTTAGGATACACATAACTCATACGAATAGTCTTGCCATTTATGCTTAGAACATGTCACTTTTCATATCAACACTTTTCTTTACATCAACTAAGTTCATGTCTTGTTCTTAGAATCTTCAACTAAGATTCGTAACTTAAAAATGGCTAGTCATTCAAGCATGCACTTCACAAATAAGGCAAGATTGGCTAGAGTATACTTGCCTCTTTGCACCTTAGAGCTTTTCCTTAGCTTGAGCCTTGGTTGAAATGAAGTGAAGTCTTCCTCCAACTTCAACATGTGTAGCATGGTTTTGAGACGAGAAAAGGTTGAACATTAGTTACTACCTTAAATGAAGAAACAACTATATTGAGGCTATGATTTTCTTACTGAAATGAAGCTTGAATGGAGCTTGAGATGGATTCTAACCACCAAGATGTTAGCTTCTCCTAAGTAGCTTGAAGGAACTTCACCTAGTGACCACTTTGGAGGTCACGTTTTTGGCATGAATAAGGGAGGTACCATGTGAGTTTCATCCATTGAAATATAGAACTCATTTAGGAGATTCAATATGCACTTACCTAGATGAGTTCTTGGAGCTTGAAGATGAAGATAGCCTTGACACTCCTAGCTCCTACTATGGCCGAAATATATGATGATGATAGAGGAGTTGTCTGAGTGTTCAATGAGTCTTCAATGGTTTATTTAGGAGAGTTCTTGAGAGTGTTCAAGACTTAGAAGATGAAGCTTCTTAGTATGAACTTGAAGATGAAAGGGAGCTTCTTGGATAAGTTGAAGACATCTTCATGGGGGAAGAAGGGGATGGGGGCGGCACATAGGAGGTCAAGGGGACAAGGATTCCCATGCTTGCTTAGAAAGAAGAGAGTCTTCTTGTGTCTTGTATTTGACCAAACCTTGTCTCCCATGCTTAGCTTTTCTTTTTTTTTTCTTTTCTTTCTTATTTTATTCCAAGACAACTTATCTTGTCTTTTCTTTTGTTTATTTTATTTTATTTCTATAATAAGAATAGTATATATATATACACACACACTATGATGTATAATATGTATGTCACCTAAAACATGTATTATCATTTATGTGTATAACCATGTGTATATTTAATTTCTAATATTTGTATAATGCATTCCTACTATATATACACATATATCATCCGTATGTGGTATGTATCGTGTACCTATATATATATATTACATTTTCTTATCTTAACATACATACCATTTATGTATATATATATACAATCCATGTACCCATGTATATATATACATCTACATCTATATACACCTATATACACATATACATTATATACATGCATATATATATATATACCAATATACACACATATACATATCACATACATACATATATACACTTTTATATACACGCATATACATGTTATATACGTACATATGTATATCATACAAAAGATCCTTCTTTGTTAAAAACGTACATGCTGAACATTACAAAAATCCATATAGTGTCTAAGAAAAATACTTGCCTTTGTTCTTGGATGATTAATTCTTAGTGACTCGTATAATAAGAGTCGGCGGTATAGACGAATTCCCGTGGGGTATAACATTATTCCCTCCTTAAACCGCTTTATACGATTCTCAGTATATACCGATTTTCGCGGGGGACAACATTCTCCCCTCCTTATAAAAAGTTTCGTCCTCGAAACTTAAGGGTACTTAGTCAACACAATGGGGCGTCTACTCCTCATGTTGCCTTCCGTTTCCCATGTGGTTTCTTCTTTTGGGTAAATAAGATCGCATAAAGTGTCTATTTAGTTCCCTCAGAACTGCTTTGTTCTATTCATCTTAGAGGTTTCATCAGAACTTATCCTTATTCTCTAGAGGCGTTATCGTAACCTATCTCATATCAAGCACTTGCAACCTTGATACTATGTATTTGATAACGAAATCCATTCCGTGTAATCATGATCATAGTAGGCTTATAGTTTCCTTTTTCATAAAATATGAAAAAAAAACTTGGCAGAGATCATTAACTCTGGGATATAGACCATCAGCCCCTTTCTTGTAAACATCCTTTCAGTGATCATGTAACGGTTATTCTACGTACAAAATAGCTTCTAAAGATACCTGGAATAATTCCCATAAGGTACACATACAAAGCTTTTCGTAAGGTATGTGCCACATTCACCCGTCTTGCTGATCGCCTTATTACGTAATAACTTTTACCCCTTTTTGCGATTATTTCATAAAATCGAACCAGAGGTTGTGGGTTCTCCTTTGAAACTTATGTTCCCTTTATGACATTTCAATTCGTCCTAAGGTGGCCCGTTTTCTTAAAACATGGTTTTCATAATCATGACCTATTCCCCGTATAATGCAATAAAATGTGTACAAGTGCTAATAGTGACGCATCATGACGAGGACCCCAAGTCCCATATACAGTGTCATACTTAGCCATGTTATCACTAATAATCTCACTTGCTTACTTGTGGTCTACTCATCATAGCTTAAAGAAAACTATCATAATCACTCGTACTTGGTTAATAGGAAGTAGAGCAGAGGACATAGGTACTTCACACTTATTAGGCGTACCTTGGTTGTTTCTTTGTCATCCACATAAACTAGCCTTATATGGATATGGTTTCCACCTTCTACTTCGTTTGCTTGTTAAATCGTTTCTTTCATTCTTTCGTTCCCTTACTATCGCATTCCGCTCCGTAGCGGTCCTTCAGTAATTCACCAAAGGTCCTTGAATACGACTTAACTTAGCCAAATTTGATCTGGGGGTCTAGACCGCGTACAAATCTTATCACCTTAAACTTTTCATCTCTCATAATTAAAGGAACATACTGTCCCAAAGTAATGAATGAGTACGGAGATGCTTGCCCCCGTCTTAGTGAGTCAAATTCCTCAACCCTTCTCGTGACTAAGTTCTGAGAGGAAGAACTCACAAAACTCCTCTTAGAACCTTACCCTTATCTTATCCAGTACCAGTATTAGCATGGAGTTACTTTCAACTTTACTTAACCATCTTTCTGCCTACTATGACTAAATTCCCTGCCAAACCTTGGAATACGTGTTCTTACTAACTATTGTTAGTAATGTTTACTGCCTCCTGGGGTGACAGTGATGATGTCATCTTACTGAATTGTGGTGCCATCCGCACCACGAAGTGTCAGAGTCTTGCTTAAGGTATAAATATTCAGAATAAGCGACACCATTTAATTCGTAATCCCTATACGATCTTATGGTCATGCAAACAGTCATGATTACATTCCATAGATGGCCATCGACTAGGGCTTTATCATATGGTCAAAACCCTAATTTCCAGTCTAAATCATCCTGGTCTAAGGTCAACTCTCATCTAAGATCAGATCTTAGGTCTAAGATCAAACTTAGTTGACTATAATCATAACTTAGTTCGACATTCTGCCCGGATCTGGAGCCTTAGCTCTGATACCACCTGTGGTGCCCCGCACCCGGCCTCGTCCGGATACGGTTCGCTCGTCGTACTTCACTAAGGAGAGTACAAAGCGTCATACGTAACATGCGAAAATCCATAACATAAGTCGTGGACTCTCATGCTAACATGGTAGTAAAATTTAGGCAGAATTAAAAACTTTTACATAAATCATTCTATACATCCGACATAAGTCTTACAACCACATTCATTACATCAGTAATTCTGCAATCATTGCTTCCAACATAAATCCATCATATTATGAATCCATCATAATAGAATCCCTAAACTGTCATCCACTCGCATTCTCACGGATGTGGGATCCTATGCTCGTCATCAATCCTTGCTACCCCGTTTCCTGTAAACTCTGGGAGGAAAAATAGGGGGTGAGTGACAAAGTCACCAGCAAGTACACCATAAACAATCATGCATTAAATGGAAAGTACATACAAGAACCGAACCCCCAAAATTTGGTCTCTTACCATCATACCTGTCTTTCCATTCAAATGCCACCAAGGTAATAGAATCATCACTTGATCATAAAGGGAATAAGATCATAGCTTACATAACAACAACAATAAGATCGTAACTTAGGTAACGAAATATAGCAAAGTCATGACCTAAGTAACATTACGTCTAGCATTTAGCCAGCATCTCATCCCTTCCGTCAATAGCCACTAAGGCAATAAAATCATAACTTAGTCATGTAGCACGTAAAGACACAACTCAGTGCACAGACTCGACATCATGCTCATGACCATATGCAATGTGTATGAGTATGCAAATGCAGTGCATAATGAAAACATGAAAATATTTTCTTTCATTCTTTCTTTCAAATCATACTTGCCATAAACAAGTAGCAAAGAGCCTTCAGATCTATTATATCCGGATCTGAAAACGGTCATAACATCTCTTTCAGATCTATTATATCCGGATCTGAAAACGGTCTTACTTATCAGGTCTATCATCCCCGGGCCTGAACGGTCATGATTCATCAGATCTATCATATCCGGATCTGAAAACGGTCTTACTTGTCAGGTCTATCATATCCGGGACTGAACGGTCATGATTCTTCAGATCTATCATATCCGGATCTGAAAACGGTCTTACTTATCAGGTCTATCATATCCGGGCCTGAACGGTCATGATTCTTCAGATCTATCATATCCGGATCTGAAAACGGTCTTACTTGTCAGGTCTATCATATCCGGGCCTGAACGGTCATAATCATCATAATCAGGTCTATTCTTTCCGGGCCTGAACGGTCATAGCCATCATAATCAGGTCTATTCTTTCTGGGCCTGAACGGTCATAATCATCAGATCAATTAACCCCGGATCTGGAGCGGGTTAAGCTGGCCAGAAATAAATGGTACCATAGGAATCTTTTCGCAATCGTAAACTTCTCTTTCAAAGATCTTTCTTTCAAAACTCAAAACTTCTTTTCAAAAGATCTTTCTCATCATTCTTTTTCATGAAATCAGTTTCGTGAACTATGTGAACATGGACAATGCGATGCATGATATGCAACATGCGACACGTGAACAAATACATCATAACACGCATATACTGACTCGTCTCTTAAGCTGGAAAAATCTGTCCAGCAATCATACTCTGTTCATACAGCCTCATGTTCGGCCATTCGTGCTTATTTTCGTAAACTCATGTCGTACACATGCATAATGAAGTCTTAGACACATACCATAAAAATTTCATAACATTCCGATATGTCTAACGACCTCAAAACATCAACTATCATCAAAGGTACTGCTGAAATCAGCAGGGCAATACCGTCTTACCTCGTTTTTATGGATCATAAAACCTTAATCAATTTGATCCAACACCTGGAAAACATAGCTAACATACCACGGAACAATATTCATAAGGCTAAACATCACATTTAAGCTTAAAAGAGCAAAATCAAAGCCTTACAACTCATGACATCAAACAGCCCTGTTTTCCAGTTTTGTAGTACTAACTTCAACTAAGTTGTTAACCATCAAAATGGTGGTTTTATGCTGATTTCTTTGCATGAAAATATACCTCTATGCTTTAAGTAACTACCATAAAATTCCCAAGGCAATCCAATAAACTTAAAGGGGTTATCTAATTACTTTCCCAAACTGGGTACATGCAGAAACGGGAATGACCAGTTGTATCACGAAATGAATTGTGACTAAACCACATATCCTTTTACCAAAATTCCAACTCACAGATGTCATAAACACATCACGATATCATCATACCAAAAATCAGCTCATTTGCACATTCCTAAGGTGCATTTTTGAGCCATACAACTTACTACTCAAAACTGTCCTGTTCCAGCAACTCTGTTTGAGCAGTTTTACCAAGAACTTCATTAAAAATAATTCACAACTCCTTTTACTAAAATTCCAACTCACACATTTCATAAACATATAAGGCTATCATCATACCAAAAATTAGCCCATTTGAACACTCCTAAGGTCCCTTTTCAGGTCGTACAACAGGCAACATAAATCTGTCCAGCTCCAGTAATTCTGTTTGACCAACTCTTACTAAGCATTTCATTTAGGATAAACCACAACTCCTTTTAATGAGATTCCAACTCACACATTTCATAAACATACAAATCTATCACCATACCAAAAATTAGCCAATTTGCATCTTCCTAAGATTCGTTTCCAGATCGTTCAACATGACACATAAAACTGCTCAGCTCCAGTGCTTCTGTTTGACCACTTCTTACTAAAAACTTCATTAAGGACAAACCACAACTCCTTTTATTGAAATTCCAACTCACACATTTCATATACATATGAGGCTAACATCAAACAAAAAATTAGCCAATTTAAATACTCCTAAGATTCATTTTCAGGTCATGTAAAACGTCACACTGTTCTGCCCAGTTCCAGTAATTTCTTCTTGAGCAGTTTTACCAAAAGACTTATTAAAAATAAACCATCACTCTTTTTACTGCAATTCCAACTCTCGCTCGTACTACACACACAGAGCTAGTGTCATGTCAAAATTTAGCTTAATTGAACATTTCTAAGGTTCGTTCTCAAGTCACACAATCAGCAACACAATTCTGCCAGCTCCAGTAGTTTCAGCACTTCTTCACCTTTTTATTGTTCAAGCATTCTTCCACCAACCTCATTCATTAAGATGACTTACTATACATCAAATACACATTTAAACATAGTTATTTCAAGTCTCATAACTCATTTTAGGATACACATAACTCGTACCAACAGTCTTGCCATTTATGCTTAGAACATGTCACTTTTCATATCAACACTTTTCTTTACATCAACTAAGTTCATGTCTTGTTCTTAGAATCTTCAACTAAGATTCGTAACTTAAAAATGGCTAGTCATTCAAGCATGCACTTCACAAATAAGACAAGATTGGCTAGAGTATACTTGCCTCTTTGCACCTTAGAGCTTTTCCTTAGCTTGAGCCTTGGTTGAAATGGAGTGAAGTCTTCCTCCAACTTCAACATGTGTAGCACAGTTTTGAGATGAGAAAAGGTTGAACATTAGTTACTACCTTAAATGAAGAAACAACTATATTGAGGCTATGATTTTCTTACCGAAATGAAGCTTGAATGGAGCTTGAGATGGATTCTAACCACCAAGATGTTAGCTTCTCCTAAGTAGCTTGAAGGAACTTCACCTAGTGACCACTTTGGAGGTCACGTTTTTGGCATGAATAAGGGAGGTACCATGTGAGTTTCATCCATTGAAATATAGAACTCATTTAGGAGATTCAACATGCACTTACCTAGATGAGTTCTTGGAGCTTGAAGATGAAGATAGCCTTGACACTCCTAGCTCCTACTATGGCCGAAATATATGATGATGATAGAGGAGTTGTCTGAGTGTTCAATGAGTCTTTAATGGTTTATTTAGGAGAGTTCTTGAGAGTGTTCAAGACTTAGAAGATGAAGCTTCTTAGTATGAACTTGAAGATGAAAGGGAGCTTCTTGGATAAGTTGAAGACATCTTCATGGGGGAAGAAGGGGATGGGGGCGGCACATAGGGGGTCAAGGGGACAAGGATTCCCATGCTTGCTTAGAAAGAAGAGAGTCTTCTTGTGTCTTGTATTTGACCAAACCTTGTCTCCCATGCTTAGCTTTCCTTTTTTTTTCTTTTCTTTCTTATTTTATTCCAAGACAACTTATCTTGTCTTTTCTTTTGTTTATTTTATTTCATTTCTATAATAAGAATAGTATATATATATATATATACATATATACTATGATGTATAA
>AP025054.1:22503882-22516718 GCA_036186865.1 Eustoma russellianum
CCTATATACACACATATACATATCACATACATACATATATACACTTTTATATACACGCATATACATGTTATATACGTACATATGTATATCATACAAAAGATCCTTCTTTGTTAAAAAACGCACATGCTGAACATTGCAAAAATCCATATATGTGTCTAAGAAAAATACTTGCCTTTGTTCTTGGATGATTAATTCTTAGTGACTCGTATAATAAGAGTCGGCGGTATAGAAGAATTCCCGTGGGGTATAACATTATTCCCTCCTTAAACCGCTTTATACGATTCTCAGTATATACCGATTTTTGCGGGGTACAACATTCTCCCCTCCTTATAAAAATTTTCGTCCTCGAAACTTAAGGGTACTTAGTCAACACAATGGGGCGTCTACTCCTCATGTTGCCTTCCGTTTCCCATGTGGTTTCTTCTTTTGGGTAAATAAGATCGCATAAAGTGTCTATTTAGTTCCCTCGGAACTGCTTTGTTCTATTCATCTTAGAGGTTTCATCAGAACTTATCCTTATTCTCTAGAGGCGTTATCGTAACCTATCTCATATCAAGCACTTGCAACCTTGATACTATGTATTTGATAACGAAATCCATTCCGTGTAATCATGATCATAGTAGGCTTATAGTTTCCTTTTTCATAAAATATGAAAAAAAAACTTGGCAGAGATCATTAACTCTGGGATATAGACCATCAGCCCCTTTCTTGTAAACATCCTTTCAGTGATCATATAACGGTTATTCTACGTACGAAATAGCTTCTAAAGGCACCCGGAATAATTCCCATAAGGTACACATACAAAGCTTTTCGTAAGGTATGTGCCACATTCACCCGTCTTGCTGATCGCCTTATTACGTAATAACTTTTACCCCTTTTTGCGATTATTTCATAAAATCGAACCAGAGGTTGTGGGTTCTCCTTTGAAACTTATGTTCCCTTTATGACATTTCAATTCGTCCTAAGGTGGCCCGTTTTCTTAAAACATGGTTTTCATAATCATGACCTATTCCCCGTATAATGCAATAAAATGTGTACAAGTGCTAATAGTGACGCATCATGACGAGGACCCCAAGTCCCATATACAGTGTCATACTTAGCCATGTTATCACTAATAATCTCACTTGCTTACTTGTGGTCTACTCATCATAGCTTAAAGAAAACTATCATAATCACTCGTACTTGGTTAATAGGAAGTAGAGCAGAGGACATAGGTACTTCACACTTATTAGGCGTACCTTGGTTGTTTCTTTGTCATCCACATAAACTAGCCTTATATGGATATGGTTTCCACCTTCTACTTCATGTCTTGTTCTTAGAATCTTCAATTAAGATTCATAACTTAAAAATGGCTAGTCATTCAAGCATGCACTTCACAAATAAGGCAAGATTGGCTAGAGTATACTTGCCTCTTTGCACCTTAGAGCTTTTCCTTAGCTTGAGCCTTGGTTGAAATGGAGTGAAGTCTTCTTCCAACTTCAACATGTGTAGATCGGTTTTGAGATGAGAAAAGGTTGAACATTAGTTACTACCTTAAATGAAGAAAAAACTATATTGAGGCTATGATTTTCTTACCGAAATGAAGCTTGAATGGAGCTTGAGATGGATTCTAACCACCAAGATGTTAGCTTCTCCTAAGTAGCTTTGTAGCGCCCCGGCCCGATACTGTCATCGCAACCAGTGCACCCGCCGTAGTCTACTATGAGAACTACGAAGCGTCAAAGCGGATCAAGTGCACATCATCTATGACATATGATAGGTCAGCGGAAACGTCATAAAATTTTAAACTTCATCGTCAATACTACAACCAGAAAATGCAGCGGGAATAAAAGGTGTTTGTTCACTAGCTAACATAAATTTTATAACAACATAATAACAATGAGTTTCCAAACTTAAAGAATGTAGTCCAGCATCTATCTATTCCCATGTCCATCATCCCATTGAGCCCACTCGCCGTCGTCTTCGATAAATATCAACTCATATCCAGGCTCACCTGAAAAGGAATGGAGTAACTGTTCTTAGCGAAATTATCGCCAGCAAGTAACCCATCTATACACCTTACGGAATCACACACGACGAGTCACCGGTGTATAAATCATTGCCCAAAAACAAGGTGCTCGGGCTAACAAATAGCATCTTAATACGAATTACTCAAAATAGATAAAGCACATATAAGATACACGGATACGAGGACAACATATACTAAAATAACGTATCACATAAGCAAATCATAAACTAACCATATTTCTTGCATATCAAGTCTTATGCTTCGTGTATCATGATGCATGTACTTCTTTAAAATCACACACAACACCCATGCATATGTCTTCTTTCATAAACATGTCATGCATGTCATTTCACAAAACATTTCATCACTATACATATCATATTCTTCGCGTAGCATAACTTTATACCCTGTGGGTGATCAGTCCACAGCAAACAGAACTTTATACCCCGTGCTGAAAGGTCCACGGCCCCATAACATATAACTTTATACCCCGTGCTGAAAGGTCCACGGCCCCATAAAATAACTTTATTTTCCGTGCTAATAGGTCCACGGCCCCATAAAATAACTTTATTTTCCGTGCTGATAGGTCCACGGCCCCATAAAATACTTTATACCCTGCTGTTGATTCACAGATCACGCTTTTATACCCTGCTTTCGCAGGCGTGACTTTTATACCCTGCGATCAACCAGCAGCCATCTTGTCTTTCGAAAACCTCAAACTTTTCTTGTAAACACATGTTCTTTCGCAAAGCAATTCTCAAATCAAATGCAAGTGCCCATGTCATGATGCAGAATGCTCATGTAACATCATATCAAACGTATAAACATGCACACACACTTTACATATCAAGTACAAAGTCATGAACCCCTATCACATTCTGCTCGTATCATTTCATGTCCCTTCGTATTACGAAATCATCTCGAGTTCACACTTGACCTTGCTCGTTCATACTTCCTCAAACACACCCTTTTCGTACCATTTTGTGCTCTTTCATATTGCTAACTCACTTTGGATTCATACCTAACTTTACTCATTCACACTTAACGTTTACTACTCAAATACACCTCATTCATACCACTTCATGCCCTTTCGTATCACGAATCCTCTTCGAATTCATACTTAACCCTACTCATTCACACTTAATGTTTACAACTCTAGCACACTTTCAAACACTTTGTAAGTCATGAACAATGGAAGATAATAATGTTATCCCACACACTCATCTTACATATCAAGTATACGGTCTTGCACCTCAAACACTCCCTGTTTGTATCTTCCCAAGTCCGTTCGTCTCACTAATTCACTTGGGATTCAATCTTATTCTTACTTAGTCAATCTTACCATCTATTCCTCAATTACACCTCAAATACCCTTGCAGTTTATGTTCAAAGAAAGTGTATAAAGTTGCTACACTTACATAGGGCGCCTAAAGGGTCAAAAAGACTTCCAGTATACTTGGAACGCCACATGAGGCGCCTAAAGTGACATAGAGTGCCTATACTAGGCGTTCGAAGTGTTCGGGGATGTGCCGTAGACATTGAACGCCTACATGAAGCGCCTAATGTGACATTGAACGCTACATTAGGCGCCTAATGTGACATGAAGCGCGTAATGTAGGTGTTCGAAGTATTCGGGGATGATTCAGGACACATTGAACGCTACATTAGGCGCCTAATGTGACATAGAGCGCCTAATGTAGGTGTTCGAAGTGTTCTGACGGTTCTAAACTGCAGTTTTTCTATACGGGAAAGCTTCAGGACATATTGACCTCTACATTAGGCACCTAATGTGACTTGAAGCGCCTAATGTAGTCGTTCAAAGTGTTCTGACAATGCCAAACTGCAGTTTTTCTGCAGTAACTTCCTCCCATCATCCTCCTCCTTCAACCCTTTCATGTTAAACCTCTCAAGATCCATCTTACCATCTAGATTCATTATACTTAACACACATCTAATCATGAATTGATGCTTAGTTATGTCTAACAATATCCCCTCTTAACCTTCAATCATTCACAACCTTCAAAAGATATCATCAACATTCCCAACACAACAAGTCTACAACAATGCCATCACTCATCCTTCAATTCCCTGCACTTACCCTCAAACGTCTAAGTGTAGACAATCAACACAAGAATAGAACAAGACAATAAGCACATCAAAATATACACTTTCATGGGCATGCTTAACAAACAACAAAGCACCACACAACTATTTTCAGAAATATGGGCCAAAGAACAAGACTTTATGCAACTAGCAACAACAGTTATATATAGTAAAGCATTTAACATAGACAAGTCAAGATTACTAATGTGTGATTCAAGTTTTCTCTTTGTAAGAACATAGGGCCTACAGTATCAAAATTTGCGTAAAGCGTATAGAAAGATTACTTGCCTTTGTTTCTAGTTGGCTTACGGATTTACTGCAGAATTTCGGTAAAGGTTGCACTTAGATTGGCCTTCTTTATTCCCTTTTTCCTTCTTCTCTTCTTCTTCTTCCTCTCCTTTTCTCCTTCTCTTCTCACCTGCGGTTTCTCTCCCCTTTTGGCACTGTTTAACCGTCCCCCCTTAGGTGAATGGGGAGTTATACCAAAGTGTGGTGTAACTCCCCTTTCTTTAATAGGGGCTTTTTATGTAATTACCCTTAATTACCTCTAATTCTACTTCTAACCCCTTTTCTTATTTTTCCTATATTTTAAGTAACTAACTAACACATCCTACATCATTACTTCAATTGCATTTAAGGTTGACCTAACGTGTTGAAAGTCGTGCTTAAAAGTCACAGGGTGTAACATTCCACCCCCGCTTACAAAAAGTTTCGTCCTCGAAACTTACGTACCTTAGCTGAAGAGTTGAGGATACTTCTCCCGCATTTGTTCTTCGAGTGCCCAAGTGGCTTCACGTTCCGTGTGGTTGCTCCATTGGACCTTTACATAAGAGATCACCCATTTCCTCAACACTTGGTCCTTTCGTTCTACGATCCTCACAGATATCTCTTCATATATAACCTCACTATTGAGTTCCAAAGATTGTGCTTCGAGCACACTGATCGGATCCGTCTCATACTTCCTAAACTGAGATATATAAAATACCTTTTGGACTTGCACCAATACCGGGGGTAACTCCAACTCCTATACCAAAACTCCCACCTTCTCAAGTATCTCATACGGAGCAATAGAACGGGACTTAAATTGCCCTTCACTCCAATATCATAGTACCTTTGTTTTAGGTGATATTCTCAATTAAACCTTTCCACCTACATTAACTCCAAAGGTCGTCGTTTAAAACCCGTCTAACTTTTGTTGCGGTCCTGAGCCGACTTGAGTCTCTCTCGAGTGATTCTCGCACTTCCTAATGTCCTCTCGAGTAGTTCATGTTTGGTGATGGTCCTCCCACCGAATTCATCCCAATAACCCGGGGAGCTACACTTCCTTCCATACAAAGCTTCAAAAGGAGCCATATCAATTGCACTGTGCTGACTGTTATTATGATAGAACTCTATTAACTTCACCATTAAATCCCCAACTCCTTTTGAAATCTAGGACACCCGCTTTTAACATGTCTTTTAGGGCGTGCGTAGTCCGTTCAGACTGTCAAGTCTGAGGGTGATAGGATGTACTCATCTTTAACTCCTTACCCAGGGCTCTCTAGAATACTATCCAGAGCTTGGAGGTGAACCGTTGGTCTCGGTTAGACACTATACTTTTTAGAACACCGTGTAGGCTGACAATGTTGTTCATATCTAAATTTACCAACTTCCGAGAGATTCTTCCCTCGAGACCGATAGAAAATGTGCAGATTGGTCGATCGATCCACAATCACCAAAATCATGTTACATCCACTTCTTGTTTTCAGTAATCAACCACTAAGTCCATAGTAATAAGTTTCTATCTCTACCCTGGAAGCTCCAACGGTATCACTAATCCACTAGGTTGTTGGTGTTCAGTCTCAACTTACTGATATATTGGACACCTGCCAATGAACTCCGCAATATGTCTCTTCATCTTACACCACCAATAATATTGTTAGCGATCCTTGTACATTCTGGTGCTACCATTATTTATTGATAACCTTGAGCTGTAAGCCCCCTTGCAAAATTTCTTTTCTTGGCTCATCTAAATCATGTACACACATTTTTCCTCTAACATAAGTTCCCGTCCACCGTGGTCTAAAATCCATCAACCTGACTATACCTCAGTTTCCCAGCAATATCACCCATAGTCTTATTCTTCTTCTGAGCTTCTTTCAACCAATCCATCAAACTCGGTGTGACGGTCAATGATGCGAAAACATTACTATAGAGTAAACAGAAACCAAGTTAAATTCTTCTATTTCTCTCTCAAGTTGTGACTGTCGCGCATGGTTAGCTTTTCCGTTTACTACACTGGCCACTTTATTAGCTTTTCCTGGATGGTAATTAATGGTTAAGCCGTAGTCCTTTTGTAGTTCCAACCCTCTTAGCTGTCTCATGTTTAGCTGTCCTGAGGCATACACGATAACTCGTTCGTATTGCATCAAAACACAGTCTACAAGTGAAGTATCAACAAAACTCAATTTGGATGGAAAGTCATAACTTACGCTACAGCTTACGTACCTAGACTGTTTTTCGACACATCACTACATATCACAAACCCATCAGTATCAAAAGGTTGAGCCAATACTGGAGCTATGGTTAACCTCCTCTTAAGCTCCGTGAAGCTTTTCTCGCATTCTGCCGTTCACTCAAACTTGGACTTCTTTTGAGTAAGCCGACTGAGGGCTTCGCTATGGTCGAAAGTCCCTCGACAAACTTCCTATAATAACTAGCTAGACCCAAGAAACGTTGCACTTCAGTGTCATTCGTGGGTCCAGACCACTCGGTAATAACTTCAACTTCCTTCGAATCAACAGTAATCCCCTTGGAAGGTTATATTTTTTATCTCAGAGTTCTTAACTGTTACTTGTTTTAATCGATAGTCAATGTTAATGTGGAATCATAATTTGGTCTTGGACGCTTGGACACAGTACGGAATCTCCAACTATTCTAGTGAACCACAAAGGCGCTTAACAAATCCCTTTGCCACAAAAGAGGGGTTCACGCCGCTATTAAAAGAACATTGGTGACTATCTTGTCCACTAATACCGTACCTAATACCACATCGGCGACTTTCCAAATATCCATAGCAATCATGACATTGACGCGGACATCCGTCTTCGGCTGCTGAGCCGCTTCCCCCAGAGCATTCTTCCTCATCTCTAGACAATCTCTAACGAGATGACCTACCTATCCGCATCGATAACACACTCTTGCCAACTTTTCACATTCACCATCATGGCTCTTATTGCAATGCGGAAAACTCCTACAGACGGATTTACATTTGGGTTATATGGTGGGGTCCCTAAAATTTTTTTTTCCCGACCGGACATCTCTTCTGAATCTTGATCCAAACGTCTTGACCAGCCACCAAATCCAATCTCCTCCCTTGGCCTCTTATCTCTGTCAGAGTATCTTGCACCAGCCTCTCTTGCAGCTATTCTGCAGAAATCCCTCTTAACGTGAAAGTACGTGTCCAGCATGTCTTCGTAGGTTCTCATCTCCGTAATTAAAATTGCCGACTGAATTCTTGAATCCAAACCTCGCTCGAACTTTCGTATCTTTAAGCGATTATCAAGCATAATCGCAGGAGCGAACTTACCCGAAGCATGGACATGGTCGGCATACTCCGACATTATCATCCGACTCTGTTTTAGCCTGTCGAACGCCCTTATCTTGTCTAAGATTTGCTGTCTCGGGCACGTAATACTTCAGAAAGGCATCACAAAGTTGTATCCAAGAGATCGGTGGGGTCCAACATTAAAACTATTATAGAAAGTTAAATGATATACGCGCTCACACACACCCAACCCAGATCATACTTAGGCTCTACAAAGTGAGCACTTATACCTAAGGATCAAACTTAAGGAAAAATCATATCTTAAATTTCTAAAAGATCATGAACCTAAGTTTCCGAGATAGATCTGAAGCCTAGGCTCTGATACCACCTGTAGCGCCCCGGCCCGATACTGTCATCGGAACCAGTGCACCCGCCGTAGTCTACTATGAGAACTACGAAGCGTCAAAGCGGATCAAGTGCACATCATCTATGACATATGATAGGTCAGCGGAAACGTCATAAAATTTTAAACTTCATCGTCAATACTACAACTAGAAAATGCAGCGGGAATAAAAGGTGTTTGTTCACTAGCTAACATAAATTTTAAAACAACATAATAACAATGAGTTTCCAAACTTCAAGAAAGTAGTCCAGCATCTATCTATTCCCATGTCCATCATCCCATTGAGCCCACTCGCCGTCGTCTTCGATAAATATCAACTCATATCCAGGCTCACCTGAAAAGGAATGGAGTAACTGTTCTTAGCGAAATTATCGCCAGCAAGTAACCCGTCTATACACCTTACGGAATCACACACGACGAGTCACCGGTGTATAAATCATTGCCCAAAAACAAGGTGCTCGGGCTAACAAATAGCATTTTAATACGAATTACTCAAAATAGATAAAGCACATATAAGATACACGGATACGAGGACAACATATACTAAAACAACGTATCACATAAGCAAATCATAAACTAACCATATTTCTTGCATATCAAGTCTTATGCTTCGTGTATCATGATGCATGTACTTTTTTAAAATCACACACAACACCCATGCATATGTCTTCTTTCATAAACATGTCATGCATGTCATTTCACAAAACATTTCATCACTATACATATCATATTCTTCGCGTAGCATAACTTTATACCCTGTGGGTTATCAGTCCACAGCAAACAGAACTTTATACCCCGTGCTGAAAGGTCCACGGCCCCATAACATATAACTTTATACCCCGTGCTGAAAGGTCCACGGCCCCATTACATATACCATATATCCGTGCTGAAAGGTCCACGGCCCCATTACATATATCATATATCCGTGCTGAAAGGTCCACGGCCCCATAAAATAACTTTATTTTCCGTGCTGATAGGTCCACGGCCCCATAAAATAACTTTATTTTCCGTGCTGATAGGTCCACGGCCCCATAAAATACTTTATACCCTGCTGTTGATTCACAGATCACGCTTTTATACCCTGCTTTCGCAGGCGTGACTTTTATACCCTGCGATCAACCAGCAGCCATCTTGTCTTTCGAAAACCTCAAACTTTTCTTGTAAACACGTGTTCTTTCGCAAAGCAATTCTCAAATCAAATGCAAGTGCCCATGTCATGATGCAGAATGCTCATGTAACATCATATCAAACGCATAAACATGCACACACACTTTACATATCAAGTACAAAGTCATGAACCCCTATCACATTCTGCTCGTATCATTTCATGTCCCTTCGTATTACGAAATCATCTCGAGTTCACACTTGACCTTGCTCGTTCATACTTCCTCAAACACACCCTTTTCGTACCATTTTGTGCTCTTTCATATTGCTAACTCACTTTGGATTCATACCTAACTTTACTCATTCATACTTAACGTTTACTACTCAAATACACCTCATTCATACCACTTCATGCCCATTCGTATCACGAATCCTCTTCGAATTCATACTTAACCCTACTCATTCACACTTAATGTTTACAACTCTAGCACACTTTCAAACACTTTGTAATTCATGAACAATGGAAGATAATAAAGGTATCCCACACACTCATCTTACATATCAAGTATACGGTCTTGCACCTCAAACACTCCCTGTTTGTATCTTTCCAAGTCCGTTCGTCTCACTAATTCACTTGGGATTCAATCTTATTCTTACTTAGTCAATCTTACCATCTATTCCTCAATTACACCTCAAATACCCTTGCATTTTATGTTCAAAGAAAGTGTATAAAGTTGCTACACTTACATAGGGCGCCTAAAGGGTCAAAAAGACTTCCAGTATACTTGGAACGCCACATGAGGCGCCTAAAGTGACATAGAGTGCCTATACTAGGCGTTCGAAGTGTTCGGGGATGTGCCGTAGACATTGAACGCCTACATGAAGCGCCTAATATGACATTGAACGCTACATTAGGCGCCTAATGTGACATGAAGCGCCTAATGTAGGTGTTCGAAGTGTTCGGGGATGATTCAGGACACATTGAACGCTACATTAGGCGCCTAATGTGACATAGAGCGCCTAATGTAGGTGTTCGAAATGTTCTGACGGTTCTAAACTGCAGTTTTTCTATACGGGAAAGCTTCAGGACATATTGACCTCTACATTAGGCGCCTAATGTGACTTGAAGCGCCTAATGTAGGCGTTCAAAGTGTTTTGACGATGCCAAACTGCAGTTTTTCTGCAGTAACTTCCTCCCATCATCCTCCTCCTCCTTCAACCCTTTCATGTTAAACCTCTCAAGATCCATCTTACCATCTAGATTCATCATACTTAACACACATCTAATCATGAATTGATGCTTAGTTATGTCTAACAATATCCCCTCTTAACCTTCAATCATTCACAACCTTCAAAAGATATCATCAACATTCCCAACACAACAAGTCTACAACAATGCCATCACTCATCCTTCAATTCCCTGCACTTACCCTCAAACGTCTAAGTGTAGACAATCAACACAAGAATAGAACAAGACAATAAGCACATCAAAATATACACTTTCATGGGCATGCTTGACGAACAACAAAGCACCACACAATTATTTTCAGAAATATGGCCCAAAGAACAAGACTTTATGCAACTAGCAACAACACTTATATATAGTAAAGCATTTAACATAGACAAGTCAAGATTACTAATGTGTGATTCAAGTTTTCTCTTTGTAAGAACATAGGGCCTACAGTATCAAAATTTGCGTAAAGCGTATAGAAAGATTACTTGCCTTTGTTTCTAGTTGGCTTACGGATTTACTGCAGAATTTCGGTAAAGGTTGCACTTAGATTGGCCTTCTTTATTCCCTTTTTCCTTCTTCTCTTCTTCTTCTTCCTCTCCTTTTCTCCTTCTCTTTTCACCTGCGGTTTCTCTCCCCTTTTGGCACTGTTTAACCGTCCCCCCTTAGGTGAATGGGGAGTTATACCAAAGTGTGGTGTAACTCC
Source organism: Eustoma russellianum (assembly GCA_036186865.1). Taxonomy (NCBI): domain Eukaryota; kingdom Viridiplantae; phylum Streptophyta; class Magnoliopsida; order Gentianales; family Gentianaceae; genus Eustoma; species Eustoma russellianum. Next base: position 22,514,964 of record AP025054.1, read on the forward strand.
CCTTTCTTTAATAGGGGCTTTTTATGTAATTACCCTTAATTACCTCTAATTCTACTTCTAACCCCTTTTCTTATTTTTCCTATATTTTAAGTAACTAACTAACACATCCTACATCATTACTTAAATTGCATTTAAGGTTGACCTAACGTGTTGAAAGTCGTGCTTAAAAGTCACGGGGTGTAACAAGCTTGAAGGAACTTCACCTAGTGACCACTTTGGAGGTCACGTTTTTGGCATGAATAAGGGAGGTACCATGTGAGTTTCATTTATTGAAATATAGAACTCATTTAGGAGATTCAACATGCACTTACCTAGATGAGTTCTTGGAGCTTGAAGATGAAGATAGCATTGACACTCCTAGCTCCTACTATGGCCGAAATATATGATGATGATAGAGGAGTTGTCTGAGTGTTCAATGAGTCTTCAATGGTCTATTTAGGAGAGTTCTTGAGAGTGTTCAAGACTTAGAAGATGAAGCTTCTTAGTATGAACTTGATGATGAAAGGGAGCTTCTTGGATAAGTTGAAGACATCTTCATGGCGGAAGAAGGGGATGGGGGCGGCACATAGGGGGTCAAGGGGACAAGGATTCCCATGCTTGCTTAGAAAGAAGAGAGTCTTCTTATGTCTTGTATTTGACCAAACCTTGTCTCCCATGCTTAGCTTTTCTTTTTTTCTTTTCTTTCTTATTTTATTCCGAGACAACTTATCTTGTCTTTTTTTTTGTTTATTTTATTTCATTTCTATAATAAGAATAGTATATATATATATATATATATATATATATATATATATATATATATATATATATACTATGATGTATAATATGTATGTCACCTAAAACATGTATTATCATTTATGTGTATAACCATGTGTATATTTAATTTCTAATATTTGTATAATGCATTCCTACTATATATACACATATATCATCCGTATGTGGTATGTATCGTGTACCTATATATATATATATATATATTACATTTTCTTATCTTAACATACATACCATTTATGTATATATATATACCTTCCATGTACCCATGTATATATATACATCTACATCTATATACACCTATATACACATATACATTATATACACGCATATATATATATACCTATATACACACATATACATATCACATACATACATATATACACTTTTATATACACGCATATACATGTTATATACGTACATATGTATATCATACAAAAGATCCTTCTTTGTTAAAAACGTACATGTTGAACATTGCAAAAATCCATATAGTGTCTAAGAAAAATACTTGCCTTTGTTCTTGGATGATTAATTCTTAGTGACTCGTATAATAAGAGTCGGCGGTATAGACGAATTCCCGTGGGGTATAACATTATTCCCTCCTTAAACCGCTTTATACGATTCTCAGTATATACCGATTTTCGCGGGGTACAACAATAACACTTGTTCATGATTTAAATATAATTGATCCCCCTCCAATTAGGCACAAAATCGAATTTTGAATTTTGAATTGTTGTCTCCCCCTTAAATTATGCAATCATGCTCTCTCTCCCCCTTAAATCATGCATATCTCTCCATCGTTATTTTGTAAATAATATCAAAATGACATGTAAGAAAGAAATAGCAGTTTATAGTATATCAACAAAAATCATGAATTTCAAGTGCGTTCTTAAGGATTATTTATTCAACCCTTTCCAAATGTTCCTTTTGGTACCCAAACTTGGGTGACCTTCCTAGGTCTTCCAAAAGGTAAGAAAAGAGATG
>AP025054.1:22516728-22703562 GCA_036186865.1 Eustoma russellianum
CGTTCGGTGCAAATCCGTTAGGCCTTTGGCCGAGAATGCCATCATGCTCATGATAAAGTTTTCGTTTTTGATATGCATTTTTTTAGTGTGCATGGTGCGTGATGCATTTGTATGATATGACTGTCGCATATGTATCAATGGCTTTCTTTTATATATATATATGACACACAATTATACTTTTCATGTGATGAAAAAGAAGTAGAGCGATGAAATGCAACGTGGGGCTCGCTAGATTATATCGTCGCCTTCTTAGGCTTTCCGATCATTTTAAATACATGTTGTTGCTTAGATGAAGATAAAACAAAATTTGTAGATTTTTTTTGTAAATGATTATCTTCAATATACCCTAATCCGGTTTGTCAGTTTCATGTTTTTGCGAAGAAATGAGACGATCTAACATGCAAGTTCCTCTATCGAATTATTTTACCTTCTTTTCTAGATCTTTGTTTCTTGATCTCGAATCTGAGATCTCGGCTTTCATTACCACGTTTTCGGATGTCAAGGATTGAATTTCAGATCACAAAGAAACAATCAAATTAGACGGCTCCTCATTTAAATCGTTTAATTGAGATACAAGATTTGTGTTAGAGGATTCTAACAATTTCTTGTCTTCAATTAAGCATTTCTTTTCTTTGCAAGAGTCTTTGCGAACTTATGTAATTCATGATATTCAACATACAAATTATTATAAGATAGTTCAGAATCCGAATCAGAATCAGAATTTACCTTATTATCAAAAGGTGGAGGCCTTTGGCTTGCCATACCTTCTGGCTAGTAGATGCTATCTCACAAAGATTGTTATATCTTCTAGTCACGAGTGTGCATGCACTCTAATACCACTTGTAGGACATGTATAGCACCACTAGAAAGAGGGGTTGAATAGTGGGTGCGGAAAATGTGGTTTTTAAAAACTTTTGAACAAAAACCTTACTTCTGAAAACAGTTTCTATTTTCAGATCCTGATTTGAATTAATTAAAAGACTAGTTACAGACCTTCAAAAATTATGAAATTCTGCGTGAATGAACTATCAGATGTTCTGAGTATCTCATAAAAATTTCAACTTAAAATTCCACTCCTGACCCCTTGAAAATACGTTCTTTTCCAGATTGCACGAATCTGCCAGAAACCATACTCCGAATTGAAAATTTTATTCCGATTAATTTGTGACTCTAAATGATCTGAAAATTTTATGGAATGACCCTTAGGATATGAATTCTAAAGGGTTCAAACATGTTTTGAAAATTCCTTTGGTAAGTATGTCAATCACGTTGATGTTCTCAACCTTTGCAAGTCTGATATTCAGATTGCACTATTCTTAGAACTATAAACATTTGACTGACTCATACTTATTCCAATAGGGTGAAAGTTGTGCCAAATGAAAGCTAGGACATGTGTCTATGTTTCTGAAAAGTTTTATAATTTTTAAAAAACGTTTACTATTTTTTCTGTCGCAATGAAATTGATACAAAATGCTAGAAAATGAAAGTAAAGTGATGAAAGTAAGAACACCAAGAATTTTGTACTGGTTTGGTTAAAACAACCTACTCCAGTCTTCGAGGACCCCTACCTCGCTTATCACTAAACACCAAAAACACCTTACTACAAGCATTACTGGAGTTATACACCAACTCCACCTTTTTACTAACAATACAATCGAGCAAACGCATCACGAACAATGTATGAGTGTGGGTGGTATAATCAAAGCCTATATAATATTTTTAATATATGAACAATAGGCTTGAGAGAAGAAGAAGAGAGTAGTAGGTCTTTTTGCACTTTAGAGAAATGTGTAGTTGATTGGCCTCACTTTGCACTAACTTCTTCTTTTTAATCATTCTTGGCCGCCCCCCTTAGGGTGTCTTCCACTCTTGATAAATCTCTTTAATACCCTTGGAAGATTTCCTTGTGTAGATATGACACCATCTTGCTCACTTGGCACATTATGATTGGAATGATGACTTGACCTTGCATACTTGTCACTTGATGATTGGTCCAACTTGACATCCTTTAATGTGCTATAAAAATCTGAATAAAACTCATAAAACATGTGCCAATTAGTAATCAAAATGTTACAAATCAATGACACATTAATCTCCTTCAATTTTGGAATAAAATTGAAGACAAAGATGCACCAAAATTCGTCCATAATAAACAACATGTGCTGAAATTTCAGCATGTGTTGTATTTTGAATTGTTTCCTCGTGTATTGCCTTCATCAATGTCACCAATCATGTGTGGCTTATTTTTAACCAATTGAAGTGCCAAATAAGCTCCACCTAAGCTCCAACATGGATGTAGTAGGCATGTAGAAAGGTTGCATTTATGTGCTGAAATTTTATTTTGGCAAGCTTTGTCAAATAATGCACAATATTTACACATATATGGTAAATTGCAATCAGCTCTGATTTGAATTTTCTAGAACACTTTAACATGTCTTGAATGTGTAAAAAGTGTCTAGAGACATGTTACATCTCATGCCAAAGAAAACGTTCCATGTGTTGTGTTCGTAGAAAACCGAATTTTTGACTTTCGTCGATTATGCGATTTTTCTCAGATTTAATTCAAACTTCTTGCACATGTCATATATGTTATGTCACATATAATAATCATAAAATAAGGTGTATATTCAGCTCTAATGTCTGATGGTATAGGAGCCCCATGTGCTATAAAAATTTGAATTTGAAATCTCCACAATTTGGCCTAAATTGTGGGTGATTTGTGTGTGCCAACATGGAATGATTTAGTGGCTGAATTTAACATGAGAGCCACGAAAGTTTTGGCTACTTTTGAAGTATATGTTCTGGCCGTCTTTATATGGCAAGTACGTGACACGTCGATGAAGTTTCGGTAGTCACCCGATACGACAATTTTTGGCTTATGACCTTGTAATGTATCGTTATAATGTTGTCATCACCATGACTTATATCATATGATATAAGACCTGAATATACTCATAAATATGAGGTGTATATAGTGGTGTGACGTTGACGTACGTTTGTAATATATGTAACGTGTCGGTAGTACGTCAGAATATATGTGTATTGTGCCTTTTAACAAACATATAAATATATATATATATATATATATAATATATTAGGCGTGCATATTGAAAGAATGAGGACACTAGTTAGTTCATTTAATGAACTAGCTAATATATAATATATTAGGTGCGTATATGTACGTCGGTAGCATGTCTTCATTTAATGAACTAGTTAGTTCATTAACTTAAGTACTTCACTTAAGGAACTAGTTTAGTTCATTGATTGTGGCACCTGAAAATAGTTCAAAGACAACAAATGTTTGCCATATGATGTAAGCTTTAACGCTTCATGGCTTGTTAGTACGGCACCAATATATATAAAGCATATGAGGCATGTATATCACAAAACGTGTCAAGTAATAATTTTGTCATGCATTTCGTAAACTCGTACTATTAAATCATGCATTTGTAAATCATTCAAACACGTTTTCTCAACAATCTCCCTTTTTTGATGATTTACAAAATAACACTTGTTCATGATTTAAATATAATTGATCCCCCTCCAATTAGGCACAAAATCGAATTTTGAATTTTGAATTGTTGTCTCCCCCTTAAATTATGCAATCATGCTCTCTCTCCCCCTTAAATCATGCATATCTCTCCATCGTTATTTTGTGAATAATATCAAAATGACATGTAATAAAGAAATAGCACTTTATAGTATATCAACAAAAATCATGCATTTCAAGTGCGTTCTTAAGGATTATTTATTCAACCCTTTCCAAATGTTCCTTTTGGTACCCAAACTTGGGTGACCTTCCTAGGTCTTCCAAAAGGTAAGAAAAGAGATGAAGAAGCAATGTAATAGACGTTCGGTGCAAATCCGTTAGGCCTTTGGCCGAGAATGCCATCATGCTCATGATAAAATTTTCGTTTTTGATATGCATTTTTTTTAGTGTGCATGGTGCGTGATGCATTTGTATGATATGACTGTCGCATATGTATCAATGGCTTTCTTTTATATATATATATGACACACAATTATACTTTTCATGTGATGAAAAAGAAGTAGAGCGATGAAATGCAACGTGGGGCTCGCTAGATTATATCGTCGCCTTCTTAGGCTTTACGATCATTTTAAATACACGTTGTTGCTCAGATGAAGATAAAACAAAATTTGTAGATTTGTTTTGTAAATGATTATCTTCAATATACCCTAATCCGGTTTTGTCAGTTTCATGTTTTTGCGAAGAAATGAGACGATCTAACATGCAAGTTCCTCTATCGAATTATTTTACCTTCTTTTCTGGATCTTTGTTTCTTGATCTCGAATCTGAGATCTCGGCTTTCATTACCAAGTTTTCGGATGTCAAGGATTGAATTTCAGATCACAAAGAAACAATCAAATTAGACGGCTCCTCATTTAAATCGTTTAATTGAGATACAAGATTTGTGTTAGAGGATTCTAACAATTTCTTGTCTTCAATTAAGCATTTCTTTTCTTTTGCAAGAGTCTTTGAAAACTTATGTAATTCATGATATTCAACATACAAATTATTATAAGATAGTTCAGAATCTGAATCAGAATCAGAATTTACCTTATTATCAAAAGGTGGAGGCCTTTGGCTTGCCATACCTTCTGGCTAGTAGATGCTATCTCACAAAGATTGTTATATCTTCTAGTCACGAGTGTGCATGCACTCTAATACCACTTGTAGGACATGTATAGCACCACTAGAAAGAGGGGTTGAATAGTGGGTGCGGAAAATGTGGTTTTTAAAAACTTTTGAACCAAAAACCTTACTTCTGAAAACAGTTTCTATTTTCAGATCCTGATTTGAATTAATTAAAAGACTAGTTACAGACCTTCAAAAATTATGAAATTCTGCGTGAATGAACTATCAGATGTTCTGAGTATCTCATAAAAATTTCAAATTAAAATTCCACTCCTGACCCCTTGAAAATACGTTCTTTTCCAGATTGCACGAATCTGCCAGAAAACCATACTCCGAATTGAAAATTTTATTCCGATTAATTTGTGACTCTAAATGATATGAAAATTTTATGGAATGACCCTTAGGATATGAATTCTAAAGGGTTGAAACATTTTTTGAAAATTCCTTTGGTAAGTATGTCAATCACGTTGATGTTCTCAACCTTTGCAAGTCTGATATTCAGATTGCACTATTCTCAGAACTATAAACATTTGACTGACTCATACTTATTCCAATAGGGTGAAACTTGTGCCAAATGAAACCTAGAATGTGTGGCTATGTTTCTGAAAATTTTTATAATTTTTAAAAAACATTTACTATTTTTTCTGTCGCAACAAATCGGATGCAAAATGCTGGAAACTGAAAGTAAAGTGCTGAAAGTAAGAAAACAAGCATTTTATACTTGTTCGGTTGAAACAACCTACTCTAGTCTTTGAGGACACCTTCCTCAGTTATCACTAAACACCAAAAACATCTTACCACAAGAGTTACTGGAGTTATACACCAACTCCACCCTTTTACAAATAATACAATCGAGCAAACGAATCACGAACACCACCACCTATTGAATGAAGGTTTGATCATACTTTGATCAACCTTTTACAAAAATGTATGAGTGTGGGTGGTATAATCAAAGCCTATATAATATTTTGAATATATGAATAATAGGCTTGAGAGAAGAAGAAGAAACATAGGTACAAGAAGAGAGTAGTAGGTCTTTTTACACTTTAGAGAAATGCGTAGTTGCTTGGCCTCACTTTGCACTAACTTCTTTTTAATCATCCTTGGCCGCCCCCCTTAGGGTATCTTCCACTCTTGAGAAATCTCTTTAATGCCCTTGGAACATTTTCTTGTGTAGATATGATACCATCTTGCTCACTTGGCACATTATGATTAGAAGGATGACTTGACCTTGCTTACTTGTCACTTGATGATTGGTCCAACTTGGCATCCTTTAATGTGCTGTAAGAATCTGAATAAAACTCATAAAACATGTGCCAAATAGTAATCAAAATGTTACCAAACAATCACACATTAATCTCCTTCAATTTTGGAATAAAATTGAAGACACAAATACACCAAAATTCGTCCATAATAAACAACATGTACTGAAATTTAAGCACGTGTTATATTTTGAATTATTTCCTTGTGTATTGCCTTCTTCAATGTCACCAATCATGTGTGGCCTATTTTCCATCAATTGAAGTGCCAAATAAGTGCCAAATAAGCTCTATCTAAGCTCCAACATGGATGTAGTAGGTGTGTAGAAAGGTTGCACATGTGCTGAAATTTTATTTGGCAAGCTTTGTCAAATAATGCACAATATTTACACATATATGGTAAATTGCAATCAGGCCTAGTTTTGATTTTCTAGAACACTTTAACATGTCTTGAATGTGTAAAAAGTATCTAGATACATGTTACATCTCATGCCAAAAAAATGTTCCATGTGTTGTGTTTGTAGAAAACCGAATTTTCGACTTTCGTCGATTACGCGATTTTTCTCCGGATTAAATTCAAACTTCTTGCACATGTCATATATGTTATGTCACATATAATAATCATAAAATAAAGTGTATATTCATCTCTAATCGCTGATGGTATAGGCGCCCCATATGCTTCAAAAATTTGAATTTGAAATCTCCACAATTTGGCCTAAATTGTGGGTGATTTGTGTGTTGCCAACATGGAATGATTTAGTTTCTGAATTTAACATGTGACAAACGTAAGTTTTGGCTATTTTAAAGTATATAGGCTGGCCATCTTTATATGGCAAGTACGTGAAACGTCGGTGTGAAGTTTCAGTAGTCACCCAATACGACAATTTACGGTTTATGACCTTGTAACGTGTCGTTATAATGTTGTCATCACAATGACTTATATCATATGATATAAGACCTGAATATACTTATAAATATGAGGTGTATACAGTGGTGTGATGTTGACGTACGTTTGTAATATATGTAACGTGTCGGTAGTTATGTCGGAATATATATGTATTGTGCCTTTTTAACAAAAATATAAATAAATAAATAAATATATATATATATATATATATATATATATATATATAATATTAGCCGTGTATATTGAAAGAATGAGGGGAATTTCCATTTTCAATTTGTTGCCATCAAGCTTTCTCCAAATATATCTCATTTAATGAACTAGTTAGTTCATTAACTTAAGTACTTCACTTAATGAACTAGTTTAGTTCGTTAATTGTGGCACCTGAAAATAGTTCCAAGACAGCAAATGTTTGCCATATGATATAAGCTTTAACACTTCATGGCTTGTTAGTACGGCAACAATATATATAAAGCATATGAGGCATGTATATCACAAAAACTGTCAAGTAATAATTTTGTAATGCATTTCGTAAACTCGTATTATTTAAATCATACATCTGTAAATCATTCAAACAGTTTTTTCTTAAGAATCTCCCCTTTTTGATGATTTACAAAATAACACTTGTTTATGATTTAAATATAATTGATCCCCCTCCAATTAGGCACAAAATCGAATTTTGAATTTTGAATGTTTGTCTCCCCCTTAAATTATGCAATCATGCTCTCTCTCCCCCTTAAATCATGCATCTCTCCCCCCTTTATTTTTTAAATAATATCAAAAGTACATGTAAGAAGAAATAGCAGTTTATAGTATATCAAAAAAAAATCATGCATTTCAAGTGCGTTCTTAAGGGTTATTTATTCAACCCTTTCCAAATGTTCCTTTTGGTACCCAAACTGGGTGACCTTCCTAGGTCTTCCAAAAGGTAAGAAAAGAGATGAAGAAGAAGCAATGTAATAGACGTTCGGTGCCAAATCCGTTTGGCCTTTGGCCGAGAATGCCATCATGCTCATGATAAATTTTCGTTTTTGATATGCATTTTTTAGTGTGCATGGTTGCGTGATGCATTTGTATGATATAACTGTCGCATATGTAATCAATGGCTTTATTTTATAATATATGGCACACAATTATACTTTTCATGTGATGAAAAAGAAGTAGCGCGATTGATAATGCAACTGGGGGCTCGCTAGATTGTATCGTCGCCTTCTTAGGCTTTACGATCGTTTTTTAAATACATGTTGTTGCCTTAGCTGAAGCTAAACACAAATTTGTATATTTGTTTTGTAAATGATTATCTTCAATATACCCTAATCCGGTTTGTCAGTTTCATGTTTTTTGCGAAGAAATGAGACGATCTAACATGCAAGTTCCTTCTATCGAATTGTTTTACCGCCTTTTCTGGATCTTTGTTTCTTGATCTCAAATCTGAGATTTTGGCTTTCATTACCACATTTTGGGATGTCAAGGATTGAATTTCAGATCTCAAAGAAACAATCAAATTAGACGACTCCTCTTTTAATCGTTTAATTAAGATACTAGATTTGTGTTAGAGAATTCTAACAATTTCTTGTCTTCAATTAAGCATTTCTTTTCTTTTGCAAGAGTCTTTGCAAACTTATGTAATTCAAGATATTCAACATACAAATCATTATAAGATAGTTCAGAATCCGAATCAGAATCAGAATTTACCTCATTATGAAAAGGTGGAGGCCTTTGGCTTGACATACCTTCTTGTTCGGTTTTCTGGCTAGGGATGCTATTCTCACAAAGATTGTTATATCTTCTAGTCGCAAATGTGCATTGGCTCTTGATACCACTTGTAGGACCTGTTATAGCACCACTAGAAGGGGGGTTGAATAGTGGGTGCGGAAAATTTAGTTTTTAAAAACTTTTGAACCAAAAACCTCACTTCTCGAAAACAGTTTCTATTTTCAGATCTTGATTTGAAATAATTAAACAACCTAGTTACAAACCTTCAAAAATTATGAAATTCGGCTGTGAGTAAACTCTCAGATGTTTTTAGTATCTCATAAAAATTTCAAATTAAAATTCCACTCCTACCCCTTTGAAAATACGTTCTTGGTCAGATTGCACGAACTGCCAGAAACGTACTCCAACTTGAAAAATTTATTCCGATTAATTTGTGACTCCAAATGATCTGAAACTTTTATGAATTGACCCTTAGGTGTTTATTTTAAATGTTTTGAAACAGTTTTTGAAACTTTCTTTGGTAAGTATGTCAATCACGTTGATGTTCTCAACCTTTGCAAGTCTGAAATTCAAATTGAATTAGTCTCAGAACTATTAACGTTTGACTGACTTATACTTATCCAAATGGGGTGAAACTTGTGCCAATGAAATCTAGGACGTGTGGCTATGTTTCTGAAAAGTTTTATAATTTTAAAAAAATTTTACTATTTTTTCTGTCGCAACAAATCGGATGCCAAAATGCTGGAAACTGAAAGTAAAGTGCTGAAAATAAGAAAACCAAGATTTTTATACTTGTTCTGCTGAAACAACCTACTTAGTCTTCGAGGACACCTTCCTCGGTTATCACTAAACACCAAAAACACCTTACCACAAGGGTTACTGGAGTTATACACCAACTCCACCCTTTTACAACAATACGATTCGAGCAAACGAATCACGAAACCACCACCTATTGAATGAAGGTTTGATCACACCTATATCAACCTTTTACAACAATGTATGAGTGTAGGTGGTATAATCAAAGCCTATACAATATTTTGAATATATGAACAATAGGCTTGAGAGAAGAAGAAGAAAGAAAGGTAGAGAAGAGAGAGTAGTGGGTCTTTTTGCACTTTAGAGAATTGTGTAGTTGCTTGGCCTCACTTTGCACTAACTTCTTCTTTTTAGTCATCTTGGCCACCACCCCTTAGGGTTGTCTTCCACTCTTGAGAAATCTCTTTAATGCCCTTGGCGATTGCCTTGTGTCGATATGACACCATCTTGCTCACTTGGCACATTGTGATCAGAAGGATGACTTGACCTTGCTTACTTGTCACTTGATGATTGGTCCAACTTAGCATCCTTTAATGTGCTATTAAAATTTGAATAAAACTCATAAAACAATGTGCCAAATAGTAATCAACACGTTACCAAACAACCACACATTAATCCCCTTCAATTTTGGAATAAAATTGAAGACAAAATGCCCGCAAAGTTCGTCCATAAGAAACAACATTTGCTGAAATTTCATCATGTGTTGTATTTTGAATGTTTCCTTGTGTATTGCCTTCTTCAATGTCACCAATCATGTGTGACTTATTTTTCACCAATTGAAGTGCCAAATAAGATCCACCTAAGCTCCAACATGGATGTAATAGGTGTGTAGAAAGGTTGCACACTGTGCTAAAATTTTATCTTGGCAAGCTTTGTCAAATAATGCACAATATTTACACATATATGGTAATTGCAATCAGCTCTGATTTGAATTTCTAGAACACTTTAACATGTCTTGAATGTGTAAAACGTGTCTAGATACATGTTACATCTCATGCCAAAAAAAGGTTCCATGTGTTGTGTTCGTAGAAACCGAATTTTTGACTTTCGTCGATTACGCGATATTTCTCCGATTAAATTCAAACTTCTTGCACATGCCATATATGTTATGTCACATATAATAATCATAAATAAAGTGTATATTAAGCTCTAATGGCTGATGGTATAGGCGCCCCATGTGTTTTAAAAATTTTGAATTTGAAATCTCCACAATTTGGCCCTCTAATTGTGGGTGATTGTGTGTGTGCCAACATGGAATGATTTAGTGGATGAATTTAACATGTGAGCCATGAAATTTTTGGATATTTGTGAAGTGTATGGGCTGGACATCTTTATATGGAAAGTACGTGACACGTCAGTGAAGTTTCGGTAGTCACCCGATACGACAATTTTTGGCTTATGACCTTGTAACGTGTCGTTATAATATTGTCATCACAATGACTTATATCATATGATATAAGACCTGAATATACTCATAAATATGAGGTGTATATAGTGGTGTGACATTGATGTACGTTTGTAATATATGTAACGTGTCGGTAGTACGTCGGAATATATGTGTATTGTGCCCTTTTAACAAAAATATAAATATACACATATACTAATATTAGCCGTGTATATTGAAAGAGTGAGGGGACTTTCAGTTTTCAATTTGTTGCCATCAAGCTTTCTCCAAATATGTCTTCATTTAATGAACTAGTTAGTTCATTAACTTAAGTACTTCACTTAATGAACTGGTTTAGTTCGTTAATTGTGGCACTTTTGAAAATAGTTCAAGACAACATATGCTTGCCATATGATGTAAGATTTAATGCTTCATGGGCTTGTTAGTACGAAAACAATATATATAAAGCATATGAGGCATGTATATCACAAAAACGTATCAACTAATAATTTTGTCATGACTTCGTAAACTCGTACTATTTAAGTCATGCATTTATAAATCATTCAACACTTTTTCTCAACAACAGGGTTCATAAACCAAAAAAGTGTCGTATCGGCTGACTACCGAACTTCACCGACATGTCACGCACTTGCCATATAAAGATGGCCAGCCTATATACATAAAAAATGCTTAAACATTTCGTGGCTCATATGTTACAGACAGCCACTAAGTCATACCATGTCAGCACACACAAATTACCCACAATTCAGCCTAGATTTGTGGAGAATTCAAACTCAATTTCATTTTTGCACATAGGCCATTTTCTACTCAGAGATTGGAGCTGAATATACACTTTGTTATATATATAATATATATATATATATATATATATATATATATATATATTATGTGTAACATAATATATATTACATGTATAAGAAGTTTGAAATAATCAGAGAAAAATCGCACAATCGACGAAAGTCGAAAATTCGGTTTCTATTAACATTCACACATGGAACATTTTTGGCATAGGTTGTGTAACATGTAACTAGACAGTTTTTACAAATTCAAGACATGTGAAAGTGTTTTAGAAAATTTAAAATAGGGCTGATTATTATTTACCATATATGTATAAATATTGTGCATCATTTGACAAAGCTTTCCAAAATAAAATTTCAGCACATGTGCAGCCTCTCTTACACGCCTACTACATCCATGTTGGAGCCAAGGTGGAGCTTATTTGGCACTTCAATTGGTGGAAAATAAGCCACACATGATTGGTGACATTGAAGAGGGCAATACACAATGAAACAATTCAAATACAACACATGCTGAAATTTCAGCATATGTTGTTTATTATGGACGAATTTTGGTGCATTTTTGTCTTCAATTTTATTCCAAATTTGAAGTGGATTAATGTGGGATTGTATGATAGTGATTTGAATGAGCACATGTTTTCGGTTTTTTTTTAGAATTTATAGCTCATTACAAGGGTGCCAAGGTGGACCAGTCAACAAGTAACAACTATGCAAGGTCAAGTCATCCTTCCAATCATATTGCACCAAGTTAGCAAGATTGTGTCATCTTCTACACAAGGCAATCTTCCATGGACATTAAAGACAACTCTCAAGAAGGAAGAGAGCCCTAGAGGGGGCGGCCAAAAGGAAATAAAAGGAGAAGATAGTGCAAGACAAGGCTAAGCAACAATTTATATTCTCTCAAGTGCAATAAGCTAGACTGCTCTCTTCTTCTTCCTTTCTTTCTTCTTCTTCTTAGTCTCAAGTATATTGTTCATATATTCTACATATTATATAGGCTTTGAATATACCACCTATACACATTCATTATTTGTAAAAGGTTGATCAAGGTGTGATCAAATCTTCATTCGATCGGTGGTGGCATTCGCGATTGATTTGCTTGATTGTTTTGATTGTAAAAGGGTGGAGTTAGTGTTTAACTCCAGTCACCCTTGTGGTAAGGTGTTTCTTATTTTTAGTGATAACCGAGGAAGGTTCATCAAAGACAAGAGTAGGTTGATTTAACCGAACCAGTATAAAATTCTTGGTGTTCTTACTTTTCAGCACTTTATTGTCAGTTTCTAGTTTTCTGCATCGTTTCCATTGTAATGGTAAAAATAGTAAATGATTTTCAAAAATCATAAAATTTTGCAGAAACATATCCACACATCCTAGTTTTCATTTAGTACAATTTTCACCTCATTTGGATAAGTATAAGTCAATCTAACGTTAATAGTTCTGAGACTAGTGCAATCTGAATTTCAGACTTGCAAAGGTTGAGAACATTATCGTATTTGACATACTTGCCAAAGGAATTTTGAAAAATTGTTTCTACAATTTAAAATACATATCCTAAGGGTTATATCATAAAATTTTCAGATCATTTGGAGTTGTAAATTAATAGGACTAAAGTTTTCATTTCGGATCACAGTTTCTGGCAGATTGACACAATCTGTGCAAAAGAGTTTTTTTCAAGGTCTTATACTTTGAATTTTGATATGCAATTTTTATGACACATACATAAAATCTGAAAGTACCTTTTCACCAAATTTCACAATTTTGGAGGTCAATAACTTAATCATTCAGTTATTAAAACCAGATATGAGAACATAATCTGTTTTCAGAAGTGGGTAATTGGTCAAAAAGTTTTTAAAAACCAATTTTTGTGCACTCACTATTCAACCCCCTTCTTCTGGTGCTATACAGGTCCTACAGTTTGGTGATAAATACCATTTTCATGCATCAATGTTTGAAATATTCAGTTCCATTATTTGACCTAAGTGCTTTAATCATACAGCCGAACTGATTTTAAATAAGTGATACATATCTCTGAACATTTGTCCGACCTCACTCTTTTTTTCTAACAAGTATACTCATGTTATTCTAGTATGATCATCCACAAAAGTTATGAACCATCTTGCTCTATTGATGTTATTTACCTTAGATGGTCCCCCTATATTTGAGTGAACAAGATCAAAAGGGGTTGAAGACTTGTATGTTTTAGCTGGGTAGTTCTGTTTAGTGTGCTTAGCTAGTTGACAAGTCTCACAAGTCATATCTTTCAGGTCAGCTGAGCTGAACAGTTTTAGTATTAATGTTTCAAATATACGAAATTGGGATGACACATTCTGTTATATAACAAAATTTCCCCTATACATAAAGTTCTAGGGTGCAAAATACTAGTCTTAGTCACTTGTCAGCCCAGCTGAGCTTATTAAGGCCTTGTTTTCCGACTCCAGCATGTATAGGCATGCTATATTCCTAGCACTGCCAATCATCCCCTTCACTTTATTATCCTGAAAACAACATTCTGTGGATGAGAAGCAGGCTAAGCGGTTATTATCCCTAGTAAGTTTGCTAATAGACAACAGGTTAAAACTTAGACTAGGGACATAAAGAACACCTCTCATTGTGATTCTGTTGTTAATTATAGCAGATCCTATCTCAACAACATTTAAGGTAATTCTATTTTTAATTTTTACTTTCTTTGGTTCAGAAGGGTACCATTATTGGTCATATGATCAGTAGCCCAGAGCTAATGATCTATGAGCTGCTGGAACTTGGCTGGAAGTGGCCTGCCATAGTGGCCTGGTGTAGGTCAGCTTGGCTCCCTTGTCTGTTCAACAGATTGATAAGTGTGGCAATCTACTCCTTTATAATCACCTCAGCGTCAGCTACTTGGACCGGGCTGAGGTGGTTTGTGATTAGCCAAGCTGCTCTAGGCTGAGTTGTGCTACTTATCTAATATGCAGCACTGTGTCCAGCAGTGAATGGTTTCTGTTGTGGTCTCCAGGGGGCATTGCTAGTCTTCTGAGGAGGCTTTCCTTCCCGCACCATCTTTGCTTACAGTTTCCAACAGTCATCGACTGTATGTCCTTCCTTCTTAGAGTGTTTGCACAATTTACCCCCAGTAAGAGCAAAGTGTCTTTAACATCCAGCCCAGCTGACTCCGTTGGCTGTTCAGAATGCAGCGCTAAGGACTCCACAGTTGCAAGTCCTCCCATCATAACCTTCTTCCAGCTTTCTTTTTGTTTTATTTCAGCGAAGGTAGCCTTTGGAGTGGGCAGTGGTTTTGTGCTTAGAATCCGACTTCGTGTAGTGTCGAATTTTGGGTTTAGTCCAGCCAGGAAGTGAAAGACCTGCTTCCTTTCTGTTATCTCTTTGTATTGTGAAACATCAGTGACACAAGACCACTAATGTGCTTCAAAGGTGTCAATCTGCTTCCACGCTTTTGTCAGTAAGGTGTAGTATTTGTGGACAGCAAGACTGCCTTGCTTTAGCTCATAAAGATGAGCTTCAATATCTTATAACTCTGAGATGTTATCGTGTTTGGAATACTCTCCTTCACTGCAGCCCAGATCTCTGCTGCAGTATTATACATCATGAGATCGTCTGAAATGTTTGGCTGTATAGAATGTATCAGCCACGACATAATCATACTATTTTTTGCCTTCCATAGTCGGAAGCTTGCATCTGTTTCAAATGGGACAGAGACTGTCCCATATAGTTATTCCTCATTGCCTTTACCAGTTATAAACATTTCTACCCTTCGAGACCATGAGAGATAGTTGTCTCCATTAATCTTGTGGCTGGTAATGGCTATGGAAGAGTCATCAGTAAGTAGAGGACTACGTACTGCTCCTGAAGGCTGATCAGAGGTAGAAGTAGCCTCTGTGTATTCAGCAGGGCTGAAGGGTGTAGACATTTTTGAAGAATTTTAAAATTTTTGCAGAAACAAAGTATAATCCCAGGTTTTTGAATCAGAGAAGCTCTGATACCATGTCGAGATTGAAGGAATTAAATTTTCATTCAAGTTAAAGGTTGATTTACAAGGTTGTTTCCTTTTTATAGGGGTGAGAAACTACTTCTAACGACTATTTTACAAGTTGACTAGCATTCACTGTCAACCTTCTACAAATTACAACGGCTGTGGTAACGACTAGTTACCAATGCAGCTCAGCTTTGTACAGAGATAATTCTTAGTAATATTTATAAGTATGGTAGATCTGCCTTCTTATCATGTGCTTCACTTCGTTACCTCAGCTCAGCACTTCTTTACATTGTCTTCTGGCACATCCTAGTTACGTGTTTCACTTTAGCAGTTCTTCAGCTCAGCATGTCCATACTTCATCGTCTTGGTTCTGTGCTTCACCTCAGTTTCCTTTTAGTTCAGCATGGCTACCTTTATTCTTTACTTTTGTTAGTCCAGCTCAGTACGGCTGACAGTTTGTTATCCAACACGTTGGTTGCCTGAATCAGGTTGGTTGCCTGAATCAGGTCGGCTGACCTGAGTTCAGCTCAGCTCGGCTGGGCCTTTATTTCCACATTATCGCATGCACTATGTTACGATGTACAAAAAAACTTTAAACATTCAAAGTAAGGGTTTCATGGTGTCAGACGAACTTATCATTTTCTGTATAAAGAATTCAAACTTGGAAGATCCATTTATGGATCATATTTACATGACGAGTCTATGGCCCATATTCAAGTAAAATTCAAATAATTTTACCTTTTGGATTTCACATTTTCCCATACACAAAATTCTGGTGTTACTGTCACTGTGATATACATTGTATCTATAAGTGTATACAGCTTTCTTCATATTTGGTCTCGGCAAACATAGGCTTTAGACTCAAAAAAGTTTAGCGCTAAGAATTCTACCTCGTGCACACTGAAATTCTGGATTTAATCCAGTAAGGAACTGAAATGCCCGTTCCGTTTAATAATTTCTTTATAGAGAAAAGAATCAACGATGCAGGACTACTAATGTGTTTTAAAGGTATCTATTTACTGCCATGCTTTGGTCAATAAGTTATAGTCCAGATTCTTCCTGCAATGTTATACACCATAAAATCATCAGAGATGTCGGGTTGCACAGATCATATCAACCATGACATTACCATACTATTTTCTGACTTCCACACTCGAAAATCTAAATCAGTTTCTGCAGGAACAGTAACTGTTCCATATAAATACTCATCCTTGCCTTTACCTGTTACGAACGCTTCTACCCCTCCAGACCATGAGAGATAGTTGTCTCCATTTAATTTGTGCTGGTAATGATAATGGAAGAGTCATCAGATATTTGTGGACCACATACTACTACTGATGCTTGATCAGAAGCAGAGGTGGCCTTAGTATATTCAGCTGGGTTGAAACAAGTAGTCATTTGAAATAATTTACACTAGAAGAAGGTAGTATGTAATTAAACTCGAAAAAAGAATCAATTTCGATCTGATACCGTGTCGGGATTGAATGAATATAAAATTTATTCAAGTTAATTTGATGTACATGAGGTGTTTCTCCTTTTATAGCAATTTACATCGCTTCCAACGACTTTATTTTTCTAACAGTAACTTGATTTTACGTCAACCACAGCTAGAATGGTAATGACTAGTTACCTAGTCAGCTCAGATATATGTAGAGTTAATATTCTAAGCTACTATATTTATATATAAAAGACTAAGCATCGCAGATCGACTTCATCTTTGTTGTTTAATTATCTGTGCATTCACCTCGTCATTTTAGTTCTGCACACCGTGTCCTGGTTCTTCTTCCCGGCTCTCTTTCATCTCGTTCATTTATAGTTCTGTGCTGCTCTTCACCTCGGTTCTTCACTTTTTACCTTGGTCACTTCAACTTGGCAGTACTTCTTCATCTGCTCAGCACAGTGTGATCTTGACAGCTTATATTTCTTACTTCCGCTATTATGTTTAGCTCAGCATTGTTCGGGTGAGCTTATATTTCTACACTAACACTACTGGATAATCTAAACTTGACTTCGGAGTCTGATTGATGATAACGTCTCCTTCTGAGTTTACGTTACGGTAGCTGTCTAAGCCAATTATAAATATTCTCTGAGGACATTTAACTTTTGTTTTTTGCTTAATTCTAATGTGTCCCTTTTGGTTCTGATTTTGTCTGTACACTAAATCCTGTTAAGATGCACTTGCCTGGAACTTTAAGCTTCTCTGTCGATCCTTATATGCTTATTTAAAGTTTATTACCTGGAGATTGTAGGTGAAGAATCAGTTGAAATGGAGCATGAGCTGACTGATCTCCGCAAGAATATTCTGCTCATGGGATTCTTCTTCAGGACTTGATGACTGGTGTATGCCGAGAGATAGACCAGCGAACCCAGGTTTCTTCAGAGACTCAAGAGACTGAGGAAAGCCTTTCAATTAGCGAGCCTGAAAGTGCCTTTTCAGATAGAAAAGCAGATATATAAATGTTATTCTTAGAGAAGATTGATGTTCTCCTGGCTGAGCATAAACTGGACTAGGTGATAGAGCTTAATAGACACTGAAGAGAAAAGGCATCTAGATACCAAAGCCCCGATAACAAACCATCTAATCAACGATGTGCTTTAGTGGAAAGAAAGCTGATGCTGGAAAATCAGCTTGTGAAAATCACTGAACAGCCATCCATCAGTACTGGAGAAATTTACAAGGCTTTATCTGGTCTGATAAACTTGGAAAGGTCCCTTGGTACATCCTCAGCTTCTTCTGAAGTCCTATGGGTCTCATCTGCAAAAGAGCTGTTGAACTTGGAAGAGCAGAGCAGGCAAAAACAGCTGCATTGGCATAAAGAAGGAGCTCAAAGGCTATTGAGATGGCAATTTCAAGTGATGGCATTAGTTAGCCATGAAACACATGGATCAAGCTCAAGGTAGGACATTATTGGTGGATTCACTAGCTGATGGATCAAGGAGAAAACACAAAAACACTACAGAAGTATCATAATATGGCTGCCAACTCAGCAACTAAGAAGTGCCAGTGTGTAGTAGTGCTAGTTAATGGTAGTTAGAGGTTATTCAGCCTTATGGCACGTGTTTAATGAGTTGTAATCTTTAAATAAAGCCTTGTAACAAGTAATTTGCAGCTGAAATAAATGAAGAGATTGCTGCTTCTCTTCTCTCAATTTCTTCTCTAAATGTTTGATAGTTTTCCTTCTTAGCGCGATTTGGCGCCAATCGTGTAGTTCAAATTCTATTAATTGTTTTGCTATGTTATTCGTTTGTTTTGCTGATTCATAGTGTTAGTTAGATGATGATAGATTGAACTTGTTGAATCAATTCATCTTATACGATGATCATTGTGAATTTGTTATGGTATCAGAATGCAGAGTTTTAATTTTGGCTAGGTGATTGACTCTGCTTCATTTCTGTATAATTGATTGATTCTGTAGATTGTTTTTTTATCTTGGAGTTTGGTATTTGTGATTAGATATAGCGTCTGGATCAAATAGTGTCAATGCTCAAAATAATTTCCAGCCTAATTTGAGAGGTAATCAGGGAAATATGAATAAAAATCCTAACAGTAACACGTTCTACCTTCACTCCAATAATAGTCCAGCAATTATGCTGGCTCAACCCGCTCTCACGCCACACAACTTTCGCTCGTGGAGTAGGATCTTCAATATGGCACTGGTTATCAAGAATAAAATTGGTTTTATTGATGGCTCCATCCACAACCTGCAAAGGTGATCCAACCTTCTACACTTGGAGACAGGTGAATTCCATGGTGTATTCATGGATAATGAACATTGTTCTTCCTCTATTTCTCAGAGCATAATGTGGTATAATACAGCTTATGTGATAGGATCTGACACTCAGGTAGGGACATGGAGATCCCTTTAGACTCTCTGATCTGCTTGAGTCCTTTTATGCTGTCAAGCAGGAACCCTCTTTAGTTAATGATTACTTCACTGAAGTCATGGTTATTTGGGAAGAGATGATGGCACTTAGGCTTAAACCTAAGTGTGAATGTCAAGGATGCAGGTATGCTGTCACCAGGCAGATGAAGGATTATGCTGGTAGTGACTATGTGATCAAGTTTGTAAAGGGGCTGAATGAAGACTGTGAGCCTATCAAGTCCCAAGTGTTTATTATGACAGCACTTCCTGATATTGGTACTGCATTCTTTATGGCACTCAAGTATGAAAGAAAGCTCACTAATGCAGTGGCTCGGATTCCTTTCAACAATGCAACCAACTTCTTTGATGGCTGAAGAAGATGCAGACACAGGGGCTAAGGTTTTCTATAACAGAACGCAACGAACTATGTACAGGAAGGGAAGTGGTAGGTTATAACAGAACGCAACGAACTATTGTGGCATGATAGGACATATTGTAGAAAGGTTCTACAGAAAGTATGGGTTTCCACCAGGTTTCAAGCCTAAACCACAAGTAAATATGGTCGAGAACATGATTGATCTTGGAGATGATAGATAGTTGGAGTCATCAGAACCCTTATATCAACCTCCCATATTGACTTATGAACAACACGATAGGGACAGTAAAAGTCACTCCTAGACTCATCGTTCATAATGTATTTTATGTTCCTTCTTTTTCCTTCAACCCGCTTTGTTTGAGCAAGCTTACTGCCTCTCTTTCTGAACTCATACAATTCTTTGGCAACACTTGTCTACTTCAGAACATAATCTCCCAGGATATTGATTGGTTCAGCAGAACTAAGACATTCCTATACTATCTTCATGGCACTTACTTGCCAGCACCTGCTAGTCCTTGTTTTACAGCTTCTGTTGATGCACCTGTGTCTGATTCACTCTCTTCCCAGTCTAAACTTTGGCATTGCATGCTTGGACATCCTTCACGCTCCAGAATAAAGAAAATCCACAAGCTAGATGCTTCTGTAGCTATACTTCCTCTAGATTTCCCTGTACAGTTTGTCCTTTAGCCAAGATGAAAAGGCCGCCTTTTCCATTATCTATTCCTGACTCAAAGTGTATGTTTGATCTTGTACACATGAATATTTGGCGACCCTATAAACACCCCACAATATATGGCCAACGTTTCTTCTTGATAATTGTTGATGACTTCAGCAGATATACATGGACTTATTTACTTAAAACAAAGTCAGAATTCAGATCCATCATATAAAACTTTTATCAATATGTCCATACTCATTTTCAGAAGCATATTAAAGTCATTAGATCTGATCATGTGACAATAAATTGAATTTGGAATCTCCACAATTTGGCCTTAATTGGGGGTGATTTGTGTGTGCCAACATGTGATGATTTTATAACTGAATGTAACCTGTTAGCCACGAAATTTCTAGCCATTTTTGAAGTGTAGGGGCTGGCCATCTATATATGGCAAGTACGTGACACGTTGGCGAAGTTTCGGTAGTCACCTGATACGACAATTTTCGGTTTACAACCTTGTAACATGTCGTAATAATTTTGTCATCACCATGACTTATATCATATGATATAAGACCTGAACATACTCATAAGTATAAGGTAAGTATAGTGGTGTGACGTTGACGTACGTTTGTAATATATGTAACGTGTCGGTAATACGTCAGAATATATGTGTATTGTGCCTTTTTAAAAAAATCTGAATAATATATATAAAAAAACATGTGAAGAGGAGTGGGAGGAGACTTTCCATTTCCAAGTTTGTTGTCATCATGCCTTCTGCAAATATATCTCCATTTAATGAACTACTTAGTTCATTTAACTAAGTACTTCACTTAATGAACTAGTTTAGTTCATCAATGATGGCACCTGAAAATAGTTCAAACACAACAAATGTTTGCCATTTGACGTAAGCTTTATAGCTTCATGGCTTGTTAGTACGGCAACATTATGTATAAAGTATAGAAGGCAAGTTTATCACAAAAACCTGTCAAGTAATAAATTTGTCATGCATTTCTTGAAACACGTTGTAATTAAATCATGTATTCGTAAATCACTCAAACTCTTTTTCTCAACAATCTCTCCTTTTTGATGATTTACAAAATAACATCATTTTGTGATTTAAATTTAACCGCTCCCCCTCTAATTGTGCACAAATTCGAATTTTGAATTTTGAATTGTCTCACCCTTGATTTGTGCAATCATACTCTCTTACCTCCTTAAATCACTCTCCCTCCCCCTTAAATCATGCACTCTCTCCCCCTTTATTTTGAAAATAAAATCAAAAGTGCATGTAAAGATGGAAAGAAATATTAATCTATAGCAAATCAGCAAAAATCATGCCTAGTTTAGAGTGTAGATTTTCGTACGTGGCTTGATTTAGTGCTTTGGTGAATATGTCGGCTATTTGTGCTTCAGTGCGTACATGTTCTATAACAACATCACCATTATTCACGTGATCACGAAGAAAGTGATATCGTACTTCTATGTGCTTTGCATTAGAGTGTAGTACGGGGTTCTTAGATAAATTTATAGCACTCATGCCATCACAATAAATGGGAATGCGATTTACCGTGGTCCCAAAATCAGAAAGTTGCTGTCTTAACCATAGAAGTTGTGTGCAACAAAGACTAAGTGCCATGTATTCAGCTTCTGTAGTAGATAATGCCACACTCGCTTGCTTTTTCGAAAACCAAGAAATTAGTGAATTTCCTATAAATTGACAAGTGCCACTTGTGCTTTTTCTATCTATTTTGCATCCACCATAATCCGCATCGATGTAAGCATGCAAGTCAAATTCACAATTCTTATCATACCAAATTCCTAAAGTAGGGGTGTGCTTAATGTATCGAAATATTCTTTTTACAGCATTATAGTGAGGCACTTTAGGTTGGGTTTGAAAACATGCACACATACATACACTAAACATGATATCGGGTCTACTTGCGGTAAGATAAAGCAAAGAACCAATTATAGACCTATATAAAGCATTATCAAACTCATTTCCATTTTCATCTTTATCTAGTTTAGTGGTGACACTCATAGGGGTGGGGGATGGTTTCAAGTTCTCAAAATTGAACTTTTTAATCACGTCATTCACATATTTAACTTGACTTATGTGAATACCTTTACTAGTTTGTTTAATTTGCAAGCCAAGAAAGTAATTCAATTCACCAACCATAGACATTTCAAATTCGGATTTCATGCAAATTTCAAATTCTTCAACAAGTTTATGAGATGTAGATCCAAAAATAATGTCATCAACATAAATTTGAATGATAAGTAAATCCGATTTATCATGTTTCAAGAACAAGGTGCTATCTATGGTGCCTCTTTTAAATCTATTTTCTAAAAGAAAAGTAGCAAAACGATCATACCAAGCCCTAGGTGCTTGTTTTAAACCATATATTGCCTTCTTTAATTTGTACACGTGATCAGGATATTTCAAATCTTCAAAACTGGGTGGTTGCTTCACGTATACTTCTTCTTGTATAAAGCAATTTAAAAATGCACTTTTACGTCCATTTGATAGAGTTTAAAACCTTTCATGCAAGCAATAGCAAGTAATAGTCGTATGGCTTCTAAACTTGCTACGGATGCAAATGTTTCGTCGTAGTCTATTTCTTCTTCTTGATTATATCCTTGTGCTACAAGTCTCGCTTTGTTTCTAACAACTTTACCTTCTTGATTCATTTTATTTCTAAAGACCCACTTTGTGCCTATTATTGTCTTATCTTGTGGTCGTGGCACTAAATCCCATATATCATTTCTTACGAATTGATTTAATTCATCATGCATAGCATCAATCCAAGAAGAGTCATTCAATGCATCAAAAATGTTCTTAGGTTCAATTTTGGATAACATAGCATGAAATTGGTTTATTTCATCCGAATTTATTCTTCTACGTGGTCGGACGCCTTGAGTTATGTTGCCTATGATGAGATCGTGTGGGTGATTCCTATGCCATCTTGATTGATTATTCTCTAAGTTTTCATAGATTTCTAAGTGATCATGCATTTCTAGCATGCTGAATTCATCATGTACAATATTCTCTTCTATATCATCTACACGAGCTTTAGTTTGAAACCATCGTCATATTCTTTATCTTTTACAAACTCACCAAACTCATTAAACTTCACATGAATAGATTCCAAAATTTGTGTAGCGATAGGATCATAGCATCTATATGCTTTAGAATTCACATAATATCCAACAAATATGCATTCAATTGATTTAGATACAAATTTATCTATATTATCTTTTGTATTAAAAACAAAGTATTTATAACCAAACACACGAAAGTAATCAATTTTAGGCATGCGATCGTTTACTATTTCATAAGGAGGTTTATTTATTTTCTTTCTAATCGACAAACAATTAACTATATAGCATGCACAATTTACGGCTTCTGGCCACAAAAATCTAGGCAACTTATTTTCACACAACATGGTTCTGGCGATTTCTTGTAGTGTCCTATTCTTTCTTTCCATTACTCTATTTAATTGTGGTGTCCTAGGTGGCGAAAACTCATGTTTAATACATTTTTCTTCGCAAAAAGCAACCATGTCCTTATTTTTAAATTCACTGCCTCTATCGCTTCTAATCTTTCTCACATTCAAGCTATATTCATTTTCAAGTTGTTTTATTAGTTTAACAATCTCAACGGCACTATCACCTTTTTTTGCAAGAAATAAAGTCCATGTATAGGGAGAAAAATCGTCAACAATTACACATGCATAGTGGCATCCACCAAGACTCCTAGTACGACTAGGACCAAATAAATCAATGTGTAATAATTCTAAAACTCTAGACGTCCTAATTTCATTTTTAGATTGAAGTGACTCGCGTGTTTGTTTGCCTTTAATGCAAGATTCACACAACTGAAAGTTGTCTAAATCAAGTTTAGGCAATCCTCGTATTAGATTCTTTCGTTGAAATTTTTCAAGCATTGAGATGCCAATGTGTCCTAATCGCCTATGCCATAGATTTACGTTAGGTTCATTTGACATAAAACATTTAACTTTAGCGTCTAACATGTCATCCATAGAAAGTGTAAAAATATTTCCTTCTCTTTTTCCTTTTAATACCGTTTCTCCGTTTTTATTTATTATGTTGCAATATGGATGAGTGAAACACACATCAAAACTGTTGTCAATAAACTGTGAGATGCTAAGCAGATTATAGGATAGATTACTTACCAAGAAAACGTTGGAGATTTGAGGAGTGCTTGGGCTTCTGATTGTACCTTTTCCGATGATTCTTCCTTCATTATTGTCTCCAAAGGTCACCGATCCACCTTTTGTAACCTTCTTCAACTTTGAGAACAAGCTCAGGTCACCCGTCATGTGCCTCGAGCAACCACTGTCAAGGAACCACTTGATTGATGTACCTTTAGATGTATGGGTTCCCTGCAATGTCAACAACGATTTAGGTACCCTTTTATTTTGGGTCCTTACGAGTTAGTTCTTCACCTCTTTGTAAGAGTGGCTTTCGGTATCCATACTTGGGTGACCTTTCTCGGTCTAACAAATGGTGAGAATGTAAATGAAGAAGCAATATAGTAGACATGAGGTGAGAATACATTTGGCCTTTGGCCGAGAATTCCCTTATGATATTGTATGGTTGTCGTTTTTGATATGTTCTTGTGTTGGTGTGCATGGAGTGTGATCTAGATGTAAATCAATGTCGTGTATGCATTAATGGTTTCTTTTCATATTTGTAAGGCATATAATTATATCTCATATGATATAAAGATGAAGCACGATGAGATGTCATAGGGGGGATCTAGCGTCTTCTTAGGTGCCACATATGTCCTAGTTGCATCTATTTTCTTAGACGGAATGAATTTGGTTGATTTATTTAATGTCTCATTTTTCTCAACATATCCTAATCCGGTTTTGTCACTATCATGCTTTTGTGAAGAAATGATGCGATCTAGCATGTTTGTACATGTGTCAAACTGTTTCATCATTTTTTCTAGATCTATATTCTTTGATTTCAAGTTTGAAATCTCGGATTTCATTTCATGGTTTTGTGTTGTTAATGATGTGACCTCTGATTTTAATGCGTTAATTATGCTGGACGACTCTTCTTTTGGATCGTTTAATTGAGCAACAAGGCTTGTGTTAGACGATTTTAACAACTTCTTGTCTTCAATTAACCATTTCTTTTCTTTTGCGAGAGTCTTTGTGAATTTATGCAATTCTAAATATTGACTAAATAAATCATCATATGAAGGTTCAGAATCAGAGTCAGAATCAGAAGATACCTCGTTTGATGCTTTAGATACAAAGCATGCTTGTGCTGTCTCTTCTTCGGTGTCAGTCTCAGAGTCGGATGTGTCACTCCAAGTGGAGGCCTTGAGAGCTCTTCTCCTTTGTTTAGGTTCTGAGACGAGTCTAGTTTTGGTCCGATCATTGTCAAGGTGTTTGTTCATTTGTTTGTCCTTGTTAGGCCAGTCATATGACAAGTGTCTAAGTTTTCCGCATTCATAGCACTTTACGTCCTTGTAATTAATTTTATTTTTATTTCTTTTAGTAGAAGTAGCCTTAAGTTTATTTTTAAATGACTTTCTCATAAATTTTCTCAAACCTTTAGCCAATAGTATTAGATCATCATTATCTGATTCGGTATCACTATCATCTATGTGATCAGAGGAAGTAGAGACGTATTTATTTGATTTTAAAGAAATAGTCTTACCTTGTTTTGATGTTGATTCTGATTTTCTTAATGTAAGTTTGTTTTCATATACCTTTAGCGATCTGATTAGTTCCTCCATTTTTATGGATTTCGTTTCTTTACTCTTCTCAATTGCCGTGACTTTAGGGTCCCATTCGGATGGGAGACTTCTTAATACCTTTTGGACCTTTTCCTGCGTAGAGAAAGCTTTGCCAAGAGACTCAAGAGAATTATAGATACTAGTCAACCGTAAATCCATATGAACAATAGATTCATTTGGCAATAATTTGAAAGACTCAAGAGTAGACATAAGCATATTTATTTTAGACTCCTTGACTTGGCTAGTCCCTTCATGTTTCATCTCAAGAATTCTCCACATCTCTTGGGCACTAGAGTAATTAGACACGTAACTTGATTCGTTTTTATTCAACCCGTTTAAAAGAAGTTGCATCGCTCTAGCATTTATACTTAATCTCTTTTTGTCATCACTAGTGTATTCTTGTTTCGGTTTTATGACTTCTAGTGTGACACAATCAACAGTAGATAATTTAGATGGAACCAGTGGATCGTCTTCTATAATAGACCACAAATCAATATCAATAGCCATAAGAAAGAGTTTCATTCTAAGTTTCCATTGGATAAAGGACTCACCATCAAAAAGAGGAGGACTTTGACTCGACATACCTTCTTGCTCGGTTTTGAAGCTAGTAGTTGCCATCTCACTAAGATTGTTGGATCTCCTTGTTGTGAGTGTGCCTGCTCTGGTACCACTTGTAGGACCTGTAAGGCACCACTAGAAGGGGGGTTGAATAGTAGGTGCGAAAAATTTGGTTTTTAAAATATTTTGACCAAAAACCTAACTTCTAAAAACAGTTTCTGTATTCAGATCCTGATTTGAAACGTTTGAAAGACCTGGTTACAGACCTTCAAAAATTCTGAAATTTTTGAGTATCTCCTAAAAATTTCAGATCAAAATTCAACTCTTAACCCTTTGAAAATACGTTTGTGGTCAGATTGTGCAAATCTGCCATAAATAGTACTCCGATTTGAAAAATGTATTCCGATTAATTCGTAAATCCAAATGGTCTGCAAATTTAATGACAAATCCCTTAAAATATTTATTTTAATGGGTTGAAACAGTTTTGAAAAATTGCATTAGTCTCAGAACTATTAACGTTTGATTAACTTATACTTGTCCAAATGGGTTGAGACTTGCGCCAAATGAAACTTAAGACATGTGGCTATGCTTCTGCAAAGTTTTTAATTTTTGAAAGTCGTTTACTATTTTTACGATTGCAACGAAATCAACACAGAAACTGAAAAACTAAAAGTAAAGTGCTGAAAGTAACGACACCAATGATTTTATAGTGGTTTGGTTAAATCAACATACTCCAGTCTTCGAAGACACCTTCCTTGGTTATCACTAAACACAAGATAACACTTTACCACAAGGTTTGCGGAAGTTACACACCAACTCCACCCTTAAACAAACGATACAAGCAATCACACCGATCACGAACACCACCACCGAAGGGATGAAGGTTTGATCACATCTTGATCAACCTTTTACAACAATTGAAGCATGTATGGTGGTTTAATCAAAGCCTATTCAATATATTAAATATAAGAACAATAGGCTTGAGAGAGATAGAAGAAGAAAGAAATGTAGAAGAAGACAGTAGAGACTTCTTTGCACTTGATTGCAAACCCGTAAAGCCTCAGCCAGGATTCTTAATCTGCGTGAATCTAATACCTTCTTGGTACTTGTCTCTTATAATGTGGCAATAAATTTCTATGTGTTTAGTTCTCTCATGAAACACTGGACTTTACACAATGTAAATGGCACTCCTATTGTCACAAAATAGGTCAACTGGCTCACTATGATCAACCTGCAAATCCTTCAACAAATAGAGTATCCATTGCACCTCACAAGTGGTCGAGGCAAGAGCTCTATATTCTGCTTCTGATGAAGACTCAAAAACTGTGGTTTGCTTCTTAGCCTTCCAACATATCAATGAATTTCCAAGCAATACACAGTATCCTGTTACTGATTTCCTTATGTCTGAGCATCCTCCCTAATATGAGTCTGAAAAGCTGTCATCTTCAAATCACCTGTACTTGGATAGGAAAGTCCTTGCCCTGGTGTGCCTTTCAGGTATCTCAATACTCTTTGTGCTGTCTTAAGATGTAAGCTAGTAGGAACATCAAGAAACTAGCTGAGTTGTTGTAGAGCATAGGTAATATCTGGTCTGATAATGGTCAAGTACAACAGTTTTCCAATCATTCTTCTATATCTATGTACATCTTCTATCAACTCTGAATCATTATGTGTCAGCTTCAGGTTTTGCTTTATGGGGCTCTTGGCAGGCTTAGAGGATAGGGTTCCACTTTTTTGTAGTAGCTCCAAGGTATACTTCCTTTGACATAACACAATCCCTCCTGAGACCTGGCCACTTCTAAGCCCAAAAATATTTGAGAGAGCCAAGGTTCTTAATGTGAAAGACCTGATGCAGAGAAGCCTTCAGAGCTTGAATTTCAGACACAAAATCACTAGCCACTAAGATGTCATCTACATAAACCAGAAGAACAAGGAATGTGCATGTAGTTTCTTTGGTGAACATGATGTAATCATGCTTGGATTGTTTATAGCCGCTGGATAAGAGAAACTGAGTGAGTTTCTTGTTCCATTGCCTACTAGCTTGCTTCAAACCATATAATGACTTAGTGAGCTTACATACTGTATACACCCTCAGGCAAGGTCATATAGATTTCCTGATGCAAATCACCGTGAAGAAAGGCATTATTGACATCAAATTGATGAAGGTGCCAGTTTCTAAGCGAAGCTAATATAATGATGAGCCTGACAGTTGTCATTTTGACAACAGGAGAGAAGGTATCACTGTAATCAATCCCAGCTTGCTGAGTATATCCCTTGGCCATCAACCTAGCCTTATATCGTTCAATGCTTCCATCTGCCTTCTTCTTTATTTTGTATACTCACTTGCATCCAATTGGTCTTTTACTTGCAGGTAACTAGACCAAACTCCAAGCATCATTAGCCTCCAAGGATGCTAACTCAGTCTGCATAGCTTGTTGCCAGTGAGCTCACTGTGCTACTTGATGATAGGTTGTAGGTTCTTGCTGCAAATTAATGTTAAGCACATAATTTTTGTATTTTGGTGCTAACTGATGCAATGAGTAATGAGATTGAAGAGGATACTTAGGAGTAGATGTAAGATGATTACAATGATAATCATGGAGATAGGCAGGTGGTTTTCTTTGTATGGCAGGCCTTAGTGAAGGTTCAGATTCTGATATATGAGGAATAGTAGGGTCAGAAATTAACACTTGATCATCTGGATCAATGATGAGGGGAATTTCTAGAGTGAATTCAGGGTTGTGGGACTATGTTGGTAGGATGTGATGGTGATGTGGAAGAAGATGGCTGAGAATAAAAGTTAGGTCTAGAAGGATCAGTTGAAGAATGTACACAAGAATTAGGTGTTTGATTTGAAGAAACATGAGACTATGGCACACAGGATGGGAAAAGTGAAGGGTCAATGAAGAACCTGGGAGATGCAAGTTCAGTTTGAATGGATGGTTCAGTATGTTTGGGATCTGAGTTGGGATTACAAGGAAAGTGATGTTCATCAAACTGAACATCTCTGGATACAAAGATGGCTTTGGTTTCAAGATTATGTAAAGTATAACCTTTTATGGTAGAAGAGATCCCAAGAAAGAGATATTTAATGGCCCTGGGAGTAAACTTATGTTTGCTAGGTAATTGGTTATAGGCATATGCAAGACATCCAAACACTTTAAGGTTTTGGTAAACAGGTTTATCTTTGTATAGCATTTCAAAGGGTGTTTTATGATGAAGAATATGAGTTGGTATGAGATTAATGAGATATACAGCATGTAGGATGGCAAAGCCCCAATAAGACATGGGCAGACATGCTTGGAATTTCAGTGATCTTGCAACTGTGAGTATGTGTTGGTGTTTTCTTTCCACCACACCATTCTGTTGTGTTGTGTATACACAACTTTTTTGATGAATCATGCCATGCTTCACATAAAACTCAGGTATATTAAACTCCTGGCCATTATCTGTTCTAAGGACTTTAATGGTTTTCCCAGATTGAGTGGTAACAAACTAACAGAAGATTTGCAACAAACTTCTAACTTCACATTTTGATTTCAACAAGTAGACCGAGACATATCTACTGTAGTCATCTACAATTGTAAGGAAGAATCTTTGGGCATAAAATGTGGGGTGCCTGTTTGGCCCCTAAATATCAACATGGACTAGATCAAAAGGATTTTTACAAACTGAAAAGGAAACAGGAAAGGGGAGCTTTCTAAGCTTGGCTAGGGTACATATGGAGCTGGGAATGGAGAGTTCTTGTGTTGACACTGAAGCATCATGCTTCTGGATTTCCTTTATTCTGGGCATTGAGGCATGCCCAGCCTCAATGCCATAATTCACTAGCCCTGTCAGACAATTTTGTAGTAAGACAAGTTGGCACAACACTCAAGACTTCAGTCCCTTGTAGGTAGTATAAGCCATGGAATAGTTTAGCTAAACCAATCATCCTCTTGGACAATTGATCCTGGATCAAACAAGTATCACAATGAAACTGAATAAGTAAGCTAGGATCATAAGTGAGCTTACTAAGTGATAAAAGATTGATGGCAAAAACTGGAACATACAAGACATCTTTGAGAATCAGATGTAGGACCTGTAAGGCACCACTAGAGGGTGGGGGGTTGAATCAAATGTAAGTTAGGTTTTTGACCCAAAAACCTAGCTTTCGAAAACAGTTTCTGTTTTCAGATCCTGATTTGAAACGTTTGAAAGACCTGATTACAGACCTTCAAAAATTCTGAAATTTGGATAGATTCTACTCTCAGATGTTCTGAGTATCTCCTAAGAATTTCAGATCAAAATTCAACTCCTAACCCTTTGAAAATACGTTTGTGGTCAGATTGCGCAAATATGCCAGAAACAGTACCCCGATTTGAAAAATTTATTCCGATTAATTCGCAACTCCAAATGGTCTGAAAATTTAATGACAAACCCCTTAAGGTATGTATTTTAATGGGTTGAAACAGTTTTGAAAAATTCCTTTGGGAAGTATGTCAAGTACGTTGATGTTCTCAACCTTTGCAAGTCTGAAAATCAGATTGCACTAGTCTGAGAACTATTAACGTTTGATTGACTTATACTTTTTCAAATGGGTTGAGACTTGCGCCAAATGAAAATTAAGAGGTTGTGGCTATGTTTCTGTAAAGTTTTTTAATTTTCGAAAGTCGTTTACTATTTTTACGATTGCAACGAAATCAACACAGAAACTAAACAACTGAAAGTAAAGTGCTGAAAGTAACGATACCAAGGATTTTATACTGGTTCGGTTAAATCAACCTACTACAGTCTTCGAAGACACCTTTCTCGGTTATTACTAAACACAAGATAACACCTTACCACAAGAGTTGCTGGATTTACACACCAACTCCACCCTTAAACAAATGATACAAGCAATCACATCTATCATGAACACCACCACCGAACGGATGAAGGTTTGATCACACCTTGATCAACCTTTTACAAAAATTTAAGCGTGTATGATGGTCTAATCAAAGCCTATTCAATATACTGAATATAAGAACAATAGACTTGAGAGAGATAGAAGAAGAAAGAAACGTAGAAGAAGAGAGTAGAGACTTCTTTGTACTTGATAGAATATTAGAGTTGTCTTGCTTTTTGTTTGCTCTCTTCTCTTCTTTTTATCACAACATGGCCGTCCCCTTTAGGTCTTCCAACACCTTGAGAATTCTCTTTAATGCCCTTGAAAGATTACCTTGTGTAGAGATGACACCATCTTGCTTACTTGGCACAACATGATTGGATGAATGTCTTGGCTTTGCTTACTTGGCACTCTATGATTGGATGAATCTTGTCACTATTTAGTAGCTGTAAAATCTGATATTAAAGTGTAAAATTATGTGCCAAATAAAGTTTAAAAATGTTGCCAAATAATTAACAATTAATCCCTTCAATTTTCAGAAGCATGTTTGTCAACATTAAGACCAAGAATTCGACCACCATTTGTCTCACATGCTGAATTTTTCAGCATGTGTTACATTTGCCAAAAATTTGAATTGTTACCTTGTGTAGCTCCCTCCTTTATAGCACTAACTTTGTGTGGCTAATTCTCCACCAATTAAGATGCCAACTAAGCTCCACATAAGCTCCACCAAGGCTGAGAATGGCATGCACTTTGTCTCCAACATGTGCTGAATTTCACTTTTGTAAACTTTGTCAAATATTGCACAATAATTACACATATATGGTATATTCCAATCAGTCCTAATTGGAATATTCTAGTATACTTTAACATGTCTTGAATATGTAAAAAGTGTCTAGATACATGTTACATGTCATGCCAAAAACGTTCCATGTGTTATGTTCGTTGAAAAACGAATTTTCGAGTACACTTTAATGCGATTTTTCTCCGATTAAATTCAAACTTTTTGCACATGTTATATATATTTTGTCACACATAATATACATAAAATAAATTAAATATTCAGCTCATAAGGCTGTTTAAAATTGGCGCCCCATGTGACAAAAAATTGAATTTGAAATCTCCACAATTTGGCCTTAATTGGGGGTGATTTGTGTGTGCCAACATGGAATGATTTTATGGCTGAATATACCATTTGAGCCACGAAATTTTTGGCTCTTTTTAAAGTATATGGGCAGGCCATCTATATATGACAAGTACGTGACATGTTGGCGAAGTTTCAGTAGTCACCCGATACGACAATTTTCGGTTTATAACCTTGTAATGTGTCATTATAATTTTGTCATCACCATGACTTATATCATATGATCTAAGTCTATTGAATGCATATTTGTTGGTTATTCAGCTAATTCAAGAGCATATAGGTGCTATAATCATGCATCCAGAAAAATAATTGAATCTATACATGTGAAATTTAATAAGAATGCATTTCTCAAAACAGTTGATAAAACTCGACATAAACAAGAGAATAATGTTGAAAATATGTTCGATGATGATGATATATTACTTGAGCCCGTTCATGATCATCTAGAACCAGCTCCCTCTAAACAAGACATGCATGAACCCTTAGGTGAAATAAATGAAGAAATTTTGCAATTGGAAGATAATACAACTAACTTGCAAGATTATCCAATTATATATGATAATGTTCACACTAATGAAACATTTGAACAAGATGAGGGTGAACCTAATCAACCTAGGAATTAGTGGCTTATAAAAGATAAATATAAACACCCTAAAGAGTTAATCATTGGAAATCCGAGTGATGGGGTTAGAACTTGTAGAAACACATGTCAAGCCGAAGAGCATGTCTTAATCACACACTTAGAATCTAAGAATATCAAAGAAGCCTTAGGTGATATATCACAGATAGATGTCATGCATGGAGAGTTAAACCAATTCACCAGAAACAACATGTGGTACATAGTACCTAAACCAGAAAACAAATCTATAATAGGTACGAATGGGTATTTAGGAATAAAATGGATGAACAAGGAAATATCACGAGAAATAAGGCTAGGCTAGCTGCACAAGGTTATAATCAACAAGAAGGAATAGATTATGAAAAAACATTTGCACCCATTGGTTTGAAACAAGCACCAAGAGCTTGGTATGATAGATTTGCAAACTATCTTATTGCAAATAATTATCAAAATGGGACCATAGACAACACATTATTC
Organism: Eustoma russellianum; assembly: GCA_036186865.1. NCBI lineage: Eukaryota > Viridiplantae > Streptophyta > Magnoliopsida > Gentianales > Gentianaceae > Eustoma > Eustoma russellianum. The sequence continues at coordinate 22,550,588 of AP025054.1, forward strand.
TTAAGAAGAAAAGATAACGAATTGTTAATAGTCCAAATATATGTAGATGACATAATCTTTGGACCTGAATATACTCATAAATATGAGGTAAGTATAGTGATGTGATATTGACGTACGTATGTAATATATGTAATGTGTCGGTAGTACGTCGGAATATATGTGTGTTGTACCTTTTTATAAAAAAATCTGAATATATATAATATATATATATATATATATATATATATATAAACGTGTGTATCAAATGGAGAGGAGACTTTCCATGTTTCAATTTGTTGCCATCATGCCTTCTCCAAATATATCTCCTTTTAATGAACTAGTTAGTTCATTAACATAAGTACTTCACTTAATGAACTAATTTAGTTCATTAATAATGGCACCTGAAAATAGTTCAAACACAACAAATGTTTGTCATTTGAGGTAAGCTTTAACCCTTCATGGCTTGTTAGTATGGCAACAATATATATAAAGTATATAAGGCATGTATATCACAAAAACATGTCAAGTAATTATTTTTGTCATGCATTTCTTAAACACGTAGCATTTAAATTACGTATTTGTAAATCACTCAAACTCTTTTTCTCAACATCAGATAGGGATTAACAATAACTGTGCCAATATATGTTGCTGCAACTGTCATCTTGGTAGGCAGCTTAATGGAGATGTGGTTTACAAGTCTATAAGAAGAAAATAAGGAGAGGTTTGATGCAATATGATCAGTTGCACCAGAATCCAAAATCCTTGTGTTTAAGACATTAATAAGATTGTTACCTGGCAACTTACCAATCTGGGCAGACATGACAGCATCCTGGACAGGAGGCCTCACTCCTTCCTCTAAACTCTCTTCTTGCTTGCTCAACCACTTCAGCAATTTCTGATTTTGTTGAGGAGTTAACATCAATGACTGAACACTCCTCTCAACCTGACTCGCCTCAGCTTCTGCTTCAACAACCTCAAACATATTAATTCTAGGTTTAGATGGAGTAAACCCAGGGGGTGCCCTTGTTTCTTATAGCATCTGTCAACAGTATGTCCTAACATATCACAATAAGTGCATTGATAACGTCTGTTATCCCCTTGAGAGTACCTACCACTACCTCTTTTACATCCAGCAGTCTGTTGCCTCTTCACATAAGAATTGGCAATCAGACCTTCTGGATTTTCAACACAATCACTTATTAACGCAGCATTACCATCAAGAACAACCACAAAAGACTCAGACATAACTTTCCTCTCAAATTTTAAAGCCATTGAAAACGCAGTATTGATATCAGGTAGGGGTGCCATCACAAACACCTGTGATTTAACTGGATCAAAATTATCATTCAATCCTTTTACAAACTTAATGACATAGTCACTCTCAACAAACTTCTTCATCTCTACAATTACATTACACCTACAACCTCTGGAATTAAAAGCAGGCATGTGTCTTAAAGCCATAAGTTTTTCCCAAACCACTTTCATCTTTGTGAAGTAATCAGTCACAGACAAGGTATCCTGCTTTATACAGTAGAAATTTTCAAGTAATTCAAAGAGTCTAAATGGATCCATACTACCATACCTTAGATTCAAATCATTCCACATATCAATAGCACTATCATACCATATAATACTTTGCGCAATAGATTGAAAAACATAATTCATTATCCAAGATCGTACCATAGAATTTAGTTGCCTCCATATAGGATATAATGGATCAGGCTCCAATGGTTTTGGAATTGTACCATCTATGAAGTCAATTTTATTCTTCACTAGCAATGCCATTCTGAAAGTACGGCTCCAGGTGTGGAAATTGTGAGTGCTCAACGGAGACTGGGCCAACACAGTCGAAGGACTGTCACCAGGATGCAGATAGAAAGGATTCTGCAGCGCATTCTATAAAGTTTGATTCTGATTTGTTCTTGTTCCGAACATTATATTTTGTGAGCTACTCTCCACAAGTGCACCTCGATTATTGCTTTGGGGAAGCCATTACCGAAGCAATTCAAAATGAACAAAAACAAGGATACATTCCCAGTATACTCTCAAGCCAAATCAATGACGATCACAACAATGCTCTTATACCATGTCAAAAACTAAATCAAGCAATCGAAAGATAAAGCAGCAAATGGAAAAGAGGAAGAAAAACCAGAGAGAGAAACAATAGCACAAAGAGGAATCGATGCTTCTAAGATTAACCGTGTGAGAACGGGTCATCCTCAACCCATTTTTGTACAACAGTTATAACAGAAAAATAGACACAAAATTACTAAATTGCCCTTATTATCAAAACGCTACAATACATGAACTAAGGGCAAAAGTGTCTTTTCACTCTTATTTAAAAACTCCCGTGCGTCTCTTTCTTCTGTAACCTCCTTCTTCCTCACTTCACCTGCGCAACACCTTCCACCCCCGTGATCCATCCATGCAACCTGGCCAACAATCAATCCTAATCTCTGATTGTAGTATCAATCCAACGTACAGAAATTATCCTGAACCACTTATCACAGATTGTGCTTGTTTATCCTGAACCACTTATCACAGATTGTGCTTGTTTGTTGTCTTCTGCACTTCTTCCTTCAACAGCAGCTTGCTGGTGAAGGTATCCTTCAACAAGTTCCTGTAATGATTTGAATTGTTATCTTCTTCACAGGATATTGTGGAGCAGCTGTCCTACTTATTTATTGTTGAATTTGGTGGAAATTTATTGATTAGAATTTCTCAGCTTTTCGAAACTACGTGGATGCTTTAATAAAAACCTTTCCTGGCCTTCTGAAGATGACAATCTTGTGGAGCTAAAAGAAGCGGTGCCTTTAGAGCTGAAACAGATTTGGAGCAGCTTGCGTTGTTAGGAAGTGCATTTACCATAGCTGAGAAAATGTTACCAAGGGTTGTATCCAGGCTTTGGAAAGTTTTGAATGAAAGCAAGGAAACGGGATTGGGGCTTGTGGGGACCATGGTGCCTTCTGCTGATAATACCTTGGAGTTCAAACACTGGATGGATCATCTTCAGCATTCGTTGGACAAGCTAAGGGATTACTCCCGGCAGTATGTTTTAACATTCACTTATTCCAGGGATGGAAACACACGTTTGGATGCTCAAATTTGTTTACATGGAAAAGCCTAGGATATATTCTTTGGGATCAACTTCCGTCAATGCCCTTTCATGTTATCCATTTTCCCCTCAATTATTTTAGCAGTAAACAAGATTTAGGACTTGTGAGAGAGTATTTCAACTGCCTGTCTTTTTATTCTTATTTAATATATTTTGGTCCTACTCATGAAATTAACTACTTTTTCCTTTTCCACTCTCGTTACAAGTATCTAGGAGCTTGGGGTCTTCCTTGACATAGGGTCTTCACTTCTGTATAGTGATATTCAGTTGCACTTTTGTCTCTTCTTTGCAATGTGTGCATGCCTCTCCATGGGACTGTTATTTCTGCAATTACTTTGGCACAAGCAAGCAAGAATTAAGTTTCTGCCAGACTTTTTCAGCTTGTGGTATTAAAATATTATCTTCTAGTATTTGCTTTCGTTATTCTCGGGGCTTTTCTCCAGTCTGTCGAACGGTTTGCTCATCTTGCAATACTCATTAAAAAACAAATGATGATCTTCATGAGATTACTAACAATCATTTAGTTCATGTAATGACCTTCCTTGTATCACAAAGAATGAATATTGAGCTTGATTTATTGGAAAGTTTATCAACTGAGGCTTTTTATTTTTATATGGCAGGCACATTTTGGAAAGCTACAGCAGTTGGCTACTGTGGCAGGAGATGTTTTACTAGGTAGAGAAAAGATGCAGAAAGTTTTGCTGGCTAGGCTAACTGAGACTGTTGTTATGTGGTTGTCTGATGAGCAAGAGTTTTGGGTTTTTTTGGAGGATGACTCAGCTCCTCTTAAGCTTTTAGGTCTGCAGCAGGTACTTAAAGTTACATTCTCCTCTTTGAGTTCTCAGGGTTGACTTTCTTGAAATCCATACAAGTTAACCGGGGAATAACTGCAGAAGGCTGTACTATCCTTCACAGATAATTTTGCATACAGTTAATTTATGAAGTTCTTTAATCTCTGCAGTTGAAAGAGCATAAAGGTATTGGCCTTTTGCTCTTTTAGCCTTTATCAATCCTCTCTTCTTTTGATATACTTATGGAACTCCTCCTGTGGCAGTTGATTCTAGATATGCACTTCACTTGGAAACGGCACGGTTTGTGTTAAATTTCAACTAATTCATCAAGAAGCAATTTTGTATGTGATCATGAATTGAAAGCAAGGCAGAACAAACGAAGAATTTCAGAAGACAAGGAAGGAAAAGAAACTTCCAATTTCATTTCATTCGATCAGCTGCAGAGATGCAGTATTTAACAAAGAAGAAAGAGGGTAAAATTACAAGAATGACCCTGATTACTAATTCATTCTATGTATTAACAAAAGGGCATTTTTGTCATTTCATGTGTTTAAACTAATTCGCGCCTGAACTTCTTCCTTCCACATCAACTGTTGCAGGCAATTATAAACTGCTGCAACCGTCTCTTCCAATTTCGTCTCAATCACGTGGCCTTCAACCAATCACCTCCTTCCTTCTTTGACTTTGCGTGGCTATTACACCTCCCAGCATTCACTTGCGTCTCATTTCTTCCTTCTATCTTCTTGAACTCTACCTGTTTGATGAAATATAGTGAGTGTTCGACCAAATGCTCAATGCTACATTTGCTGCATTTCTTCTCTATCTTTAACACCCCCTCAAGCTGTGCTTGTCATAAACATTGTATATCCCAAATGTGCTCAAAAGATCATTCGTTCTCTTTGAATCCAATGCTTTTGTGAATATGTCCGCCAACTGCAAATCAGTTCTGACTGGCATAAGTTTGATTGTCCCATCTTGTACCTTCTCTCTTACTATATGAAAATCTATCTCTATGTGCTTTATTCTTTCATGAAAAACAAGATTCTCAGCAATATGTATCGCACTATTGCTGTCACAAAATACCATGACTAGTACTTGTTTCTTGAGTTGTAAGTCCTGAGACAGATATAATAGCCACTGCATTTCACATACCAAGGATACTAGAGCTTTGTATTCGGCTTCTGCTGAGGACTTTGATACGGTTGTTTGTTTCTTAGTCTTCCAGGATATTAAGGCCTCTCCCAAGAAAACACAGAATCCTGTCATACTTCTCCTTGTCTCAGTGAGTCCTGCCCAGTCAGAGTCCACAAATGCCTTCAGTTCTAACTGAGTGTTGGAAGGATAGAAAAGACCCTCGCAAATTATCCCTTTGATATATCTTGAAAGCCTATGAGCAGCCTTAAGATGTTGTTCTTTTGGACAATCAAGGAATTGACTAAGTTGTTGGACTGAAAAGGCAATGTCTGGTCTTGTGATCGTTAGGTATATTAGCTTTCCTATTAGGCTTCTGTAAGTGGAGTTCTCAGTCAGTGGAGGTGAGCCATCATGAGTGAGCTTCAAATTCGTCTCTATAGGGGTCTTGGCAGGTTTGGATCATAAAAATCCAGTATGCTCCAATAGCTCTAAGGCATATTTTGTAGGACCTGTATAGCACCATTAGAAGGAGGGTTGAATAGTGGGTGCGGAAAAATTTGGTTTTTAAAACTTTTGGACCAAACTACCCACTTCTGAAAACATATTCTGTTTTCATATCCTGAATGGAAATAATTAAAATACCTAGTTACAAACCTTAAAAAATTATGAAATTTGGTGAGAATCTACTCTTAGATGTTCTGAGTATCTCATAAAAGTTTCAAATTAAAATTCCACTCCTAACCCTTTGAAAATACGTTTTTGGTCAGATTGCGCAAATATGTCAGAAACAGTACTCCGACTAGAAAAATTTATTTCGATTAATTGGTGACTCCAAATGATCTGAAAATTTAATGAAAAGACCCTCAAGATACTTATTTTAATAGTTTGAAATAGTTTTTAAAAATTTCTTTAGGAAGTATGTCAATCACGTTGATGTTCTCAACCTTTGCAACTCTAAAAATCAGATTGCACTAGTCTCAGAATTATTCAAGTTTGGCTGACTTATACTTATCCAAATGAGTTAAAAATTGCGCCAAAACAAAACTAGGAGGCGTGGCTATGTTTCTGAAAAATTTTATGATGTTTGAAATTCGTTTTCTATTTTTACTTTTGCAATAAAATTGAAGCAGAATACTGAAAACTGAAAGTAAAGTGTAGTAAAGTAAAGACACCAAGGATTTTATACTGGTACAGTTAAATCAACCTACTCCAGTCTTCGAGGACACATTTTTTGGTTATCACTAAACACAATAAACACCTTACCACAAAGGTGAGTGGATTTACACACTAACTCTACCCTTTTGTAAACAATACAATCAAGCATATGGATCATGGACACCACCACCAACCGAATGAAGGGTTGATCACACATTGATCAACCTTTTACAACAATTGAACGTGTATGGTGGTATGGTCAGAGCCTATAAAATATCAAGATTATATGAACAATAGGCTTAAGAGAAGAAGAAAAAGAAAGAAAAGTAGAAGAAGAGAATAGTAGATCCTTTTGCACTTGAGAGAACTGTTAGAGTTGTCTTGACTTTGTTTGCACTACTTCCCTTCTTTTATGCATGTGTGGCCGCCCCCTAGGGCCTTCTTTCTTTCTTGAGAATTCTCTTTAATGCCCTTGAAAGATTGCCTTGTGTAGAAATGACACCATCTTGCTTACTTGGCACACTATGATTGGAAGGATGACTTGACCTTGCTTATTTGTCACTTGATGATTGGGCTACTTGGCATCCTTTAATGTGCTGTAAAAATCAAAACTCATAAAACATGTGCCAAAAAGTAGTCAAATTGATATCAAACAATCACTAGTCAATCCCTTCAATTTTAGGATACAAATTAAGCACCATTATCATCACAAAATCAGCCAACTAATGCCATGTGCCGAGAATTTTCAGCATGTGGCTATTTTGAATTCCTTCCATATGTAGTGCCTTCTTTTATGTTACAAACCCTGTGTGGCATATTCTCCACCAATTGAGATGCCAACTAAGCTCCACCTAAGCTCCATTCAAAGTGAAAATGACGTGTGAAATAGCTAGGCATGTGATGAAATTTCACTTTAGTAAGCTTTGTCAAATAATGCACAATATTTACACATATATGGTAAATTGCAATCGGCCCTAATTTGATTTTTTATAGGACACTTTAACATGTCTTGAATGTGTAAAAAGTGTCTAGACACATGTTACATCTCATGCCAAAAAACGTTCCATGTGTTGTGTTCGTAGAAAACCGAATTTTCGACTTTCGTCGATTACGTGATTTTTCTCTGATTAAATTCAAACTTCTTGTACATGTCATATATATTATGTCACACATAATAATCATAAAATAAAGTGTATATTCAGCTCTAATGTCTGATGGTATAGGCGCCCCATGTGCATAAAAGAATTGAATTTGAAATCTTCACAAATTTGGCCTAAATTGTAGGTGATTTGTGTGTGCCAGCATGGAATGCTTTAGTGGCTGATTTGAACATGTGTGCCAAGAAACTTTTGCCTATTTTTGAATTATATGGGCTGGCCATCTTTATATGGCAAGTAAGTAACACGTCGGTGAAGTTTCGGTAGTCACCCGATACGACAATTTTCGGTTTATGACCTTGTAGCGTGTCGTTATAATTTTGTCATCACCATGACTTATATCATATGATATTAGATCTGAATATACTCATAAATATGAGATGTATATAGTGGTGTGACGTCGATGTACATTTATAATGTATGTAACGTGTCTGTTGTACATCGGAATATATATGTATTGTGCCTTTTAAATAAAAATATGAATATATATATATATATATATATATATATATATATATGTAGTATATGAATGGCATGTATATTGAAAGAGTGAGGAGACTTTCCATTTTCAATTTTGTTGCCATCAAGCTTTGTCCAAAAATGTCTATATTTAATGAACTAGTTAGTTCATTAACTTAAGTACTTTACTTAATGAACTAGTTTAGTTCATTAATTGTGGCACCTGAAAATAGTTCAAAGACAACATATGTTTGTCATATGATGTAAGCTTTAACGCTTCATGGCTTGTTAGTACGGTAACAACATATATAAACATATGAAGCACATAAACATGTCAAATAATGATTTTGTCATGCATTTTGTAAAATCATACTATTTAAATCATGCATTTGTAAATCATTCAAACGTTTTTATCAAAATATTTCCTTTGATTCAGTATAAGGCCCCCCTATGACCTTGCTGCTTCTTTTCCTAAAAAGTATCTAAGGTCACCAAGGTCTTCTATCTTAAATGTAGCATGAAGCTGAGACTTGAGAAGTTGTATGGATGCTAGTGACGAAGAAACCAAGATAATGTCATCAACATAAACCAAAGCCAACAAAAAATGATCAGAAGCTTGTTTGAAAAACAAAGTGTAATCATTTTTAGACTAAGTAAACCCAAGGGACAATAGGTACGTAGCCAGTTTAGCATTCCACTCTGTACTGGCTTGTTTGAGCCCGTAGAGAGACTTCTCAAGTTTGCAAACCAGGTCAGGCTGAGGCACAACTAAGCCAGGAGGTGGAATCATGTAAATTTCCTCATGCAAATCACCATGGAGAAAGACATTATTAACATCCAATTGTTGTAAGTGCCAGCCCTTACTTGCTGCCATGGCTAAAACAAATCTAACTGTGGTCATTTTAGCAACAGGAGAGAAGGTTTCTTGATAGTCAATTTCATATTGTTGAGTGTATCCCTTGGCTACTAGTCTAGCTTTATAATGCTCCACATTCCCATTTGCCTGTTATTTGACTTTGTACACCCATTTACAACTAATGGGTTTCTTGCCAGTGGGTAGATGTACTAATCTCCAAGTGTTATTGGCCTCAAGGGCTACCAACTCTGTCTGCATAGCTGCCTGCCAAGCTGCAGAACTAGGTGCCTCTAATAATTAGTAGGTTCCATGTTCATACTAGTAGCTAAGACATATGTTTTGTATTTAGGTGTCAATGAATTCATGGAGAAGGATTTTTCAAGTGTATGTGGGGTAGACGCAGTAACATGATGATTAAGAGATAAAGCCAGTTGAGATTGATTACAATAGTATTCCTGGAGATATGAGGGAGGATTTCTGTTTCTGGGAGGTCTATTATTTGGAAGATCAGGTAAACATATGTCTAGGGAGGTAATAGGAATATGAATGGCTGGAGGAGTAGCAGGTCCATGGGATTGGTTTGGATGAAGCAGTGGTGGGTGAAGATGCTGAAGCAGGATTAGAGGTGTCATTAACGGATGAAATGTTTGCATCTGCTGAATCACTTGGTAAAGCTAAAGGAGAAAGGACAACAACGTTCAATGATAGTTTGTGTATGTGATGTGGGTATAGTGAGGCTTTCAGGTTGGATAAAAGAGTTATTATTTGTAGAAACAAGTGAGTAGGGAAAAATTTGTTCATGGAAATCAACATCTCTGGATATGATGATGTTATTTGCACTCAATTCCTGAAGGATGTACCCTTTTGTTGTATATGATAACCCAAGAAAGCGCACCTTCTGGACCTAGGGGCAAACTTGCTTTGGTTGGGCTGAAGTAATGACAAAGAATGCCAAATATCCAAAGACCTTAAGATGTTGATATAACCGGATCTATTGTACATCATTTGATATGGTGTTTTGTTAGCAAGGATTGGAGATGGGATCAAATTCATCAAATACACAGAGTGTTGGATGTAAAACCCCAAGAGTTTGATAGGTACATGGCTTTGAAACATAAGGGATCTGGCTACATTAAGTATGTGTTGGTGTTTGTGTTCCACCAATTCATTCTGTTGTGGTGTATAGACACAGCTAGTTTGATGGATTATGCCTTTTTCAGCAGAGAAAGAATTCATTTGAAACTCTAAGCCATTGTCAGAACGAATAGTTTTTATCTTCTTATCAAATGTGAGATCTGTTTGTGTTTTGGTCCAAGATGCATCAATGAGCCATGGAGTTTGTACAGGCCTTGACTCACCTCAGCTAAATCAATCATCTTCATATTCATCTGTTTATACAGTATATAGTAATTAGAATGAAATAAGGCATGAATGTGATTTTGTTTAGTTAGCTTGCTGAGAGAAAGCAAGTTGAAGCAGAAAGATGGAACATAGAGGACATTGTCAAGTGTCAAGTTGGAATTTATGGTGACTGTCCCTATACGTGTGACTTCAACAGATTGATCATTAGGTAGTTTGACTTTTAGAGAATCAATGGGATGATAGGAATCAACGAGATTCAAGGAACACCATATATGATCAGTGGCACCTAAATCCAAAATCCATAAGTCTGAGCTTCTAGATGACACTTTATCTGCCTTCTTACCAGGGGTAGCTAGTTGCTGTGCTGACATGACAGCATGCTGGCTCTCATTCTTGTGATCTGAGCCTGATCTTGCCTTGCATTCCTTTGTCTGGTATTCTCTCAGCATCATCATCAGCTGCATATATTGCTCCTGAGTGAATGTATTGGGTATTTGATGACGTTCAACCAGTTGTTGTGCTACTTGATCACCATACTCTGTCTCATCTTGTTTAGGGCTGCAATTATATTGTGAATTTCCATCATGACTTACATAATTCACTTGTTCTCTGGTTTATAGCCGGGAGGATAACCATGTTTCTTGTAGCACTTTTGCTCTATGTGACCTTGCATACCACAGTAGTTGCATATAGGTCGTCTTACACTTCCTTGTCCAGTCCTTGGCATGTAGGTTCCTTCTCTTCTATAGTTATTTTGTGACTTGAATCCATATTTGGATGCTAATGGTCTAGAGGAACCAGAAGCTTGTCCAGCAAACGCAACATTCTCATTTCCCATATTGGGGACCAGAGAGGGATTATTCAAGAAAACTGTTTGATTATTTGAATACAAAACTTTCCTTTCAAACTTCACCGCCATAGCAAACACAATATTAATATTAGGTAAGGGACTAATAAGCAGGATATAAGACTTAACAGGTTCAAATTCATCTAACAATCCTTTCAGAAATTTGATGACAAAGTCATCTTGTACAAATTTCGAAATCTGAGTAGTGAGGTTACAAGTACATCTGCTACACGTACATGACGGAATAGCCTTTAACACTGTTAATTCTTCCTAAACCACTTTCAATATGGTGTAATATTCAGTTACAACTAAACTTCATTGATTAATCATATAAAATTCTTCCTGTAAGTCTGACATCCTAAATGTATCGGCATTACCATGCCTAAGTTTCAGATATTTTCATATTTCTGTGGCATTGTCAATCAACATAATACTTTGATCAATAGAAGAACTTACTGAATTTGCGATCCAAGAAGCCACCATATTGTTAGCTTTAATCCATATGGCATGCCTACGATCACCTTCTGGAGGTTTCACCACCGTGCCATCAATAAATCCAGTTTTGTTCTTAGTCTCTAATGCACGACGCACAACTCTGCTCCAACCATGATAATTCTGTGATGTGAGGAGATTTTGTGTAAGAACAAGTGAAGGACTATCAGAAGGATGAATGTACAGTGGATCCTCATAAGGATCCATAGATCCAAATGTAACTAAAGATGAATCCATCCAAAAATACGAATTGAGAAACATAGATTGCCAAAAACCATGGCTCTGATACCATGTTAAATTTCAACTAATTCATCAAGAAGCAATTGTATGTGATCATGAATTGAAAGCAAGGCAGAAAAAACGAAGAATTTCAGAAGAAAAGAAAGGAAAAGAAACTGTAAATTTCATTTCATTCGATCAGCTGCAGAGATGCAGTCTTTAACAAAGAAGAAAGAGGATAAAATTACAAGAATGACCCTGATTACTAATTCATTCTATGTATTAACAAAAGGGCATTTTTGTCATTTCATGTGTTTAAACTAATTCGCGCCCGAACTTCTTTCTTCAAATTCAATAGTTGCAGGCAATTATAAACTGCTGCAACCGTCTCTTCCAATTTTGTCCCAATCACGTGGCCTTCATCCAATCACCTCCTTCCTTCTTGACTTTGCATGGCTATTACACCTCCCATATTCACTTGCGTCTCATTTCTTCCTTCTATCTTCTTGAACTCTACCTGTTTGATGAAATACAGTGAGTGTTTGACCAAATGCCCAATGCTACATTTGCTGCATTTATTCTCCTTCATTAACATGCTGGGTACCCAAGCAGATATGTACACTATATAGCATCATCGATAATTGCTCGTGCAACCAGGCATTTTCTGCTAGAGGTGTGGATTTACAAAGGTAGATCTTTCTTCAATTACTGTAGCATTCCTTTTATAAATCCATTTGCATTTGTCGTCTTATCACGCTTTTACCATTAGTTTCTTGTTGTGCACTACCTGAAGATTAACGGTTTATGGAGACAGCCAAAGGTGCAATTAATAAGCTTCTGCAAGGAGCATCCGTATACGATTTGCATGAGGTCATGTCAGACTTTGATGCCATATCCCCTTGCAAGTCCTGAAAGCTCAAACTCCTTTTTCTTTTGGTAAAATGTTAATATATTAACTAGAAAAATCAAAGCATCAAGGGAATGCAACTCATACAATAGCCCTACTCGAAAGCCAACAAGTTGACCTACGCGTACTACTCAGAAATGTAAAGCGATCTTAAACGATAGGTAACATAGCGCATGTGTCTAAAGATGTAGGTAGAGCTTATACATAAATCTGTGTACATGCGTGCATACAAATGATGCTCCTTCAAAGATACCTCTGTTCCTAGCTTGTCAGGTGTAGTAAATCGTGGCAGCCAAGGCAATTTTTGACGTCTTGGCTCTCAGAGCTTTCCCTTTGAGCATACACGATTGCCAAGCCAATAATCTACAGGGAGAGCGAAGTTCCTATGGCAGAGCTAGCCATGGCGAGATAGATAACCACACCTGTTTCGTAGCCAAGCAGGAAAAAAAGAGGTGCTGCAATGTCTCTTGTCCTACCGAGAAGAGGTGTCAGGTGATGTCTTCTAAATATCCAAGTCTCACTCTGGTGGGAAGCTTGTTCAACCCAGCAAGCTAAAGTGTGAATGTGTGTTTGGGGATGATGGCCGAGTCCCAAACAATTTTGACTCAATTGACTTTCTTGCACCTCTCCCTGAAGAATTCATATGCAAAACCGAGGTTTGAGGATTCCATCCGTTGTCCATAAGATGATTACTTCTACAGCCGAGCTGTAGCAGCCTTCTCTGACCAGCAACTTGGAGTCAAAGAGTCTACGGCCCCACCCTGTCCATAGCTTGTTATATAATCTATATTTATGGTTCATCCCTTGCACCCACAATGTGTCCTTCTTATGATGTAGGTCCTATATGTGTTTAGCTAGCAGAGCTAGGTTCCATGCCTTCAGTTGAAGAACTCCTAGACCACCCTCTTTTATAGGCATGTTAACCTGAGACCAGAAAACCCAAGCCTTTTTGGACCCCTAGCGTAGAATGCCCCTACAAGAAGTGCATGAAAATTCTATTCACAAGAGTCCTAACTGTTGTAGATAGAGATAAAGCACTCAAACAAAAGCAGTTCACTCCTTGCAGCACTGATTTTATCAATACTAATCTACCTGCAAATGAAAGGCTAGTTGTATTCCAAAGACCCACCTTGTCCATTAGCTTCTTAAAGAAAAGAGCATAATATGAGCTCTGCAACTTGTGTCCTGCTATGGGGTTGCCTAGATATCTGAAGGGTATGGTGCCTGCTGAGAAGCCTGTGCTGACCTACAGCCAGTCAGTTGCCTCACCCAGGCCTGCATGGAAGAATTGAGACTTGATTATATTGGCCCTGAGTCTTGAGCAATCTTAAAAGGTAACTAGCACATTTGTAATTTTCTGTACCAAGTTGGCATCACCTCTGGAAAAAAGGATAAGGTCATCAACAAAGGAGAGGTGAGTGATATATTGCTCAGCACAACCGGGATGAAAGTGAAACCCCTTGTTATAGTGTAGTTGTCTAAGGAGTCTTGAGAGATACTCCATGTCAATAACAAATAAAAAAGGGGAAATGTAGTCTCCCCTCCCCAGCCCACGTCTACCCTGAAAGAATCCATCTGGGCTGCCATTGATAGAGACCGAGTATAAGGTGGATATCACACGCTCCATGATCCACTAGTGAATGCAGTGGGGAATCCAAGAGATAAAAGCATGTCTCTAATGAAAGTCCAACTAATAGAATCAAAAGCTTTTCTGATGTCAATTTTTGGCATGCATTTATGAGCTGTACGTTTTTTTCCTCATATTCTCTGATCAGCTCTTGCACCAATAAGACATTCTCCATCATAGATCTGCATTTGAGAAAACCAGCTTGGGCATGGCCTATAAGGCTAGTCATAACTGACGCCGTTCTATTTGCCAAGATCTTAGATATGATCTTGTATATCATGTTGCAGCAAGATATAGGTATATAATCTTCCACTCTGTTCACATGAGTAGCCTTGGAAATAAGAGCAATCTTGGCGTGGTTGAGCTATTTAAGTAGTACCCCATTTTTGAAGAACTCCTATACTACAGCAACCAGATCAGGTCCAACTATCACTCATGCCTTGATAAAAAAGTAAGAGGTGTAGCCATTGGAGCCAGACGCTTTATCTTTCCCAATAGAGTGCAGAGATGAATTGATCTCATCTTCTAGGATAGGATCAATGAGTGGGTCAGTAAGCTGCGGAGAGATCCCGGGACCTCCATTTAGTACTTGTGCCTTGATTTGCTGAACTGGCTGAGCTGAGCCAAGCAGGTCAGATAAGAACTAAAAAATTGTTGTCCAGCTTGCTCAATAGAAGTGGACATACTGCCATAGGCGAGCTGCACTCCAGTAATGCTTCTTCTTACCTTGTTCCTTTTAATTATATAGTGGAAGAATTTTGTGTCCCTGTCACTCAAAATTAAAAATTTTCCTTCGGCGAGCTGAGAAAAGAATCTCCTTTCAGCCTCCAATAGGTTGAATGTCAAGTGTCTTTGTTTCTGCAGCCTCTCCTTCCACTTGGGTGTGCCCCATTGTTCATATGGGCGTTCCTGTATGCGTTCCAGCTCGTCCACAGCTTGATCAGCCCTGATTGAGATATGCAAGTAGGACTTCCTTTTTAGCTCCCTCGGGGAAGCTTTCAGTGCCTTAAGCTTCTTGTAAATCTAAAGCATGGCTGAACCATAGACTCTTTGACTCCAATGCATACTGACCAGAGGAAGGAAATCCTCGTGGTCAGACCATAACGTGAAAAATTTAAAGGAGCTTTTTACTACAGGTCTGGTATGATTAAGGTAGAGCACTCCTGGTGAATGATCAGAAAGACATCCAGCAAGGAAAAAATGTGCCTTGGCTAGAGGGAATATCTCCATAAATGCATTATTGGAAGTGATTCTGTCAAGTCTAGACTTGACAGATCCATTATCACAAGTGTGAAAGCATCCTGACGAGGCGATCTCCGTCAATCCGCTTTGTAGGAAATAGTTGAGTTGGTTATGCAGCTCATAATTAGTTGCCGACATGCCTCCTATTCTCTCCTCTCCATTTAAAATACAGTTGAAGTCACCTAGAACAATCCAAAGATCAGTCTGCTTTTGGCTCCGATTGAAGAGTATACTCTACAGCGGGCGCTTGTCCACAAGTCTGTTAAATCCATAGACAAAAGTGGCTAGCAAGCTCAGTCCAGTCACCTTAAAGGTGATTATACAGTGCATGGCTTGGGGACCAGTGGCAATGATCTCAACATCAACTGAGGACGGTTTCCAGCATATCAAAAAAAAATTTCCCTCGTGGGAGTCAAAATTATTTACAAACTCCCAGTATACAAACTTTTGCTTTAGGAACAAATTTTGTTGTTCAATTTTGTTTGTAACATTCCGAAGATATCTATTGTGTGATTTTTTACAATACTATGGACACCATTTTATTTTGGGGTTTTTTTGCATCACCTAATATTCCAAAAATGATTATCATCAAGTTAAGTATCCGGCCATACCTTGGCCTTGCCATGAGGGTTTTGATCTTTTTCCTCATGGCAAGGGCTTTTGACTTGGACATTACTTTAGCGAAGTTGTCCTGAAGTAATGAGTTACTTCTCTCCACATGATGCTCAACGTAGACGCTTCTATGCTTTCCCTGACCCAGCATGTCAGGGTCGGTTTCAGGCAGGGCAGGGCAGTCGTCCATTATCTATATGTATCCTGGTTGGGGGATGGTGATGACAATCTCATGGCGTGAGTTTTCAGCTCTGTGGTGGGTGGTCAGGCTGAGCTGGTGGTTGGTCGGGTTAAGCTGGTGGGTGGCTGGGCTGAGCTAGTGGAAGGCCAGGCTGGTTCTAGCTGGCCCTTGTTTTTGTCTGTGTTTGGGGCTGTTGCTGCAGCAGTTTGTGGCTGAGCTGAGCTGGGATAGGATTTGATGAAGTTGACACTAGGTCTTCTGTTGCTTTCTTGTTGGGGAAATGGTAGGACAAGTGTGACGGGTTGTGGCTGAGCTGACCTAGACTGTCCCGAGCTGAGCTGAGTAGCCTGCAACTCGGCCTCATTAGGGTTTGGTGGGGTTTACTGAGCAGCTTGCCTGTGACTAGCTGCATTGCGTCCTAGCTGCATGCAATCTCTGCGAAACATCATAAGCCGTTCGTATTCGATTTTCTGAATGATTGTAGTGCTATTTGATAGCATTAACTCCATCGAGTTCATTGGTTCCATGCTGAGGTCAACTTCAACAAGAGAACGAGCATAATTCCATGTGCTCCAATTGGCTATGAGTTGGTCGGCATACAGTGGTGTGCCGAGCTGAGAGCAGATGCGAGAGAGAACCTGGTCAACCCAAAGAGTCACTGGGAGGTTGGAGAATTTCACCTAAACTGGGACGTGCGCCATTTCTGTAGCTCCAAACGTAAAGAATCTAGGCATTTTTTTAAGGATGAGAGATCTTCCATAAACAAAATATGGTTCTGCGTAGAGCACCTCATCCATCTCCTTGGCTTACTCGAATTTGAAAATTACCCATCCAGAGCATGTAATTCCCTTTGTGCTTGACCTTCCAGGACTTGGAGAGATTGTGCACTACTTGCTGATCTAAGGATCTTCCAACAAAGCAGCCTACATGACAACGATCTCTCTCCTCATCATGGAGAAACTCATCTATGTTCATGCATACCTTGCTTAGGGTGTTCACTTCAACTTTCTTGAGTATGAGGCTGTGTTTAGATTTCCTGTTGTTTGCAAAAAGTGTGTTCTAAGATCTGTCTTGTACTGGCCGAGCTGCAGGTTGGGTTGGTTGGGTTAGGGACGGGTGGAAGACTTGGGATTTTGAATTTTTGAGGGTTTGACTGATGCAGGAGGAAATTGGCTAGCAGTGGCAGGGTCAGGTGGCAATAAGTTATTAGGTGTAGAGGAGAGAGGAAGTGAGGAAGTCACGTGATGGGCGGAATTTTGGAGGCTAGTTGGTGGTTAACTGACTTGAGCTGTCACATCTGGAAAATTTTTACCCGTTAGACCATATTTTATGCAGGATTCTCTTTCTTCAACATGTTCTTCCTAGGGGTTCAAGCTTGAAAAACAAGCTGCATCTTCATCCGAAGCATCCAGCACATCTGCAGCAGCATCGCCATGCGTGGAAGCAGAGGAGCATTCTCCAGCAGCGACTCTTACACCTTTCCTTTGTTTCGTAGTTGATCCTTCGTCGTCAGAGCTTCCATGAAAGGAGAAGGGATCGCTATCTTCAGAGCTAGAGTCATTCCTGAAGAAGGCAGAGTCAGTGGGCTTTCTGGCTTCACAAGAACTATGACCTTGCGTTCCCTTTGATGCAGCTTCCTCAGCAGAGCAGCTCTACTGCTTTCTTCCTACTATTCTTGGTGGCATATAGCTCAAACTGGAGCTAGATTCCATGTTTGTGTTTCTTTTTAAAGTATGCTTCAACGCTGTTTTTTCTGCTTTGGTTCTAGGCATGTCTGAACCGTAAAGAATCAAAGAACAATTTAAAAGTTGTAAGAGATGTAGAAAGCGAAGAAGATGAGAAGAAGATGAGAAATTTTGAGCTGAATCCGAGTATGAATAGAGCGAAAATCAGAGACGAGAGGTTCCTTTCTAGAGAGAATTATACTCGTCCATCTTTCAGCTTTTTCTTTGCTTACAACAGCTCCAACTCATTTGCTTCTGCAGAATTGGGTGACCTGGATAGCCCCGTGTTTTCCAGTGATGCAGAGAGCTGATACACTGGAGTGACTAATTAGGAACCGTGGATTGCACCACGGCCATGTACCAGTAAGAGTTGACTTAGATTGTAGCATTTGTATAAGCTAATCAATTGAGTAAAGCACCAAGAATAAAATCTTTATGAGAAGGGCGTAGTAACCAGTTTGCTTTGTGCCTTCACGTAATTGTAATAGTTTTATTTTTCATTTTGGTGAATGAGATCAGTTTTGTTTATGAATCTAGAATATCAGCCCATACACAGTAGAACAGAAGTTCAGGATACATTTACAAACACGGCCTAGTCTAGCTCTGACGCTGTGTTTGCTGAATAATTAGTTGACTATTGTGCTTACTGAAAAATTAGCTGACATAGTAGGTCTAAATCTAATCCTAACAATAATTAGTTGACTATTGAAGAATTACTGAATAATTAGTTGATTGTTGAGATAAATTGGGTATGTTAATTGTTTGTAGTAAGTCTAAATCTGGCTATTGTGTTTACTGAAGAATTAGCTGACATAGTAGTAGACTAGATGTAGCGCTCCACTCCCGAGCCCTAGCCTCGGGAACAGTGCACCCATCGTATCTCGCTAAGGAGAATACAAAGTATCGAATCAATCTCTTACATATCAGAAATGACGTAGAAATTTTTCTCGCAGAAACGTAATTCATAGCCTAAATTTAAACTCAAATAATCGTCATTACAATACTGAATAAAAATTCTGATAATAAAAGTACTAAGAAGTCTGTGAAAATCCTCAAACGGTAAATCAGAAACAATTAGCTACAGAGTCCCCTCGTATCTTAGATGCAACTATCAATCAGCCCACTCAGCTATGTCCACCCCGTTCTCAACAAAGATGTGCTCGTAGTCCTCATCCGGCTCACCTGGGAAGTAGGGGTGAGTGACAGAAAATCACCCAGTAGATGCCTGCCTCAAACCAATACAAAACGTGCATACCGAAATGATATAACCACATAGCACATAAATATGATACAACATGCATAAAATAAAGTAAATGCGGTAAGTAAAGCACTCTACAAAAAAATGCGCAACTACGTGATGCATGCTCCACCCACGTGTAACACGCAACAAAAATCATGTCACGCAATATGTCTATAGACCTATATGCAATGCATGATCCCAGGATTGACTGGATGCCTGTAGCTAGTACACTACAATCCACCCTGACCGATGCCCGTGGCCCCTACACCACGATCCATCCTGACTGATGCCCATGGCTTGTACACCATAATCCACCCCACTCGAGCGTCTGAGACCCGTACATCTCAACCCACTCTAAATGCAAATGCACGTGCCATGAATACAACAACAAAGTCGTCTGGGGCCCATACGCCCATCCTCACCATTAATTTCTAATATTTCCGAATTAGAAAGTTATTATTTATCATCACCTTATTTTTCCTTAGCTTGTATTAATTTTCTTCTAATTTTTCCTATTTTTTCCTTATTTAATTCTATTTATTGACAATTATTTTTAATTATTTACCTTTACCAAAATTCAGAAACTAAGTGAAAATAATTTAAATTTTAACCATTTATATTTTCTGAAATTTAATTAGAATTTTCTGGTATTCAATTATATTTTCTAAAATTTAAAAATGATTTATTTATTACTTTATAATTTCGAGAATATATAAATTAATTAGTTTTCAAATTTATGTATTTATTATTCTCTTTTCCTTCCTCAGCAATTCCGGCCCGCCATCTTTTACCCCTG
The DNA here is from genome assembly GCA_036186865.1 of Eustoma russellianum. Lineage (NCBI taxonomy): Eukaryota > Viridiplantae > Streptophyta > Magnoliopsida > Gentianales > Gentianaceae > Eustoma > Eustoma russellianum. Next base: position 22,570,483 of record AP025054.1, read on the forward strand.
GCTCGGTCTGCCATTCGGCACTGGCCCAGCCCGCCTGCTGCCACCTATCCTTTTTTATTAACTATAATTATTGTGCCGGTCTACTGCAGGTCTGGTCCACTGCCCATTCGGCCTAGCCTACCAGCAGGCCTGTTACCGCCTGAAACCCTTTTTTTATATAAGGAGCTAACTGGGCCGGGCCCTGCAGCCATAGCCAGCCGGCCTGTTAGCCCATTAATTTTTTTATTAAATATCCGTTTTTCACCAGTGGCAACACGTGGAAGCCCACGCGCGGCCTCACCAGCGGCGCGTGAGGCACACGCCCCGCCACTGAAATCCGTTTTTTGATTCCAACCCCTATTTTCTCCTATTTCTAGTCTATGGGAACCTATTTTAAGGCCAAAAAATTTGTAAAAAGATTAAATCTAAACAATTTCACCGTCTTGATTCCAAGTTCAACCCCATTCCATCAATTCAACACATATAAATCTTAAATAAACCACACACATCAAAAGATCATGCCTTTCATCAAATGCAATGATCATGCCATCATACACATAAATAACACGACTAAACATGCAATATATGCATTAAGGTATGTTTGCTTTGTACCCATTTGAAGGGAGAAAAGACACCTACCTCTCCAATGAAGAATTTCCTAAGCACGATGGTTGAGATTTGAGTGTGATATGCCTAGCCTCCCTTCTCCTTTCTTTTTTTCTCTCTTTTTTTTCTCCTCCCCTACGTGCTCTCTGCCTCACATTTCTGCTCCCCTTTTTTGATATTTTTTGTTGCTGCTGTTGTTGTATGGGGAAAAAAGGGGGGAACGGTTGATTAAATTGGGGTGGGGGCGGATTGTTAGGGATAGGGGAGTGATTAATGAGGGTTTTTGGGTAGTTTATGGATAGAATAGATTTTGGATAGGATTTAAATTTATTCAAATTAATTTAACCTTTTTCTTTTCTCTTTTTTTTAACCTTTATGGTTACAACATCCTACCCCCCTTACAAAAAATTTTGTCCTCGAAACTTGCGTACCTTATTCGAAGAGATAGGAGTAGCGCTCTTGCATCTGCTCCTCGACCTCCCAAGTTGCCTTGCGCTCCGTATGATTGGTCCACTGAACTTTAACATAAGGGATGACCCGGTGTCTCAATACCTGGTCCTTGCGATCCACGATCCCGATACGAGTCTCCTCATATGTCGTATTCCGGCGAATCCTCGATGGCGGCGCATCTAGAACATGGCTCGGATCCAGAACATATCTCTTCAGTTAAGAAACATGAAATACGCTGTGCACCTAAACCAACGCTGGAGGTAGCGCCAACCTGTACGCCAATGTACTAACCCTCTCGAGTACCTCATATAGATCAATGTAGCGAGGAATCAACTTACCCTTCAGCCCAAACCGTGTAACCCCTTCATAGGCGACACCCTCAAGTAAACCTTCCGCCCACAGTGAATTCTAAAGGACGTCTCTTCGAATCCGCCTAACTCTTGCTTCTTCTTGAGCAACCTTGAGTCTGTCGCGTATCAACTAAACCTTCCCTCTAGTCTGCTCAGCCAACTCCAGACCGGTAATAACGCGCTCACCGATCTCATCCCAATGAACAGGGGACCTTCACTTACGTCCGTAGAGCACCTCAAAGGGTGCCATGCCGATGGCACTGTGGTGGCTGTTGTTGTAGGAGAACTCAATTAGCTTGATCATACCATCTCAGTTCCCCTTGAAGTCCAATGCACATGCTCTCAACATATCCTCTAAAGTCTGAATGGTCCTCTCAAATTGCTCGTCTCTCTGCGGATAAAAAGCGGTGCTCAACCGTAGCTCCGTCCCCAATATTCTCTGACAAGCTGACCAGAATCGAGAGGTGAACCTCGGGTCGCGGTCCGAGACGATAGTGACTGGGACTCCATGAAGGCTAACAATATCAACGATATACAACGTCACCAATCTCTCCAAAGTCACATCACTCGGCACAGATAGGAAGTAAGAAGATTTCGCCAACCGATCTACGATCACCCTGATCATGTCATTGTCGTTTCTTGTTTTAGGGAGCCTTACAACAAAGTCCATCGTCACATGCTCCCACTTCCACTCCGGTATCTCCAGCGGCAACATCAAATCTCCCAGCCTTTGATGCTCTGCCTTACCTGTTGATAAACAAGGCACCTCTCAATGTACTCAGCGATGTGTCTCTTCATCCCACTCCACCAATAATGTTTCTTTATGTCATTATACATCTTCGTAGCACCTGGATGAATCGACAACTTGAATTATGTGCCTCCTTCAATAGTTCCTTCCTCGGGTCCTCAACATCAGGCACACACAACCTTCCTTGGTACTAGATACTATCATCATCGTGAATCTGGAAGCCCTCAACCAAACTGGTCAACACCCTTTCTCGAACATCTCTAAGCGTCACATCCTCCTTCTGCGTCTCCTTAATCCGCTCTATCAGAGGTGGTGTAATATTCAAGGCCGCCAGAACATTAGCAATGGAATCAACAATATCAAGATCAAACTCTGCCATCACTTTCTCCAGTGGAGTCTGTCCGGTGTGATTTGGTTTCCTACTCAAGGCGTTTGCAACTCGATTTGCCTTCCCCTGATGGTAACTGATGGTCAGGTCATAATCTTTCAGTAGCTCAATCCATCTCCTCTTACGCATGTTCAACTCTTTCTGTGTGAATAAATAATTTAAGCTCTTGTGATCAGTGAAAACTTCGCACTTTACACCGTATAGATAATGGCGCCAGATCTTTAGTGCAAACACCACCGCTTGTTATAACCCACGTCTCTTACGTAGAATATACAGGCACACAAACGTCAATAAACACAAATAACATATATATATATATATATATATATATATATATATATATATATATATATTTTACAAATACATGAAGGAAAAAGAAAAATAAAAGAAGATAAAATTTAAAACTTAGGATCCTTATATGATTAGGAATTGAGTAAATAGATAAAGTTTAATCAAATTACAAATTCAAATTTAATTAGGAAAAGATAACCTAAATATTCTAGGATTTATAACTATCTCTACCTACAATTATACCTACTTATCACACAATTCTTACCCTATTCATTGTTTCAAAAGAAAACGCAGCATCCAACAAAAACTTTACTAGCTCCAGCCGCCATTCTTCAATTCTCCAAAAAACAAACTCTCAGCAACCCAGCCTCCCTATTCTCGCAAGCTACTGGTCTCCACTATTCTTCAAATTCATACTGCCGCCAGCAAATTAGAAGGAAAGGCAGCATTTGATTCTTGCGTTTTTTTTCCAAAGTTGAAACAAACGGCCATCCCTCCCATAATATTGAATAAGTAGCCTTATTCCTTCAAGAAACTGCAGCTTTCAGCCGTTAGTTTCAAGGGCCAAAAACAATAATTTTTTGTCTGTTTTTCATCCCGCTCTTTGCGTATCGCATATAATCGAGACACGAGGCAAGTACTCTTGCTATATTTGCTATGTTTTTATAAATCTTATGTCCTTATGTTTGTATCAAAATCGGATCATACATAAATAAATTTGAATGCATAGATGAATATATATATATATGTGTTTGTATGTAGACAAATATATATGTGTGTATCATACCTCAACAATTGTACAAAATATATGTTTTGTAAATTAAATGTTGTAGTATTTCATGATTTGCAAAAATAAGTTGGACGTGATATACTATGTATATGGTATACAGTAGTATAGGTTTTATACAAATAAAGTAAATTGATGCATGTGTGTCGATTATATACATTGGTGTGTTTCGGAATTTCAAGGACCGAAACGTGCTAAGCAAAATTAATTGGCGCTTACTGCTTTGAAAAAAAAAAGAAATGCATATGTGCTAAATTGTTGTTGCCGGAAATGCATGAAGAAAAGGAAAAAAATTAGAAAACTATGAACTAATTGTTTTAAGCAAGACAAACTAATTATTAGGTATTGATTTTTATACTACAATTATTTAGATTCAAGCCTAGAAGAGAAGAAAGTGAATATTAGGTATTGATTTGAACTAATTATTAGGTATTGATTTTTATACTACAATTGTTTAGATTCAAGCCTAGAAGAGAAGAAAGTGAATACCAGATTCAAGGTAAGTGGTTTATTTGTTCTCGTTATGTTGTCATGCATCAAAGGTAAGTGGTCTATCTATGCTCCTTATACTGTCATGCATCAGAAGTAAGTGGTATATTTGTGCTTGTTATGTTTATCATGCACCAGTGTGTTGTTTGCTGCATATATGTAATTGGATTTTTTCTATATGCTAGGTGTGTGTATGTGTGAGATATGTATGTAAACATGAACTGGGTGTATGTATGGTTGTACGATCTCAATGCGTACTGCATGTGTATATGGATGTGTAGGGGTATGCATGCATGTGTATATGCACGTGTATGGACGCGGGTATATATATAAGTATGAATACACCGTAATAGAATAGGGGTATACATGTAAGTATATATGCACGTGTATGGGCGCGGGTATATATAGGAGCATGGATGCACCGGATCATGGATTATGTGTGTGGAGCATTCATGGCACGTGCATTGCATTGCATCCCTTCGTGACACTGACTCCATGTTATGGAGCGATTACCGCTGACTCAAAGTTACGGAGCGATGATCACTGACTCCATGTTACGGAGCGATGACCACTGACTCCACGTTACAGAGCGATGTCCGCTGACTTCATGTTACAGAGCGACGACCGCTGACTCCACGTTACGGAGGGATGTCCACTGATTCCATGTTACGGAGCGACGACCTCTGACTCCACGTTACGGAGCGATGACCGCTGACTCTACGTTATAAAGCGATGTCCGCTGACTCCATGTTACAGAGCAACGACCGCTGACTCCACGTTACGGAGCGATGTCTGCTGACTCCACGTTAAGGAGCGACGACCGCTGACTCCATGTTACGGAGCGATGACCGTTGACTCCACATTATGGAACAAAGTCTGCTGACTCCATGTTATGAAGCGATGACAGCTGACTCCACGTTACGGAGCGATGACAGCCGACTCCACGTTACGGAGCGATGACCGCTGACTCCATGTTACGGAGCGATGACCGCCTACTCCACGTTACGGAGCGATGGCCGCTTACTCCACGTTACGGAGCGATGACCGCTGACTCCATCTTACGGAGCAATGACCGCTGACTCCAAGTTACGGAGCGATGAGTAGGACTCGGGTCATGCATAGCACATCATGGAAAAGAAAGGAACATCTTGTGTGTGATAATGATATTGTTGCGTGTGACACGATAGTGAGAAGGAACATGCATCATGAAGTTGCGCATTATTATGTGGAGTGACTTACTTTTCACGGTTTATCTACTTCATTGGTATGCAATGTTCTCTTCTTTGTTTATGTGATTATGCATTTGTTGTGTATGATATATTTGAGAAGTGCATGCATTTTGGTGATGTAGATTAAGCTGATAAATTATTTCTTTTGTGTTTTTTTGAAGTGATAACTGTTAAAGATAATCAAGTGAAATTATTTGTGGGCTAAGGACATGTATGTTAACTATAAAGGAAATTTGGGTTTGCTTCTGCATGTATGCTTTTCTTAACAGGTATAAGTAGGATGCTTACTGAGCCCGTTGATTTGGCTCACACCACCACTCACCAGTTTATAGGTAGGAGAAGTTAGGGTATGCTTACACATGAGTTAGTATATCGTGGAAGATCAAGACGAGAGATTTCGAGACTAAGGATATTCAGGCGACACTTCCGAGGGTTGGTGGAGGCAGTTATTTCGATATTCGAGGTTTATGCATTTTCGAGATTAGTGTTTACATTCATTTGACTATTGTATTGATTTAGAAATTCTTAGACCTTGTATTAATGATGATGATTATTTTATCGAGGATTTTAGTAATGACTTCTGCTGATATCGACTTACGTTATTATGATGACGTGTAGTTGATTTGTATCAATGCCTTGTATTCTCCTTCGTGAGATACGGCGGGTGAGTCATTTCGAGTACTAGGGCTCGGGACGGGTCGATACAGGTTGTATCAGAGTATGGCTCCAGATCCATGGCGGAAGCATAGATTTAGGTTATGATCTTAGAAAATTAAGTTACGATTTTGCTTTTAAATCATGATCTTAGACATAAGTATCGATTTTTTGTCGTAAGCAATGATTATATATTGGGCATGTTATTGAAAAAGAAACGTGACCTTAGAAACTAAGTGATGATTCTACCCGTAAGTCACAACTTTATACATAAGTGACAATCTAGATTAAGAGTGTATCTTCGACTTAAGCATTGATTTTAGTCATAAACGTTGATTATATGCTAAGTATGATTTAAAAAATAAAAACTGATCTTAGACATAAGTGGTGATCTGAACATCAGGTGATGATTTGAATATAAGCACTGATCGTAGTCGTAAGCTGTGATTATATTTTAAGCATTGAACTTAGAAATAGGTAATGATTTTAGACATAAAGAATGATGATACCGAGTATCGATTCTAGAAATAAGTGATGACATTAGACCTAAGTGGTGGTCGGATAAGGGATATGCCATGTATACCTAGGGCACTCCATACGACTCTGGATTATTTGCCTTCACCTAAGTGCTGATTATAACCATGGGTATACTTCTTTATATCCGATCCCTACGGACCCGGTAACATTATGATAAATGAAGCGGGTTCACACCCCTACCTCGATATTAGTGTCGGGACCTGACTATGTCTAAGTTGAGATCGTAGCTCTTAAGAAATAAATTATAGTAAATGATAGAGACTAAGTAACTTTTTATAATTACTATGATCAGTAGACTTGAGCAAAGGATAATGTACAAAGGGGACTATAGTTATGAATAAGAAGTTGAATTTTAGGGCTATCAACATAGGCCGAAGATATCAGTCTTATTAGGGATACTGATTGATAGTGATAAGCAAGCACTACTAAAATAAGTATAGTGGAATAACAAAGTAGTAGGTGTTGATTCCTAGGAACACGTAAGTAGTGATGTATAGAGTAGGCTTGAATTGAAATAGAATCAGTATGAACAACCAGTGGATGCTTTTCAGGTGAGATATAACTAAACTAGAATTAGCAGTAAAAAAAATCCAAGAAGTACGGTGGATCAGTGTGGCGCACGGAAGCATGGTGAATTAGAATGCCCTAAGTCGATCAATAATTAGTATGCCATACTAGGATTGAACAACTTAAGTTGAAGATTAATAAGAAACGGTACATAGATGGATTTTTCATTGACATTAAGGAATGATTTAGAAAAATTATACGAAGTATTGGACTATTATTTTTCAAGTAGTTAAACGTTTCGTATAAGCACGTACATCAATATACATTTTATATTTCAAAGGTATTTCAAAATTTTTTGCTTCTAAGTACCTCGACTAAATTTATTTTTTTAGTACATTACTTTACAAGGCTACATTTCTTTTCCGAATTCATTCAACAACATAATGGAATTTTGACTACCCCTCACAAAACTGATATATTTCAAAATAATGATGTTTTCAAAGGTCAATATGTTTATTTCTCAAATTTTTGTTTAGCCATATTGATTTTGCTAAAATAAATTCTATTTGTCAACCATCGACATCGCAATCATTTTACCCATTAAATGCTTTGAAAGTTATTTATCTGCTTGCGGTGATCTTATTTAAATTTTATGAAGCGGAAATAGTTTCGAAATATATGTACTTATTTTTGAAAAAGAGGGGTACCTTATTGTTTTATGAAACTTTATGATCGATGACTTTTCAATTATTGGATTTTGTGAAACAAAACATAGCTTTCAAAGTATTTACTTTTTTGGAAAGAAAAAGACACCGTATTCAAATCGTTTTGTAAAAAAGAAATCTTACAATTATTGTGTCTCAATTGTTTTAAAGTGGTTTAACCGTAATACTTTTGCGAACAAGCTATATCATTGTTTTATGAGTGGTCATTTCAGATAGTACGTTGTGAAAACGAATATATGATACTTTGGTTTTTGTGTTTATAAAAAATAACAAGGTATACTATTTCAAATAGTTAAAGCTATATTTCCAAATTATGGTACGTAAACTACTTTAAATTGAGGAAAAATATGTCTCTACATATACTTCGTACACTAAGTTGTTGAAGATATCTCCGATAAAGTAAGGGCATGATCACAGAGCTAGTTCGAAGTATAAGAATTCATTTTGAAGACCTATTTATATGCTAAGGGAGAGTAATGATTAACATATTAGAGTACTCATCGGATATTAGTTTGATTAATTACCTAGGGGTGAATCACATGATGAGTTAAGAATACGAAATTGTAGATTGCAAATGGTTAAATGATACACGCCAAGCGGTGTAAGTAGAAGTTTATAAGTTGTAACTAGAGATAATTACGTCAAAGATTATAGTACACCTAAGAACTGATTTTAGAGAACTGCTGATGACTATGAAACCCCTGGCATGATGACAATAACCCTAAGTTTGACCTTAGAGTTTTAAGAAGATAGGTTATGACCTTAAATAAGCAAAGAAAAATGGATTTAGAAATTTCTTGTATACATACAAGGAATGATTCTGAGGATTTAATCCTAAGTCGAGAAAGCGTAATGTTAACATATCAACATATGCAATGGATATTTAGTTTGATCATTATTTAGGTAGATGAATCAAGTAGAACCATACTAAGTCATTGATTACACCATACGCAAGTTTCAAGGACGAAACTTATTGAAGGGGGGGGAAGAATGTTATAACCCGCGTCTCTTACATTGAATATACAGGCACACAAACGTCAACAAACACAAATAACAAATATATATATATATATATATATATATATATATATATATATATATATATATATATGTTACAAATAGATGAAGGAAAAAGAAAAATAAAAGAAGATAAAATTTAAAACTTAGGATCCTTATATGATTAGGAATTGAGTAAATAGATAAAGTTTAATCAAATTACAAATTCAAATTTAATTAGAAGAAGATAACCTAAATATCCTAGGTTTTGTATCTATCTCTACCTACAATTATACCTGCTTATCACACAATTCTTACCCTATTCATTGTTTCAAAAGAAAACGGCAGCATCCAACAAAAAATTGCTAGCTCCAGCCGCCATTATTCAATTCTCCCAAAAACAAACTCTCAGCAACCCGGCCTCCTTATTCTCCCAAGCTATTGGTCTCCACTATTCTTCAAGTTCATACTGCCGCCAACAAATTAGAAGGAAAGGCAACATTTGATTATTGCGTTTTTTTTCCAAAGTTGAAACAAACGGCCATCCCTCTCATAATATTCATTAAGTAGCCTTATTCCTTCAAGAAACTGCAACTTTCAGCCGCTAGCTTCAAGGGTCAAAAACAATAATTTTTGGTCCGTTTTTATCCTGTTCTTCGCGTGTCGCGTATGATCGAGACACGAAGCAAGTACTCTTGCTATATTTGCTATGTTTCTACAAATCTTATGTCCTTATGTTCGTATTAAAATTGGATCATGCATAAATAAATTTGAATGCATAGATGAATGTATATACATACTCGTATGTAGCCGAATATATATGTGTATATCATACATCAACAGTTGTACAAAATACATGTTTTGTAAATTATAATGTTGTAGTCTTTCATGATTTGCAAAAATAAGTTAGACGTAATATACTATGTATATGGTATACAGTAGTATAGGTTTTATACAAATAATGTAAATTGATGCATGTGTGCCGATTATATACATTGGTGTGTTTGGAATTTCAAGGACCGAAACGTGCTAAGCAAAATTAATTGGCGCTTACTACTCTGAAAAAAAAGAAATGCATATGTGTTGAATTGTTGTTGTCGGAAATGCATGAAGAAAAGGAAAAAAATTAGAAAGCTATGAACTAATTATTTTAAGTAAGGCAAACTAACCTTTGTTATTAGGTATTGATTTTTATACTACAATTGTTTAGATTCAAGCCTAGAAGAGAAGAAAGTGAATACCGGATTCAAAGTAAGTGGTTTATTTGTGCTCGTTATGTTGTCATGCAACAGAGGTAAGTGGTCTATCGATGCTCGTTATACTGTCATGCATCAGAAGTAAGTGATCTATTTGTGCTTGTTATGTTTATCATGCATCAGTGTGTTGTTTGCTGCATATCTGTAATTGGATTTTCTCTATATGCGAGTTGTGTGTATATGTGAGATATGTATGTAAACATGAAATGAGTGTATGTATGGTTGTATGATCTCAATGCGTATTGCATGTGTATATGGATGTGTGGGGGTATGCATGCAAGTATATATGCACGTGTATGGGCGCAGGTATATATATGAGTATGAATACACCGTAATAAAATAGGGGTATACATGTAAGTATATATGCACGTGTATGGGCGCGGGTATATATAGGAGCATGGATGCGTCGGATCATGGATTATGTGTGTGGAGCATCCATGGCATGTGCATTGCATTGCATCTCTTCGGGGCGCTGACTCCACGTTACAGAGCGATGACCGCTGACTCCACGTTACGAATCGATGTCTACTGACTCTATGTTACGGAGCGATGTCTGCTTACTCCACGTTACGGAGCGATGACCGTTGACTCCACGTTACGGAGCGATGACCGCTGACTCCATGTTACGGACCGATGACCGCTGACTCCACGTTAGGAAGCGATTACCGCTGACTCCACGTTACAGAGCGATGTCCGCTGACTCTACGTTACAGAGCGATGACCGCTGACTCCATGTTTTGGAGCGATGTCGGCTGACTCCACGTTACGGAGCGATGTCCGCTGACTCCATGTTATGGAGCAATGCCCGCTGACTCCACACACAGAGCGATGCCTGCTGACTCTATGTTACGGAGCGATGACCGCTGACTCAACGTTACGAAGCGATGAGTAGGACCTGGGTCATGCATAGCATATCATGGAAAAGAAAGGAACATCTTGTGTGTGATAATGATGTTGTTGTGTGTGACACGATCGTGAGAAGGAACATGCATCATGAAGTTGCGCATTATTATGTGGAGTGACTTACTTTCCGCGGTTTATCTACTTCATTGGTATACATTGTTCTCTTCTTTGTTTATGTGATTATGCGTTTGTTGTGTATGATATATTTGAGAAGAGCATGCATTTTGGTAATGTAGATTCAGTTGATGAATTATTTATTTTGTGTTTTTTTGAAGTATTAACTGTTAAAGATAATCAAGTGAAACTATTTGTGGACTAAGGGCATGTATGTTAACTATAAAGAAAATTTGGGTTTGCTTCTGCATCTATGATTTTCTTAACAGGTATAAGTAGGCTGCTTACTGAGCCCGTTGATTTGGCTCACACCACCACTCACCAGTTTTGTAGGTAGGAGAAGTTAGATTATGCTTACACAGGAGTTATTATATCGTGGAAGAACAAGACGAGAGATTTCGAGACTAAGGATATTCAGATGGCAGTTCCGAGGGTTGGTTGAGGCAGTTATTTCGATACTCAAGGTTTATGTATTTTCGAGATTAGTGTTTACATTCATTTGACTATTGTATTGATTTAAAAATTCTTAGACGTTGTCTTAATGATGATGATTATTTTATCGAAGATTTTAGTAATGACTTCCGCTGACATCGACTTACGTTATTATGATGACGTGTAGTTGATTTGTATCATCGCCTTGTATTCTCCTTAGTGAGATACGGCGGGTGAGTCATTTTGAGTACTAGGGCTCGGGACGGGTCACTACATCGCTGTTAGCTCCAGATCATGAGTCGGGTAATTTCGTTCATTTTGCTTCAACTGTCTCGAAGCATATGCGATAATTCTATCACCCTACATTAATACGCACCCTGCAACAAAGTTGTTAGGCTAGAGTCTATATATATACCCAATGTTAAATTTGAACTCATATACATATACCTAGCCCATTCTTCGAGGCGTCGTTATAGATGACAAATCCTTCAGTGTCGGAGGGTTGTACCAACACTGGTGCAGTCGTCAACCTCCGCTTTAACTCTGGGTCCATACAAACTTAGTCTTTTTCTGAGCCAATCGGCTCAGTGGTGCTGCAATCCGGGAAAACTCCACAAATTTGCGGTAATAACCTACAAGTCCAAGGAAACTGCGCACCTCAGTGACATTAGTGGGTCAAGGCCATTCTGTAATTGCATCTATCTTCTTCGGGTCAACAGAAATACCTTTTCAGAAATTACGTGGCCCAGGAAGGTTACACTCTCTTCAACCGGAACTCGCACTTACTGAACTTTGCGTACAGCTTTTTCTTCCTAAGAGTCTCCAAAACCTCCCGTAAGTGTTGAGAATGCGTCTCCTCATCAGGTGAATACACCAGAATATCATCGATGAACACTACCACGAATCGATCCAATAGCTCCATGAATACCGTGTTCATCAAATCCATAAAGGCTGCGGGTGCATTCCTCAGGCCAAAAGGCATCACAAGAAACTCGTAGTGTCCATATCTAGTGCGGAACACCGTCTTTGCCATACCTTCTGCCCTAATCCTCAACTGGTGATAGCCTGATCAAATGTCAATCTTCGAGAATAATCTGGCACCCTGCATGAAATTTTGTTGTGCACAAGTTGATATATGCAATAAACCGAATTCACAACTATTAAGGAAGAACATTGCCTTCAACTGGTCAAATAGATCGTCGATCCTCGATAATGGATATGTATTCTTTATCGTGATCTTATTAAGCTCACGATAGTCAATGCATAGTCTCATGCTACCGTCCTTCTTCTTCACAAATAATACCGGTGCCCCCCAGGATGAAACACTAGTCCTGATAAATTTTCTGTCCAGTAACTCCTGCAACTGCTCCTTAAGCTCTTTTAACTCTGTTGGTGCCATCCTGTATGGTGCATTTGAGATCGGTTCGGCTCTGGGTATAAGATCGATCTTGAACTCTACTTCCCTGCTCGGTGGTAAACCTGGTAGCTCATCAGAGAAGACATCCTTAAAATCTCGTACTACTGGAATATCCTCAATCGATGGAGTCTCAGCACTGGCGTTTAAAACATAAACAAGAAAACCCTCAGCTCCTTTCTTCAATGCTCGAGAAGCAGGTGTTGCGGTCATGTAGATCTTCCTGGATGACTTCTTCAATTTGACATCCCCCTGGAAGATGATTTCTTTCTTATCCGGTGTCTGCATATTGACCTATCTCTGGCGACAGTCAATGGTAGCATGATATTTCGCCAAGAAATCCATGCCCAGAATAATGTCGAAATCCTGCACCTGGAACGGAATCAGGGTTGCAGAGAACTCAAGCTCATTAATCTCCAACTGGAATTCCTTGTACTGATAATGGGATAGTAGCACCTGATCGCCGGCGAATTGAACACGATAAGGGATCTCGAGCCGTTCGGGTAGAATGCCCAGGTTCTTGACGAATCTCCTGCGACGAATGAGTGGCTGGCACACTGTCGAATAGAATATATGCTGGGACTTGGTTAACCAATATCTCCCCTAACAGGTTCATGGTGATACATACAGCACAATCATCAAAATAAAAGGAAATATTTGATGAAGACTTTAAAATAGAAACTGCTTAAATTAAAAGTACATGTGACTACGTCTCCGACCTCCTGTAGCTCAGCGTCTGTCATAACATGCACACGGGCGTTGTTCTTCCCTTTTCCTCTCTGCTGCATCTGACTCTGTGGCGGAGGTGCTTGTGCCGGTATAGGGCACTCTCTGGCGTAATGTCTTTGTTTGCCATAGTTGTAGCAAATCCGTTGAGCTCTCCAACACTGTCCTGTATGGGAACAGCCACACTGTACATACCGGAGGTGGCGGTCCAACTGCCCGGAGTGGATGTGCCGCTGTCGTTGTGGGACCCTCAATCATCAATGGTCGAGACGCCGATCCCTGCCCCTGCTGCAGTGGCCCAAACGATCGCCCGGTCAGATGACGGCGTGGAACCTTCAGCCATCTCTCGGGCCTCCGAGAACGAAACTCCTCTCGCGATCTCTTAGCCCTGTCGATTGTTGCAACCCTCACAAGATCACCCTCGACCTCACGACACACCTCCAACAATCCCTCAAAAGTGGTAGGTCAGGCGCATATGATTAATGACTGAATGCGAGAGCTTAAGCCAGTCTTGAACTTCAACATCTTCGCTCTCTCGTCATACATGATGGTTTTGAGAAAAAGAGTTTGAGTGATTCATAAAATGCATGATTTAAATAACGTGTGTTAAATAAATGCATGGCACAATTTATTACTTGACAAGTTTTTGCGACAAACTTGCCTTATATACTTTATATATAATGTTGTCGTACTAACAAGCCATGAAACTTTAAAGCTTACATCAAATGACAAACATTTGTTGTGTTTACATTATTTTTAGGTGCCACTATTAATGAACTAAACTAGTTCATTAAGTGAAATACTTAGTTAAATCAACTATGTAATTCATTAAATGGAGATATATTTGAAGAAGGCATGATGACAACAAACATGGAAATGGAAAGTCTCCTCTCCTTATTATTCACACGTTTTATATTATATATATATATATATATATATATATATATATATGTATATATATATATTCAGATTTTTTAAAAAGGGCACAATACACATATATTCCAACGTACTACCGACACATTACATATATTATGAACGTACGTCAACGTCACACCACTATACTTACCTTATATTTATGAGTATATTCAGGTCTTATATCACATGATATAAGTCATGGTGATGACAAAATTATAACGACACGTTACAAGGTTATAAACCAAAAATTATCGTATCGGGTGACTACCGAAACTTTGCTAACGTGTCACGTACTTACCATATATAGATGGCCAGACCCTATACTTCAAAAATGGCCACAAATTTTGTGTCTAACATGGTACACTCTGCCATAAAATCATTCCATGTTGGCACGCACAAATGACCCCCAATTAAGGCCAAATTGTGGAGATTCCAAATTCAATTTTTAAGCACATGGGCCGCCTAATATAATCAGCCATTAGAGCTGAATATTCAATTTATATTATGTATATTATGTGTGACACAATATATATAACATGTGCAAAAAGTTTGAATTTAATCAGAGAAAAATCGCGTAATCGACAAAAGTCGAAAATTCGGTTTTCTACGAACATAACACATGGAACGTTTTTGGCATGACATGTAGCATGTATCTAGACACTTTTTACATATTTAATACATACTGAAGTGTTCTAGAATATACAAATTAAGGCTGATTGGAATATACCATACATGTGTAATTATTGTGCACTATTTTACAAAGTTTACAAAAATAAAATTCAGCACATGTTGGAGACGATGTACACGCCTAATGCAGCCTTGATGGAGCTTATGTGAAGCTTAGTTGACATCTTGATTGATGTAGAATAAGCCACAAAATGTTAGTGACATATTGGAGGAAGCTACACAAGGTAACATTTTAAACTTTCGAGCAAAAGAGACACATGCTGAAAATTCAGCATGTGAGAGTAGGAGCTGGCCAATTTTTGGCCTTAATGGAGATCAAATTGGCTTCCAAATTTATGGGGATTAATTGTATAATATTTGGAAATGTTTTGAACTTCATTTGGCACATGTTTTTCACTTTATTCTTAGATTTTTTTTAGCCACTAAGTGATTACAAAACTCATCCAGTCAAGGAGTGCCAAGTAAGCAAGGGCAAGACAATCATCCAATCAAGTTGTGCCAAGTAAGCAAGATGGTGTCACATCTATACAAGGCATTCTTCCAAGGACATAAAAGAGAATTCTCAAGGTGAAGAAATACCCTAGGGGGGCGGCCATGTCTTGATAAAAGGAAGAGAAGAGAGCCACTCAAATGCAAGACAAGTCTCATAATTTCCAAAGTGCAAAAAGACTCTCCACTCTCTTCTTGTACATATCTTTCTTCTCCTTCTCTCTCAAGAATATTGTACTCATATTCAAACATATTGAATAGGCTTTGTTCATACCACCATACATGCCTCATTTTTGTAAAAGGTTGATTAAAGTGTGATCAAACCTTCATCCGTTCGGTGGTGGTGTTCGTGATCATTGTGATTGTTTGTATCATTTGTTAAGGGTTGGAATTGGTGTGTAACTCCAGCAACCATTGTGGTAAGGTGTTAATTTTGTTTAGTGATAACCAAAGAAGGTGTCCTCGAAGACTGGAGCAGGTTGATTTAACCGAACCAGTATAACATTCTTTGTGTTCTTTACTTTCAGTTTCTAGTTTTTGCATCATTTTCATTGCAACGGTAAAAATAGCAAACGTTTTTCAAAAATCATCAAACTTTGCAAAAACATAGTCAAATGTCTTAGTTTTCCTTACGTACAAGTTTCACCTTATTTGGAAAAGTATAAGTCAGTCAAATATTAATAGTTCTGAGACTAGTGCAATCTGATGTTCAAACTTGTAAAGGTTGAGAACATCAACGTATTTGACATACTTACCAGAGGAATTTTGAAAAACTGTTTCGTCCCTTTAAATTACATATCATAAGGGTCATTCCATAAAATTTTAAGCTCATTTGGAGTTATAAATTAATAGGAATAAATTTTTCATTTTGAAGAACACTTTCCGGCAGACTTACACAATCTCAGTAAACACGGTTTTTCAAGGCCTTATACTTTGAATTTTGGATCTGAAATTTTTATGACACATACATAACATCTGAAAGTAATTTTTCACCAAATGTCACGATTTTTGGAGGTCTAGAACCTGGTCATTCAATTAATCCAAAACAGGGTCTGAAAACAGAAACTGTTTTCAGAAATGAGGTTTTTGGTTTAAAAGCTTTTAAAAACAAAATTTTCCGCACCCACTATTCAACCCCTCTCCTTCTAGTGGTGCTATACAGGTCTTACAAGTGGTATCAGAGTGCACGCACATTCACAACAAGAAGATCCAACGATCTAAGTGAGATGGCAACTACTATCTTAAAAATTGAGCAGGAAGGTATGTCGAGTCAAAGGCCTCCTCTTTTTGATGGTGAGTCATTTATCCAATGGAAACTTAGAATGGAACTCTTTCTTATGGCTATTGATATTGATCTATGGTCTATTATAGAAGTTGGTCCATTCGTTCCCTCTAAATTATCTACTGTAGATGGTGTCACACTAGAGGTTGTAAAACCAAAACAAGAATACACTAGTGATGACAAAAAGAGACTAAGTATGATTGCTAGAGCTATGCAAGTAATTTTAAACGGGCTAAGCAAAAGTGAATCCAGTTACTACCTAATTGCTCTAGTGCTCAAGAGATGTAGAGAATTCTTGAGATGAAACATGAAGGGACTAGCCAAGTAAAGGAGTCTAAGATTAATATGCTTATGTCCACACTTGAGTCTTTTAAATTATTGCCAAATGAGTCTATTGTGGATATGGATTTATGATTGACTAACATCTATAATTCTCTTGAGTCTCTTGGCAGAGCTTTCTCTACGCAAGAAAAGGTCCAAAAGGTATTAAGAAGCCTTCCATCCGAATGGGACCCTAAAGTCACAGCAATAGAGGAGAGTAAAGAAACGAAATCAATAAAAATGGAGGAACTAATCGGATCGCTAAAGGTATACGAAAACAAACTTACATTAAGGAAATCGGAATCAACCTCAAAACAAAGTAAGCCTATTGCTTTTAAATCAAATGAATACGTCTCTACTTCTTCTGATCACATAGATGATAGTGATTCCGAATCAGACAATGATGATCTAATACTATTGGCTAAAAGTTTGAGAAAATTTATGAGAAAGTCATTTAAAAACAAACCTAAGGCTACTTCGACTAAAAGAAATAAAAATAAAACAAATGACAAGGACGTAAAGTTCTATGAATGCGGGAAACTTGGACACTTGTCATATGACTTCCCTAACAAGGACAAATAAACAAACAAACACCTTGAAAAGGATCGGACCAAAGGAGAAGAGCTCTCAAGGCCTCCACTTGGAGTGACACATCCGACTCTGAGACTGATACCGAAGAAGAGACGGCTCAAGTATGCTTTGTATCCAAAGCATCAAACGAGGTATCTTCTGATTCTGACTCTGATTCTGAACCTTCATATGATGATCTATTTAGTCAATATTTAGAATTTCATAAATCCACATAGACTCTAGAAAAAGAAAAGAAACGGTTAATTGAAGACAAGAAGTTGTTAGAATCGTCTAACACGAACCTTGTTTCTCAATAAAACGATTCAAAAGAAGAGTCATCTCGCATCATCAATGCATTAAAATCAGAGATCTTAGCATTAACGACACAAAATAATGAACTGAAATCCAAGATTTCAAATTTGAAATCAAGGAATATGGATTTAGAGAAAATGGTAAAACAATTTAGACACAGGAACTAACATGCTAGATCGCATCATTTCATCACAAAAACATGATAGTGAATAAACCAGATTAGGATACATTAAAAAACGAGACATTAAATAAACCAACCAAGTTCATTTTGTCTAAGAAAAAAGAAACACCCAAGACATATATGGCGCCTAAAAAGACGCCTAGACCCCCTCTCCCTTCATCTCATCATGCCTCTTCTTCATATCATACAAGGTATAATTATGTGCCGTATACATATGAGAAGAAACCATTAATGCATACACGACATTCATTCCATGCATCACGCACTATG
Source organism: Eustoma russellianum (assembly GCA_036186865.1). Taxonomy (NCBI): domain Eukaryota; kingdom Viridiplantae; phylum Streptophyta; class Magnoliopsida; order Gentianales; family Gentianaceae; genus Eustoma; species Eustoma russellianum. The sequence goes on from AP025054.1 coordinate 22,589,091, forward strand.
CACACAAACACAAGAACATATCAAAAACGACAACCATACAACATGCATAAACGAATACTCGGCCAAAGGCCAAATATATTCTCACCTCATGTCTACTATGTTGCTTCTTCATCTACATTCTCACCATTTTCTAGACCGAGAAAGATCACCCAAGTATGGGTACCGAAAAGTACTTTTACAAAGAGGTGAATAACTAACTCGTAAGGACCCAAAATAAAAGGGTACCTAAATTGTTGTTGTACATTGCAGGGAACCCATACATCTAAGGCACATCAATCAAGTGGTTCCTTGGCAGTGGTTGCTCGAGGCACATGACGGGTGACCCGAGCTTGTTCTCAAAGTTGAAGAAGGTTACAAAAGGTGGATCAGTTACCTTTGGAGGCAACAATGAAGGAAGAATCATTGGAAAAGGTACAATCAGAAGCCCAAGTACGCTTCAAATCTCCAACGTCTTCTTGGTAAGTAATCTATCCTATAATCTACTTAGCATCTCACTGTTTATTGACAACGGTTTTGATGTTTGTTTCACTCATCTATATTGCAACATAATAAATAAAAATGGAGAAACGATATTAAAAGGAAAAAAGGAAAGGAAATATTTTTATGCTTTCTATGGATGACATGTTAGACGCTAAGGTTAAGTGTTTATGTCAAATGAACCTAATGTTAATTTGTGGCATAGGCGATTAGGACACATTGGCATCTCAACGCTTGAAAAACTTCAACGAAAGAACCTAATACGAGGATTGCCTAAACTTGATTTAGACAACTTTCAGTTGTGTGAATCTTACATTAAAGGCAAACAAACACGCGAGTCACTTAAACCCAAAAATGAAATTAGCACGTCTAGAGTTTTAGAATTAATACACATTGATTTTTTTGGCCCTAGTCGTACTAAGAGTCTTGGTGGACGTCATTATGCATGTGTTACCGTTGATGATTTTTCTCGCTATAAATGGACTTTATTTCTTTCAAATAAAGATGATAGTGCCATTGAAATTGCGAAACTAATAAAACAACTTGAAAATGAATATGGTTTGAATGTGAAAAAGATTAGAAGCGATAGAGGCGGTGAATTTAAAAACAAGGACATGATTCCGTTTTGCGAAGAAAAAAGAATTAAACACGAGTTTTTGCCACCTAGAACACCATAATTAAATGGAGTAGTAGAAAGGAAGAATGTGACACTACAAGAAATTGCTAGAACCATGTTGTGTGAAAATAAGTTGCCTAGATTTCTGTGGGCGGAAGCCGTAGATTGTGCATGCTATATAGTTAATCGTTTGTCAACTAGAAAGAAAATAAATAAAACTCCTTATGAAATAGTAAATGATCGCATGCCTAAAATTGATTAATTTCGTGTGTTTGGTTGTAAATGCTTTGTTTTGAATACAAAAGATAATTTAGATAAATTTGAATCTAAATCAATTAAATGCATTTTTGTTGGATATTCTGTGAATTCTAAAGCATATAGATGTTATGATCCCATCACTAGACCAATTTTAGAATCTATTCATGTGAAGTTTAATGAATTTGGCGAAATTGAAAAAGATAAAGAAAATGACGATGATTTTGAACTAAAGCCCTTGTTAGATGATATGGAAGAAAGTGTAGTGCATGATGAATCCAACACACTAGAATGCATGAAAACTTAGAGCATAATCAACCAAGATGGCATAGGAATCACCCACATGACCTTATTATAGGCGATATAACTCAAGGTGTCTGACCACGTAGAAGAATAACTTCGGATGAAATAAACCAATTTCATGCTATGATATCTGAAATTGAACCTAAGAACGTTTTTGATGCTTTGAGTGATTCTTCTTGGATTGATGCTATGCATGATGAATTAAATCAATTCGTGAGAAATGATGTATGGGATTTAGTGCCACCACCACAAGATAAGACAATAATAGGCACGAAGTGGGTCTTTAGAAATAAAATGAATGAAGAAGGTAAAGTTGTTAAAAACAAGGCGAGACTTGTAGCACAAGGATATAATCAAGAAGAAGGAATCCACTACGACGAAACATTTGCACCCATAGCACGTTTAGAAGCCATACGACTATTACTTGCGATTGCTTGCATGAAAAGTTTTAAACTCTATCGAATGGACGTAAAAAGTGCATTTCTAAATGGTTTTATACAAGAAGAAGTATACGTGAAGCAACCACCCAGATTTGAAGATTTGAAATACCCTGATCACGTGTACAAATTAAAGAAGGCACTATATGGTTTAAATCAAGCACCTAGGGCTTGGTACGATCGTTTTGCTACTTTTCTTTTAGAAAATGGATTTAAAAGAAGCACCATAGCTAGCACCTTATTCTTGAAAAAAGATAAATCGGATTTACTAATCATTCAAATTTTATGTTGATGACATCATTTTTGGATCTACATCTCATAAACTTGTTGAAGAATTTGAAATTTGCATGAAATCCGAGTTTGAAATGTCTATGGTTGGTGAATTGAATTACTTTCTTGGCTTGCAAATTAAACAAACTAGTAAAGGTATTCACATAAGTCAAGTTAAATATATGAATAACATGATTAAAAAGTTCAATTTTGAGAACTTGAAACTATCCCCCACCCCCATGAGTGTCACCACTAAACTAGATAAAGACGAAAATGAAAAAGACTTTGATAATGCTATATATAGGTCTATAATTGGCTCTTTGCTTTATCTTACCGCAAGTAGACCCGATATCATGTTTAGTGTTTGTATGTGTGCACGTTTTCAAAGCCAACCTAAAGTGTCTCATTATAATGTTGTAAAAATAATATTTCGATAAATTAAGCACACCCCCACTTTAGGAATTTGGTATGATAAAAATTGTGACTTTGACTTGCATGCTTGTATCGATGCGGATTATGGTGGATGTAAAATAGATAGAAAAAGCACAAGTGGCACTTGTCAATTTATAGAAAATTCATTAATTTCTTGGTTTTCGAAAAAACAAAAAAGTGTGGCATTATCTACTACCAAAGCTGAATACATGACACTTGGTCTTTGCTGCACACAACTCTTATGGTTAAAACAACAACTTTCTGATTTTGGTATCACGGTACATCGCATTCCCATTTATTGTGATACTATGAGTGCTACTTTTCTAAGAACCCCGTACTACACTCTAAAGCAAAGCACATAGAAGTACGATATCACTTTCTTCGTGATCACGTGAAAAATGATGATATTGTTATAGATCATGTACGCACTGAAGCACAAGTAGCCGACATATTAACTAAGGCACTAAATCAAGCCAAAAACGAAAATTTACGCTCAAAATTAGGCATGATTTCTGCTGATTTGATATAGCTTGATATGTCTTTCGATCTTCTCATGCACTTTTGATTTTATTTCCAAAACAAAGGGGGAGAGAGAGTGCATGATTTAAGGGGGAGCGAGAGTAATTGATTGCAAAAATCAAGGGGGAGAGAATTCAAAATTTGAAATTTGAATTTGTGCACGATTGGAGGGGGAGCGATTAAATTTAAATCATGAACTAAGGTTATTTTGTAAATCATCAAAAGGGAGCGATTGTTGAGAAAAAAAGTTTGAGTGATTCACAAAATGCATGATTTAAATAACGTGTGTTAAAGAAATGCATGGCACAAACTTGACACGTTTGTGCGACAAACTTGTCTTATATACTTCATATATAATGTTGCCGTACTAACAAGCCATGAAGCTTTAAAGCTTACATCAAATGGCAAACATTAGTTGCGTTTAAACTATTTTCATTTGCCACCATTAATGAACTAAACTTGTTCATTAAGTGAAGTACTTACTTAAATGAACTAAGTAGTTCATTAAATGGAGATATATTTGGAGAAGGCATGATGGCAACAAACATGGAAATGGAAAGTCTCCTCTCCTTATAATTCACACACACACACATATATATATATATATATATATATATATATATATATATATATTCAGATTGTTTTAAAAAGGGCACAATACACATATATTCCAACGTACTACCGGCACGTTATATATATTACGAACGTACGTCAACGTCACACCACTATACTTACCTCATATTTATGAGTATATTCAGGTCTTATATCATATGATATACTTCATGGTGATGACAAAATTATAACGACGCGTTACAAGGTTATAAACTAAAAATTTTCGTATCGGGTGACTACTGAAACTTTGCTAACGTGTCACGTACTTACGATATATAGATCGCCAGACCCTATAATCCAAAAATGGCCACAAATTTCGTGGTCAACATGATACACTCAGCCATAAAATTATTCCATGTTGGCACACACAAATCACTCCCAATTAAGGCCAAATTGTGGAGATTCCAAATTCAATTTTTAAGCACATAGGGCGCCTAATATAGTAAGAAATTAGAGCTGAATATTTAATTTATTTTATGTATATTATGTGTGACATAATATATATAACATGTGCAAAAAGTTTGAATTTAATCAGAGAAAAATCGCGTAATCGACAAAAGTCGAAAATTCGGTTTTCTACGAACATAACATATAGAACGTTTTTGGCATGACATGTAGCATGTATCTAGAAACTTTTTACATATTCAATACATATTAAAGTTTTCTAGAATATTCAAATTAGGGCTGATGGGAATATACCATACATATGTAATTTTTGTGCACTATTTTACAAAGTTTACAAAAATAAAATTCAACACATGTTGGAGACTATGTACACGTCTAATGCAGCCTTGGTGGAGCTTATGTGGAGCTTAGTTGGCATCTTGATTGGTGGAGAATAAGCCACACAATGTTAGCGACATATTGGAGGAAGCTACACAAGGTAACATTTCAAGCTTTCTAGCAAAAGAAACACATGTTGAAAATTCAGCATGTGCGAATAAGAGCTGGCCGATTTTTGGCCTTAATAGAGATCAAATTGGCTTCCAAATTTGTGGGGATTAATTGTATAATATTTGGCAATGTTTTGAACTTAATTTGGCACATGTTTTTCATTTTATTCTCAGATTTTTTTCAGCCACTAAGTGATGACAAAACTCATCCAATCAAGGAGTGCCAAGTAAGCAAGGCCAAGACAATCATCCAACCAAGTTGTGCCAAGTAAGCAAGATAGTGTTGTATCTATACAAGGCATTCTTCCAAGGACATAAAAGATAATTCTCAAGGTGAGGCGGCGGCCAAGTCTTGATAAAAGGACGAGAAGAGAGCACTCAAATGCAAGACAAGTCTCATAATTTCCAAAGTGCAAAAGACTCCACTCTTTTCTTCCACATTTCTTTCTTCTCCTGCTCTCTCAAGCCTACTGTACTCATATTCAAACATATTAAATAGGCTTTGTTCATACCACCATACACGCCTCATTGTTGTAAAAGATTGATCAAGGTGTGATCAAACCTTCATCCGCTCGGTGGTGGTGTTCGTGATCGTTGTGATTGATTGTATCGTTTGTTAAGGGTTGGAGTTGGTGTGTAACTCCAGCAACCCTTGTGGTAAGGTGTTAATTTTGTTTAGTGATAACCGAAGAAGGTGTCCGCGAAGACTAGAGTAGGTTGATTTAACCGAACCAGTATAAAATTCCTTGTGTTCTTTACTTTCAGTTTCCAGTTTTTGCATCAGTTTCATTGCAACAGTAAAAATAGCAAATGTTTTTTCAAAATCATCAAAATTTTCAGAAACATATCCAAAGGTCTTAGTTTTCATTTGGCACAAGTTTCACCTCATTTGGAAAAGTATAAGTCAGTCAAACGTTAATAATTCTGAGACTAGTGCAATCTGATTTTCAGACTTGCAAAGGTTGAGAATATCAACGTATTTGACATACTTACCACAGGAATTTTGAAAAACTATTTCAATCCTTTAAATTACATATCATAAGGGTCATTCCATAAACTTTTCAGATCATTTGAAGTTGTAAATTAATAGGAATAAATTTTTCATTTTGAAGAACACTTTCTGGCAGATTTACACAATCTTAGTAAACACGGTTTTTCAAGGCCTTATACTTTGGATTTTCATCTGAAATTTTTATGACACATGCATAACATCTGAAAGTACTTTGTCACCAAATGTCACGATTTTTTGAGGTCTAGAACCTGGTCATTCAATTAATCCAAAACAGGGCTTGAAAACAGAAACTCTTTTCAGAAGTAAGGTTTTTGGTTTAAAAGTTTTTAAAAACCAAATTTTCCGCACTCACTATTCAACCCCCTCCCTTCTAGTTTTGTTATACAGGTCCTACAGATGGCAGTCATGTATCTCCCAAGTGTATGGAATCTCTGAGATTACTAGTCTACAGTCATGTGCCCCTGTGTCAGGAGCTGGAACTCCGTCATCCTCTTACGAATGGCACTCTCAGGAACGTAGTGCCTCTGATACTCCTCCCAAAACTGGGTCTATGTCTGCGGCGCAGTCCGTCTGCGTACCACACCATTGCTCTGCATCGCCCTCCAAGAATGGTACCACCACATCCACCTTCAGGCCATCAGGGACTGTAGCAACCTCAACTCAAACACATTCTTGAGCCACAACTCTGCCTCCTCTAGGCGGGTGGTACCCCTGACCATAGGTATGTGGGAGTTCTGCATCTCCCGGTGAAAAAATCGAAGCCCCTAGGGTGGCGGTGGTGGTGGCTGCTGCTGCTGCTGTAGGTGAGCCATCTGTATCTGCTGCTGGGCCACCAATGTAGTCATCGTGGCCAAATTATCTGCAAGGACCTGAGGAATGGTCCCTGACCCTGCTGATCGTCACCATCGTGTCCTCTGTTTCCAGCTGGCGACTCACGTCGTGGAGGCATTTTCTGTAATTCAAGTTCATAAGGTGAAATCAGATTAGTCAATAGCAAATTGAAAGGTTGAACGCTGATAAATCAGTAATTAGACAACTAAAGCTCACCATTGGCACACACCTCCTGTAACCCGATCATAGCCTAAGTCTAAAATCTTATCTTAAGTCTACTTTGTTTATTAGGGGTAAAATTGTCACTTTATTAAAGATCGTAACTTATGTCTAGTGATCTAGTTAATCCTGTGTTTCCTAGGCAGATCTGAAGCCTCAACTCTGATACCACCTGTAGCGTCCCACTCCCGAGCCCTAGCCTCGGGAACAACACACCCGCTGTATCTCGCTAAGGAGAATACAAGGCGTCAAATCAATCCCTTACATGTCAGAAATGACGTAGAAATTTTTCTCACAGAAACGTAATTCATAACTTAAATTTAAACTCAAATAATCGTCATTACAATCCTGAATAAAAATTCTGATAATAAAAGTACTAAGAATTCCGTGAAAATCCTCAAATGGTAAATAAGAAACAATCAGCTGTAGAGTCCCCTCGTATCCTAGATGCAGCTATCAACCAGCTCACTTAGCTATGTCGTCACGTCTTCAACAAAGATGTGCTCGTAGTCCTCATCTGGCTCACCTGGAAAGTAGGGGTGAGTGACAGAAAATCACCCAGTAGATGTCTGCCTTAAACCAATACAAAACGTGCATATCGGAATGATAAAACCACATAGCACATAAATATGATACAACATGCATAAAATAAAGTAAATACAGTAAGTAAAGCACTCCACATAAAAATGCGCAACTACGTGATACATGCTCCATCCACGTGTCACGTGCAACAAGAATCATGTCACACAATATGTCTCTAGACCTATATACAATACATGATCTCGGGATTGACTGGATGCCTGTAGCCCGTACACTACAATCCACCCAGACTGCTGTCCGTGGCCCGTACACCACGATCCATCCTGACCGTTGCCCATGGCCCGTACACCATGATCCACCATAACCGAGTGCCCATGGCCCGTACACCATGATCCATCTCACTCGAGCGTCTGAGACCCGTACATCTCAACCCACTCCAAATGCAAACGCACGTGTCATGAATGCAATAACAAAGTCGTTTGGGGCCCGTTTGTCCATCCTCACCATCTCTAACACTCAATAGTTGGTTTTGTAAATTTTTCGAATATTGGAAAGTGATAATTTATCATCACCCTTATTTTTTCTTAGCTTGTATTAATTTTCTAAAATTTTCTACTAATTTTTCCTATTTTTCCCTTATTTAATTCTATTTATTATCAATTAATTTTAATTATTTACCTTTACCAAAATTCAAAAATTAAGTGGAAATAATTTAATTTTTAAGCTTTTATATTTTCTGGAATTTATTTAGAATTTTCTGGTATTTAATTATATTTTCTTGAATTTAAAAATGATTTATTTATTACTTTATAATTTCCACAATATATAAATTAATTAGTTTTCAAATTTATTTATTTATTATTCTTTTTCTTTCCTCAGCAATTCCGACCCGCCATCTTTTACCCCTGTCCCGATCCGCCATTCGGCACTGGCCCAGCCGGCCAGCTGCCACCTTTCTTTTTTTTAATTAACTATAGTTATTGGGTCGGCCTGCTGCAGGTCTGGTTCACTGGCCATCCGGCCCAGCCCGCCAGCCCGCCTGTTACCGCATGAAACCTTTTATATATATATATATATATATATATATATATATATATATATATATATATATATATATATATATATATATATATATCAAGGAGCTAACTGGGTCAGGCCCTGCATCCACAACCAGCCGTCCTGTTAGCCAGACTGGTCTGCGCGCTGACAGGCCGGCCTACCCCCATTATTTTGTTTTTTATTATCGGTTTTCACCAGTGGCAACGCGTGCAAGCCCACGCGCGGCCTCACTTGCTGCGCGTGAGGCACACGCCCCGCCACTGAAACCCGTTTTTTGATTCCAACCCTCATTTTCTCCTATTTTCAGTCTATGGGAACCTATTCTAAGGTCAAAACAAAATTATAAAAAGATTAAATCTAAACAATTTTACCGTTTTTATTCTAAGTTCAACTCCATTCCATCAATTCGACATATATAAATCTTAAATAAACCCACACACATCAAAATATCATGCCTTTCATCAAATACAATGATCACGCCATCATACACATAAATAACACAACTAAACACGCAATATATGCATTAAGGTATGTTTTCTTTGTATCCATTTGAAGGGGGAAAAGGCACCTACCTCTCTAATGAAGAATTTCCTAAGCACGATGGTTGAGATTTGAGTTTGATGTGCCTAGCCTCCCTTCTCCTTTCTCTTTTCTCTCTTTTTTTTCTTCTCCTCTTCTGCGTGCTCTCTGCCTCACGTTTTTGCTCCCCTTTTTTGATTTTTTTGTTGCTGCCTTTGTTGTAGGGGGAAAAAGGGGGGAACGGCTGATTAAATTTGGGCGGGGGTGGATTGTTAGGGATAGGAGAGTGATTAGTGGGGGTTTTTGGGTAGTTTATGGATAGGGTAGATTTTGGATAGGCTGTAAATTTATTCAAATTAATTTGACCTTTTTCTTTTCTCTTTTTTTTAACCTTTACGGTTAAAACACTAGATCTGACTATTGTGTTTATTGAAGAATTAGTTGACATAGTAGTAGTCTAGATCTGATTATTGTGTTCAATGAAGAATTTAGCTGGTCTATACATACATGTTGCAATTTATTGGCCAATGGTAGTTTGTCTTCTTAAATCTTCACCATGCAACTTGTGTGTTGGAATATGAAGTGTTTTCATGAAATTAAAAGAAGTTTGAAAAAGGTTGAAACGGTATTTTATACTTTTGAAATAAATCAAAAATAGAAAACATACTGTAAGACATCGATCGTTTTTATATATTGATCTATGTATACTTTAGTCTCTAAACTTCAAACATAGACGATAGTTGTCGGAAATGTGAAAAAACTGAAAACACACTGTAAGACAACGATCTCTTAGGTTGAGGCACATCGATCGATCGATGTATACATCACTTTCTCAAAGAAGAGATATCAATCGATCGATATAGGTAAGGTACAAACCTGAAATCACACTATCCAACTTCGATCTCTCAGCATGAAGACATCGATCGATTGATATACATCATTGTCTAAAATTTGAGTCATAGATTGATCGATATAGCCTAGAATTCAAAATTTTCGTAGCCGTTATAACAAATCAAAGAAACATTTAAAGTGTATTATCTCTACAATTCTACTCAAATTGATTTTGGACTTTCTTCTAACATCTATAATGATTTCTTTACTATTGTAAACATATTTAAGAATCTCTAGAGTGGCTATGGATTAATCAAGTACATGGTGGTTGAAAACTATTTCGACATCTTCTAAACAATTCATGAAGTTGAAGACTTTATGGAGGCTGCAAAAATGTGGCTCACACTCTGTATATATTGAAGAAGTTAAGATGATACAGCGACACACTTTTGTTCTCTTCATATTTCGTTCTCTATTGTTGTAAAAAGCCCTCAAAGGTGCAAAAATGCTTAAAGCTCATTAAGCTCTTTTTGTTTTTTTTCTCTTGTTGTATTATGAGAGTAGAAGTCTAACACAAGAGGAAGTAAACATATTTGATCTATTGTTTATGATTTAGACTTATTTGAAAATGTAATTTCACTACTTTCCAAAACCTATTTGGTAAAAGTTCTTCGGTAGAACTTTGTTGAAGTTGTGAAGAAGCAATAAGTGGTTCTTGTTTGTAGCCGTTGTTGTTGATGTTGCACAAAGCATTTGTGCAATAAGTTGCTATTGTTGTAGTTGATGTTGCACAAAGCATTTGTGCAATAAGTTGTTGTTGTCGTAGTTGTTGCTTGCATTGATTGTTAGTGTAGTAGTTGTTGTTGTTCTTGTTTCTTGTTGAATGTAATAAAAGAGTCGTTGAAAATCCACTTTGAAAACCAAATGATAGTGGAGTAGAATTAAGGAGATTCGAACTACTCTAAATTGTATGTCACAAATTCATTATCTCTCAACTTCTTTTTTCTTATTTTTGATACATTGAGTGTTCGTGTGAGCTCAATCCAGAAAACATGAAAATTGTCTAATACTTTATTTATACCTCTAAAATGATTGTCACAAACCTAAAATTATACATGAGTATATGTGTTATGCCCCGCACCCTCCGTAGAATAATTAAAAGATAAAAAGAAATTAAATGAGATTGATGACGGCCAACGGTAATGAATTAAGAATTAAGTATTAGGATTAATTGGAATTTAATGAAAGGATTAAATATAGAATTAATTAGTATTTAATTTTAGAATTAAATAATAGAATTAATCCTTTAAGATAAATAAGAAAATATGATATAATTTAGAAACTCTAAATTTTCCCCTATCCATATAAAAACTGACGAGCGTCAGTTTTCCCTCCTCCCTCACAATAGACGTCGCCTTCCATTCCCCAAACCCTAGCCGTTCTCTTCAAGGAGTAGGAGAGGAAGACATCCTCCAGGAATTGGTCCAACCTTCGTTCGTTTTCTAATCTGTTTTCGAGTAATCAAAGGCAAGTAGCTTTCTTATAAGTTCTTACGTTTTGCGAAAAAAGAAAAAGGCCTACTTTTGATATTAAAATTAGATCACCATGCAGTAGTTTCTTTCCGTGAACCTATGTGTGACTTATGTGTTGTGGTTTTGAGATATGGCCATTATATGTTGAAAAATCGTTCGTTGTTGTTGTTATTTATGTGAAATCATGTAAATCTCAATCTCTTGAACCCTACTTTGTTGAATATGGCGGTTGAAGGGAAGGGAGAGTGAAAAGATTAGATTTTTGGGGTTGATTTGATGAATACTTTGAGGGCTAGGCTTGAATCCATGAATCGTATGTTAAAGGTGTTGTCTTGGGTGAATTAAGGATGGATTGATAGTGGGAAATAGGCTTGGAATGGTTTGGAAGGAAGTTGGGATCAAATTGGGGGTGTTTTCTGCAGTTTATGCAGAAAACTGCAAAATGGGATTCTGGAACGGGGACGTCGATCGATCGACGTCAGGGTATGACGTACGTCGATCGATCGACGTATAGGAAGTGAGGGGATGACGTATTCCAGATGTATGTAGATCGATCGATGTAGGTTGAATGAGAGATCGATGTGCCTCAGATTGACATCGATCGATCGACGTGGGTTGAGTTAGAGTTTGACGTCCCTCAGATAGATCGACGTCAGGGTATGACGTACGTCGATCGATCGACGTTAGGGTATGACGTGTTGCAGTTTTGTGGGAAAATAAGGGAAGAAAGAGGGAAGCTAGGAGACTCTTTTGGGTGACCTTAGAGACTTGTTAGGGCCTGATTGAGGTTAGTCTAAGTCTTAGGAACATGACGTAAGATGGTGAATCAAATTTGGAGAAGTTGAAGGGTATTCGAATCTGATTTCAACGTGAATGACCTAAGGGGGTTAGGAAATGAATGTATGAGGTCTTACAGAGCTCAATGGAGGAATGTGAGGGTTCTCACATTAGTCTTTGAGTTTTAGAATAAATGTTAAGTGTTGATGACCTAGCTTGAAGCATAAGATGGAATGTGAAAGTGAGGGGAATCTTGTGTGATTGATTGATATTGAATGTGACTTGAATTGTGTGAACGAAAAATGTGATTGAAATGAGAAGTCTTGCATCATGGCACTTGCATCTGCATAATGTTTTAAAAAGAGCTGTGCTTCGGCACAGGGCATAAAGTTTGCGAAATTGACTGTAACGTTACACGGGATGGAAATGTAAGCCGTGGTGCGTTACAGGGTATAAAGTTGACTGTGATGTTACACGGGATGGAAATATAAGCCATGGTGCATTACAGGGTATAAAGTTGGCTGTAATGTTACACGGGATGGAAATGTAAGCCGTGGTGCGTTACAGGGTATAAAGTTGACTGTAATGTTACACGGGATGCAAATATAAGCCGTGGTGCATTACAGGGTATAAAGTTAAGTGACCGGACATTGTGACATGCATTGCACTGTTTTGAAAAGAAATTGTCCATGCATTTATGACGATGTAGTGTAGTGCATATTTTGTCGTGCATCACGCGAGTCAGTACGGTACGACTGCTAAGTGTCTTGATTCTTAGTTAATTGTTGAATGTTGTGAATTGCTGCTCTTATGTTCTTGTACTGTTAAACCTATACGCTTGAAAGTATACAAGACATGTGCCCCATTACCCCTTGAATTATATATTACTCATGTCTTGCCATGTGTTGATCCCGTACGTCTTATAAGCGGGTTACTTGCTAGCGTTTTTGCTAAGGGTACTACCTTTATTTTGCAGATGAGCCTAGCTATGACATGATCTTCATAGAGGACGACGGCGAGTGGGCCGAATGGGACGCTTAGTATCTTAATGGGAGATAGTTGATACTATTGCTGGATATTTCAGTTTATTTCATTCATTTGAGGATTTAGTTGGTTACGAACATAAACACTCTTCCGATACTTTATTACACTTTGATGTACGAATTTGATGACTTAGATTTTACTTGGCACGTGTCTCCGTGCTTATCCTCTTACGTCATTGATGATGTGTATCCGAGAATGAGACGTCTTGTAGTCTTCTCAATAAGCTACGACAGGTGCACTGATTCGGATTCCGCTGTCCGGGGTCGGGGCACTACAGGTGGTATCAGAGCCTAGGCTTCAGATCTACCTCGGAAACCTAGGCTATGTCATGTAGAGTCTTAAGTTATGATTTTGACCCTAAGTTGAGCTTTAGGTCTAAGTATGAAATTCTAGATATAAGTTTGATTGGAATGGGTGTGTGCGAGCGCGATAAAATTTAATCAACAAATGCTATTTTATTTTAGTGTACGAAATCCACCTGTACAACGCATATGGTCCTTCAGTGTTTACTTTTGGAAATTGTTGAATGCTAATAAGCGTTGATTTTGCAGAAAATGCCTCCCAGAAGAGATAACCAAGGAAACGGTGGCAATGGGAACGAGAATCCTCCACCACCACCCGTGCTAGTACCACAAGCACTGATAGACGCTATCACAGTGATAGCGCAAGGAGTTGCCCAGCAGCAACAGCAACCTCCTCCCCCTCCGCCCCCTCAGCAAGGTATTAGGTACTATATAGGGGAGATGCGGAAGATGCATGCCCCCAACTTTGAAGGGACCACTGACCCAGAGGTGGCTGGGTTCTGGCTAGTGGAAAAGTGCTTTAGACTAGTGTAAGTGCCAGAAGAACTGAAGGTGGATGTGGCCACCCCGTTGTTGATTGGCAGATCCAATGCATGGTGGAACGGTATTCTGCCAAAGATGACTCCTCCTATTCAGTGGAGACAGTTCGTTCAGGCCTACAAAGACTACTATGTGCCTGAAACTGCCATTTTGGAGAAGATGAGGCAGTTCGACAAATTTGAACAGGGGAGGATGTCCGTCTCGGATTATGCGGATAGATTCCACGCCTTGGGGAAATTCACACCCATGGTGTTGGAAAACAACAAAATGAAAATGCTGAAGTTTGAGGAAGGTCTGAACCCCCGCATACGGACGGCTATAACGGGGTCTAGTTTGAAAACTTTTGAAGAAATGTTGGATGCATGTTACCGCGTGGAGAGTGACATGCATAGGTCACAGCCTAGAGAGGCTCGTGACGAGTCGAGCAAGAGGCCAAGGGAAGAGAAAAGTGGTGGTAGACCCGGACGTTGGGTCAAGATTCCTAGAAAGGGGCAGGCAGGGCCAGCTCAGAGGGCACCCCAACAGAATCAGTCCGATCGTCAAGCACCCGCAGTATGCCCACACTGCCAGAAGGGACATGTGGATGAATGTTGGAAGAAATCAGAAGCATGTTTCAAGTGTGGGAAGACGGACCATAGGATCAGAGATTGCCCCGAGTGGAACCCAAAGCCTCAAGTAGAAGCAGGGCCGGCTCAGCAACAGAGAGGCAGGCCCAACGCGAGAGTCCACGCGATGATGGATGCTAAAGTCCAGGAGGACACTGACGTTGTGACAGATACGACTTAAGTTAAATAATAGTTGCTTAAGTTGAATTTTAATCTTTTAAGTTGGTGATTAAATGTGTTTTATGTGAAAACCTCTATGTGCTACACTCTTGTGATTAGGTGTGATCCTAGTTAACAAAGTACCTGCGAACGTATTGTTTGATAGCGGAGCAAGCCACTCCTTCATTTCTAAGCGATTCGCCAAAAGACTCGACTGTCTACTTGAATGGCTCGAAACCCCTTTCAGGATGCAGGCAGCAGGCGAACAAGTGCTGGTTTCCCACCACCAGTACAAAGATTGTGAGATGGAATTGGATGGAAAGGTGTTTTTGGTGACTTTAGTTCCAATTCAGATGAGGAATTTTGATGTGATATTGGGCATGGACTGGCTGACTAGGAATCATGCCAATATCGATTGTAAACTTAAGCAAGTAACCGTTAAGGACCCTGAGATGAATGAAATAACGGTTCAAGGAAACGTGAAGTTAACAAAAGCTCCAAAGAAGATATACTTGACGGCGATTAAGGCTTTTAAAGCTTTGCAAAAAGGAGCCGAGGGGTTCATGGTGTATACAGTAGATGCTAAGCAAGAAGTTCCCTCCATAGATCAGATTCCGGTAATCAATGAATTCAAGGACGTATTTTCGGACGATTTGCTGGGAGTTCCGCCATCGAGAGAAGTGGAGTTTGAGATTAACTTGATTCCTGGAGCTGAACCTATATCTAAGACACCTTACAAAATGGCTCCAGCAGAACTTAAGGAGCTTAAAGGACAACTTCAAGAGTTGTTAGACAAGAAGTTAATTCGCCCCAGCGTATCGCCTTGGGGAGCTCCAGTATTATTTGTAAAGAATAAAGATGACAGTATGAGGCTTTGTATTGATTACCGAGAATTGAATAAGATCAACATCAAGAACAAATATCCTCTGCCAAGGATAGAGGATTTATTTGATCAACTAAAGGGAGCCCGATGGTTTTCGAAGATTGATCTTCGTTAGGGGTATCATCAGCTGCTTGTGAAAGCGGGAGATGTAACTAAGACCGCTTTCCGGACTCGATACGGGCATTATGAATTTTTGGTGATGCCTTTTAGATTAACTAATGCTCCAGCGGCCTTTATGGACTTGATGAACACCGTATTTCGAGAGCAGTTGGACCAATTCGTGGTGGTGTTCATCGATGACATTCTAGTCTACTCTCCCGACGAGCAAGCCCATGCTGAACACTTAAGGGTAGTGTTGCAAATTTTGAGGCAACAAAAGTTTTATGCCAAATTCAGCAAGTGTGAATTCTGGCTAAGAAGTGTAGCCTTACTCGGTCACGTGATTTCGGAAGAGGGGATTTCTGTGGACCCCAAAAAGATAGAAGCCATCACTGAATGGCCAAGACCCACAAACGTGACTGAAGTCAGAAGCTTCCTAGGCTTGGCAGGCTATTATAGGAAGTTTGTCGAGGGATTCTCTATCATAGCAGTTCCATTGAGCCGACTTACGCAGAAGAAAACTAAGTTCGAGTGGATTGCTGAATGCGAACAGAGCTTTACTGAGCTCAAGAAGAGATTAACCACAGCTCCGGTGTTGGCACAACCCTCTGGCACCGACGGTTTTGTGATTTATAGTGATGCGTCCAAGAATGGACTAGGTATGTACATCATTACAATAAATGCATTGTATATACGTATGCTAGTCTTGAACTAACTTTCTGTTTATAGGTTGCATCTTGATGCAAAATGAACGTGTCATCTCGTACGCGTCAAGACAATTAAAACCATATGAGCAGAACTACCCGACACACGACTTGGAGCTCGCAGCTATGGTATTTGCTCTTAAGATCTGGAGGCACTACTTATATGGAGAGAAATGTGCCGTATTCACGGATCATAAGAGTTTGAAGTACCTATTCTCGCAGAAAGAGCTAAATATGCGACAGAGAAGATGGTTGTAGTTACTTAAGGATTATGACTTAACCATCAACTATCATCCGGGTAAAGCAAATAGAGTGGCAGACGCATTGAGCAGAAAGTCTAGTCACGCTAGACAGTCCCTGTTGGAAAGAGAGATCGAGGAGTTCGGTCTCGAAGTGGTGGATTCAGTAGCGAATGTTCTTACAGCTTTGTCTATCAGCCAAGACTTGGTAGACAGAATCAAAGAAGCACAGTATGATGACCCAGCACTGAGAGAAATCCGCGACAAATCGTCTACGGGACCTGTAAAAGATTTCCAGTTGCGAGGAGATGGAAGTCTATGTTTTCAGAATCGGTTATGCATGCCAGGTAAAGAAGAACTTCGAGGGGAATTGCTCCAAGAAGCGCATAACTCGAGAATGTCTATCCACCCCGGGAGCACAAAAATGTACAAGGATCTCAAAAGGAATTATTGGTGGATAGGGATGAAAAGATCCATAGCGGAGTATGTTGAAAGATGTTTGGTGTGCCAACAAGTTAAAGCAGAACACCAATGACCTGGTGGTTTGATGATGCCACTAGAAATTCCAGAATCGAAGTGGGAGCACGTGACTATGGACTTCGTGATGGGATTACCCAAAACTAGAACTGGTAATGAAATGATTTGGGTAATTGTGGATCGCTTGACAAAGACAGCTCATTTCATAGCTATGCCACATGGTACATCTTATGAGAAACTATCCAACATATATGTGGATAACATTGTGAGCTTGCATGGAGTCCCCGTCAGTATTGTATCGGACCGTGATCCCAAGTTCACTTCTAAGTTTTGGAGGGCATTTCAGAAAGCAATGGGCACCGAGCTAAGAATGAGTACCGCGTATCACCCTCAAACGGATGGACAATCCGAGAGAACCATCCAAACCTTGGAGGACATGTTGAGAGCATGCGCCTTGGATTTCAAAGGAAACTGGGATAGCATGCTGAAGTTGATGGAGTTTTCCTACAATAATAGCTATCACAACACAATCGGCATGGCTCCATTTGAAGCATTATACGGACGTAAGTGCAGGTCCCCAGTTTGTTGGGACGAAGTTGGAGAAAAGACAATCACTGCACCAGAATTGGTGGAACAAACAGTTGAAAAAGTGAAAGTGATAAGAGAGAGGCTAAGGGTGGCTCAAGATCGCAGTAAGAGTTAGGCCGATGCTAAAAGACGACCCTTGGAGTTTGAGAAGGACGAGAAGGTCTATCTACGAGTCTCACCTACTAAGGGAGTTGCGAGATTTGGGATGAAAGGTAAGCTGAGCCCTCGATATATTGGTCCATACGAGGTGCTTGGTAAAGTTGGTGAAAGAGCATACAGATTAGCCTTGTCTCTGAGCTTGTCCCAAGTCCATAACGTATTTCATGTATCTCAACTAAGGAAATACGTATCGGACCCGGGTCATATCCTTGAAGCTCAACCGTTGGATGTTAAAGAAGATGTCTCATATGAAGAACATCCAATGAAGATTGTGGATAGGAAAGACCAAGTCTTGCGCAGACGTGTAATCCCGTATGTCAAGGTTCAGTGGAGTAACCATACGGAACGTGAAGCCACGTGGGAGCTTGTGGAGCAAATGAAGGAGCTATACCCACACCTCTTCCAATAAGGTACGTCAGTTTCGAGGATGAAACTTTTTGTAAGGGGGGTGGAATGTTATGCCCCGCACCCTTCGTAGAATAATTAAAAGATAAAAAGAAATTAAATGAGATTGATGACGGTCAACGGTAATGAATTAAGAATTAAGTATTAGGATTAATTGGAATTTAATGAAAGGATTAAATATAGAATTAATTAGTATTTAATTTTAGAATTAAATAATAGAATTAATCCTTTAAGATAAATAAGAAAATATGATATAATTTAGAAACTCTAAATTTTCCCCTGTCTATATAAAAACTGACGAGCGTCAGTTTTCCCTCCTCCCTCACAATAGACGTCGCCTTCCATTCCCCAAACCCTAACCGTTCTCTTCAAGGAGAAGGAGAGGAAGACATCCTCCAGGAATTGGTCCAACCTTCGTTCGTTTTCTAATCTGTTTTCGAGTAATCAAAGGCAAGTAGCTTTCTTATAAGTTCTTACGTTTTGCGAAAAAAAGAAAAAGGCCTACTTTTGATATTAAAATTGGATCACCATGCAATAGTTTCTTTTCGTGAACCTATGTGTGACTTATGTGTTGTGGTTTTGAGATTTGGCCATTATATGTTGAAAAATCGTTCGTTGTTGTTGTTGTTTATGTGAAATCATGTAAATCTCAATCCCTTGAACCCTACTTTGTTGATAATGGCGGTTGAAGGGAAGGGAGAGTGAAAAGATTAGATTTTTGGGCTTGATTTGATGAATACTTTGAAGGCTAGGCTTGAATCCCTGAATCGTATGTTAAAGGTGTTGTCTTGGGTGAATTAAGGATGGATTGATAGTGGGAAATAGGCTTGGAATGGTTTGGAAGGAAGTTGGGATCGAATTGGGGGTGTTTTCTACAGTTTCTGCAGAAAACTGCAAAATGGGATTCTGGAACGGGGACGTCGATCGATCGACGTCAGGGTATGACGTACGTCGATCGATTGACGTATAACAAGTGAGGGGATGACGTATTCCAGATGTATATAGATCGATGGACGTAGGTTGAATGAGAGATCGATGTGCCTCAGATGGACATAGATCGATCGACGTGGGTTGAGTGAGAGTTTGACGTCCCTCAGATGGACGTAGATCGATCGACGTCAGGGTATGACGTACGTCGATCGATCGACGTTAGGGTATGACGTGTTGCAGTTTTGTGGGAAAATAAGGGAAGAAAGAGGGAAGCTAGGAGACCCTTTTGGGTGACCTTAGAGACTTCTTAGGGCCTGATTGAGGTTAGTCTAAGTCTTGGGAACATGACGTAAGATGGTGAATCAAATTTGGAGAAGTTGAAGGGTATTCGAATCTGATTTCAACGTGAATGACCTAAGGGGGTTAGGAAATGAATGTATGAGGTCTTACAGAGCTCAATGGAGGAATGTGAGGGTTCTCACATTAGTCTTTGAGTTTTAGAATAAATGTTAAGTGTTGATGACCTAGCTTGAAGCATAATCTCAAATGTGTAAGTGATGGGAATCTTGTGTGATTGATTGATATTGAATGTGACTTGAATTGTGTGAACGAAAAATATGATTGAAATGAGAAGTCTTGCATCATGGCACTTGCATCTGCATAATGTTTTGAAAAGAGCTGTGCTTCGGCACAGGGCATAAAGTTTGCAAAATTGACTGTAACATTACACGGGATGGAAATGTAAGCCGTGGTGCGTTACAGGGTATAAAGTTGACTGTAATGTTACACGGGATGGAAATATAAGCCGTGGTGCATTACACGGTATAAAATTGGCTGTAACGTTACACAGGATGGAAATGTAAGCCGTGGTGCGTTACAGGGTATAAAGTTGACTGTAATGTTACACGGGATGGAAATATAAGCCGTGGTGCATTACAGGGTATAAAGTTAAGTGACCGGACATTGTGACATGCATTGCACTGTTTTGAAAAGAAATTGTCCATGCATTTATGACGGTGTAGTGTAGTGCGTATTTTGTCATGCATCACGCGAGTCAGTACGGTACGACTGCTAAGTGTCTTGATTCTTAGTTAATTGTTGAATGTTGTGAATTGCTGCTCTTATGTTCTTGTACGGTTAAACCTATACGCTTGAAAGTATACAAGACATGTGCCCCATTACCCCTTGAATTATATATTACTCATGTCTTGCCATGTGTTGATCCGTACGTCTTATAAGCGGGTTACTTGCTAGCGTTTTCGCTAAGGGTACTACCTTTATTTTGCAGATGAGCCTAGCTATGACATGATCTTCATAGAGGACGACGGCGAGTGGGCCGAATGGGACGCTTAGTATCTTAATGGGAGATAGTTGATACTATTGCTGGATATTTCAGTTTATTTCATTCATTTGAGGATTTAGTTGGTTACGAACATAAACACTCTTCCGATACTTTATTACACTTTGATGTACGAATTTGATGACTTAGATTTTACTTGGCACATGTCTCCGTGCTTATCCTCTTACGTCATTGATGATGTATATCCGAGAATGAGACGTCTTGTAGTCTTCTTAATAAGCTACGACGGGTGCACCGGTTCGGATTCCGCTGTCCGGGTCGGGGCTACAATAGCATCTCTATTTATATCTTTTGGGATGGAGGTATTGTTTGCCTACCTCTTACATTCTCCAAATCCTAGCGATAGTTTTTGCTGTCGTTGAGATATACTGGTATGATTGTTGTTGTTATATGCATCTATCATCTTATGCGCAATATGATGATTTCCCTTTTCCTTTATGAAACAACCTCGAGTTCCTCTCAGTGTACATTACGTGTACCGCCGCAACTCTGACAGCGAATGCCAAATTACCTCCAAATTTATAGTTTAATTTTCTAACTTCAATGGATTCTTTCCGGAATCACTTGTTTGAATATGTCATTTGAAGGGTTTGTAGCACACGTGAATGATAAAACTTTCGGCTAGAATCATAAAACTTCATTAGAATGATAGAACTTTCTGCTAGAATTGACAATTAATGACACTATCTAAAATGATAAAACTTTATTAGAATGATTTTCAGCCAGGAATTGTAATTAACGGCACGATCTATGTAGCGCCCCGCTCCCGAGCCCTAGCCTTGGTAGCAGTGCATCCGCCGTATCTCACTAAGGAGAATACAAAGCGTTACCTCAACCTGTTACACGTCAGTGTTGACATAGAAATTTTTTTTTTCTTTTTGCGGAAACGATTTAACACAACACTAACTAGGATTTAATGAACCTCAATAAAAATAAAAACATCATTATTAGGCTGACCAGGCCCTACAAGTCAAAGTCAAATGTATGACTTAAAAGTCTAGAAGAAATGTCTCAACGTACTAATGAAAAATACAAATCTCAATGTCCCCCAAGAATATTATAAACAGCCCGTCTCTGCCCTCGCCGCAATCATATCTACTGGTCACTCAGCCCACTCCACGACATCTGTCCCATCCTCAAGGAAGATGTAGTCATACCAAGTATCGGTCACACCTGGAATTGTAGGAGGTGAGTGATGGTAATCACCCAGTAGGTGCCTCTCAAAACAATACAAAACGTACATACACAAAAGATATCAACACATAACACATAAAACATGATAGCATGGCTTATACGGAAAGGTAAAGCACTCCACATAAAAATGCGCAAGTACGTGATGCATGCTCAATCAACGTGTCACACGCAACGAGAATCATGTCATGCAATATGCCCCTAGACCTATATGCAATGATGCTCCCGGGTCCTAAATCCAGCGTCGTGGTCTCTAGCCACCACTAGCCGTTTGGACACCCACGCCCTATAGACGCAGTATGTCTCATGACCCCGGTGCCCTATTGTTATGCCCGTGTATTTTACAAAAAAAGGAAAATATTAATTATGATAATTATGGAAGATAACCCAAACAATTTAGGATTTGGAATAGGAAAAGAATTATGATAGACTTGGAAACTTATCAGAGGAAAATTACCTAAACCTAACTCCTACCTAATAATTATAAATACACACCAATACCTTAACCTAACTACTACCCCAAGCATACTCTGCCGCTGCTAGCAAACAAAGAGAAGGAAAGAAATTTGCAAGTTCTCTCTCTATTGCCCACAACAAAAGACAAAAAAAAAAATCCTGCAGCCATCCCCATATTTTCATCAACTTTTGGCCCCCTCCCATCAGCAACAGAAGAAAAGAAAAAAAAAAGGGGAAAAGCACTGCCATCCTTTTGCTATCACAGCCGAGGTACCTTAAGGGGAAAAAGAATAGTTC
This sequence comes from Eustoma russellianum, assembly GCA_036186865.1. Classification (NCBI taxonomy): domain Eukaryota; kingdom Viridiplantae; phylum Streptophyta; class Magnoliopsida; order Gentianales; family Gentianaceae; genus Eustoma; species Eustoma russellianum. Next base: position 22,611,663 of record AP025054.1, read on the forward strand.
TTGTCCAACATCAAATCAAATCCAATCGTGCGGTATAATATATTGAGATAGGTAAGTAATCTCCCTATACTTGCTATGTTTTGCGAAAGTTCTATACGTTATGTTCGTATTAAAGTTGGATCATGCATAAGTATATGCGTTTGAATAGATTGTTGTCTACATGTATGTGTGTGCCGTGTAAGTATATGTATAAATGTAAATGTGGAAACTTTGGTAATGATGGTCAGGTGCTCGAACCCATGCTAATATCTGTACATGTAAGTGCAAATATGATATATATATATATATATATATATATATATATATATATATATATATATATATAGTGTTGAAACTATTTTTTTTAAAGAAAAGAAAAACAACGATTTTGTGAAAATTTGCCCAGTGTGGTAATTTGTGAAAGAGAGGGCAATGGGCATTTATGTTGCTGTATATTGGATAATATGTGAAACAGTGATGTTGCATTGCAAAGTGTGGGTTGGGACAAGTTTCAAAGGGTAAATTCAGTACACTGCCATTTGAGAAAAAGGGGGTTGACTTTGAAGTTGTATATAAAATTATATTAAGATAATATATGCTATATTGCGTGTATATAAATATGTATATATGATTACGATTCATAATTGTGTGTATGCAATATATAAGAGTTGTGTTCATACCTTGTTTGTATAATTTGTGTACATGTTGAGCCGAATTTATGGTTTACATACATATATTAACTGGACGATGTGGGATAGAAACCAGGCAGCGGCTGAGATTCCTATTGCACACATGAAATCAGGGAGAATATTTATAATATTCAAGTATGGGTGCATGTGAAATTGAAGGAAGTTGCTGTTAAGTGAATGGTCCGAAACTTGAGTGCTGGCCAACTAATACTACATTTTGGAGTATAATTGATGCTTTATAGTATGGATGCATGGGCTTGTACTGTTTCTATAAAGGGTGTACATACATGTAAATTGTTATGCATTTTCTTTGGTCTCGGCTAAAAATATTTTTGGAGGCAGTAGCCGAAATTTTAGGGATAAGGGCTGAGCTGTTCATGGGTTAACTATTAAGAGGTGATTTCCATATTACCTAGATGTGTACGTATTGTCTGTTGGGATTTTGGAGTTATTTGGTAAATTTTGGAAATTAATTAGACTATTGCTTGGATTAAGAGAATTGGGTAAATTGTTTTTGGTAAACTGAACTAACTTTGGTACTTGGAAAATTGTTTTGAAAAGTTGCATTTGCATATCTTTAGAAATTCACCCTTACAAGGGAAATATATCGGCAAGCTGAGTTGATTCCTATTTGGTTATCGAGCGCTGCAGATGTAACTACCTCGTCAGGGACAGGGTTTCTGTATGCCTATTTGGATTGCTGCAGATATAACTACCTCGTCAGGGACAGGGCTTCTGTATGCATATATTGGACCGGAGCGTAACTACCTAGTCCGGGACAGGATGCAAAGGCATATATTTGGTGCTATAGACGTAACGACCTAGTCTGGGACAGGGTGTCTATAGTATATTTGGATTTTGGAGGAATCAATTCGTAAGTCTTACGGTATAAGTCACTTGTAGGGAAAATGCTATAGCCATTGCATTTGAATTTGGACTATGGACCGATTAAACCGGATTTGGTTATTTGGATTTTGGATCGGTTTAATCGGATATGGACATTGGACATTGATATTGGAAACATTAGTTTTGAGATAAGGAGAACATTGGCATTGCATTGCTTTGAAAAATTGCATCACGTTTTAGCTTGGACTAACCTTTGCTTGGCTGTCGTTTGGTTTGACTTGGTCATCGATCTATTTGTTGACTTTGTTACGTACTTAATTGGATTTTGCTTTGTACGTTGTTGGTCTATTTGCTCTATTTGCTTTTGGATGTTACGGACAGAGTTGTAAATTTACTTGCGAAGAGAAGCATGATATTATTTTATGTTGCTATATATCGTCATCACACTTGCTTCTCCGTGTATGATCCCATGGTAAGTATAGTGGGATTACTTGCTGAGCGACTTGTCGCTCAAACCACGCTTTAACATATTTTGCAGATAGACAGGTGATTGAGTTAGCATACCGAGGATGACCAAGAGTGGAGATATTGTGGTCGATGACATTCCAATGAGACTTTCGAGGGCTTAGTTGAGATAATGATTTTCGATACTTGAGCTTTATGTACTTCAGACATTTAGTTATATCTACATTTGACATTTGTAACGGGTTCAGATTTGACTAGACATTGATATTTATGATGATGATTATTTCGAGGTTTTAAATTTTGACTTCCGCTGACGTGTATCTATTTTGATTTTGACGCTTTGTATTCTCCTTAGTGAGATACGGCGGGTGCACTGTTCCCGATGTTAGGGCTTGGGAGCGGGGCGCTACAGGTGGTATCAGAGCATGGCTCTAGATCCATGGCGGAAGCATAAATTTAGGCTATGATCTTAGAAATCAAGTTACGATTTTGCCCATAAGTCACGACCTTAGACATAAGTACTGATTCTTAGTCGTAAGCACTGATTATACATTAAGCATGATATTGGAAATAAGACGTGACCTTAGAAGTTAAGTGATGATTTTGCCTGTAAGTTATGAATTTAGATTTAAGGAATGACGATATGTAATATCGACTATAGAAATTGAGTGGTGATCTGAACATTAGGTGATGATTTGAACATAAGGATTGATTACACTAAGTAACGATTGTAGACATAAGCTACGATTTTACCCATAATAAGCAAAGTAGACCTAAGCGATGATCTTAGACCTAAGTTATCATCGGGTCATAGGAGGTGTGTGCCGATGGTGAATTTTTTTTGTCTAATTATCGATTTATCCGCGTTCCACCTTTCAACTTGTTATCAACTAATCTGATTTTCGCCTCATGAACTTGAATTACAGAAGATGCCTCCACGACGTGATCCAGCTGGTAATAATGGTGACGATCGGCATGGACAAGGGACCATTCCCCAGGTACTGGCAGACACGCTGGCCACTCTTACTGCATTGGTGGCCCAGCAGCAGGTACAGCTGGCTCATTTGCAACAACAACAGGAGCAACAGCAACCACCACCACCACCCCAGGGGCTTCGATTCTTTTACCGGGAGATGCAGAACTCCCGGATACCTATGTTCAGGGGTACCACCCAACCAGAGGAGGCAGAGATTTGGCTCAAGAATGTAGCCGAGCAGTTGAGGTTGTTAGAGGTTCCGGATGGCCTGAAGGTGGATGTGGTGGTACCATTCTTGGAGGGAGATGCAGAGCGATGGTGGCAAGGTGTGATACGTAGACGGACTACACCGTCGACATGGGCCCAGTTTAGGGAGGAGTACCAGAGGCACTACGTTCCTGAGAGTGCCATTCAGAGGAGGATGACGGAGTTTCAGCTCCTGACACAGGGGTCTATGACTGTTGATCAATATTCCGAGAAATTTCATGCACTTGGGAGATACATGCCTGCCGTCATGGACGATGAGAGGACAAAAATGTTGAAGTTCGAGACGGGTTTAAGCTCACGCATTCAGTCATTGATCATATGCGCCCAGCCTACCACTTTTGACGGATTGTTGGAGATGTGTCGTAAGGTCGAGGGTGACCTTGTGAGGGTGGCAATGGAAGAGAAAAGTAAGAGACCTCGAGAAGAGAGCAGCAACGGTGGACCCGAGAGGTGGGTCAAAGTTCCTAAGAGGGGTCAGATAGCTCAAACAGGACCTCAACAGCAGCAAGAGCTCGGAGATAATATGCTGACAGTGATCCCTACTTGTCCCACATGTGGACGAAGACACGCAGGAGAATGCTGGAGAAAGGTGGGAGCATGTTACAACTGTGGAGAAATGGGCCATATGGCTAGAGATTGCCCAAAGCCGAGGAGACGGCTCCAGGGGTCCAATTGACGCTATCAAGGTACCTTTAGTTATGAATTTCAAATGATTAAGTTGTACATGTGTAACGTGTACTCGAACCCCTAAACATGATGAGTGTTATACTAGTAAGAGACTGGTTGTAATCAATGATACTAACCAAAAAATGGTTTAGATGGTGATTAAGATGTAAATTTTAGAATTAATAAAATGAGTTGATGATATTAATACCGATAAGGGAGATTAATATGAATATAGGAACAAGTAAGGATGGGTGAATAAAATAGGCCCAAATCGAGATAAAGTAAGCATGAACAAGTAGTAGTTGCTATTCTCGTGGGACTTGATTGGATTAATTTAGCGATTGAAATGACCAAACAAAGAAGTATCGTGGATTAGAGTGGTGCGTGGAAGCGTGATGAATTAGCATGTCCTAAGAGGGTTAAGTTAATAACTGCTTAAGTGTAGAATATGAAACGTGTAGATAAGAGATGATTGAGGGTTGGAGCGATAAGTTGAGATATTATTACTAGGAACGACGATCCCTAGAGACAAGTAAGTTTGAACGTATAAGACGGTAAAAAAGGGTTGTTCCTAAGTTGTAACTACGAAGACATTAAGTTAAGAATTGTAATACACTTAAGTACTGACTATAGAAGGCTGCTCGTGACAGCAGATGTAAGTACAATATAGACTGACGATTGAGTTATAAAAAAAACTCTAATATGCCAACAATACACCTAACCTTGATTTTAGAGTTATATAGAGATTAAGTTAGATTAAGTATGGTGTAAGAAGTAGCGAACCATAGACTTAGAAACAATCTTGTCAATACCCAAGGAAGGATTTTGAGCACTTAGTCATATGCCGAGGAAGTGAAATGGTTAACATATCGAAATACGTAAGGGATATTTAGTTTGAACATTACCTAGGTGAACGGATTAATTAGAACTACACTAAGTTGTTGATTACATAGAATGCAAGTTTCGAGGACGAAACTTATTGTAAGGGGGGAGGAGTGTTATGCCCGTGTATTTTACAAAAAAAGGAAAATATTAATTATGATAATTATGGAAGATAACCCAAACAATTTAGGATTTGGAATAGGAAAAGAATTATGATAGACTTGGAAACTTATCAGAGGAAAATTACCTAAACCTAACTCCTACCTAATAATTATAAATACACACCAATACCTTAACCTAACTACTACCCCAAGCATACTCTGCCGCTGCTAGCAAACAAAGAGAAGGAAAGAAATTTGCAAGTTCTCTCTCTATTGCCCACAACAAAAGACAAAAAAAAAATCCTGCAGCCATCCCCATATTTGCATCAACTTTTGGCCCCCTCCCATCAGCAACAGAAGAAAAGAAAAAAAAAAAGGGGAAAGCACTGCCATCCTTTTGCTATCACAGCCGAGGTACCTTAAGGGGAAAAAGAATAGTTCTTGTCCAACATCAAATCAAATCCAATCGTGCGGTATAATATATTGAGATAGGTAAGTAATCTCCTTATACTTGCTATGTTTTGCGAAAGTTCTATACGTTATGTTCGTATTAAAGTTGGATCATGCATAAGTATATGCGTTTGAATAGATTGTTGTCTACATGTATGTGTGTGCCGTGTAAGTATATGTATAAATGTAAATGTGGAAACTTTGGTAATGATGGTCAGGTGCTCGAACCCAAGCTAATATCTGTACATGTAAGTGCAAATATGATATATATATATATATATATATATATATATATATATATATAGTGTTGAAACTATTTTTTTTAAAGAAAAGAAAAACAACGATTTTGTGAAAATTTGCCCAGTGTGGTAATTTGTGAAAGAGAGGGCAATGGGCATTTATGTTGCTGTATATTGGATAATATGTGAAACAGTGATGTTGCATTGCAAAGTGTGGGTTGGGACAAGTTTCAAAGGGTAAATTCAGTACACTGCCATTTGAGAAAAAGGAGGTTGACTTTGAAGTTGTATATAAAATTATATTAAGATAATATATGCTATATTGCGTGTATATAAATATGTATATATGATTACGATTCATAATTGTGTGTATGCAATATATAAGAGTTGTGTTCATACCTTGTTTGTATAATTTGTGTACATGTTGAGCCGAATTTATGGTTTACATACATATATTAACTGGACGATGTGGGATAGTAACCAGGCAGCGGCTGAGATTCCTATTGCACACATGAAATCAGGGAGAAAATTTATAATATTCAAGTATGGGTGCATGTGAAATTGAAGGAAGTTGTTGTTAAGTGAATGGTCCGAAACTTGAGTGCTGGCCAACTAATACTACATTTTGGAGTATAATTGATGCTTTATAGTATGGATGCATGGGCTTGTACTGTTTCTATAAAGGGTGTACATACATGTAAATTGTTATGCATTTTCTTTGGTCTCTGCTAAAAATATTTTTGGAGGCAGTAGCCGAAATTTTAGGGATAAGGGCTGAGCTGTTCATGGGTTAACTATTAAGAGGTGATTTCCATATTACCTAGATGTGTACGTATTGTCTGTTGGGATTTTGGAGTTATTTGGTAAATTTTGGAAATTAATTGGACTATTGCTTGGATTAAGTGAATTTGGTAAATTGTTTTTGGTAAATTGTTTTGAAAAGTTGCATTTGCATATCTTTAGAAATTCACCCTTACAAGGGAAATATATCGGCAAGCTGAGTTGATTCCTATTTTGGTTATCGAGCGCTGCAGATGTAACTACCTCGTCAGGGACAGGGTTTCTGTATGCCTATTTGGATTGCTGCAGATATAACTACCTCGTCAGGGACAGGGCTTCTATATGCATATATTGGACCGGAGCGTAACTACCTAGTCCGGGACAGGGTGCAAAGGCATATATTTGGTGCTATAGACGTAACGACCTAGTCTGGGACAGGGTGTCTATAGTATATTTGGATTTTGGAGGAATCAATTCGTAAGTCTTACGGTATAAGTCACTTGTAGGGAAAATGCTATAGCCATTGCATTTGAATTTGGACTGTGGACCGATTAAACCGGATTTGGTTATTTGGATTTTGGATCGGTTTAATCGGATATGGACATTGGACATTGATATTGGAAACATTAGTTTTGAGATAAGGAGAACATTGGCATTGCATTGCTTTGAAAAATTGCATCACGTTTTAGCTTGGACTAACCTTTGCTTGGCTGTCGTTTGGTTTGACTTGGTCATCGATCTATTTGTCGACTTTGTTACGTACTTAATTGGACTTTGCTTTGTACGTTGTTGGTCTATTTGCTCTATTTGCTTTTGGATGTTACGGACAGAGTTGTAAATTTACTTGCGAAGAGAAGCATGATATTATTTTATGTTGCTATATATCGTCATCACACTTGCTTCTCCGTGTATGATCCCATGGTAAGTATAGTGGGATTACTTGCTGAGCGACTTGTCGCTCAAACCACGCTTTAACATATTTTGCAGATAGACAGGTGATTGAGTTAGCATACCGAGGATGACCAAGAGTGAAGATATTTTGGTTGATGACATTCCAATGAGACTTTCGAAGGCTTAGTTGAGATAATGATTTTCGATACTCGAGCTTTATGTACTTCAGACATTTAGTTATATCTACATTTGACATTTGTAACGGGTTCAGATTTGACTAGACATTGATATTTATGATGATGATTATTTCGAGGTTTTAAATTTTGACTTCCGCTGACGTGTATCTATTTTGATTTTGACGCTTTGTATTCTCCTTAGTGAGATACGGCGGGTGCACTGTTCCCGATGTTAGGGCTTGGGAGCGGGGCGCTACACCTATAGAACGGTAAGTCATCCCGATACCCACGCCCTATAGACGCAGTATACCTCATGCAATGCACGTGCCATGAATGCAGGAACACCACACAGCCGCCATTACTTCCCTCTGTACCACGTCCGTCTCCCATTACTTAGTCCACTTATTTTATTATTTTACTTTATTTACTTTTTTTATTAAATTGGGTTCAGCCGAAAGGCTAAACCCTTTGTCCTTTTATTATTTTATTATTATTATTTTTTAAAAAAAATCAAATTGGGTTCAGCCGAAGCCAAACCCTTTGCCCTTTTATTATTTTTATTTTTATTTTTTTATTAAATTGGGTTGCCGAAAAAGGCCAACCCTTTATCTTTTTTTTAATCAAGTAATTCTAATATTGCCCCTTTATTATTTTTATTTTTATTATTTTTTTTAATTAGCCTGCCGAAAACCAAATGACAACGGCAGTTTTCGGCCATGTCCCAAAACAACGATATGCATATATATATATTTACCAAATTGAAACATGCAGCATACACTTGTCCTTTTCGTTTCTTTTCAATTTACCCGTTGGTGCACAAACAAATATTAGGCATAACATATACAATTTGTATCACACACATATATATATACAAAGAACCCATACAACTATGCATTCAAGAATGCTCATGCATGACCCAAAGAGAATACATTAATAAGATCATGCTCGAATCAAGAATAAAAGGACAACAATAAACACATAAAATACGTTTTGAGCATGTAATCTTCGTACCATTTTGAGGGAGTAAATAGTATGCACCTACCTTTTTGACGAATTAACTTCCTATGAGGAAATCTCTTCTTCCCAACCCCGCTGACCTCTATGGTTGGTGTTGGGCAAATCCTTCATTTCTTCCTAAAGGCTCGAATATAAACAATTGTAGTATAAAATCAATACCAATAATAAAGGTTAATTTTGACTTAAAATCATTTGTTCATAGCTTTCTATCTTTTTCCTTGTAAGGATGAATTTCCCAAAATATGCAATGCAACTTTTTAAAATCATTTTCCAAGTTCAAAAGTTAGTCCAAATTACCAAAATAGGTCAAAATGTCAAATTTGTCAAAATTACCAAATTGCCCTCCGAATACCAAATAATTTCAAACACAAATATACCAAATAACCAAATACATAAGGCGCAAATTGTAGACAGCTGAAGGAAATAAGGCAAGCACTACGGAGCCGCTGTAGTAATCTAGTCAAGACAGAAAACTACACTGCTACCCATACAGTGCTTAATTTGCTATAACTGTGTGCATGCAACTGCCACAACATCTATATATCTCAAAAACAAGGAAAATGATAAGGTAAGCAAATACTTAACCATCCTAGAGTTAGCGATAAAATGAAGTCAATATATTAATTAAACATAAATATACAAAAGCAAATTGGTTTTGACAAGCATTGCACCTTTCGCAAATTATTTTATTATTATTTTTTTGTGCCCAGTGAATCTTTAAGAGATGTATTTGAAATTTAAGAAATATGATTTCCTAAATGAGTTATATCTGTTAATATATAGGGTGAACCAAGTTATATTCAACCTTTATACATACACCTATACATATACGGTCGTACAAACATATATATACACACACACACACACACCCACACACCAAATTATGCAATCACATATACTTATGCATGATCCATGACTTGATACGAAAATAAAAATACGGATTTCACAAATTAATAATAAGTACAGAAAGGAGTCTTACATCGATCGTTTATACTATACCAAACTCGCGAAATTAGGGTTTGATTGATTCTTTTGTTCTCCAATGAAGAACCTTCGGCAGAATTAAGAAATATGACCAAAAGCTCCTGGTTTATCAACCAAGAAGCAGGTTGCACTTGAAACCAACAATGAAGACAATAAAACAACTTCCTTGGCATAATTGGCCAAGACAAACGGTGGAGTATAGTTGCAAAAAAAATTCTTCATTGTTGCTAACGGCGGCTGAAGGTAAGGTTTTGAGTTTCTTCTTTTTTTGTTTGTTGTTTGCTGCAGAAAGGGGGGGGGGGCGGCGTGCTTGACTTGGTGGATGATAGGGTTGGTTAGATTAGGGTAATTAAATAAAGAATTAGGAGATAAGTAAGATATGTATAAAAGATATATTCCTAGTTGGTTAGAATTTAATTTTCTAAATCAAATCCAAATCAAATATTAATATCCTAGTTAGTGTAGGATTTAGATTCCATGTAGAGTATATCCTATTTTACAAATCCTATTTAGTTTAGGATTTATGTCCTATTTTATTTTCTTTTCCCTTAAGTACGGGCATAACAATCTATTCACACGATATGAACCAAACCCGTTTTTGGCGGGTCTACGTTTGTTTTTTTGCAGATTCCTGTCGAAATCTGGTAAAATCCATCTAACATGTGGGTTGACTCAGTTAACACATCAAATTCCATAATGACCCGCCAAACTTGTCAAGTTTGACACAAAACCGGCCTGATAAACCTGAAGTTAATCCACCAACCCGCCGAAGCCAAAGCAACCTGCTAACCCAATACAACCACCTGCTAACCCGCGACAACAAGCTGTCAAAATTTATCTTCCAGACTTGCAAAACCCATTAAATTCAAGAACCCGTCAACCTAACAGGTTAGGTTTGGGCCTGTTTTAAAACTTGCAAAACAAAATCCGATCTATCTGTGAAACCTGTGCAGCATAGGGTTGAGTAGGAGGAGTGTGAAATTTTTTTTTTTTTTAAAATTTATTTTCAACCCGACTTCAGTTTTGGAAACTTTTCAGAAATTGTTCCAGTATTTCAAAAATAATTCTTATTTTATCTGACCGTTAAAAATCGTGAAACCTGGTGAGATTGTAAATTAGAGTGTCTATTTAATGTCTTAAAAAGACCATAAGAAAATTTAGTGTCTAATTATTTTCAAATCGATTTAGATTGACCACTGTCAATTTGGACTGGAGGTTTACTAAACTTTGGAATTTTATTTCTCTCAATTTAGAAGTCTAAAAATTTTGAAATTTTGTTGAACTAACCCTTAAGATGTGTTCTTTACTGTGTATATGTCTACGTTATTTTTTTTTCAAACTTGTCAATCTATTAAATAGAATCCATCAGTTGTAGAACTTTTAATGTCTTAATGTCTTTTACTCACCTAAATTCGATGATTCTTGTATCAAATGAACCTTAACTATATGTAGTTCTTTGAAAATTTTGATGCGATTTTAAAGACGTTTCCTATTTTTATGAACCTAATAAAAATGTGTGAAAATTCTGGACGAAAAATTGAAAGCCAGAAAAGTAAAGAACGCAAAGGATTGGTACTGATTCGGTCAACATGACCTACTCTAGTCCCAAAGACACATTCTTTGGTACTTCAGTAATCATCAAAAACATCAATTTAAGGATAGTTGGAGTTATACACCAACTCTTTCAATTTCCAACTTTTTTACAACACAACAACACCACAACTAAATGTTTTCACCAACACATCACTACAAAAAGGTTTAAGTACATCTTGATCAATCTTTTAAATGGATGTATGAATAAAAGGTGAGCGAATATCCTATAAAAGATGAGAATCGATAGGAAGGCTGGGAGATAGGCGTTTTCCTTGATAGAAGAATAGAGAGAATTAGAGCCTTGATCTTCAATATAGATTGTCAAATGGCGTAACTTTTTCACTATTGTCTTCTTTGACTTTTTATAGAGTGAGTGGGTGCCCATAGGGCAAAGTGAGAAGCCTTGAATAAGTCTTCAATTAGCCTGGTGGCAAACCTTGCTTGGTTGGCTTGATTCCATTGAATGATGTATCTTCGCCTAATTGTTAACGTTTGATTTGCTCTTCATTAATCCATATTGGCACACAATTTATGACTTAAAAAAATGGCATAAAATCTGATTTCGAACCTTTTGGAATAATCATGAAATCAATTTTTGATGCTTGGAATATTCTTCAATTACTTATGATTGATTGATCCTTGCACTTTTAGAAATAATTTGCAGTTTGAAACCCTCCTTTTAGTCGTCCCGTCTTCAAACGATCTGCTGAAAATAACTTTTGATGATTGAATTTCCGTAAACTTGGAAAGTAATCAACTCTAGAACACGTCTTCTAGAATACCCCTTGAATATGTAAATGAGTCCAAATACATAATATACTCCAAAAAGCTCTGCTAGCCTCCCCCCTTAGTGTGTAGGGAATTTGAATTTTGAACTCCATAAATCGAGGAATTCATGTCTTCAATCAATCACCATAATTTGATGTAGATAAAATATGATTCCCACACTGTAATTATCACAAATCAACATGTAAAATTAGCTCCTAAAAAAATAATTCTTAAAACTCTGCCTACATGGTGAAGAAAAGAACACGCACGGCGTTGAATACTAAAGATAATGGTAAATTAGCAGGATTTGATGGAAGAAAAAGGATATATGCAAAATTTAAAATATATGATGGCCATGGATGCTTACCCATAATTCATACTTAAATAAAATCATAGAGTTTCACATGAAAAATTGTTTCATTTGTGCTTTCAAAACTTTAAACCGTTCCTTCTGTGTTATTTTTCTTTGATAAAGCATATACATATATTATTCAAAAGATACATTATTCTCAAACAAATAGAAAAACAATAAAATTCTTGAAAATATTTCTATTTGTTATTAAAGCCTTTTTCATATCATTTCTTTTCCCTCCCTTTATACTGAGAAAAAGTTCTAAATACGCACACAAACATATATATTATGATACAATTGTAACATCTGTTAGCAAACAAGCAAAAGTATTATCGAACAAAAGCCGAGACGAGCTTCAAGATGACTCTGTCCTTAAAGCAACTTAGCCTCTACCAAATGAGCAAGGTAGACAACAAGACTAATGCTTCCCAAGATATAACAGCTTTCTTCTTGTCCTTTGCTCTAGGAGAAGAAGATTGAACTTGTTGTAGAAGTGAAAGAAAAGGAGAGTTGGAGAGAAAGAATGCTGAGAATTTTCTTAAGGTTTTGCAAGATTGTGTTGTATATGTTGAAGATACCAAGGTCTACTATATATAGGCCTTGGGGTGTGTTAAGAGCCACTTTTAAAACTTGTCTTAGCCTGGTTTCAACCTCCAATGTCAGTTGTTTACCGTTCATAGATGAAGGGAGATGATCCTTGGACCAAAAGCTGCAATTCAAAGTGAAAAGTTCTATCCGTTGGCACATCGATCGGTCACATTGATCGATCAATGTCACTTCGATCGATCGAAGTCGGACAGAACCTTCAGCTTCTATTATGTCCTACATCGATCGATCACATCGATCGATCGATGTTCCTTCGATCGATCGATGTGATCGATCAAAGTTGGACAGAATACTTCTCGTGTTTGCATCACACTATACCGATCGATTGAAGTCCAATTCATGGATCGATCGAAGTCCTCCAGAACACTCAACTTTATTCCAGCTTTCACTTGGTTCGATCCAGTCAGAACATGGATCGATCCAAGTGACCTATTTCAAGTTTAAAGTGTCCCAAACTTCACCTCAACCTCCCAACCAACCTCATACATGTTCTATATAAGTTTGGAGCACACGGTAAAGTACTTTAACGTACTTTTCCAACAATCCCCCACATGATCCAAACTTATATGTAAAACAACTCCAGAGCGATAAACAGATAACCTCTCCATTATCAATCGAAGATAATAACACATAACGGATACGATGACTTGTGGTCTTGAATCGCCGGTAGTACAACTTGAGTTGCATAAACGGAAATAAGATGAACTTCGTCTTGAATCTTACTCCACTATTGATTATACGAACAACAAGAAGACATATCATTATCTACTTCTTCAAGTTTGCGGTTTGGTGCGAAATCGGACATGCAAATATCTCAGGATTCATAAGCTCTCTAGAGAGTTTTCCAGGCTCTCAGAGGAAGCGGCACCACTTCCAAGCTTATATAGGTTAAATTCATCAAGTGTGCCCCGTTCACACAACCAAACATTATGGCTATTAATTTTTCATTAAGAGATTCTTAAAATCTCACCCTCAAGTCTTTACAGTGAGCACTATCAACAATAACACCATAGGGAGGAAAACTTAGATAGTGCAACAAAGAATTCTTTCATGACTTGTTCTTACCACATTGAACCCCGTTCGTAGGATCTCTACTAATAGTGGGTTGGGTTCCCGTCATGAAGAATTCTCTACAGATGGAATAAGTCCCATCTCCCTCGATGTTTCATAGACTAACTTCTTGTTTAGTCCTTTAGTTAAGGGGTCTGCAAGGTTAAACTTGGTTCTTACATATTCCAAGTTAACCACCCCAAGACTAATCAAGTCACGCACAATGTTGTGCCTTAAACGGATGTGCCGGCTCTTCCCATTGTATATCTTGTTCCTTGCACGTGCAATCGCAGCCTGAGAATCACAATAAATAGATACAGAAGGCATATGTTTAGACCGTAAAGGAATATCAACAAGCAAATTCCTTAACCACTCGGCTTCTATACTAGTAAGTTCTAAGGCAATAAATTCAGACTCCATAGTAGATTTAGCACTACAAGTTTGTTTACAAGATTTCCAACAAATAGCTCCACCACCCAACGTAAAAACATATCCACTAGTGGAGTTTATTTCATCATTATCAGTCACCCAATTAGCATCACAATAGCCTTCTAAAATAGCGGGTGACCCTGTAAACATGAGTCCTAAATTCATTGTTTCTCTAAGATATTTCAATAAACGTCTTAATGCACACCAATAACTCTCATTTGGATTATGAGTGTATCGTGCAAGTCTATTCACAGAATATGCAATGTCAGGTCTAGTGCAATTCATTAAATACATTACATTACCAATGATCCTAGCATACTCACATTGTGACACACTTTCGAAGTTATTTTTAGATAATGTCACATGTGGATCATAAGGCGTGCTAACAGGTTTTACATCAAAGTGATTAAACTTTCTCAACATTTTCTCCACATAATGTTCTTGAGAAAGTAAATAACCCCCACATTTCTCTATTAACTTGAGACCAAAGATTAAGTCCGCCTTCCCCATGTCTTTCATATCAAACAAAGAAGACAATAATGATTTTGTATCATTAACAACATTTATGTTGGTTCAAAATATTAACATATCATCAACATAAAGGCAAATAATGAAACCATCACAATCATTAAATTTACTATACACATAAGGGTCACTTTGATTTACTATATAACCACTAGATACTAATGCGTTATCAAACTTCTCGTGCCATTGTTTAGGTGCTTGCTTAAGACCATACAAGGACTTCTTAAGCCTAGACACTTTGTGCTCTTGACTTTTAACTATCATACCCTCCGGTTGTTTTATATAAATCTCCTCTTCTAAGTCTCCATTTAAAAATGTTGTCTTCACATCCATTTGGTGAATAACAATCTTGTGAATGGAGGCAAGTGCCACTAGAACTCTAATAGTAGTGATCCTAGCAACCGGTGAGTAGGTGTCAAAGAAGTCTATACCTTCTTGTTCAGTGAATCTTTTTGTGACAAGCCTAGCCTTAAACTTATCAATCGTTCCATCCGCCTTTAGTTTCTTCCTAAAGACCCACTTACAACTGATAGGTTTACACCCTCTAGGCAAGTCCACTAACTCTCAAGTATTGTTACTCAATATAGATTCAAGTTCACTATCTATGGCTTCCTTCCAAAACTTAGAATCTATTGATCTAATAGCATCTCCATACGTTTTGGGATCATCCTCTAAAATGAATGTTGTTATAAAGTCACTTCCAAATGACTTTTCCGTTCTTTGTCTCTTACTTCTTCTAGGTTCATCAACCTCTTGTTCAACTACGGATTTACTTGACTCACCTATCTCAAATGTAGACACACCAACGGATTTTCTGTTCATAGGAAACATATGCTCAAAAAATTCAGCATCCTTAGATTCTAATATAGCACTATTATCTATAGTCATGAATCTATATGCTGCACTATTTTGAGCATACCCGATGAATACACAATCTCTTATCTTAGACCCGATTTTACTTTTCTTAAAATCAGGAATGCCAACTTTGGCTAGACACCCCCACACTTTCAAGTAATTTAAGTTGGGCGCATAGTCTTTCCACAACTCATAAGGAGTCTTATCCAACTTCTTATGAGGTAATCTATTCAATATATGACAAGCAGTCAAGATTGCCTCCCCCCCACAAGTTGTCCGGTAACCCTGAACTAACCAACATAGCATTCATCATATTTTTCAATGTTCTATTCTTTATTTCGGCTACTCCGTTGGACTGAGGTGAATATGGAGGAGTAACTTCATGAATATGACATTCTCTTCACAAACTTTTGTAAAGAATATGTACAGTATTCACCACCTCTATCAGTCCTAGTCTTTTGATCTTTAAGTCTAGTTGATTTTCAACCTCACTTTTGTAACTTATGAACTTAGACTCAGCCTCATCCTTATGACTTAAAAAATATACTTTTGTATATCTAGAGTAATCGTCAATAAAGGTAACATAATACCTTTTACCACCTTTACTCGTGTGATTCTTAAAATCACCTAAGTCACTATGAATCAAGCCAAGTTTTTGTGAAACTCTATCAACTTTCTTAAATGGTTTCTTATGATATTTTGCTTCAACACAATGTTCACATTTGTTGAAGTTATCATCATCATAAGAAATCACATTCATGTTCTTGAGTTTCTTTAGCATCCTTATACTTGCATGTCCTAGTCTAGCATGCCATATATCAAGAGACTCAGCAATATAAGCGGAACTAGATACATCTTTATTATTGGAAATACATGTAGCATCAAGTACAAGTAGCCCCCCATTACAAAATCCCTTACCAATAAACTCTCCATTTCTAGATAAAACAAGTTTATCAGATTCTAAAACAAGCTTGATATTAGCCTTGTTCAGCAACACTCCGGAGATCAAGTTCCTACGCATAGCAGGAACATGCAACTCATTGCTAAGCTCCAGTCTCTTTCCAGAGGTTAACTTGAGAAGCACCTTACCCTTTCCGAGGACTTGGGTACTATGTGCATCTCCCAACAAAACTTGTTCATCACTGCCTATTTCCTTGTATTCAGAAAATAGATCTTTACTGGTAGCAATATGCCTGGTAGCACCCGTGTCTACCACATATTCCGTAGTGCCACCAACAAGGTTTACCTTCGTTAAGACGACCGCTGCGATTACGTCTTCTGCTGCTCCTTTGGCCTCCACAAGGTTCGCCTGGTTGCTCGGCTGGCCCTTCCGTTTTCTACAGTTGACGGCTCGGTGTCCCGGTTTTCCGCACACCCAGCACACTCCCTTCATCTTGTTCTGGCCCTACACATCAACTTTCTTACCTTTACCTCCACTGTTGTAGCCACCGCCGCCACTGTTGTGGAACTTGGGCTTCCTCGCAGCATGCTCCACAACGTTGGCTTTGACGCCTGCCTCCCGATGAGACTCGTCTTCCATCCAGTTGTTCTCTTCGACGTGTATGTGTTTAACGGCATCTAGAGACAACTTGGCGTCGTCATGCTTTCCTCTCTTCTTGTATTTGCTCCAAGAAGGAGGGAGTTTCTCCAACAGCGCCGTCGCCTGGAACGTCTCATCGATCTTGATTCCTTCATGTTCCAGATTATCAACCAGTTGTTGGAATTGATGGATTTGATCATTTATTGGAGAATGATCAACCATCTGGAACTTCAAGAACTCACTCACCACGTACTTGCGTTTGCCCACATCTTCAGCACCGTACTTGTTCTCCAATGCTGACCAAATCTCTTTTGAAGACGTGAATTTGACATAAATGTCAAATAGAGAATTGGCCAGGAAATGTAGTATGTGGCCTCTGCAAGTAGTGTTGTCTGCGTCATATTTGCGTGCTTCAGTTCCATCACTAGGCTTATCCATCTTGAGTACATATGAAACTGACAGCATTTCGAGGAAGAACAGTACCTTGGCTGCCCACCTCTTGTAGAACTTGCCATCAAATGGCTCCAACTTTGACATATCCGGTAAAGCTTGCTTGGATGCCATCTAAATTGCTTTAAGATTGTTAGAAAAAATGCAGCAAACAAGCAAGAGTATTATCGAACAAAAGCCGAGACAAGTCTCAAGATGATTCTGTCCTTAAAGCAATTTAGCCTCTACCAAATGAGAAAGGTAGACAATAAGACTAATGCTTCCCAAGATATAACGGCTTTCTTCTTGTCCTTTGCTCTAGGAGAAGAAGATTGAACTTGTTGTAGAAGTGAAAGAAAAGGAGAGTTGGAGAGAAAGAATGCTGAGAATTTTCTTAAGATTTTGCAAGATTGTGTTGTATATGCTGAAGATACCAAGGTCTACTATATATAGACCTTGGGGTGTGTTAAAAGCCACTTTTAAAACTTGTCTCAGCCTGGTTTCAACCTCCAATGTCAGTTGTTTACCGTTCATAGATGAAGGAAGGTGATCCTTGGACCGAAAGCTGCAATTCAAAGTGAAAAGTTCTGTCCGTTGTCACATCGATCGATCGATGTCACTTCGATCGATCGATGTGATCGATCGATGTCACTTCGATCGATCGATGTGATCGATCGAAGTTGGACAGAACCTTCAGCTTCTATTTTGTCCTACATCGATCGATCACATCGATCGATCGATGTCCCTTTGATCGATCGATGTGATCGATCGAAGTTGGACAGAATACTTCCCGTGTTTGCATCACACCATACCGATCGATCGATGTGTACATCGATCGATCGAAGTCCAATTCATGGATCGATCAAAGTTCTACAGAACACTCAACTTTATTCCAGCTTTCACTTGGTTCGATCCAGTCAGAACATGGATCGATCCAAGTGACCTATTTCAAGTTTAAAGTGTTCCAAACTTCACCTCAACCTCCCAACCAACCTCATACATGTTCTATATAAGTTTGGAGCATACGGTAAAGTACTTTAACGTACTTTTCTAACAACATCAATGTAAATAACAGTTTAAATAGGAGTATAACACCAGTTGAACCAGAGAACCGCAACATTACATATAAATCAAGATGTAAACGAGTTATCCAGACTTAGTTTATTTGAGGCTCGGTTTGAGTTCGCCAACCATGAATTCTTGTTGGTATTCGAATATGAAATTATGGTCCAATATTATCGGGGCTGAATTCAAATACCTGTATATTCGTCTCGTAAATTCACGAGCCGATGTTTATATATTTCATATTTTATTTGAAATATACATATAGGTAATTGTTAAAGACACACCATAAATTGATAAATGCGCTCTCTCTCATTTTAATACGTTGATTATCATTTCATCATCATTTTAGTTCATTGACATAGTTTGTGCCTTTATCAATTTGTGGTGTGCCTTTATTAATTACATAAATTTGTTATTTTTGATATTTATGTTACTTCCTATGTCTCAAAAAACTTTGGCATGTTGGCTTTTTAAAATAGTCATTTTTAATCCATTGAGATAGTCAATTTAGACTATATCAAGAAGTTAAATATGACAATATTTTTGGAACGAGCGAGCAAATAAGAACAACATGGAGGGCAGTCTCACCAATATATAAGTGTACTACAGACATATATATGCATATATGCACACACACACACTTATGCATATGTGTATATAAGTGTAATAATTAAGTACATTTATACATATAAATAAATAAGTATACATACATACATACATACATATATACACACAAACGCACACACACATACACATTGTATTGCTACCTAAACTTGAAAATCCAGCTAACCCTGTCAAATGCCTTTGCCATATCCAACTTAATGATGATTGGCCCCTCCCTCGTTGGCCTGTCCATAAAGTGCACTATCTCCTTGGCTAATAGAATATGCTCTGTGATTCCTCGGTTTTTGAGGAAACTCGCTTGTTCAGTTGAAATCAGCCGAGGCAATAAATGTGTAATACGGCTAGAGAGGAGGCAAGTGACTACTTTATCCATGAAATTTGTCAAACAGATGGGCCGAAAATCAACAAAAGAGGTTTGATTTTCAAGTTTAGGTAGCAATACGATCAGTGTTTCCACGCTTGCGCTTCGGACTTTAGTGGATTTCAATAATTGTGTTGTTCATTATGCCTAGCAGTCTATCCTATTTCAAGGGTCGCCTTTTACATGGTGTGATGGCTATGGATTAGGACGTATCTGGGGACGCTTGGATAGGTTCTTGTGTTCTCAGTCGTTCATTGATATGTTTGAGAACATTCAGGTGCAACATCTTAATCATGCCACCTCGGATCATGTGCCGCTTTATTTGAGTTGTGCTCAACCGGGAGCACCTGGTCCACCTCCTTTCGTTACTTAGATATTTGGTGTGCTCACATAGTTCTCTTCTTCTATTCGATACCAGTGGGAATCTTATCCTACTGTGGGTGGAATGTGGGGGTTTTATGATAAATTCAAAAAGTTAAGACTAGCATTACAGCGTTAGAATAAGGATGTTTTTGGTAATATTTTTGATGATGTGGCAGTGGCGGAAGTAAATGTTGTACGCCGTGGGCGCGAATATGAACTACATCCATCTGACAACACGCAGAGTGAGTATAATCGCTCTTCAGTGTTGTTACAGCAGGCACAAGCCGAGCTTTCCTCTTTTGGAAACAGAAAGCAAATCAAAAGTGGCTGCGTGACGGGGATGCCAATACTGCTTTCTTCCACCAAACAGTTAAACACAGGCGGCAAGGACAGTGTATTAAAAGGATTATTGCAGGAGATTGTTCAGATTGTGTCACGCCGCAGACCATCAAGGTGGAATCCGTCTGTTTCTATCACACTCTTTTCGACAGAACAAACATCACAGTATGAGCCCAAATTGGATCATATTCCTTCTCTTTTCACAGCAGTGGATAATGATATGTTGTTGGCAATGCCTACTATCGATGAGGTGAAGCATGCAGTGTGGGATCTAAGCTCTACCAGTGCTGCAGGCCCGGATTGTTTTCTAGGTTCTTTTTACATGAAATTTTGGCATATTCGAGTTCCAAGTATCATGGCATCGTCACACATTGTATTGCTACCTAAACTTGAAAATCCGACCTCTTTTGTTGATTTTCGGCCCATCTGTTTAACGAATTTCATGGCTAAAGTAGTCACTTGCCTCATCTCTAGCCGTCTTGCACATTTATTGCCTCGGCTGATTTCAATTGAACAAACGGGTTTTTTTAAAAATCGAGAAATCATAGAGCAAATTCTATTAGCCAAGGTGATGGTACACGTTATGGACAGGCCCACTAGTGGGGCAAGTCATCATTAAGTTGGATATGGAAAAGGCATTTGACAGGGTTAGCTGGACATATTTAGAGCAGCGGCTTCTGAGGTTTGGGTTGCGTCTTGTTTTGTTTGCTTAGTTATGAATAATCTTGCTGCTACAAGATGTAGTGTATTGGTTAATGGCAAACCCGTTGGTTATTTTCAACCATGTCGAGGAGTGAAGCAGGGGGATCCACTGTCGTCTCTCCTTTTTATTCTGTCTTCGGAAGGATTTTCACGTGGTATCAACGCGTTGTTGGTGGCTGGTACACTTTAGGGTTTTCAGGCGGGCAGAGTAACCGTAGTCTCGCATCTTAGTTTCATGAATGATTTGTTAATATTTCTCAACGGATCTGCGCGCAATCTTCTAGCGTTCAGGGCTTTTTTAGAGCAATATCAGAATGCATCATGTCAACTGGTCAACCTCTTTTCCAATTAAATACTTGGGCTCATATCCATATAAAAGGATCAACAGAGCCAACTATTGCACCTCTTTGTTGCGGCACTTTGATGCTAAATTGAATGGGTGGTAATCTCGATTGCTTAGTACAACTGGCCGTTTAACTCTGATCCACCATGTTCTACGTTTAATCCAAATTCATCTTATCGCAAGCTCCTGCATTCCTAAGAGTGTGGTTACCGAATTGAAGTGGAAAATGTCTTCTTTCTTATGACATGATCGTCATCATTAGACATCCTGGGACAAAGTTTGTCAATCGACCGAAGCAGGCGGCTTGGGCATTCAAAATCTTGATGCTTTGCAACAAGCTTATGGCTGCAAACTCTGGTGGGATTATCACAACAAGAATTCTCTTTGGACCACATTTCTACGTCAAAAGCATGGACACCGGCATACGCTGTATGGTAACATTTATGATTCTGTGGATTGGAAGCGTATCTGTCGTGTGCATGCATTCTGTACGTTGCATGTAAATCACAACCATAATGGTATGTATTGGCTGACCTCACCTCAAGGAAAATTCACTATAAAGGCAGCCTATGCCGATTTCTGTACACCTCCAGATTCCATTCCGCAATGTAAGTATATAAGGTGGCGGGAGGTTCAGCCAAATGCCAAACTTTTCTTATAGAAGTTGTGGCTTCATTCATTAGCGGTGGTGGACAATTTACGTTGGTGGTTGGTTATTTTTCCATCTAGCTATGCTTTCTGCGTCAATTCCTCTGACTCTCAAGACCATATTTTCTTGTTGTGTCTCAACATTCATATCATCTGGCTAGAAATGGCGGTCACTTTCTCAGGACCCATACTTTCCCAATCCACTATTTATGCTCATGTGCAACGGTGGTGGCGAGCCGCATCTCTAAATTCCATAGAGGGACAGCTGCGAGTTATTGTGCCAATGCTGACAAGTTAGGCCATTTGGAAGGAGTATAGAGTGATTCGATTTGGAGAGGAGGTGTTCTCCCGCAGCCGTTTGCAAAAGCGCATTCGGAGAAGTATTTACACTTGGTGTGCTTCCATAGCCGGGAAAAATATTCTAAGCCAATACCGGAGTTAATCATGCACGCATACTCCCCACCTCTAAAGACTAAAAGCATGCGTATCATATACTGGAAGCTTCCACCATCTGGTAAGTTGAAGCTCAATGTTGATGCTGCAGTGGGTCGCAATCAGGCAGCATGAGGTGCTATTTTACGAGATGATAAGGGAGACTTTCAGTCAGCTATTTTTTTCCCATTGTGTAGCGCCCCGTCCCGAACCCTAGGGTTAGAACCGGTATGCCCGCCGTATTCCACTAAGGGATATACAAGGCGTCTGTTCGAATCCATGCACTTATCAAAACGGCAGCGTATTCGATTGCGAAAGCGAAATAATCCAAATCGTCCGCAAGAAAACAAAACGAACGGTGTGAGCGACAAAAACGTCACTCAGTAGGTACCCTGCCAGCATCGGCCCTGTGAGATCATACATGCTAGGACAGTAATGAAATACATATAAGTACGGTAATACGAAAATAGACTGTCCACGTTTTCACAAATACATATAACGGTCATAACTTCTTAAAATAATCAAAACACATAATCATGCGAAATGAGCGTGATATGCAATGTCATATATATGATGCATGATAAGCCTACGTTCTCGAAATCATGCATCCTATCATGCAATGAATGACCCCGGGACTTAACAGAACGGAACGGAACAGAACGAACCAGATATGCGACTTAGGTCTCGCATATCCTAACAGAATAGAACAGATATGCGACTTAGGTCTCGCATACCCTAACAGAACAGAACAGATATGCGACTTAGGTCTCGCATACCCTAACAGAAGAGATATGAGACTTAGATTTTGCATACCTTAACAGAACAGATATGCGACTTAGGTCTCGCATACCCTAACAGAACACAACAGATATGCAACTTAGGTCTCGCATACCCTAACAGAACAGAACAGATATGCGACTTAGATCTCGCATACCCTAACAGAACAGAACAGATATGCGACTTAGGTCTCGCATACCTTAATGCAATGTCGTGATGCATGAATGCACAGAAATCACATACGCAGACTTTCCTTTATTTTCATTTTCCCTTTTTCTTTTCTTTTTCTTTTCCCTTTTCCACTCTCAGATTACTCTCCCTATTTTCCTTTTTATTTTTCTTCCCTTTTTCCTTTTCTTTATTCTTTTTCCTTTTCCCACCCTCAGCTTCTTCCCCGTGAATTCTACAATTCCCCCCTCCATTCGATTCCCTTCCTGTGCTTTCAACGTTCCCCAGCCGACCTTCTCCCTCAGCCCCCCAGTCGCCCTCCCCCAGCATACCCCCAGCTCACCACCACCCCACCCAGTCCAGCCACCCCCAACTGAACCCCCTGCAGCCGCCCCTCCCTTCAGCCCCCCAACTCCCTCAATCCGGCATCACGTGGCCATAGCCCACCACCACCGGCCACGCGCCGCCGTCGCCACCACCTCTTCTTCCGATTCCGTTATTCATATATACATCACAAAAAAATACAATCTTTTCAAGTTCTACATACGAAAATAGCATCTTTCATATCTATACATATACGACCATACATACGGATATATAATTCATCTCATACACATATAATCTAATAATCAAAGATCTATACAATCACAAATACTGATGCACGATCTCGTTTTCATAAAGAAATTAAAGATTGTACCGTTTTCATACAAAGGATGTTAAGGAGGCACCTACCTGATAATTACTACGCGTTGAAAGGTTGATCGGGCTTGGTGGTGTTCCTCCCGAAACTGGCGGCTTTGTGGCTTGAAGCAAGAAGAGTCGTTTTTTTTCCTATGGGAGAATAGCGGCCGTATGTCTTTGTGAGGAGAGGAGGAGATTTCACGTGATTAAATAGAAATTTGATTAGGGTTCAGGGAAAATTTCCTAATCAAATTAGGTTTGGTAATTAATTAGCCCAAATACCCTTTTTACCCTTGTTAAAAAAATGGGATATAACATTCTCCCCTCCTTACAAAAAGTTTCGTCCTCAAAACTTGTGTTTTACATAATCAATAACTTAGTATAGTCCTATGTAATTCATTTACCTAGATCATGACAATTTAGTATCCTTTGCGTGTTCCGATATGTTACCTATTGCACTTCCTCGATATTGGGCTAAGTCCTCAATTCATTCAGTGTGTATATTTACATTGTAATCTTTAGATCCATTGTCCTCCGCCTAATAGATCGTAACATATTCTTTCTATAGTTCTTGAATCAATCTTAAGGGTATCGTCATTATACCGGCTTCATAACTTAATTGTCGGTCTATATCGTACTTATATTTGCTATCATGAGCGACCCTCTAAAACCAATTCTTAGGTGTAGTACAATCTTTAACTTAACGTCTTGTCCACAAGACTCATCCCTGAAGCTGTATGTATTTTTCGGAATATGTTGTACTCTAGTACGATTTAATTTAGTCATCACTAGCATATCACAAGATAATCTAGTCCTTATAGGGTTCAATTCTTACTTAATTCTCTATAATTAGTGATTACAAACTTTCACTTATACCACTTAACGTGTATCATTCCACTTATTGCAAACTTTAATACGGGATTCTTAAACTTATCACATATGATTCATCCCTTAAATAATTAAGCATACTAACATCCTTTGTGTATGTCAATATGGTAGCCGTTACCCTTCCTTAACACAACCAAGTCTTCGAAATCGGTTCTTATATGCTTACGAACTAGCTTTATGATCATGCTCTTAATTTCTCAGAGATATCCTCAGCAGCCTAATATACAAAATATGTGTGGACATATTTTCGTAAAAGTTAAAGGAAAAGTAGCTTACGCAGCTATAATTTTGAATATAGCTTTAACTATTTAAAATACTAAACCTTCTAATTTTTTTGTAAACACAAAACCCAAAGTATCATAGATTTGTTTTCGCAACGCGATATCTCAAATGACCATTTCAAAAAAACGATGATATAACTTGTTCGCGAGGCATTTTGGTAAAATTACGTCAAAACAATTGAAAACTTAATAATGTAAGGTTTTATCAAACGAGTTGAATACGGTACCTTCCGTTTCCAACAACAGGTATATATTTTGAAAGTTACTTTTTTTCCCACAAAAGTTAAGTAAGTTCATCGCAAGCGGGTAAATAACTTAAAAAACATTTCAACGGTTAAACTGCCTGCGATATCGATAGTCGTCAAATTAAATTAATTTTGACTAAAAAAATAGATCTAACAAAAACAGAAATTTGAAATATTCTGCAAGAAATATATATAAACACATCGTTTTTGCAAAAACCTCAATATTTTATAAGTTTTTCCCTTTTCAAGGTCGTCAAAAGAATTGCAAATTTTATTATGCCGATTTACAAGTACGAAAAAAGAAATTTAGCTTCGTATTGTTTAGTAGACTATATGAAGAAATGAGACTCAATAATGTATTTTCAAAAAAAAAGATGTCTTTTGAAATCCCTGTAAAATATAGGTATAACTCAGTGTATGTGCTTATATAAAATATTTATCTGCTAGAGGAATAATAGTCCCATATTTCGTATAATTTCTATAATCCCTCCTTATTTTCAAAAGAACAACCCGTCTACGTATCGTTTCTTATAAGTCTAACCTTCGCCTACTATGATAAAATCTCTATCTTAAATTGTTCAATCCTAGCATAGCACACTAAATATTTATCGACTTAAGGTGTTTCAATTCACCATTCTTCCGCGCACCATACTGATCCACTGTATTTCTTTACTTGGTTATTTAAACTGCTAATTGTCCTAGTTAAATCTCACCTGCACAAGCAACCACTACTGGTTCATACTTACTCTATTTCGATTCAAGCCTACTAGATTCATACCAAATGTTCCGATGTCAACACTTAACCCACAATTTTGTAATGATATAGTATTCCAAAGCACATACCATAGTCGATTCTCGCATGTCGCTATTATTCAATACCTCTAATAAGACTAATATCATCGACCTATTTTGATTACCTTATGATCAACATCTTCTAGACTATAAATTCCTTTGTACAATATCCTTAACTAAACTCTACTGATTATAACGCTAATCGTTATTTAGTTTCTATCATTCTACTATAAATCATCTCTTCGTATTTATTACACTATTATAATTCATTTCTTAGTAGCTATGGTCCGAACTTAGACCTGAGCCTGCTCTGATGTTACCGTCCAAGTAGGGATATGGACCCGCTTTACTTTACCCTAAGGGTACTGAGTACCATGTTACAGTTATAGTAAGGTAGCCCGAGTTACTGCCTGACCCATTAATATGTGAACTAACATTCATAGTAGGATATTCTGGTTAACATTGTAATTCATTTAAATCAATTATATAGTATTCAACTAGGGTTACTAAGATCACGGCTTAGAGAGTTATGATCAACCTTAGATTAAGGAGAATGGTATGAGATATCCTAGGTATACGTGCTTCAAAACCGATTGACTTCTTGATTTTATGATCATAACTTATTTCTAGGATCATTCTTAACATCATCATTTCTTAAGTCTAAGATCACGTCTTATTTCAAAATCATAATTAGTACATAAACGACACTTATCACCAAATCAGTACTTATGTCTAAAGTCAACTCTTAATCGAGATTGTTACTTATGTCTAAGATCGTGACTTATGTTCGGGATCATCGCTTATAACTGAGATCAGTATCTATGTTCATGATCATCACTTATGTTCATATCATTACTTATGTCTAAGATTGTGACTTAGAGGCAAAATCGTAACTTATTTTCTAATATCATGGCCTAATTCTACAATTCCACCGTGGATTTAGAGCCATGCTCTGAAGATCGTACTGTCAGCACGTATTACCTCTTGAACTCATTCTGAAATTAGATCCAAGTGATCGGCGGTGTCAGTTGCTGCGCCATCACTCCTCCGCATCTACTTGTAGAAGAATCTCAAGTTTGAGTGCGGTGGTGGTGGAGCATGTGGTTGTTGATGTTGTTGTGCCATATCTTGGGCCATGACCCATAGTGCATCGGTTAGGGCCTGGGAAAACACGACCTGCGGTGGAGCCCCATTCTGAGAGTGGTTCCCATTGCCGTTCCTACCGTTCTCTTCTCAGCGGCATCAGGAAAATTTCAGTTTTTTTTTTCAAGGGCATTTCAGGAAATATATAAACTTAAGAAATAGAAAACAGTCAAATACAGATAATAAAACAGAAATAGAACCCAACCGTGCCCCAGTCCGATCATCACTTAGTCTAAATCAAACTTATTCTAAGGTCAAACTTAGTCTCAGATCACAGCTTAGTCTATTATCAAACTTAGTCTATGATCGAACTTACATCTATGATCAGAACTTAAATCTATATTCATCTCTTACGTCTAAGATCATTTCTTAATTCTACGTTTTCCACAATAGATCTAGAGCCTCGGGCTCTGATGCCACCTGTAGCGCCCCGTCCCGAACCCTAGGGTCAGAACCGCTACGCCCGCCGTATTCCACTAAGGGATATACAAGGCGTCTGTACGAATCCGTGCACTTATCAAAACGGCAGCGTATAGATTGCGGAAGCGAAATAAACCAACTCGAAACCCTAAATCGAAAGTAAAATCCATAAACCATAAGTAGTCAACATCAAGTCAAAATCCTCTAAACAACATCGTAAAGTGCGTAAAATGAAATCCTTAAGCTAAGTCCTCAAATGAAATATTAAATAAAATAAAACTTCTATAATTCTTGATCATCAGTCCCCAATCGATCTCTATGAGTCCCAATGAGCCCACTCCGAATCCTCTCTAATCCATATATAGTCATACACTGAATCGTCTGCAAGAAAACAAAACGAACGGTGTGAGCGACAAAAACGTCACTCAGTAGGTACCTTGCCAGCATCGGCCCTGTGAGATCATACACGCTAGGACAGTAGTGAAATACATATAAGTACGGTAATACGAAAATAGACTGTCCACGTTTTCACAAATACATATAACGGTCATAACTTCTTAAAATAATCAAAACATATAATCATGCGAAATGAGCGTGATATGCAATGTCACATATATGATGCATGATAAGCCTACGTTCTCGAAAACGTGCATCCTATCGTGCAATGCATGACCCCGGGACCTAACAGAACGGAACGGAACAGAACGAAGCAGATATGCGACTTAGGCCTCGCATATCCTAACAGAACAGAACAGATATGCGACTTAGGTCTCGCATACCCTAACAGAACAGAACAGATATGCGACTTAGGTCTCGCATACCCTAACAGAAGAGATATGCGACCTAGATTTTGCATACCTTAACAGAACAGATATGCGACTTAGGTCTCGCATACCTTAACAGAACAGATATGCGACTTAGGTCTCGCATACCCTAACAGAACAGAACAGATATGCGACTTAGGTCTTGCATACCTTGACAGAACTGAACAGATATGCGACTTAGGTCTCGCATACCTTAATGCAATGTCGTGATGCATGAATGCACAGAAATCACATACGCAGACTTTCCTTTATTTTCATTTTCCCTTTTTCTTTTCTTTTTCTTTTCCCTTTTTCCACTCTCAGATTACTCTCCCTATTTTCCTTTTTATTTTTCTTCATTTTTCCCTTTTCTTTATTCTTTTTCATTTTCTTTATTCTTTTACCTTTTCCCACCCTCAGCTTCTTCCCCGTGAATTCTACAATTCCCCCCTCCATTCGATTCCCTTCCTGTACTTTCAACGTTCCCCAGCCGACCTTCTCCCTCAGTCCCCCCATCGCCCTCCCTCAAGCACACCCCTGGATCACCATCACCCCACCCAGTCTGGCCACCCCCAGCCGAACCCCCTGCAGCTGCCCCTCCCTTCAGGCCCCCACCTCCCTCAATCCGGCAGCACGTGGCCATAGCCCACCACCACCGGCCACGCGCCGCTGCCGCCAGCACCTCTTCTTCCGATTCCGTTATTCATATATACATCACAAAAAAATACAATCTTTTTCAAGTTCTACATACGAAAATAGCATCTTTCATATCTATACATATACGACCATACATACGGATATACAATTCATCTCATACACATATAATCTAATAATCAAAGATCTATACAATCACAAATACTGATGCACGATCTTGTTTGTTAGGAAAGTGCAACAAACAAGCAAGAAGATGATCAAACAAAGCCGAGACGAGTCTCAAGATGACTCTGTCCTTAAAGCAATTTAGCCTCTACCGATTGAGCAAGGTAGACAACAAGACTAATGCTTCCCAAGATATAACGGCTTTCTTCTTGTCATTTGCTCTAGGAGAAGAAGATTGAACTTGATGTAGAAGAGAAAGATAATGGAGAGAAGTAGAAGAAAAATTGCTGAAATTTCTATAGATTTTGCAAGAATGTTGTGTATTTTGAAGATAGCAAGATCTCATATATATAGACCTTGGATTGTGTTAAAAACTATGTTTGAAACTCATTTCAGCAGTTTTTCTATTAGTTATGGCAGTTGATTACCGTTCATAGGTGAAGGGAGATGATCCTTGGATCAAAAGTTGCAACCCAAAATGAAAAGTTCTGTCCGCTGGCACGTCGATCTCTCACGTCGATCGATCGACGTACGTCGATCTCTCACGTTGATCTCTCAGTGTGAGAGATCGGACATCCTCAGATCAACATGGATCGATCACATCGATCGACGTACTTCATATCAATCTCTCACATAACCTCATACATATTCTGTATAAGTTTGGAGCATACGGTAAGGTACATTGATGTACTTTTCCAACAATCCCCCACATGATCCAAACTTATATAAAAACAACTTCAGAACGTTAAACAACTAACCTCTCCATTATCAATCGAAGATAATGACACATAACGGATACGATGACTTGTGGTCTTGAATCGCCGGTAGTACAACTTGAGTTATATAAACGGAAGTAAGATGAACTTCGTCTTGAATCTTACTCCACTATTGTTTATATGAACAACAAGAAGACATATCATTATCTACTTCTTCAAGTTCGCGGTTTTGGTGCGATATCGGCAATGCACTTATCTCAGGATTCATAAGCTCTCCAGAGAGTTTTCCAGGCTCTCACAGGAAGCGGCACCACTTCCAATCTTATATAGGTGAAATCCATCAAGTGTGCACTGTTCACACCACCAAACATTATGGCTATGAATTTTTCATTAAGAGATTAAAATCTCACCCTCAAGTCATTACAGTGAGCACTGTCAACAACAACACCATAGAGAGAGATACTTAGATAGCGCAACATAGAATTCTTTCATGACTTGTTCTTACCACATTGAACCCCGTTCGTAGGATCTCTACTAATAGTGGGTTGGGTTCCCATCATGAAGAATTCTCTACAGACGGAATAAGTCCCATCCCCCTCGATGTTTCGTAGACTATCTTCTTTTTTAGTCCTTTAGTTAAGGGGTCTGCAGGGTTAAACTTGGTTCTTACAAACTCCAAGTTAACCACCCCAGAACTAATCAAATCACGCACAATGTTGTGCCTTAAACGGATGTGCCAGCTCTTCCCATTGTATATCTTGTTCCTTGCACGTGCGATCGCAGCCTGAGAATCACAATGAATAGACACAGAAGGCATAGGTTTAGACCACAAAGGAATATAAATAAGTAAATTCCTTAACCACTCGGCTTCTGTACTAGCAAGTTCTAATGCAATAAATTCAGACTCCATTGTAGATTTAGCACTACAAGTTTGTTTACATGATTTCCAACAAATATCTCCACCACCCAATGTGAAAAAATATCCACTAGTTGAGTTTATTTCATCATTATCAGTCACCCAATTAGCATCACAATAGCCTTCTAAGACAGCAGGTGACCCCGTAAACATGAGTCCTAAATTCATCGTTTCTCTAAGATACTTCAATAAACGTCTTAATGCACACCAATGACTCTCATTTGGATTATGAGTGTATCGTGCAAGCCTATTCACAGAATATGCAATGTCAGACCTAGTGCAATTCATCAAATACATTACACTACCTATTATCCTAGCATATTCACATTGCGAAACACTCTCAAATTTGTTTTTAGTCAAAGTAACATGCGAGTCATAAGGCGTACTTACAGGTTTTACATCAAAATGATTAAATTGTCTCAACATTTTCTCCACATAATGTTCTTGAGAAAGTAAATAACCCCCACATTTCTCTATTAACTTAAGACCAAGTATTAAGTCAGCCTTCCCCATGTCTTCCATATCAAACAAAGAAGACAACAATGATTTTGTATCATTAACAACATTTATGTTGGTTCCAAATATTATTATATCATCAACATAAAGGCAAATAATGACACCATCACAATCATTAAATTTGCTATACACACAACGATCACTTTCGTTTACTATATAACCAATAGATACTAATGCGTTATCAAATTGCTCGTGCCATTGTTTAGGTGCTTGCTTAAGACCATACAAGGACTTCTTAAGCCTACATACTTTGTGTTCTTGACCTTTAACTATCATACCCTCCGGTTGCTTCATATAAATCCCCTCCTCTAAGTCTCCATTTAGAAATGCTGTTTTCACATCCATTTGGTGAATAACAAGCTTGTGAATGGAGGCAAGTGTACTAGGACTCTGATTGTAGTGATCCTAGCAACCGGTGAGTAGGTGTCAAAGAAGTCTATACTTTCTTGTTGTGCGAATCCTTTTGCGACAAGCCTAGCCTTAAACTTATCAATTGTTCCATCAGCCTTTAGTTTCTTTCTAAAGACCCACTTACAATTGATAGGTTTACACCCTCTAGGCAAGTCCACTAACCCCCAAGTATTGTTACTCAATATAGATTCAAGTTCACTATCTATGGCTTCCTTCCAAAACTTAGAATCTATTGATCTAATCGCATCTCCATACGTTTTGAGATCATCTTCTAAAATGAAAGCAGTTACAAAGTCACTTCCAAATGACTTTTCCGTTCTTTGTCTCTTACCTCTTCTAGGTTCAACAACCTCTTCCTCAACTATGGATTTACTTGACGCACCTATCTCAAATTTAGACATACCAACGGATTGTTTGTTCATAGGAAATATATGCTCAAAAAATTCAGCATCCTTAGACTCCAATATAGCACTGCTATCTATAGTCATGAATCTATATCCTGCACTATTCTGAGCATAGCCGATGAATACACAATCTCTTGTCTTAGACCCGATTTTACTTTTCTTAAAATCAGGAATCCCAACTTTGGCTAGACACCCCCACACTTTCAAGTAACTTAAGTTGGGAGCATAGCCTTTCCACAACTCATAAGGAGTTTTATCTAACTTCTTATGAGGTAACCTGTTCAGAATATGACAAGCAGTCAAGATTGCCTTCCCCCACAAGTTGTCTGGCAATCCTGAACTAACCAACATGGCATTCATTATATTTTTCAACGTTCTATTTTTTCTTTCGGCTACTCCATTAGACTGAGGTGTGTACGGGGTGTAACTTCATGAATAATACCATTCTCTTCACAAAACTTTTGTAAAGAGTCTGTGCTATATTCACCATCTCTATCATTCTAAGCCTTTTGATTTTTAAGTCTAGTTGATTCTCAACCTCATTCTTATAACTTATGAACTTAGACTCGGTCTCATCCTTATGACTTAACAAATACACTTTTGTGTATCTAGAGTAATCGTCGATAAAAGTAACATAATACCTTTTATCACCTTTCCTCATGTGATTCTTAAAATCACCTAAGTCACTGTGAATCAAGCCAAGTTTTTGTGAAACTCTGTTAACTTTCTTAAATGGTTACTTATGATGTTTTGCTTCAACACAATGTTCTCACTTGTTGAAGTTATCTTCATCATCAGAAATCACATTCATGTTTTTAAGTTTCTTTATTGCTCCTATATTTGCATGTCCAAGTCTAGCATGCCACATATCAAGAGACTCAGCAAAATAAACAACACTAGATGCATCTTTATTACTGCAACAAATTGCGTCAAGTACAAGAAGACCTCCGCTACAAAAACCTTTACCGATAAACTCTCCATTTCTAGACAAAACAAGTTTATCAGACTCTAAAACAAGTTTAATATTAGCTTTGTTTAGCAGCACTCCGGAGATCAAGTTCCTACGCATGGCAGGAACGTGCAGTACATTGCTTAACTCTAGTTTCTTCCCTGAAGTCAACTTGAGAAGCACTTTACCCTTTCCGAGGACTTGGGTACTACGTGCATCTCCCAAGAAAACTTGCTCATCACTGCCTATTTCCTTGTATTCGGAAAATAAGTCTTTACTAGTAGCAATGTGCCTGGTAGCACCCGTGTCTACCACCCATTCCGTAGTGCCACCAACAAGGTTTACCTCCGTTAAGACGACTGCTGCGATGATGTCGTCTGCTGCTCCTTTGGCCTCCACAAGGTTCGCCTGATTGCTTGGTTGGCCCTTTCGTTTCCTGGAGTTGACGGCTCCCGGTTTCCCGCACACCCAGCACACTCCCTTCATCTTGTTCTGATCCTGCACAACAACTTTCTTACCTTTTCCTCCACTGTGGTAGCTGCCGCCGCCATTGTTGTGGAACTTGGGCTTCTTCGCAGCATGCTCTACAACGTTGGCTTTGACGCCCTCCTCCCGGTAAGACTCGTCTTCCATCTGGTTGTTCCCTTCGATGCGTATGTGTTTAATTACGGCATCTAGAGACAACTTGGCATCGTCATGTTTTCCCCTCTTCTTGTATTTACTCCAAGAAGGTGGAAGTTTCTCCAACAGCGCCGCTGCCTAGAATGTTTCATCAATCTTGATTCCTTCGTGTTCCAGATTATCCACCAACTGTTGGAACTGATGGATTTGATCATTGATTGATGAATGATCAACCATCTGGAACTTCAAGAATTCACTCACCACATACTTGCGTTTGCCAACGTCTTCAGCACCATATTTGTTCTCCAGTGCTGACCAAATCTCTTTTGCAGAAGTAAATTTGACATAAATGTCAAACAGAGAATTGGCCAGAAAATGTAGTATGTGGCCTCTGCAATTAGTGTCGTCTGCATCAAACTTACGTGCCTCAGTTTCATCCTTCGGTTTGTCCGTCTTGAGCACATATGAAACCGAAAGCATTTCAAGGAAGAACAGCACTTTTGCTGCCCATCTCTTGTAGAATTTGCCATCGAACCATCTTGGACATATCAGGCAATGCTTGCTTGGATGCCATTGTAAGTTGCTTTAAGAATGTTAGGAAAGTGCAGCAAACAAGCAAGAAGATGATCAAACAAAGCCGAGACGAGTCTCAAGATGACTCTGTCCTTAAAGCAATTTAGCCTCTACCGATTGAGCAAGGTACACAACAAGACTAATGCTTCCCAAGATATAACGGCTTTCTTCTTGTCCTTTGCTCTAGGAGAAAAAGATTGAACTTAATGTAGAAGAGAAAGATAATGGAGAGAAGTAGAAGAAAAATTGCTGAAATTACTATAGATTTTGCAAGAATGTTGTGTATTTTGAAGATAGCAAGATCTCATATATATAGACATTGGATTGTGTTAAAAACCATGTTTGAAACTCATTTCAGCAGTTTTTCTATCAGTTATGGCAGTTGATTACCGTTCATAGGTGAAGGGCGACGATCTTTGGATCAAAAGTTGCAACCCAAATGAAAAATTATGTCCGCTGGCATGTCGATCTCTCACGTCGATCGATCGACGTACGTCGATCTCTCACGTTGATCTCTCAGTGTGAGAGATCGGACAGCCTCAGATCAACATGGATCGATTACATCGATCGATCGACGTACGTCGATCGATTGACGTGAGAGATCCACGTCCAACTGAAGCTCTCCAGCACTACAACACTTCATATCAATCTCCCAAACAACCTCATACATATTCTATATAATTTGGAGCACACGGTAAGGTACATTGATGTACTTTTCCAACATTGTTTTCATAAAGAAATTAAAGATTACAAAGGAGGCACCTACCTGATAATTACTATGCGTTGAAAGGTTGATCGGGCTTGGTGGTGCTCCTCCTGAAACTGGCAGCTTTGTGGGTTGAAGCAAGAAGAGTCGTTTTTTTCCTATGGGAGAATAGTGGCCGTATGTCTTTGTGAGGAGAGGAGGAAATTTCACGTGATTAAACAAAAATTTGATTAGAGTTCAGGGAAAATTTCATAATCAAATTACGTTTGGTAATTAATTAGCCAATATCCTTTTTACCCTTGTTAAAAAAATGGGATATAACACATTGCCACTAACTGCTCCAATGCAGATGGAATTGCAGGCGCTTACACTCGCGTTGATCTATTATACGTCTCTTTATGATCATCTCATTGTGGAAGTTTACTGCCTTTTGCTTTTTTCTACATTGCGCGCTATTGATACTCTTACAGGGACTCTAGTGGCTGAGTTATGTCGCACACGTCTTTTCCTCAGCTTAATGGCTCCACTTTGCAGTGTACCCTGCGACAAGAGAATTCCGCAGCACATCTTAGCGCAATAGGATTGATGGCAAATGGATTTCGTGTATTTACAACTTTGGCCAGCACGGTTCTAGAAGTTCGAGGCAGCATCCTCACTGATCGTTGCATGCCATACTTTCGTATAGAAAGTCTTCCACGGTGTTGGCATTCGCTTTCTGTCGTTGCCTGTATCTTGCCTGTATCGTCCCTGATGTAGGCAACCTGGGTATGTTTCTACTTTTATTATTTCCTATTGTTTGGCTCTTCACATGGCTTATACCGCGGAGGAGAGGTCTGCGACAATATACCGCAAGGAAGTAATTTGGTCTGAGTCTCCCATTGGGTTGGCGAATTGTTGGGTTGGTTGCCTGTATTCGTCATGAATACAGACGACATGGGTATGTCTTTCTCTCTTCACCTTTACTATCTTGGCCTTTCTTGCCTTGATCTTGATGCTTCCTGATGTTGGGCACTGCTGTGCTATGTTTTCTCTTCATGTTTCCCTTCAAGGAATGGATGGATGGCAACAGAATTTCTACGCATTTTCCTCCGGCAGCTGCACGTTAGGCCGTAGCGCTCACACGAACGAACCAGTCTATGCTGCCTACCACAACTATCATGCTTCATGTCATTCATATATTGTCTACGCTTTTTTGTCAACTTTTCTTATGTTCTTATTTGTAGTCTCCTTCATAGGTTAGTTTTGCATTACACGTAGAATAACTTGAGGTCAGGGCAAATGATAAACCATAATTAAATCGTCTGTTAGTCAACAACAGTCAACGGTGCAACTCCTGCAGTTCAGCACACAAGAATCACTATTCAGCAGCTCAGCACTCAAATATTGTTGTTCAGCAGTTCAGTGCCCAAGCATCACTGTTCAGCCTTGGTTGCACCTCAGCGGGGCTGCATAACACTCATTATTTTACCGACGAATATGCCAAGGTTTGCACCTCGTCACCAACTTCAGTTTATGTACAAGTGCCGCGCTTCAGACCACTTCAGCTGGATCCAACTCTACACTTCAGCAAAGCCTAATCATGCACTTCGGCAAAGCTTGATTTGGCACTTCAGAGAAGGAACCAAGCACGACATTACCTCATGGGACCATCAGGTAGGAGTGTAATTCAAATATGGTGATTACAGCTGGCTATATAGCCTGTATACTCCAAGGTCATTCCAGCAGACCTATTAGTCACATCAGCCAGTCTACTGGTCACATCAGCAGACCTACGGCGTCCTAGGCTTTCTGCCCCAAGCAAACATCTCATCCGCCAGCAGAGGTCAAAGGCGGGAAAAGGTTAATAAATGCAAGCCAATACAGACGAGGGGAGGGATCCGAAATCTAAACATTGACATCCTAAAGCAAATTCATACATATTGCTCTTCAGCTCATACTGTGAGAAACACTGAACTCACCATTTAAATTATATTCTCAGTGAGAAATGGCCCAAACTAACTTGAGCGTCGGAGGGTTATTCCCGGGGCCAACCCCCCGGGACCTCTGACTTGTGCTTCATTGTGCAGGATATTATGGAAGCTATTCCAGCTACAACCTTCAATCCAGTTAACAACTCTTCAAGTTAACTGATAACGTTAATTTGAGGTCATCTTGACCCTTGGTGAAGATCCGGCTTCATCATTTGGCGCTAGAAGGAAGGGCCCCTTAGTCCCTTAATCCAGTAAAAAAGCTCAAACTTAAAACATCCAACGTTTACCTATGACAAAGGGTCGACGAGAAGGTTTTGGTGAGTCCTCCAAACCACCGCGACGCATGGTTACACGTTCAGCTGCCCCAGAACATGTTTCTAGGGTACCTGAATCTCCTATGCCTAATCCTGTTCCTGTCCCACAAGTTTCAAGGGAAGTGAGGGATAAATCAATAAAATACGTTGCTGAGAACATAGAAGTGATTGAAGCCATGGTCCAGCATCTCAAAGGCAAGCAACCAGAGGTGCAGAATATGGAAGTAGACCCACCTCTTCCCTAGAGAGAAGTATCATAAGGCCAGTCTTCTAGACCGCATAAAGGATTTATGGCGGATGCTAGAAGACACAGTTTCAAAGTTCCAACCGTGGAGTCATAACATATGTCTAGACCTCACTTAAGTGTGAGCTCAAAGTTTTTGAAAAGCATCCCCAGGGACGAAGAAGTTCCTCGCAGGCCGAGGGCTTACTACGAAGAGCACAGGCAAGAGTTTGTGCAAGCAATCCAGGAAAGTCCTTTAGACTGGGATATAGCAGAATATTTGGCACCAAACAGCTTTAAGGTGCCAAAGATGGACACTTATGATGGGACCACAGACCCAACGGACCATCTCTTCCAGTTTCAAACTGCAATGAGTCTGAAAAAAATCCCAGACCCTTTGTGTTGCAAGACTTTCCCTTTATATTTAAGGGGAAAGGCCAGGAGATGGTTCCAAGAGCTTCCATCAAAATCTGTGAGGTCCTTTAAACAGTTGGCACAGAAGTTCAAATCACAGTTCGTGTCCAGCAACCCGTTTGTGAAGAACTCATCTCATCTAATGACCTTGAGACAAGGTCCAGATGAATCTGTGTTGAAGTACATGCAGCGTTTCTCAGACGAGTCACTGCAGGTCAGTGACAGAAATGAGGGTGTTAAAGCTGCAGCCTTTATTAATGGACTCCGAGCTGGTTGCCTCTTCTCCCAACTGGCTGAAGAAGGACCTACAACTCTAAGAGAATGCTTAGAGAAAGCTTATCAATTTGCCCGAGGAGAGGAGGCAAACAGGTTAAAGAGAGAAGCCAAGCATGGAGCCCGACAAGAAAGCCGATCTAGTTCAAAAAAGGAAGATCGGCGCCATGAAGGAAAAAACCGTGATCGGCGCAGTGCGTTCGATCGCATAAGTGGGAAGGACAAGGGTGGTAAGGAGGGCTTACCACTGTTGGCCTCACAGGAGTATATTCTGACCGTCATGGAAAAAGACGGATTGAGGACAGATCCAGAGCCTCTGTACGGGCCTAGGACAAAGAGAAATCCTAAATTCTATTGCCGCTACCATAGAGATATCGAGCATGATACTGAAGATTGCAGGCAGTTGGCTCAGGCTATTAAACGACTGATTGAACAGGGTCATTTAAAATAGTTTTATGACCCCCGATCACACCTGAACAACCATCTGGATTTTCACAAGGACCCCTAGAAAGACAAATGCTGACCAGAGTCTCCACCTCAGCATCGCAGAAATAAGGATGACGGGGAACAAGGAAGGCGTGGGGCTACAGGTCAGCCCCAAGTCAATGCTATTATATATACAATCTCTGGGGGCCCACCTCACGCGGGCCAAGGAGCACCTAGTTCCTCAGGAACCTCGTCAGATCCACCATCTAAAAGAGCCAAGATGGTAAGATAGCTAACTTATGGGCCAGAAGATCCCATTCCTCTAGACTCCAACAACACAGGCTTAGTGATAGAGCTGTGTGTACACCTTCCTCCTGATAAAGTTGTGCAGGTCCGACGTGTCTATGTGGATACCGATAGTACTGTAAATATAATGTTCTATCGGGTATATGAGCAGCTTGGTTTACCCGATTCCTTGATGAAACCAGTAACCTCGTCCTTGTATGGATTCACTGGAGCTGCAGTGCGGCCAGCAGGTCTGGTCATGCTCAACTGCAGTTTTGGCGAACCCCCCGCCTACCGATGCATTTAGATAGACTTTGTGGTTGTCAAGGACATATCCCCATACAACGTCATATTGAGACACCCAGCTTTGGTGGCATTGGAGGCCATTGTGTCACCTCTGCATGTCAGCATGAAGTTTCCCACTCCAGGGGGAGTGGCAACTATACAAGGTGACACACAAGTGGCACAGAGTTGCTACGCTATTGCCACTAAGGGGAATGAATTAGTTTAGCAAGTCAGTCTTGATGAACTGATACCTTCAGATGAAGAACATTTGTAGTCGGATGATGCAGTACAAGAATTTGTCCTGAATCCGAGCAGACCTGAAAATTTCATAAAGATCGGGACCTGGATGCCGTCCGAACTGTTAGCTCAGCTGCAGGATTTGTTGAGAGAATTTGCGATTATTTTCGCATGGACCGCTGAAGACATGCCAGGGATTCCATCACACCTGGCTGAGCATAAACTAAACGTTGATCCTTTGGCGAAGCCAGTAAAGCAAAAGAAGCGACACTTCGCACCAGAAAAGAATAAAGTCATCGAAGAAGAAGTCAAAAAGTTGTTGGCTATAAAATTCATTGTTGAAGTGCTTTTTCCAATCTGGTTGGCTAACCCAGTAGTGGTCCCCAAGCAGGATGAGTCTTGGAGAATGTGTATAGATTACACTGATCTCAACAAAGCATGTCCAAAAGATTGTTACCCACTTCCGAAAATCGATAGGTTAGTGGATTCAACACTTGGGCATGAAGTCTTTGATTTCTTGGATGCCTTCAAAGGCTATCATCAGATCATCGTGGCATTAGAAGATCAAGAAAAGAATGCTTTCATAACTGATTCAGGTGCTTATTGTTATATAACTATGCCATTTGGATTGAAGAACGCTGGGGCCACTTATCAACGTCTGGTCAATTCCTTGTTCAGTGAACAAATTGGTTGGATAATGGAAGTCTACATCAACGATATGTTAATCAAGAGTAGGACTCTTGATCAATATATCAAAAATTTAAGGGAAGTTTTCACTGTGCTGAGAGACTCACGCATAAGACTAAACCCAAAAAAGTGCACGTTTGGGGTTCGTACTGGAAAGTTCTTGGGATGCATGGTTTCCAAAGATGGGGTACAGGCAAACCCTGTTAAAATTGAAGCTATACAAAACATGCATCCCCCTAGGAACGTAAAGGAAGTGCAGAGGTTAATGGGTCGAATCGCAGCCCTGAGCAGATTTCTATCCAAGTCAGCCGAAAGATCCCTTCCTTTCTTCCAGGTTTTGAAAAATAAAACAGCTTTCCAGTGGGACGACTAATGTCGAAAGGCCTTCGACTAGCTAAAATCCCATCTGGCTGAGGTGCCAATGCTTACTTCACCTTTGCCCGGAGAAGAGATATTTATACCTCTCAACATGCAAAGAAGCTGTTAGTGCAGTTCTGTTCAGGGAGCAAGATAATGTACAAAGGCCCATTTAGTTCGCAAGTAAAATTTTACATGGGCCTGAAGTGAGATAACCCAATGCTGAGAAGATAGTCTTAGCACTCGTAGTGGCAGCGAGGAAGTTCATGCCTTACTTGCAAGCTCATCCTATTATAGTGGTCACTGACCAGCCCTTAAAGCAAATCTTATCAAGGCCAGACACATCTGGCCGAGCTGCAAAATGGGCTGTGGAGCTTGATAGTATGACATTTAGTACAAATCAAGAACTTCCATCAAAGCCCAAGCATTAGCAGATTTCTTAGCTGAAGGGATATCCGTGGAGGAAGATATCAAGCCAGTGGCTGAATGGACATTATATGTGGATGGGTCCTCCTCCAAAGATGGTTGTGGAGAAGGACTCCTAATCATCAACCCCAACAAAGAATAATTTGAATACGCCTTGCGATTTGACTTTGAATCAACTAACAACGAGGCAGAATACGAGGCCCTCATAGCAGGACTATGCCTTGCGAGAAAGTTGGGGGCAGAACGAATCATCTTCCAAAGTGATTCACAATTGATTGTTTCTCAGGTCAATGGGAATTATGAAGCCAAAGAGGAAAACATGAAAAGATATCTAGCTAAAGTGCTGCAGCTCGGACAGGCATTCGAGCACTTCAGTATTGAACATATCCCCAAATCTGCCAACAAGAGAGCTGACGCGTTATCTCGGCTAGCATCATCCACTTCAACAACTTTGGGAAAAAAGATAGTTGTGGAGCTGGTTAAGCATCGTGCTTATGATGCTAATGAAGTGCTGCAAGTGGACTATCACAACACCTGGATGGATGAACTTGTTAATTTCTTACAGCATGGAGTTCAGCCCGAGGATAAGTGTGCAACTCGGCGCCTTCGTTTGAAGGCAGTAAGGTATGCCCTTTTCAATGACCACCTTTATAAAAAATCATTTTCACAGCCTTGGTTGAAATGCGTGACTGAAGAGGAAGGAGATTACATCCTTCGAGAGATGCACCAAGGAATCTGTGAAATCATTCTGGTGCCCGGTCGTTGGCAAGGAAATGTTATCTTACTGGATATTACTGGCCCACTCTGCAACGTGATGCAGAAGAATTGGTCAAAAAGTGTCCAGCATGCCAAGTCAATGCTCCAATGACACATTTGTCGAGCCAAGAGCTCACCTCTATTGCATGTCCCTGGCCATTTGTACAATGGGGGATAGATCTTGTTGGACCTCTACCCCAAGCCCAGGATCAGTCAAATTTTTTGTTGTTGCCATTGATTACTTCACCAAATGGGTGGAAGCAGAACCCTTAGCTACAATAACGGGGAATCAGATCAAGAAATTCTTGTGGAAGAACATCATATGTCGTTTTGGCCTTCCATAAGTTCTTATATCAAACAATGGAAAACAGTTCGCTGATGACCCTGTTAAGAGTTGGTGTGCCGAGCTCAAGATTGAACAACATTTTACTTCGGTAGCACACCCTCAAGCTAACGGACAAGTTGAATTGGCCAACAGAACAATCAAGGATGGACTGAGAAAACGTCTATTCTAAATTGGAGCAAGTTGGGTAGAGGAGCTCCCAAGCGTATTATGGGCATATCGAACTACTCCCTCTACCTCCACTAAGGAAACACCGTTTTCCTTAGTGTATGGCACTGAGACAGTCATCTCAGCCGAAATTAGTTCCAGCTCCACCCGGACGGATTATTACTCTGCTGGAATCAATGGCCAGGAGTTACGGTTGAATTTGGATGAGCTGGAAGAGAAAAGGGAGCGGGCTCATGTCCACATGGCTCAATACAAGAATCTAATTGCACAATATTACAATTCCCGAGTACGGACAAGATCCTATCAAGTGGGGGACTTGGTATTGCGCAACAATGAAGCAAGCCATGCAGCACCAACTGGAACTCTCAATCCTAAGTGGGAAGGACCTTACCGGATTAAGGAGGTGCGCTCAAATGGGGCGTATAAATTACAAACCTTGGAAGGCAAAACATTACCAAGGACTTGGCATTCTACTCATTTAAGGCTTCTACATCAATGATGAATTTCACCTCAGCAGGTCTGAGTGGTTTTCCCAAAGAAGTCTTTCATGGTTTTTTTTTCTAGCAGTGCTAGAAAAATGTAAATTATTTATTACCAGTGGTACTGAAGATTGATTAAAACAATGTTCGTGACAAAGTGGACTTGTGGTTCATTCATTTTGCCTAAATGGATTAAGTAACAGGTTTTACTTTATCTAAAAATTATTATCATTGGCAAGTTAAAGCATGGCTGAGCTGCACTTCAGTCAAACGGGAAAATATTTTGGCGGAGCCAAGGGCCGAGACTAAATATAAATGCTTGCATAACTATTGCAATAGAGCAAACAAAACATTGCAGTGCTGAAGAGAGATGTTCGCAAACTATGAAAATAGAGCAAGTTGAAGACAAATATTTGCATAACTATTGAATAGAGCAAACAAAACTTCGCAGTGCAGAAGAGACATGTTTGCAAACTATGAAAATAGAGCAAATGAAGATGGAACTTCGCTGTGCAGAAGATCAAATGCTTGCATAACTATTGAAGTAGAGCAAAAAAAACTTCGCAGTGCTGAAGAGAGATGTTTGCAAACTATGGAAATAGAGCAAGTTGAAGACAAATATTTGCAAACTATGGAAATAGAGCAAATGAAGATGGAACTTCGCAGTGCTGAAGACAAATACTTGCAATAACTATGGATATAGAGCAAATGAAAGTTTCTCAAGCCGAAGACAAACACTTGCAAACTATGGAAATAGAGCAAGTAAAACTTTGCAGTACTGAAGACAAATATTTGCATTAACTATTGAAATAGAGCAAATGAAACTTCACATGCAGAAGAGAAAGACAGTTAAGGAAACTGAAATAAGCTGAA
The DNA here is from genome assembly GCA_036186865.1 of Eustoma russellianum. Classification (NCBI taxonomy): domain Eukaryota; kingdom Viridiplantae; phylum Streptophyta; class Magnoliopsida; order Gentianales; family Gentianaceae; genus Eustoma; species Eustoma russellianum. The sequence continues at coordinate 22,655,440 of AP025054.1, forward strand.
GAGCAAGAGTTGGAAAAAAGTGGATTTTCATTGAACAAATCATCTGTTACAACTACAAAAAATTACAAGAAAAGGAAAAAAAATTCTAGACTACTCCTCCTCCTCATCAGCTTCTCTGAGGTCAATTCCTTCCTTGAATTGCTCAAGGAGCTTATCGAAAATAGCTTCAGCCTCAGTGTTGTAGAGATCGGTAAGTTGAGGATGCTCCTTATCCAGGTCTGGATAGACTTCTTGGCTGGCGTCAAGTGCATAAGTCTGCCCCATTGCCAAAACAGCCCTTGCATCTTCATCAGATTTTCTTCAAAGTACTGAGACTTCCTGAACTCAGCAACTGCAGATTTCTTGATCTCTTCAGCTTGAGACTCAAACTGAGAAGTGAGCTCAGCTTTGCTTTTCTTTTCTGCTTCAAGCTGCTGAGCCAGTTCATCTTTGATCTTCTGGTCTGCTTCAGATTGGCTCTTCAGCTGGGACAGTTCTTAGTCCACTTCATGGAATCCCTTCTGGAAGGACTCCAACTTAGCCTGGGTTTTGGTAGATGCCAGCTCTAAGTTGGACATCACTCCCTTTAGCTCGTCCACTTGTGAATTAGCCACCGCCAGCCGAGTGTCGGACTCCTCCTTTCCTTCTCTCAGTTGGGAGTTTTCAGACCTTAGGGAGTCCAACTCTGATTTCGTTGAGTCCATTTCTGACCTCAACGTCTTCAGCTCAGCATCCATCTCATCCAGCCTGGAATCATCAGGTCTTGCCATCTCAGCTAACTCATCATTGGCCCTTTTCAGTTCAGCATTGGCCACAGAGAGCTTCACCACCAGGCTGTGCATTTCCTTAGCTCTTCTCAGCATGTCACACTCCTGGGCACGATACTGCAATAACCAACACGGTCAGATATCATTTCAACAATCTAAGTAAAAGGATTGTAGGGTTCGAAAGAAACTCACCAATGACATGTTGCTGAAATACGTGTCAAAGGCAGACTCCTAGTCCTGGCATGCAAACTGGGCCTCATCCACAGGAAGCACGGGCAGATCAGCTAACTTTCTTGCCACGCCTGGATGAGCCGCAGTATCAGCAACTCCGTACACCAGGTTTCTCCATTCACGGCGATATTGATGGGAGGGTTCCCCCTCAGATGGAGCTTTCCCAAGAGGATGTCGGGGGGAAGCCTCTCCTGAAGTAACCACAACCCCTCCAGTAAGGGCATCTTTTGGGTCCCTGATGATTGACCCCCTGGAGGAGAAACTGAGGCCGCCGAGGCTTGAATGGACACTGGTATAGCAGAAACTGGATCAGGAACTAGTGCAGCCAGGACTGGATCAAAAATGGGTTCCTCAGGAGCTTGAACATCACTGGTTGACGCAGCTGGTGGAGTCACCTTGGCTTGAGGAGCCTTGATGATGACCTTTAGAGGAGGGGCAGTCTTCTTACACTTGCCCCAGCCTTTGCCACGGATTTGGGAGGCAAGGCTGGGGCCCCAGAATTTTTCTTCTTCAGGGACTGAGCTATAGCCTGAAGAGACTTCTTGGCTGAAGCAGAAGTGCCAACAGAAGTTTTGGCTGCAATAAAAACTCAAGTTAAAAGTGCTGAAATCAAATAATAACGATATCAACAACAAGATGGTTCGTCTTTACCTTGTCTAAAGGAAGGAACGACTGGAGGAGCAGGCAGGGCCCGCACCTCGGTAGAAGCCTTGGAAGGAGGCTGAGCAGAAGAAGAAGGTTTTTCATCCTCTCTCTTCCTCTTCTTGGGAACCAGTTTCTTCAGTTTTCCAAGGCTTTCAGACACCATGGTTCCTGCAAAACAGAAGAACACATTAATCAAAATGTATGCACAACCTCAAGAAGAGTCAATAAATGCCTAAAGCATGTAAACATACCCAAGATTAAGGCTAAAGCAGAAGAACCAAAAGTTTCATATTGATGGGAGGGCCACATGTGGTACAGGTCGGCCGCTTACAACCGACCTGTCCACCATCTTCCAGTCTATAGTCTAAGGAAGATGCAGTAACCTTGAGGCTTCATCGCAGAATCTTTCGCTTGGCCTCTTGTTATCTGCAGGGCCAGATTTCCATAGGGTTCTCCCGGGTAACCCTATGGCCTTGACAAAGAAAAATCTGCCCTTCCAGTTCTTGACAGAAGAGGGGATGTTTATAGCGTGGTTAATAGCTTTATTAGGATGTCTCCTACTAAAGTAATACCAGCTTTCTTTGTGCTTACACACAAACATCCCCCTAAAGACATTTAAATCAAACTCAGCCTCAGCTGCTCTCAGGTAGAGCAGATAGCTGGCGATGAATTTTAGACCATTGGGCATAATTTATGGTAATCTAAGGTAGTAAAAGTCAAGAATTTGAAGAAGAGGGCCAAGGACAGAAAGGTCAAACTCTGACCTGAAGTATTCCTCATAAACTGCCTCATACCCAACGGGTGGATCATAGGCAGTTTGATGAGGGAGAGGCAAAAGTGGGGGAGAAAATTTCTTTATCAATGCTAAACTCACTGCAGAAGAGAGAGATATCAGCAACCTTTAAAGTGCAGAGTGAACCCTGCACTATCGGAGAAGGAGAACCCCTGTCAAGAGACGGCAGGGGTACTAGGGCAGAAGATGTGGCAGCAACCGAAGAAGGTCCATTAGCAAGGCGTAACCTTCTTAAAAGACATTTGTCCTCATCAGAATCAGATTTCTCGTGAAGGGATTGAACCTCACGGTCACCCTCCAGATCATCTGGGTAAGAATGAGTAGATATATTTTGGGAATCCGAAGAAAGAGGAGTTGAAATAATGAAAGCCATGAGTAAGTTGAAGAAATGCTAACAGAAGAGTGAAGGGTTGAGCTAAAAGGAAGAGCACCGGAGTAGGATGAAGAAAGGCTTCGGAGACGGAGAAGATGAACAGAAATGCAGAATAGGCAGGTGTACAGAATAGAAGAAGAAGAAAAGAAAGGGTTAAGGTAATTGTCCCTATTTATAAGTGAGAAAAAACGAAAGGTCACAACTTTTCGTTTAAAATTCGAAGAGGCAGTGGTTAAAGCTTTTTCCCCCCTTGGGAGCTGAAACCGCCGAAAAGATAATGATGAGGTGTTGGAATTAACGCTTACAGTAAAAGCGGGAGTTACGACGCAAATAAAAGGATAACTGCTCAGTTAAAGAAGACACGTCACAGGCTTATTAGAACAAGATTTGTCCGCCTTCGCAGTTCAGCTCAGCCACACAAAATCTGGAGGCAAATGATAAACCATAATTAAATCGTCTGTTAGTCAACAACAGTCAACGGTGCAACTTCTGCAGTTCAGCACACAAGAATTACTATTCAGCAGCTCAGCACTCAAATATTGCTGTTCAGCAGTTCAGTGCCAAAGCATCACTGTTTAGCCTTGGTTGCACTTCAGCGGGGCTGCATAATACTCATTATATTACCGACGAATATGCCAAGTTTTGCACCTCGGCACCAACTTCAGTTTATGTACAAGTGTCGCACTTCAGACCACTTCAGCTGGATCCAACTCTGCACTTCGGCAAGGCCTAATCATGCACTTTGGCAAAGCTTGATTTGGCACTTCGGAGAAGGAACCAAGCACGACATTACCTCGTGGGACCATCAGGCAGGAGTGCAATTCAAATATGGTGACTACAGCTGGCTATACAGCATGTACACGCCAAGGTCATTCCACCAGACCTATTAGTCACATCAGCCAGTCTACTGGTCACATCAGCAGACCTACGGTGTCCTAGGCTTTCTGCCCCAAGCAAACATCTCATCCGCCAGCAGAGGCCAAATGCGGAAAAAGGTTAATAAAAGCAAGCCAATACAGACGAGGGGAGGGATCCGAAATCTAAACATTGACATCCTAAAGCAAATTCATACACATTGTTCTTCAGCTCATACTGTGAGAAACACTTAACTCACCATTTAAATTATATTCTCAGTGAGAAATGGCTCAAACCGACTTGAGCGTCGGAGGGTTATTCCCGGGGCCAACCCCCCCGGAACCTCAGACTTGTGCTTCATTGTGCATGATATTATGGAAGCTATTCCAGCTACAACCTTCAATCCAGTTAACAACTCTTCAAGTTAACTGACGACGTTAATTTGAGGTCATCTTGACCTCTGGTGAAGATCTGGCTTCATCAGTGCATAAATATGTATTCTTTTTTCTTCGTTTGAGTTTTATCTACAAGAGTAGTTTTCTCGGCAAGGTTTTGAGGAGGTATATCGTATGCATCTTGCTGTCAATCCCCTTATATGTGATGTAACCACGGTATTCCTTCGCCACAAGTGAGGGTAAACTATTAATAAAACAAGCGGACGGTACCACCCGTCTTTAAATATATATGTGTGTGTATATATATATATGTATATACTGATTTGTGACCTTGAGGTCATAGATTCGACCCGTGGAAACAATCTTTTACACAAAGTGTATGGTAAGACTGCCTACATCAAATCGTGAAGCGATATGGCCTTTTTTCGGACCTATACAAACACGGGAGCTTAATGTAAAACAACCGTTTTTATGTGTGTAAACATATATACATATACATCAACACACATATTATCTTCTTTTTTTTTACTTTATTATTGCTACGCATGGCATGGTCGGCACCGATACTACTACTAGCAATATCCACGTGAATATTGATTGCACAAATAGTAACCTGGAAAATTCCACTTTTCGGGTCAAAATATTGAGCCATCAATGGATTGTCAGCTTACTAGTCTTTTTTCCCCCTGTTTATTTCAACCTTAGCTTTCGGGTCAAAGTATTTAACCTTCAACGGAATCTTTAATCTCTCTTATTTTCACATCGACCTAAAAAGTCAAGGTTATTCTCCCATAGACCCAAATAGTCAAGGTCATTGGCTCCTAAAAGACACTTATTTTCTTGGGAAAATTTTTGTTTAGAATCGCTAAATTTTTAAAATTTTTAGAAAGCCACTTAATTCAAAGATTATTACAAAGATAATAAGAAAGTTGACAAATAAAAAAAAGATTTAACCCTTAAGAATAATTTAAAAACTTCATATTTATATGTCATTATTTATTTGTTATAATTACACTTGTTGTTGTCTTTTTACCTCCTTCATTTTCCCACCTCTCTGGATACCACAATGACTCTCACCGTTGAAAACCACCATTGAAAACATCACTCACAGTAGTGTTTCTATAGTTGTTGATACCAAGTGTGTGTCTATATACATACACATGTGTATGCTCTTGGCCTCTTGCTGTAGTGGATACACAAAGTAATGATAATATTCTTCTTGTTTAAAATTGGAAACCATTTTTATTGCTTTTGTTGAGAGTAATGAATATCAGTGGTCATCAAACAATTTTCTGGGAACATTTTGTCAAGTAAATTTTCTTTTATAACATTTTGGCTATTGTTGTATTAAATACGTAATATTATGGTCAAATGTTATTAATTTTTAAGTAGCGATTTTAAATATTAAGCTTTTAAATTACTTTAAAGGTATAAATCTAAAGTTCCTATGACTTTTACAATAATTATTAAATTAAATGACACGCTTCTAAAATTTGAAAATTTTAGTGGCCCTTCACTGAAATTTTTTCTTCTTTTATTTTATTTTAGTCCGAAAATGTTGTTAGGCTTTGAATCTTTAAACGGTAAATAACCTTTAATCCCCCTGGTGATTGAGGTAATCGCCGATATACCTTTTAACCTTTACAAATACACCTTATCCCATGTTTTTTTTTTTTTGGAAGGAAGGGTCTTTTATTGAAATCCAAATTGAGTGTAATTTACATCAACGTTTCCATCTCCTTATCATATATATACAGCATCTATCTACCACTACATGAGTTAATGAACTGTTTCATTCGTGCGTTGTGATATACTTGTCTTCGGATGCAATGTGGGAGCGGTCGTCGATCCACACTTCCATGAGTTAGCTGATTCCGCCAATACCATATCGTATATATTGTTTTCCGAAAATATAGCTCCATTCAACATCGAGGTCATCTCCCTGCATTGTGCTCTTCAAGTTGGTCGTTAACCATCTACAGGCTTCTTTAGTATTATAGAAAGAGGAAATACGATTTGGTGTGAGTAGTGCATTCCACACCCCTTTTGCCCATTTGCAGTCATGTAATGCATGCATTATGTCCTCCCAGTTCCGTCCGCAAATATCACATTGGTCATTTTCAGACAAAAGCCGACTTTGGAGAAAAGCCTTCATGGGGAGACCTTGTTGATACACATGCCAAAGAAACATATTGAGTCGTGATGGACCTCTCATGGACCAAATACTTTGCCATGAATTAGATGATGTCGGTGCATTTGGAGACACTTCCAAGTTGTACGCGCTTTGCACCGTAAAAATCCCAGATGTGTTACCCTTCCATTTAACATCAACATCACCAGCCTGCTGGGATGTATTCGAAGGATCAAATCCCAGCTTCAAAAGTGGTATTACTGCCCGGATCTTCGCCAAATAGGAGACATGTTGGCTGGGGCGCGGTCATTCAACAAAGACCCATATTTGTACGTTAGAATCTGCACCCAGAGTTGGTCTGGTTTTGTGAGGATTTTTCATCCCAGTTTGGCAAGCATTGCTAGGTTCATCTCTTTCAACCGTTTAATGCCTAGTCCTCCATCTGCTTTCAGTTTGCAAATTACATTCCATGAACACCAATGCAGCGTCCGTGTGTCCTTGTTTTCGCCACAAAGAAATTGGCGCGATACCTTCTCTATTGAAGTAAGTAGGCTAGCCGGCAGCTTCATAGTTTGCATAATGTAAATGGGCATTAGAGAGATGGTACTTTGAACAAGAATATACCTTGAAGCAAGCGATAAATTCTCTGCCTTCCACGGATTCATTTTCCGCCAGACTTTATCCAAGATATACGCATATGTATGCTTATTTACGCGGTCATGCAGCAACAGTTGACCAAGGTAACTACCAAGGCAACTGTGAACTTTGATGCCCATTCTATTAAGCACTATTGAGTTGAAATGTCCAGTGATGTTGCGAGAAACCATAACGGATGATTTCCTTATGCTTATACTTTGCCCAGAACATCGGCGAAATTCCCTGAGAACCCTCTCCATGGTAGCACATTGGCGCTCCAATGCTTCTCTGAACAATAGTAGATCATCCGCGAAGAAAAGGTGAGATATTCAAGGGCCCCTTCGAGATGTTTTAATTGGTATCCACTGTTGTGTTTCAACCGCCTCTATGATTTTATTATTTAGCACTTCCATGCATACAAGAACAAGTAAAGTGCTAGGGGGTCACCTTGGCGTATTCCGCATTGGGGTCGGAAAGATTCTAGACACTCACCATTCCATATTATTGACAGAGAGGCAGAGGTAATCGTGTACATTATGACATCAACCATTTCATCGCCAAAGCCTACAGCATATATGATTTTCCTTAGGAACAGCAAATGAAATTTATCGTATGCCTTCTCCAAATCTATCTTAACTGCCATGTACCCTGAACGCCCTTTCTTCATGCGCATTGTATGCATTATTTCCTGGGCGATGATTATGTTATCTGCAGCCTGACGCCCAGGGATAAACGTGCGCTACATCGGAGATATTAACTTATCAATTACACCTTTAAGCCGATTAGCAATGACCTTCGGTATCAACTTGACTATGACATTAATAAGTGCGATAGGTCGAAAATGAGAGGCCTCTTCAGGGGGAGACTGTTTCGGTATCAAAGTAATTAGTGTAGCGTCCATGCTTGCTGGAAAGCATCTATCCCGAAATGCGCCAATCACAAAAGAAGTCACTGCATCTCCTACTATCGCCTAGTTCTGTTGAAGGAAACTGGTGGTAAAGGTCCAGGTGTTTTATGTGCACCCATTTGAAATAAATGTTGTTTCCACTTCGATATGTGAGACAGGTCTGTTTAGCCACTGTTTGTCTGCATCAAATAATTCTGGCAGTTGAATGTTAGATTGAGGAACATGATCATGGGTAGAAGAGAATAGTGCTCGGTAATGATTTATCACAATTTGTTTGATTTCATTTGCATCCATTGTCTAGTTTCCATGTATGTCGCGTAAGGCAGTTACCTTTAATGCTCGTTGTCGGATCCTCATAAGGGTATGGAAATAGCGTGAGTTGCGTTCCCCTTCAGCTAGCCAATGTAGGCGGTTTTTCTGTCGCCAATAGGCTTCCTCTTGAAGTAAAATGTCATCATATTCCATTTTTAACTCGGCGTCCAGTTGTGAAAGGAAGGATGAACGTTTACCATTTTGAGCTCGTTGTATGCCTTCCAGTCGTGCCATACATCTTCTCCTACGCTGCCTAAGGTTGCCAAAAACATTCAAACGCTAGTCCTCCATACGCTCCGTAAATTCATGTAAAGTGCGGTTTAGATCACTAGGGTGTGCGCACCATGCGTTCGCTATAAAGTGAGGGACGGATTTATGCAGGAGCCAACACTCTTGAAATTTGAATCTTGTCTGAGGTTGTGGGCTGCTTGTGTTTGTCATGACCGTTAATAGTAATGGATGGTGATCAGAATGCATCTGAGGTAGGTGATATAATGTAGATAAGGGGAACTGCAGATGCCAATTAGAGGTTGCCCATGCTTGATCAAGGCGTTGTTCAATAAGAGATCGTCCAATTTTACCATTACTCCAAGTGAAACGAGGTCCAGAAAAATTCAGCTCATGTAGGGAGCATTTATTAACCATGTTTGTCATCCGATCTACTCCAATACCTCGCATAATCCGACCGCCCCTTTTATCCTCTTGCCTTATCACCTGATTAAAGTCTCCCTATAATAACCATGGACTGCGTATATGAGAAGACATTCTTTCAACATAATCATAGAATGCTTTATGAATGCACAAGGTCGGGGATGCATAAATAAGGGATAAGATCCAAGATGTAGATTGACCCTCCATAATTGCTAGATTTATCATCTGCGCTGTGTAACTCAGAATACGGATATAAAGAGTGGGAGATTCCCAGAAACACCAAAGTCCTCCAGAAAATCCTCTAGCCTCAACCACCGCCATATGTTTAAAATACGTGTGTCGGATTATGTATTGCACCTTAGTACTGGGCACCCTTGTCTCCATAAGGAAAAGAATATGTGGTTTATGATCTCACACCAACTTCATTAGTGCGCGCATAGTGTTAGGTGCTCCTACACCTCGACAGTTCCACACGATAATCTTCATCATTAATGATATATCAGTTTAAAGTGTGACCGATCCCATGTTTGGAATAGAAGTTAACAGTTATATTTCTAATTAAGGATAATTACCTTTTGTCCCCTCATGTTTGGCATAATCGTCAATACTCTCCTTAATGTTTTAAAATGCACCCTTACCACCTTTGATTTAATTAAAAAAATTTATTCAAATGTATATATAATATTAATTGTCTCTTTTACCCCTACTCTCTTCATCTTCTTCCTATCACCTGCCTCGCCCCCAACTGGCGCGCCTCCCTTCAACCACAGACCTAGGAACAATGTATGCAACACAAAACCAATTTAATAATCAATCTCAAATTATAAACATGTAATCTCAATTTAAAAGATTTATCTTGCTGTTAAGCTTGGAAAAACTATCACCATTATCTTCTCTCTTTATCATTTAGCGAATGAATCAGAGCAAGTCCAATGCCCTCTAGATGTTCATTATTGTCAGGAGATGATGCATTACTAATTGGGAAAGGTTTGAACAAATATTTACCACACCCAAAGGGATTTTTGGGGTAACTACAAAATTGTTTGCTGTCAAGAATGGAAGTGGGGCTTGCTGAAATCTCATCAGAAATACTCCACAATAACCTACCAAAAAATCGAGGGGAACCCAAGAAAGATGAAAAGAGAGTGGATTGATTCTGTTTTGTAGATGATGTTTGACTACTGCTGTGTTCTGCCATTCGAGTTTGTTTCCTTATGGTGATAGCTCGAAATCTACTCCATAGCAAGAATATTAGTCTCCTTCAAATATGTTTTCTCTATTTAAAAAAATTTGCTTTCAGGTAGAAAGCATACTACTGCTGCAGAATATAGAATACAATATAAAGTTAATGTATTAAGAAGCAAATGGATTCATGGATAGATGAAATCAAACGTTACTTCACAAACATTTTTGTCGAAAATTTGCTACCTTAATTCTGCTTTATCAGTTATATCTAATAAGAATTCTCATGAAGTTTGTCTGAATATGTGATTGCAGAGAGGAGACAGACTTAGTTTGCAAGATGAGGGATTCTTTCAGTGATTCCTTTAGTGATGAGAGTGAGAGCGATAAGCTATCAAGATGGGATGGATGTTCCTCCGAGGAGGGAGCTTTCGAGCATGATAGTCTTTAGCCTGTGAATTAGAGATTGGGGTGTCTGTATTTTCAATAGAATGGAGGAGGCGGCTGGTGGGGGCGGGACAGGGGAGAGAAAAAGGGATAAAGAAGACAGGGACAAAAGGGGCAATTCCTATTATATATATTCCAATAATGTTTCTTAATTACATCAAGGGGGTGTAAGGGTGTATTTTTCAAACATCAAAGGGGTAAGGATGTATTTTTAAACATTAAGGAAGGTATTGACGATTATGCCAAACATGAAGGGGGAAAAGATAATTATCCCTTCTGATTGAAGCTAACAAAAGATGACAAACAGGCACTATTATCCTTTTATCCTATGTGAAATGACTTTCAAAAACCAATTATGAAAAGAGAAAAGGGTCCATCTTCATCTCATCGCCACCCTTCGTTGTCGCCTTCACTTGTCTAGATACACTAGTTTCAGGCTAACATGATGGTTCCATAAAAATTTTGCTTGTTTGTGTTCTTTGATTAGAGGGATATATCGAGGGAAGGGGGTAGGCAGTGTAGGGGTTAGGGAAGGAGAAAAAGGGCGACAGGGTGGTGAAGTCAAATCTTCACCTGGATCAAGGATGATCCAAATAACGGGTAGCACTATCAATGGCTTGCACATATGCCGTTTGAAACCAGGAATAATATTCTCAGAAATCTGTATAAGTTGAACAATGTTAGAGGTCACAGAGCTATTATTCCGGAAAAAATCCTTCCGACGCTCAAGTTAGTTACGGGTATAGTCACATTCGCATGCTGGAAAAATAGAGAAACATGTCTCCTTTTGCTTGTGCTGGCTATGATTTTTTGCTTAATGGGTTGAACGTTTCATTTGTGAGATGTTTTTCTGTCTTTAATATGATATAGGAAACCAATGCATGTTGAGGAGATATTAGAGAGTATCATGTGTCCTACTCCGCTAGTAAGCTATGTCTAGATGTTCGCTAGGTGGCGCCAAATGTCACATTGCATGGCGGAATTGTCTTTTGGCAATTCCCTGTTCTGACAGGTGCTTGGTTAGATGGGTCTATCAGGAGCATCTCATAACATAGAAGTGTCACTGAACAGCAAAGTCGAGACAGTGGATTCAAAGAAAATTTGCAGCAAGTGCCCGAGTGCATGCTTGTGCCGAGGTGATAGATGACCGAGTTGACTATAGTTGGCTCTTTTCAAGTGGGTCATACTGATAGTGGCCCAAGTCTTGGGCATGTTATTTGACCTGAGTAGCTGAGGTGTATGAGCCATCCTGTGCCTTTATTAGGTCAAGAAACGTTGACTATCATCTATCTACCGGGTGTTCCTTAGCTCAGAGGTTGTATACTCCATGTTTTGTGTTACTGGCATACCAGATGGGGCCGACCTTTACTCTTTCTATGGCCGGGGCGGCCATCAGAGCCAAGACGATACCTTCAGCCGAGACCACGAACTTAAGATTGACATGACTATACTTAGGCTTGATTTGTTAATGCAAACCTAAGATCTCAGTCAACGCCAATAACATGTCCCGCCCCTATTAGACTGAGCTGGCTTGACAGTAATTGGTTAATCTGGTGAGTTAAATTCTACTAGGCCGATACTAGGCGTTAATAAGACGGATCGCTACATTTGGCCTTTCTTGAGATGTGGAGTTTTAGCTTCATCATGTGCCCCCAGGTCAGACATGGATATTTAAATGACAAGCGTGACCTTTCAGTAGCAGGCAAAACCTTTTAGTTTCCCAACTATTGTACGTTTATGAAGTTATTTCAGTATATTGCTGCTACATGCCTCAGACATTTCAAATTCTTATTCAACATCCAACAAGCAGTACCAATGAGATTCATTGGTGCAGAATTTGAAGCGGTTACAGCTGCATATACCATTTACTCCACTGGTTGGAGTGATTTAATCAATCCTGACGCACGAGCCGACTACGATCGGTAACTTCATCTTTTCAAGGATAGAGCCGAACTTATAGAGATAAATGAATAGCTCATTTGTTACCTTTTTTATTTTCGTGTAACTTTCATGTTCCATCATATTTTACTGACCAACATTTTTTAATGAAATGAGAGTTTTTTTGCAAGCATTTTAAGTTCTACTCTCTTCTTATCCCTCGTCTTTTCATCCTGATAACTGTTAACTAGAATGATAAGAACCTCTCATTTTCGTGTATAATCATATCAGACATCTTGAGATGAGCCCAATTCAAGTAGTAATGAAAGCGTGCAAAAACATGTAATGAATTTTTGCATGTTGCAACCTCGGCCTTCTAAACCAAGCCGAGTAGCTGAAATCCAAATAATAATGAAGGAAAATCCTTGAGTAATTTTCCAAGTATACATAGCTTAGTCTCTCTAGTCAAAGCCGAGGAGATAAGCAAGAAAACAGTTAGATTGAAGAGAAGCACAAGAATGGCTGGTTTTTGTGTGTGTTCGCCTTTTAAGCCCTCTATAGTTGAGCTATAACCCCTTATAATTCCAGTAAACGCAGTTTAGCGATTAAATTACACTAGGTTTTGAATTTGGGAAACTTGTTCCTTGTTGATATCAGAGACTTGTCTTCTAGTCAAACTTCCTAAAACGTAGCCTAAAAATAAATTAGGTTGGGACTTAAGTTTTGACGTTAAGTGATGACTCGCCGGTAACTCCTATTTGAATTGCGAGGACTTGTTCTGTTAAGTCCCCTGGAGAGAGTATAGTGGCTGCTCAGCACGATGATGTCAAGGCCAAATGCAGTAAATCAATACAACAAGATTGTGCAACCTTTATTCCCTTACCGGGGTACTAAATACGCAAATTAGGAATCAAACCTTGCACCTCAGCGGCTTAATCCCTACACTAGAGTAGCATGTTTAACTCAGCAAATATCTTCCATGTTAGATGAGCCGGAAACTTATCTCCTAATCTAGCCCCCTGAATTGCTGTCTAATGAATAAATCAAACCATGTTTTCATGATTGAGGTTATAAAAGGGGTTTGTTGATAACTTCTGTACGAGTTATGAAGATTAGTCTTGCCAAATTCCTTTGATAGGATAATAATGATCACTGGACAAGGTTGTGCCGAGGTCGAATGCAGCAAAGCAGTGCGACAGTTTTATGCTGACTTAATGCCTTTAATAGGATAATTTGTAATATTGAGCATTGGGGGTGGAAACAGCGACTTAATCCCATGACCATCATTAATGTGCTCAGACTAGCAATAGGGTTTTGTAATTTTATGATTGAATTCTAGCACTGGGGCCACGTGTTGGACTCGATTGATACCTGTCATCTTGCCCCATATCCACCGCTAAGGTGTATGCATAATGGGGTTGTGCACAGAGCTTGTGCGGTAAATCTCGTAAAACCATTACGCAGACGTCACGTGTTGTGTTGCATAAAGGATGTGTGTTATGGGGATATGCGCACTACCGAGGCAACTACTCGTTCTAAGCTTTTGCTTTGGCAGGTGTCTTGTTGGTCGTGCCAAGCAAAAGAGCTTCGAAAAACAGAATCGTGGTTGAGGACCCGAGTAGAAATAGGGTGTACGCTGAACCTATAATGATGGCTGAACTTGAGCCGAACAGGCACACCGAGATGATCATCATTGGTAATTTTCCAGATGTAGACCCAAGATCATAGTCGGTGCCCAAGAGACGACCTACATCCTTGGATCGCACAAACTTAGCAGGGTGCTCCTAGCCGAATAGCTGAAGTTGACCCGTGGGGGACTTACGGCCTTGAACACGGTGGGTCCCCATAGAACCAGTAGGCAGAGGCCACGTATTGAGGTGGGTAAAAGGAGAGTTTAGTCCTACGGCTTGCGTGCTTATATTGTCGTCTGTTATAGTGAATCCCCTTAGAACCATGAGGTAGTGGGCACACGACTGCTTACGTAAAAGGAGAATTTATCTCACAGTTTGCATCTTTGTGCCTAAGCAGGAGCTTTCTTCAAATATCTTCTCCTAAGTAGAAGGTTCTCTAATAATCTTCTACTAAGCAGGAGATTCTCCGGAATGTGCAAAAAGTGAATTTGGCCCCACAATTTGCATATTTACACGTCAGAATGTTCGCATTGCTTACTCCTCTTTTCCGAGATGAAGAGGCTTGTTCTGCACTGACCCAAACCTATATGGGTTGTACGCATCCCCTGATTCGTCGAACAGCAAATCGAGGGGACCCTGCTTCATATCTAATGCTCATGCATTTTTAAAGAGTGTAAACGGTAAATAATAAATGCATTGCAAGTTCGAGATAGGATACGCACCAAATATTTGGCAAAAATTTTCAAATGATTTCCTGCTCGGAACATTGATTTGAGTGTGTTTCATCTTTGTCCTTGTCGTATGAACTTTTCTACCTTAGCAGTGCAAGCATAATGCTCTTGAGTTACACTGGGGGAACACACATCACCATTTGAACAGTGAGACGTGGGTTTGTGTCCTCATCAGATGCCCTCAATAAGGATGGTGTGGTTGGCACTTCTTATTACACCGAGGTCACCCAAATCCTAACCTGTTGTGCAATATAGAACTCGGATTATAGAATTCATGCAGGTAACCCAAGTCGATCGAGCGTTCAATCTTATGCATTAGTTGTCTGCACTCCTTTGTATCATGGCCAATATCTTAATGGGACCTGTAGTACAGCTTATTATCTCTTCACCCTTGGTCCTCCTAATGGTGGTGGGTCATTTCCTAACTTATCTTCTTTCATTACTGACAGGATATGTGCTTTGGAGGCTCACAGAAGCAATCCCTCCTTGCCATGGCCTCCCAACCGTTTTAAGGGAGAGTGTTTCTCCTACAATTTTCCCCTGGCTTTTTTTGTTAAACTCCAGCTCAATGCCGAAGTGGTTGCAAAGTCTTTTGGGCTCTCTCAAAGTGATGCGCCAACACATTCAAAGGTTTCTTGGCTGAAGGTGAAGGCTTACCCTGAAGTCGTCTACCTCTATTTCTAATAGCTGCCATAAATCCACCATTTAACTCCGAAGAATATTCCTGACGCATAGGAGAATTCTCCGGGTGTGTGTGCCTTCCTTGATAGACGTATAGAAGACCTTCCATGTTGTGCGCAGCCTCCGGGGTCTTTAATCTATTCCACAACAGCTTGGAGCACACTAGGGTTTTGAGACGCGTGTTGTATAGCTCTGATGTGTTCGTCATAGGTGAGTACTGAAGAAAATTTGGGGCTCTCCTTGGCCATCAAAATTCTGATCCAATGATTGACGCGGGTTGCGATTATGTCTCCGGTGGTGTTAAGGTTATGTTCCTTCACATTGAGTATCTTTTCCCATTTCAAGGGAACACTGTATGAACTTTAACTAGAAAATATGTGTAGTTAAGATGCAAAAGCCCAGGTCCTCCTTCTGGCGCCATTTAGCAAAGTCGAATCTTCACTTGATCAGGGGTGATCCAAATAGTGGGTAACGCTGTCAATGACTTTTACAGATGCCGTTTGTAACCAGGAACAACGTTCTCATAAATCTATACAAATTGGACAACGTTAGAGGTCATTGAGCTATTTCTCTATGGAAAATCCTCTGACACTCAAGTTGGTTATGAGTATAGTCACGTTCGATGATGGAACAGTAGAGAAACATGTCTTATTTTGTTTGTGGTCACTGTGTTTTTCTGCTCAATGGGTTGAACATGTCTTTCATGGGATGTTTTGTTGTCCATTTGCATGACATAGGAATCCAGTGCATATTGAGGAGCTAAAAAGGAGCATCATGTGTCCTACCCTGCTAGTAAACTACAACCGCATCTTAGCTAGGTGGCGCCACGTATCACCTTGCTTGGCTGGATTATCTGCTGGCATGTGCCTATTTTGGCAGTTGTCTAGTTGGCTGGACCGATGAGGAATGCCTCAAAAACTAGAGGTGTCGCCTGAGCAACGAAGTTGAGACAGTAGATTCAAGGAAAACCTACAGCGAGTGGCTGAGGTGCATGCTTATACCGAGGTGATAGATGACCAAATTGATCATCTTTGATTCTGCCCAAGTAGGTCGTACTAATAATGGCCCAAAGCTTGAGCATGTTGTTAGACCCGAGTGGCTGAGATATGTTTGAGACGACCAACCCCATTATTTGGTCAAGTAACATTGACTTCATCTGTCTAGTGAGTGTTTTTTAGCCGAGCAGAAGTCGTGAACTCCATGTGCTGTGTTACTGGCTAACCAAATGGGGTCCACCTTTACTATTTCTATAATCGAGGCGGCCATCAAAGCCGAGGCAGTGCCTTCAGCTGAGATAACAAACTTAAGATTGACCTGACTATTCTTAGGCTTGATTTCTTGGTGCAGACCTAAGATCTTAGTTAGCGTTGAGAAGACATCCCGCTTCTTCTGGTCTGAGCCGGCTTGAGAGTAATTTGACTCATCTAGCCGAGTTGAACTTTGTACTTTACTAGGCTGATACCAACCGTTAATAAGATGGGTCGCTACACTTGACTTTTTTGGAGATGTGGGGTTTTGGCTTCATCACGGGGGAAGGGGGTGACACTTGCCAGCTAGATTGGGTGGTTGTTCGCCCGTAGCAGGGTTGGCGGCGGAGGCCTTAGCGGCTGAAGTTTTCTTGGGTTATAGGAGAAAAGAGCAGCGTGGAGAGGGATTCTATGGGGCAGGGACAGACGGGGGTAAGGGCAAATGGTTGTGGCCATCGGGTGGAAAAGGGTGGCCATCAGAGGAAAAGGGTTCTGAGAGGGAGGGGCGCTGAGATGGCCATTGGGAGGGAAAGGGATGGGCTTGAACATGGCTATTGGGGCGGAAGAGGATTTTTTTATATAAATGCCAGATATAACACTACCATTCTTGAAAATGATTTTTTTTTTGAGAAAATGATCATTTTATTGTTTGAAATGAAAATTATATAAGAGATATTCCATCTACGCCTGTATATTTATATGTTATCGGTAACACTATTACAGTTACATAAGAACGCCAAGTTTTGTTTCTTCGCTCTCCAGAGAATATCATGGTAGACATAATACGGTGGTGGATGGTGGTTAGTCTCGCTACGCTGGACAAGATTACGCCAATACCAAATTGTGCACAGCCCTTCCCCAAATACATATCTCCACTCTATTCCCCCTGGCAAATATTGCCGTGAATTTTTTGTGTTGTCTAGTATCCATGCAATGGCCTCTCCAATCCGCAAGAAAGATGGTGTGTCGATGGGACTTACCAAATGCGCCATACTTTTTGAACCCAATGGCAATCACGTAATGCATGTAGCACATCATCTACTATATCTCCACAAATGATGCAGCGACTATACATCCGCAGGTACCTTTGCAAAATGAACAAACCTGTAGGCAATATTTCCCTGCATGCTCACCATAGGAATAAGTTGGAACGTCCTGGCTCTTTCATCGCCCATACGCTATCCCACATTGCATTGGCTGGTGGTGCCGCGGTAGCAATCTGATAATCATATGCACTAGATACTATGAATCTACCCGAGGCAGTGTATTTCCAGCGAAAAACACAAGGGTTGCCGTCATTCTACACGTTGGAGGTCTCTAGACAAGCCCGAAGTAATGGGACAGTGGAGCGGATATGTGTCCAGATAGCCAATGTATTTCACCGCGGGCAACCGTGAAGTAAATCGCGATACTTATGATGGAGTATTTTAACCCATGTAAGATCTAGCCTCGTCAAGATAGTCCAACCTAATTTTGCTAACATAGCAATATTCGTACACCTTAGTTGTTTAACACCCAGGCCATCACTCTCCTTTGGTAAACACATAGCATCCCAAGGATACCAACGTAATTTCCAGGTAGTGTCAGCTGTGAAATCTTCTCAACATCATCCGTGAGGGCCATTGGTAATCGAACTATTTGCATTGCATACATCGGAATCAAAGAGAGTACACTTTTAATCAAAACGTAGCGTCCAACATGAGATAAGAGTTTGGCCTTCCAAGACCCCGACCGTCGACGTACTCGGTCTAAGATAAACTCATATGCTTGCCTTCCAGTTCGCCCATGCAATAGTGGCATGCCAAAGTAAGTGCCAAAGTCAGTGGTACATTGAATCCCCGTTCGTATAAATGCCTGCGGGTGGAAATGCATCTGCATATTCTTAGAGAATAAGGTTGGCTCTTTTTTACGCTAATCCTTTCACCAGATACACGACAAAAATCATCAAAGACCTCTTTCATAACATCAACTTGGGCGTCTGTTGTTGCACCGAAGAGTAAAAGATCATCTGCAATGAAAAGATGGGAGATACTTTGGCCCGAACGTGACGTGCGAATGGGTTTCCATCTGCCCTCACTAACTGTATGTGAGATACTAAGGCTTAGAACTTCCATACAAAGCAAGAATAGATACGGGACAAGTGGATCACGCTGGCGAATACCTCGTTGTGGCCTAAAAGAAGGCAAACATCGTCCATTTCCAAATCACCAAGAGGGTTGCTAAAGTAACGGTGAACATAATCAACGTGTTGTATCACCTGGTTAAAGACACCTATCAGTAGCCATGGGATATGGATATGAACGGCCGTCTGTTCAACACACTTATGGACTGTATTGCGTATCGATAATATTGGAGAAGCGTACACCAGAGATAGAATCCAAGCCACATTGTCGCCATTTAGTATACCAGCATTTATCATTTGAGATGTGCAGCTAACAATGCAAATGTCACCATCGAATTATCCCAGAAGCACCATAGTCCGCCTAAGAAGCCACGCGCTTCCACTGCAGCAAAGTGAGTAAAGTGAAGTCGTCTGAGAAGATATCGTGCCCTCGAACACGGGACTCGAGTATCCATTAAGAACATAATGCTGGGATTATGATCACGTGCCAGTCTGACTATTGCTCTAGTAGTATCCGGGGAGCCAGCACCCCGACAGTTCCATGCTAGTATATGTAGAGAAAAAGGGGTTTGAGTGATTTTCAAATACATGATTTAAATGTGCACAAAAACGAACATAGCATAAACGTGCATGATATATATACATGTATGCATCATACATTGCTATTACTTGCCTTATTTAGCTTATATATTATGTTGCCGTACTAACGAGCCATGAAGCATTAAAGCTTACATCATATGGCAAACATTTGTTGTGTTTATACTATTTTCAGGTGCCACCATTAATGAACTAAACTAGTTCATTAAGTGAAGTACTTAGTTTAATAAACTAAGTAGTTCATTAAAGGAAGCTACATTTGGAAAAGGCACAAAGGCAACAAGGCTAAGGAAGGAAAGTCTTCTCCTCCTCCTTTTCATTAAATATACACGCCACACATGTATATAAATATATATTTTCAGATTTTTTAAATAAAGACACATACACATGTATTCCAACGTACTACCGATACGTTATATATTTTACGTACGTACGTTAACGTCACACCACTATACTTAACTCATATTTATGAGTATATTCAGGTCTTATATCATGTGATATAAGATATGGTGATGACAAATTAAATACGACACGATAAAAGGTTCAAAACCGAAATTTGTCGTATCGGGCGAATACCGAAACTTCGCCAACGTGTCACGTACTTGCCATAAATAAATGGCCAGCCCCTATACTTCAAAAATCATCATAAATTTCGTTCCATACATGATATTTTCAGCCAAAAATACTTTCCATGTTGGCACACACAAATTACTCCACATTAAGGCCAAAATGTGAAGATTCCAAGTTTAATTTTGTCAAATGCTAATGGTACCACTTTAAACCAGCCAAGTGCTGAGATTTAAAGTATATATTATATATATATTATGTATAACATAATATATATTACATGTGCAAAAGTTGGAATTTAAATTAGAGAAAAATCAGGTAATCGATAAATATCGAAAATTCGGTTTTCTACGCACACAACACATGGAACGTTTTTGGTACAACATGTGACACATATCTAGACACTTTTTACATATGATATACATCTTAAATTGTTCTAGAAAATTAAATTAAGGGCTGATTGGAATATAACATGTGTGTATTAATAAGTGTGCATTACTTTACAAAGTTAGCAAAATTAAATTTCAGCACATTCACATCCTCATTCCAACGTCTACACCAGCTGTTTTGGAGCATATTTAGAGCCTTGTTGGCATATTGATTGGTCAAGGATCAATCATACAATGTTGATGAATTGAAGAGAAAAGCTACAAATGGTAAGAATTCAACATATATCTCTCTTATGTCACATGCTGAAAATTTCAGCATACTACACACAAGCTGGCCGAAATTTTGCTCTTCAATGTGAGATATTTTGTCATCTTTTATTATGTGATTGATTAGAAGAATAAATGGAAAGGTTTTGAATATTATTTAATTAAATAAATGGTGATATTTTGTATATCACACATGCTGAAAACTTTTCAGCATGTGTACAACCTTGTGGCCGAATTTGAGAGCCAAAATGTGTCCAAGTTCATTTCTTATTTGGTAGAAATACTTACCATGAATTGTTGATTCATTCTTATAATGAAAAATCAAAGAATATTTGGCATTATTTTTGAAAGAAAAGGAATGTTGCACATGCTGAATTTTCAGCATGGCAAGACTACTAATGGCCGAATTTTTGCCTTGTGTAGGAAGGATTTTTTGTCTTGAAAGTTATGTGATGTATCTCTTGATTTATGGAAGGTATTGTGTGATGATTTTGGCACATGGTTAAGTGTGATTTTCAGATTTTTTTCCAAGTCATCATGATGACAACGTTGAACCAATAAGGAGGTGCCAAGTAAGCGAAGACTAAATGATCATCCAATAAGAAGATGCCAAGTAAGCAAGACATTGTCACAATGATATCTTACACTCTCTCAAGGACTTAAAAGATAATTTTCAAGAGGGGAGACACACCATAGGGGGACGGCTGCATCATTAAAAAAGAAAAGAAGAGAGCAAACAATACAAGGCCAAGCATTGCAAAATCAAAAAGATCAAAAGTGTTCTAGCCTTCTTCTTCTACATTCTCTTTCTTTCTTTCTTCTTGTAAGCCTATTGTATTCATATCTTTCAATCTTGAATAGGCTTAAGATAGACCACCACACATTCCATATCTTTGTAAAAGATTGATCAAGGTGTGATCAATCTTCATTCTTGTGAGGTGGTGGTGTTCGTGCAAATTGTACTTGTCATACAAGATTTGTAAAGGGTTGGAGTTAAGGTGTAACTCTATCAACCCTGCAGTAAGGTGTACTGCGTGTGTGTGATTAGTGTGAACCAAGGAAGGTGTTCCTTGAAGACTGGAGTAGGTTGTTTATAACCGAACCAGTATAAAATTCTTGGTACCATTTACCTTCTGCATTTACTTTTCAGTTACTGCACTGTTTACCCTTCCTGTTCGCATTCGTAAAAATAGTAAACGGTTTTCAAAAATCACAAACATTTCCAGAAATATACCCACACGTTCTAGGGTTAATTTGACACAAGTTTCAACCCTTTTGGATAAGTATAAGTCGATCAAACATCAAACGATCTGAGACTAGTACAGTCTGATTTTCAGACTTGCAAAGGTTGAGACTTTGATTGTAGTTGACCTACTTCCCAAAAGAATTTTGCTAAACTGTTTCAACCCAATTAAATATAGTATATAAGGAGTTATTGGTCAAATTTTCAGAGCATTTGGAAGTTCACACAAATAGGAATAAATTTTTCAAAACCGACTACCGTTTCTGGCAGATTCGCACAATCTGATTACCAACGGTTTTTGAAGGGGTTAAAGGTTGAATTTTAATTTAAAATTTTTAGGGGACCCTCATAACATCTGAGGCTAAGTTCTCTCAAAATTTCATAATTTTTGGAGACCTCTAATCTGGTTTTAAAAACGTTTTAAAACTGGTCCTGAAAACAGAAACTGTTTTCAGAACTTGAATTGTTCAAGTTTAAAGAAATTTTAAAAACCACATTTTCCGCATCCACTATTCAACCCCCTCCCTTCTAGTGGTGCATTGCAGATCCTACAATTGGTATCAGAGTGCAGGAACATTCACTTCAAAGAATCCAACGATTCAGTGCGATGGCAACCACAACCGTGCAAGAAGGAATGTCAACTGTAAGGTCTCCTTTTTTCGACGGTGAGTCTTTTATTCAATGGAAATTAAGAATGAAACTTTTTCTTATGGCTATTGATATTGATCTATGGTCCATCATAGAAGACGGTCCATTTGTTCCTACTAAGACGTCAATTATTGATGGTGTCACAATAGAGGTTACAAAAACGAAACAAGAATACACTAGTGATGACAAAAAGAAGTTGAGTATGAATGCTAAAGCCATGCAACTACTATTAAACGGCCTAAGTAAAAGTGAGGCTAGTTACGTGTCTAATTGTTCTAGTGCTCAAGAGATGTGGCATATTCTTGAAATGAAACATGAAGGGACTAGCCAAGTAAAGGAGTCCAAAATCAATATGCTTATGTCCACACTTGAGTCCTTTAAATTATTGCCAAATGAGTCTATTGTTGAAATGGATTTACGCTTGACTAACATTTACAATTCTCTTGAGTCTCTTGGCAAAGCCTTCACTATGCAGGAAAAGGTACAAAAGGTCTTGCGAAGCCTTCCATCCGAGTGGGACCCTAAAGTAACGGCCATAGAAGAAAGCAAAGAGACCAAATCGATTAAAATGGAAGAACTAATCGGATCACTTAAGGTATATGAAAACAAACTTGCCTTAAGACATTCTGAGTCCATTTCTAATAATGATAGGGTTATAGCATTTAAATCAAATGAATACGTCATAGATGATAGTGACACAGATTCCGATGACGGGGACTTAATCACAATGGCTAAAAGATTAAGAAAAATATTGAGAAAATCGATTAAACATAAGTCTACCTCATCTAAGGATCATAAAAATAAAAATAAGGAAATAAAGTGCTATGAATGCGGCAAACTTGGACATTTATCATATGACTGCCCTAATAAAGAAAAACAAACAAACAAATACCCTGACAAGGATTGGAACAAGAATAGACTCGTCTCAGAACCTAAGCAAAGGAAAAGAGCATTCAAAGCCTTCACTTGGAGTGACACATCCGACTCTGAGACTGATGATACGGAAGAACACAAGGCACAAGTATGCTTTACATCTAAAGCATCAAATGAGGTATCTTCCGACTCTGATTCCGATTCTGAATGTTCATATGATGATTTATTTAGTCAATATTTAGAATTGCATAAGTTTTCAAAGACTCTTGCAAAAGAAAAGAAGCGATTAATTGAAGACAAGAAATTGTTAGAATCTTCTAACAAAGATCTTGTGTCTCAATTAAACGATTCAAAAGAAGAGTCGTCATGCATTATAAATTCATTAAAATCTGAAATTTCATAATTGTCATCAGAGAACATTGAATTGAAATCCGAGATTTCAAACTTGAAATCAAGGAATGCGCATGTAGAGAAAAAGGTGAAACAATTTGATACAGGATCCAACATGCTAGATCGCATTATTTTATCACAAAAACATGACAGTGATAAAACTGGATTAGGATACAGCGAGACAAACGAAGCATCATCTAAACCATCCAAGTTTGTTTTGTCTAAGAAAGTAGACACATCAAAGGCATACGTAGCGCCTAAAATAAAGCAAAAATCTCCTCTCCCCACATCTCGTCATATCACTTCTTCATCTCATATGAAGTATAATTATGTGCCGTATAAATATAAGAAGAAGACTAGTACACCATTTATCTCATCTCATCGTGCTTCTTATCATACAAAGAGAAATTACATGTCATATAGAAAGCCACTGATGCATATGCGACATTCATATCATAAAAATGCATCTAGATCACTCCCCGTGCATGCAAACCAAAAACGAAAACCATACTATATGCATGATGGGATTCTTGGCCAAAGGCCAAACGCATTTGCCCCCAACGGATACTATGTTGCATTTTCATCATCTTTCTCACCTTTTGGAAGACCTAGAAAGGTCACCCAAATTTGGGTACCAAAAGGGACATTTTCAAAGGGTTAAATAAATAACCCTTACGAACGCACATATATGAAATGCATAATTTTTTCTTTACATGCATCTTTTGATTTGCTTTCCAAAATAAAGGGGGAGAGAAAGCATGATTTAAGGGGGAGAGAGATACTGATTGCATAAATCAAGGGGGAGCGGACTCGAAATTTAAATTTTGAATTTTGAATTTATGCATAATTGAAGGGGGAGCGATAGGATTTAAATCATGAGTATAGGTTATTTGAAAATCATCAAAAGGGGGAGATTGTAGAGAAAAAGGGGTTTGAGTGATTTGCAAATACATGATTTAAATGTGCACAAAAACGAACATAGCATAAACGTGCATGATATATATACATGTATGCATCATACATTGCTATTACTTGCCTTATTTAGCTTATATATTATGTTGCCGTACTAACGAGCCATGAAGCATTAAAGCTTACATCATATGGCAAACATTTGTTGTGTTTATACTATTTTCAGGTGCCACCATTAATGAACTAAACTAGTTCATTAAGTGAAGTACTTAGTTTAATAAACTAAGTAGTTCATTAAAGGAAGCTACATTTGGAAAAGGCACAAAGGCAACAAGGCTAAGGAAGGAAAGTCTTCTCCTCCTCCTTTTCATTAAATATACACGCCACACATGTATATAAATATACATTTTCAGATTTTTGAAATAAAGGCACATACACATGTATTCCAACGTACTACCGACACGTTATATATTTTACGTACGTACGTTAACGTCACACCACTATACTTAACTCATATTTATGAGTATATTCAGGTCTTATATCATGTGATATAAGATATGGTGATGAAAAATTAAATACGACACGATAAAAGGTTCAAAACCAAAATTTGTCGTATCGGGCGAATACCGAAACTTCGCCAACGTGTCACGTACTTGCCATAAATAAATGGCCAGCCCCTATACTTCAAAAATCATCATAAATTTCGTTCCATACATGATATTTTCAGCCAAAAATACTTTCCATGTAGGCACACACAAATTACTCCACATTAAGGCCAAAATGTGAAGATTCTAAATTTAATTTTGTCAAATGCTAATGGTACCACTTTAAACCAGCCAAGTGCTGAGATTTAAAGTATATATTATATATATTATGTATAACATAATATATATAACATGTGTAAAAGTTGGAATTTAAATTAGAGAAAAATCAGGTAATCGATAAATATCGAAAATTCGGTTTTCTACGCACACAACACATGGAACGTTTTTGGTACAACATGTGACACGTATCTGGACACTTTTTACATATGATATACATCTTAAAGTGTTCTAGAAAATTAAATTAAGGGCTGATTGGAATATAACATGTGTGTATTAATAAGTGTGCATTATTTTACAAAGTTAGCAAAAATAAATTTCAGCACATTCACATCCTCATTCCAACGTCTACACCAGCTGTTTTGGAGCATATTTAGAGCCTTGTTGGCATATTGATTGGTCAAGGATCAATCATACAATGTTGATGAATTGAAGAGAAAAGCTACAAATGGTAAGAATTCAACATATATCTCTCTTATGTCACATGCTGAAAATTTCAGCATACTACACACAAGCTGGCCGAAATTTTGCTCTTCAATGTGAGATATTTTGTCATCTTTTATTATGTGATTGATTAGAAGAATAAATGGAAAGGTTTTGAATATTATTTAATTAAATAAATGGTGATATTTTGTATATCACACATGCTGAAAACTTTTCAGCATGTGTACAACCTTGTGGCCGAATTTGAGAGCCAAAATGTGTCCAAGTTCATTTCTTATTTGGTAGCAATACTTACCATGAATTGTTGATTCATTCTTATAATGAAAAATCAAAGAATATTTGGCATTATTTTTGAAAGAAAAGGAATGTTGCACATGCTGAATTTTCAGCATGGCAAGACTACTAATGGCCGAATTTTTGCCTTGTGTAGGAAGGATTTTTTGTCTTGAAAGTTATGTGATGTATCTCTTGATTTATGGAAGGTATTGTGTGATGATTTTGGCACATGGTTAAGTGTGATTTTCAGATTTTTTTCCAAGTCATCATGATGACAACGTTGAACCAATAAGGAGGTGCCAAGTAAGCGAAGACTAAATGATCATCCAATAAGAAGATGCCAAGTAAGCAAGACATTGTCACAATGATGTCTTACACTCTCTCAAGGACTTAAAAGATAATTTTCAAGAGGGGAGACACACCATAGGGGGACGGCTGCATCATTAAAAAAGAAAAGAAGAGAGCAAACAATACAAGGCCAAGCATTGCAAAATCAAAAAGATCAAAAGTGTTCTAGCCTTCTTCTTCTACATTCTCTTTCTTTCTTTCTTCTTGTAAGCCTATTGTATTCATATCTTTCAATCTTGAATAGGCTTAAGATAGACCACCACATATTCCATATCTTTGTAAAAGATTGATCAAGGTGTGAGCAATCTTCATTCTTGCGAGGTGGTGGTGTTCGTGCAAATTGTACTTGTCATACAAGGTTTGTAAAGGGTTGGAGTTAAGGTGTAACTCTATCAACCCTGCGGTAAGGTGTACTGTGTGTGTATGATTAGTGTGAACCAAGGAATGTGTTCCTTGAAGACTGCAGTAGGTTGTTTATAACCGAACCAGTATAAAATTCTTGGTGACATTTACTTTCTGCATTTACTTTTCAGTTACTGCACTGTTTACCCTTCTTGTTCGCATCTGTAAAAATAGTAAACGGTTTTCAAAAATCACAAAAATTTCCAGAAATATACTCACACGTTCTAGGGTTAATTTGGAATAAGTTTTAACCCTTTTGGATAAGTATAAGTCGATCAAACATCAAAAGATCTGAGACTAGTGCAGTCTGATTTTCAGACTTGCAAAGGTTGAGACTTTGATTGTAGTTGACCTACTTCCCAAAAGAATTTTGCTAAACAGTTTCAACCCAATTAAATATAGTATATAAGGAGTTATTGGTCAAATTTTCAGAGCATTTGGACGTTCACACAAATAGGAATAAATTTTTTAAAACCGACTACCGTTTATGGCAGATTCGCACAATCTGATTACCAATGGTTTTTGAAGGGGTTAAAGGTTGAATTTTAATTTGAAATTTTTAGGGGACCCTCATAACATCTGAGGCTAAGTTCTCTCAAAATTGCATAATTTTTGGAGACCTCTAATCTAGTTTTAAAAACGTTTTAAAACTGGTCCTGAAAACAGAAACTGTTTTCAGAACTTGAATTGTTCAAGTTTAAAGAAATTTTAAAAACCACATTTTCCGCACCCACTATTCAACCCCCCTTCTAGTGGTGCCTTGCAGATCCTACCGTATATATGCATACAGATCTGTTCTATGAATTAACTAGCCTAGTGTAGGCCATGTGCAATCTCTGCACCAATCTCCATATCCATATTAAGAGGATTCACTACAGATGTATTATTTTCTTCCAAGCTTGTGCAGCCGCCCACTTAAGTGTCGGGTTTTATTTGGTTACCATGGTCTGGTTGTGCATGTTGAAGTTGTGGTACTGGAGATGGACGAGGCTGCGTGGTTGTATTTGCATCCTTCAGCATGTGCAGCCTTATTGTTTGTGATGTCTTCTAGTGGCCTTTACATCAAAGACCGAGATCCCGATGGACGTGGTAAGGTAGGCCAATTCTTATCTTGCCAATCAATTGCCCCATTCTTGGACGTATCTTTTGATGATGGTTTCACTTCCTTTTGTCGGCGTTTGGTGGTGCTTAATGGCAGGGGATTAGGTTGAAATTTAACTTTGCTAGGCCCTGAGTCATGTAAATTCCGAAGCTCAGTAACAAGCGTATTTGGGGCAAAATACTATCCTCGTTAATTTCACATTGGGTATGTTATACCCGCATGGTTTTAAAAAAAAACATAAATATTTAAAATAGTCAAATCTTATCCCTTCTCCTTAATTAACTTTTTAATCCCCCAATCTCTCATTTTAACATATCCTTAACCCTAATCTCTCTCTCTCTCTCTTCTAGCGGCTGCCTTCCTCTTCCCTCTCTCCCAATCAAAAAATTTCGACCATAGGAGACAAGGAAAAAGAGGGATCTTTGATCCAAGGATTCAAGAGGAGGGAGATCACAACGCCAACATCATCACGCTCTCGTATATCTATCAATTCTTGCTAGGATCGAGGTAGGTGCATACTATTTATTCCCTCAAAACGGTATGAAGATTTGCATAGGCAAAATGGTATTTTTACGTGTTGCTGTTGTTTTAATTCTCGTACAATCGTGATCTTAATGATGTGCTCCAACATGTCTATTTTCCGTTATATGTTTCTTGATGTCAACGTGATCTTGTTGATGCATCTTTCTTTGTGGTGATAGGATGTCATTATATATGTATGGAAGTATGTGTGGTGGGATTTTGGAATGGTATTGTTGAATGGACTGCAGGAATTTCAGAATGGAGATTCTGAAATACGGAGACATCGATCGATCGATGTCTAGCAACTGAGGGATCGATGTGTCTCAGATCGACGTCCAGAAGTGAGGGTTCAATGTACCTCAGAAGTACATCGATCGGTCGACGTCAACTGAGTGAGGGTTCGATGTGTCTCAGTTGGACGTCGATCGATCGACGTCAGGGGATGACATCCAACTGTTTTCTTTCCCTTTCTCTTGCATTCATGGCACGTGCATTTGCATGAGGTATACTGCGTCTATAGGGCGTGGGTATCGAGATGACTTACCGTGTCTATAGGGCACTGGGGTCATGAGACATACTGCGTCTATAGGGCGTGGGTGTCCAAACGGCAAGTGGTGGCTAGAGACCATGACGCTGGATTTAGGACCTGGGGGCATGCATTACATATAGGTTTAGGGACATACTGTGTGACATGATTCTCATTGCGCGTGACACGTTATTTGAGCATGCATCACGTACTTGCGCATGCATCTGGTGTGGATTGTTTACTTTTCCGTATAAGTCATGTCATGCTGTTTTATGTGCTACGTGCTGGTATCGTTTTGGGTATGTAAGTTTTGTATTGTTTTGAGAGGCACCTACTGGGTGATTACCATCACTCACCCCTACTACTCCAGGTGAAGCCGAGACGGAGTATGATTATGTCTTCGTTGAGGATGGGTCCGATACCGTGGAATGGGCTGAGTGACTCGTAGATATGTCTGCAGCGAGGATGGAGATGGGATTTTTATGATGTTGTTGGGGTGACACAGACATTTTAATATTCAGTATTACTTTGAAAACAATTTCATACTTTTAAACTTAGACATTGACCTTGACTTGTAAGGCCCGGTCAGCATAGCAATAATGTCGTTATTTTCTTGATGTTTGTTGAATTCAA
Source organism: Eustoma russellianum (assembly GCA_036186865.1). Classification (NCBI taxonomy): domain Eukaryota; kingdom Viridiplantae; phylum Streptophyta; class Magnoliopsida; order Gentianales; family Gentianaceae; genus Eustoma; species Eustoma russellianum. The sequence continues at coordinate 22,684,991 of AP025054.1, forward strand.
GTTAGTATTGTGACTTGTCGTTTCCGCGGCAAAGAAAAGGAAAACTTTTCTATGTCAGCACTGACGTGTAATAGGTTAATGTGACGCTTTGTATTCTCCTTAGTGAGATACGGCGGGTGCACCGTTACCTAGGACGGAGCTCGGGAGCGGGGCGCTACAGGTGGTATCAGAGCCCAGGCTTCAGATACGCCTCGGGAACGTGAAATTAGTTAATCACCCCTAGAAATAAGTGATGATCTGTTTTCAAATGAGATTTTAACTTAATTAAAATGAAGTAGACATAAGCTATGATTGGGTTTCGGGTGGTGTGTGCCGCTAGTGAGTATACATTGTAGATTACCGTTTGCCCTCCAAGTTTATATCTCTTTACGACACTCTTGAATGCAAAATTTTGTATAACATGTTTTAACCTGTCTACAGACAATGCCACCACGACGTGAACCACTAGGGAATGGACGACATAACGGAGACGAGCATCATGGGCAAGGGGCGATCCCCCAAAACCTTGCTGATACGCTAGCCAATCTGACGACCTTAATAGCTAATCAGTAGACACAGATGGCGCAACAGTACACTCAGATTGCACAGCAACAGGCACAGATCGCTCAGATACTTCAGCAAACTCAGCAGCAACAACAACCACCGTCACCACCACCACCACAGCAAGGCTTGCGGTTCTACTACAGGGAGATGCAAAACTCCCGGATACCGATGTTCAGAGGTACCACTCGGCCTGAGGAAGCCGAGATTTGGCTCAAAAATGTGACTGAACAGATAAGGATTATTCAGGTGCCCGCAAATCTGAAGGTAGAAACCACGACCCCGTTTCTGGAAGGGGAAGCGGAAAGATGGTGGAATGGGGTGAAGCGTAGACTGACTCCACTAGTGACTTGGGAGCAATTTGTGGAGGAGTATAAGAAGCACTACGTTCCGGGTAGTGCTATTCAGAGAAGGATGACAGAATTCCAGATGTTGACACAAGGGTCTATGACAGTTGACCAGTACTCTGAGAAGTTTCATGAGCTGGGCCAGTATATGTCATGCATCGTGGACAACGAGGAGGCCAAGATGCTAAAGTTCCATACAGAGTTGAGTTTTCGCATCCAGCAGGCGATTGTTTGTGTAGAGGCCACCACATTCGAGGGATTACTGGAGGTATGTCGACGTGTGGAGAGAAACTTGGAGAGGGCTGCTGCACTGGAGAGACTGAAAAGACCCCGTGAGGAGTTGCAGACGGGCAAATCAGGGAGATGGCTGAAAGTGCCTCGGCGCCCTCAGTCCAGGCAACCATTTCGACCAAGACGACAGCAGAGTGCAGTGATTCAGACCCCGATGATCGAGGGTCCGACACCGACTGATGCACAGCCTGTGAGAGCTATGGCACCTGCTTCCCAGTGTACACTGTGCGGATGTTCTCACCCGGGACAGTGTTGGAAAGCTCAGCGGATGTGTTACAACTGTGGGAAGCCGGGACATATAGCTAGAGAATGCACTGCACCTGCTCAGGTAAATCCGCAGACCCAAGCGCAGCAAGGGGGACGAGGTCGGACCAATGCTCGGGTACACGCAATGACGGATGCAGAAGTCGAGGAGTCGGGCGACGTGGTGACGGGTACATTTATTTAAGTATTTAATTTCGAAGTTGGATTAAATTCTAGCTGTTATTGATGCATGTTGTGTGCTAAACCGTGAACGTGGTAGGTGTGATTTTAATTAACAAAGTGTCAGCCAATGTTCTGTTCGATAGTGGGGCGAGTCACTCGTTTATGGCAAAGTGATTTGCCAAGAATCTGGATATCCTTCCTGAATGGATTGAGACTCCATACCGTATACAAGCCGCTGGCGGCCAAGTACTCGTGTCCCATCATCGTTACAAGGGATGTGAATTGGAGATTAACGGTCTGCAGTTCTCTACGACTTTGATACTGATTCAGATGTTCGACTTCGACGTTATTCTAGGCATGGACTTCTTGGCGGAATATCATGCAAATATTGATTGCCGGCAACTCCAGGTTAGCATGAAGACACATGAACTGGGGGAAACTATCTTTCAAGGGAAACCTAAATTGAAGAAGGCACCCCAGAAGCTTTATTTGACTGCGGCTCAGGCGTTTCGAGCACTAAAGAAAGGAAAAGAGGGATTTTTGATTTACTCAATGGGTGCTGAACAGGAAGTTCCGCAGATCGACCAAATCCCTGTGGTAAAGGAATTTACAGACATCTTCCCCGAGGACTTACCAGGACTGCCACCAGAAAGAGAGGTAGAGTTCGAGATCAATCTCATACCGGGTGCAGAACCCATATCCAGGGCACCATACCGCATGGCTCCAGCAGAGCTCAAGGAGTTGAAGGAGCAGTTACAAGAACTGCTGGATCGTAAGTTTATTCGACCCAGTGTATCACCCTGGGGTGCTCCAGTCCTGTTCGTGAAGAAGAATGATGGGAGCATGAGATTATGTATAGATTACCGGGAGCTCAATAAGATCACTATCAAAAACAAGTATCCATTACCTCGAATTGAGGATCTCTTTGATAAGCTACGGGTAATGATAAGTTGGAGTTTTAATTTGAACTCTCAGTTATTCGTTAATTTACACCACTAACGAAATTTCTTCCAGGGGGCTAGAGTATTTTCCAAAATCGATTTGCGATCCGGTTATCACCAGTTGAGGATCAAATCAGGAGATACAGCCAAGACCGCTTTCCGAACACGTTATGGCCACTACGAATTCTTGGTTATGCCTTTTGGACTAACTAACGCCCCAGCTGCTTTTATGGATCTAATGAACGCTGTATTTCAGAAACAGCTGGATAAGTTCGTGGTAGTGTTCATTGATGATATCCTGATATACTCCCCCGACGAAGAGACTCTCGCTGAGCATTTGAGGGAGATTCTAGAGACACTTCGGAGAAGCAAGTTGTATGCCAAGTTCAGTAAATGTGAGTTTTGGTTGAAAAGCATAGCCTTTTTGGGCCATGTGGTCTCCGAAGAAGGGATTTCTGTGGATCCAAAGAAAGTAGAGGCGATCACCGAGTGGCCTAGACCCACTGATGTGACTGAAGTAAGGAGTTTTCTCGGTCTGGCTGGATACTACAGGAAGTTTGTCGAGGGCTTCTCATCTATTGCAGTACCTCTGAGCCGATTGACGCAGAAGAAGTTGAAGTTTGAATGGACCACTGAGTGCGAGCAGAGCTTCGCTGAATTAAAAAGGAGACTGACCACAGCCCCTATTCTTGCTCAGCCCTCCGCGTCAGAAGGGTTTGTCATTTACAGTGACGCATCTAAGAACGGGCTAGGTAAATGTATATAATTTCAATTGATTTTGTATACAATTAAAGATGTGGTCTAACTCTTATATTTCAGGATGCGTGTTGATGCAAAACGACAAGGTCATTACGTATGCTTCGCGACAGCTAAAGTCCTATGAGCAGAACTATCTGACTCATGATCTGGAGCTAGCAGCGGTGGTGTTTACACTGAAAATCTGGCGCCACTATTTATATGGAGTGAAGTGCGAGGTGTTCACTGATCATAAAAGCCTCAAGTATTTGTTCACGCAAAAGGAGTTGAACATGTGCCAAAGGAGATGGTTAGAGTTATTGAAAGATTATGATTTGACAATCAGCTATCATCCGGGGAAGGCCAATCGGGTTGCGGATGCCTTGAGTAGAAAATCGAGCCATGCTCGGCAGGCCACTCTAGAAAGGGAAATGGCAGAGTTTGACTTGGATCTTGTGGATTCTACTACAGATGTTCTGGCAGCACTGATTATCACCCCAACTCTGGTAGATCAGATTAAGGAAGCATAGAAGGATGATGCGGAAATTAGGACCATCCAAGAGAGAATGTTGACCAGCCAGGTAGATGGGTTTCAAGTTCATGATGACAACAGTATGTGGTACCAAGGAAGGTTGTACCGGATGTTGAGGACCTCAGGAGGAAATTGTTGAAAGAAGCACATAATTCAAAATTGTCTATACATCCTGGTGCTACAAAAATGTATAATGGTCTGAAGAAACATTATTGGTGGAATGGCATGAAGAGGCACATCGCTGAGTTTGTGGAAAGGTGCCTTGTTTGCCAGCAAGTTAAGGCAGAACATCAAAGACCGGGTGGACTGATGCGACCTCTAGAGATACCCGAATGGAAGTGAGAGCATGTGACAATGGACTTTGTAGCTAGACTTCCGAAGACAAGAAATGGGAACGATGTGATATGGGTGATCGTGGATCGATTAACTAAGTCCGCTCATTTCTTGCCTGTCCCTACCGGACTTACTATGGAGAGGTTGGTAACTATATCCGATCGTGATCCGAAGTTTACATCTCAGTTCTGGGCAGCCTGTCAGAAGAAAATGGGGATTGAGTTACGGTTAAGTACTACTTTCCACCCTCAGACCGATGGCCAATCTGAGAGGACCATTCAGACCCTGGAGGACATGTTGAGGGCGTGCGCATTGGATTTCAAGGGGAATTGGGACAGCATGCTTAAGTTGATAGAGTTCTCCTACAACAATAGCCATCACAGTGCCATAGGCATGGCACTATCTGAGGCTTTGTATGGACGAAAGTGTAGGTCACCTGTGCATTGGGACGAAGTTGGCGAACGCAGGTTGACGGCCCCCGAAATAATTGAGCAAACTAAAGAGAAGGTGAAACTAATTTGTGAATGTCTTAAGATGGCACAGGACAGAAGCAAAAGTTGGGCCGACACGAAGAGACGACCTTTGGAGTTCGAGGAGGGAGAAAACGTTTATCTTAAAGTGTCACCCATGAAGGGTGTGACACGGTTTGGAGTCAAAGGTAAGTTGAAGCCGTGTTACATTGGACCATACGAGATACTCGAAAGGGTTGGAGATTTAGCTTACAAGTTGGCACTGCCTTCGATGTTGGCTCAAGTGCACCATGTGTTCCACGTCTCCAGTTGAGAAAGTATGTCCCTGACCCTAGTCACGTTCTGGATGCGCAACCACTTAAGATCAGGCCAGATGCTTCCTATGAAGAGGTACCGATCAGAATTCTGGACCGGAAGGATCAGGAGCTAAGGAGAAGGATCATTTCCTACGTGAAAGTCCAATGGAGCAACCACCGGGAGAATGAAGCGACATGGGAGCTAGTAGAACAAATGCGCGACCGCTACCCCTATCTCTTTGAGTAAGGTACGGCAAGTTTCGGGATCGAAACTTTTTGTAAGAGGGGTAGGATGTTATATCCGCATGGTTTTAAAAAAAACATAAATATTTAAAATAGTCAAATCTTATCCTTTCTCCTTAATTAACTTTTTAATCCCCCCAATCTCTCATTTTAACATATCCTTAACCCTAATCTCTCTCTCCCTCTCTTCTAGCGGCTGCCTTCCTCTTCCCCCTCTCCCAATCAAAAAATTTCGACCATAGGAGACAAGGGAAAAGAGGGATCTTTGATCCAAGGATTCAAGAGGAGGGAGATCACAACGCCAACATCATCACGCTCTCGTATATCTATCAATTCTTGCTAGGATCGAGGTAGGTGCATCTTATTTATTTCCTCAAAACGGTATGAAGATTTTCATAGGCAAAATGGTATTTTTACGTGTTGTTGTTGTTTTAATTCTCGTACAATCGTGATCTTAATGATGTGCTCCAACATGTCTATTTTCCATTATATGTTTCTTGATGCCAACGTGATCTTGTTGATGCATCTTTCTTTGTGGTGATAGGATGTCGTTATATATGTATGGAAGTATGTGTGGTGGGATTTTGGAATGGTATTGTTGAATGGGCTGCAGGAATTTCAGAATGGAGATTCTGAAATACGGAGACATCGATCGATCGATGTCCAGCAACTGAGGGATCGATGTGCCTCAGATGGACGTCGATCGATCGACGTCCAGAAGTCAGGGTTCGATGTACCTCAGAAGTACATCGATTGATCGACGTCAACTGAGTGAGGGTTCGATGTGTCTCAATTGGACGTCGATCGATCGACGTCAGGGGATGACATCCAACTGTTTTCTTTCCCTTCCTCTTGCATTCATGGCACGTGGATTTGCATGAGGTATACTGCGTCTATAGGGCGTGGGTATCGGGATGACTTACCGTGTCTATAGGGCACCGGGGTCATGAGACGTACTGCGTCTATAGGGCGTGGGTGTCCAAACGGCAAGTGGTGGCTAGAGACCATGACGCTGGATTTAGGATCCGGGGGCATGCATTGCATATAGGTTTAGGGACATACTGTGTGACATGATTCTTGTTGCGCGTGACACGTTATTTGAGCATGCATCACGTACTTGCGCATGCATCTGGTGAGGATTGTTTACTTTTCCGTATAAGTCATGTCATGCTGTTTTATGTGCTATGTGCTGGTATCGTTTTGGGTATGTAAGTTTTGTATTGTTTTGAGAGGCACCTACTGGGTGATTACCATCACTCACCCCTACTATTCCAGGTGAAGCCGAGACGGAGTATGATTATATCTTCGTTGAGGATGGGCCCGATACCGTGGAATGGGCTGAGTGACTCGTAGATATGTCTACAGCGAGGATGGAGACGGGATTTTTATGATGTTGTTGGGGTTTGAAAACAGTTTCATACTTTTAAACTTAGACATTGACCTTGACTTGTAAGGCCCGGTCAGCCTAGCAATAATGTCGTTATTTTCTTGATGTTCGTTGAATTCAAGTTAGTATTGTGACTTGTCGTTTCCGCAGCAAAGAAAAGAAAAACTTTTCTATGTCAGCACTGACGTGTAATAGGTTAATGTGACGCTTTGTATTCTCCTTAGTGAGATACGGCGGGTGCACCGCTACCGAGGACGGAGCTCGGGAGCGGGGCGCTACAGGGTAATAGGATTGAATCTTGATCCCCAGTTTGTGAATCAGTTGCATCATACGCTGCAGTGTCCTGATATACTTTTGCATTTCCTAGACACCCATATTCACTGATTGAATGTTTGGCATTTAGGCCGCGGACAATGCGTTGACGTGAATTGGGACGTACAAGCATCCAAGGTCTGAAGGGGTCGGTTGGCATAGTCGTAGCAGGAGGAACATGGGGTTGAGGAGGTTCTTGTGCTTCAGGTGTTGTCTTCTCTACGCATCCATCAGTACGATGACCATACCTACCGCAGGTAAAATAGATTTGATGTAGGCCTTCATATTTAACCTTCATCTGATAGCTAGTATCACCATCGACGTAAGAGTCCTCTGAAGATCTAGTTCAACACAAGCACGTGTATATTTTTCCCCCGATACTTGCATCATATTATTGTCTGTTTTAATGGCCTTTCCTAGCTGATCACCAATCCCCATATGGACGGTCTCGTTAAAGAATTCTAGGGGAAGACGTGGTATTCTTACCCGTACCATTGTTGATCCCAGTTCTGTTGCCGACGGATGGAAGCCAGGCCGGAGTTTAGTGACGATAAGATAATGCCCTTGAATAACGCACACCCCACTCTCGAGCACATGTGTATAGTCTGCCTGAAAGAAGAATCTGACTACGAAATATCATTCTTCAAGATCGATGACATCAAGTCTTCTCCCAGAAACCCACATATCGGATAACCTTTGGGACAATAGTCTGTACGAGATATTCTGACCCAAAGGTGTAACAATCAGCACACGTCGCCATGGACGCCAAAGTATCTTCCATTCATCCGTTGGTACATCAAGCACCAATCTCCCAGGCGTGGTTATGTGCTCAGCTTGACCCAACGTGAATATCTCTGCGTGTGCCATCCGTGATAATGTCATCCATATCATCGTCACCTGTGTATAGTTCCTCCAGCAATTCAGCACTTGTGGTGGATGGATGTTTTAGCAGATCTGTCCATGCGTTATGATCCAACAGGGGAGGGTCACGAGATGTTGAAGGTGCGACGGGAGCTATGTGCTTAAATTTCTTTACGCTCCGCTTCCTTCGATCAATTTCTTCCCCACTGCGTTCCGGTGAGTCACCCTCCATTAGTGACAGCGTTTTTACGTTACTTCTTCTGTAACCTACAATAACAACGTATCCACGATGAAAATGATCTTAAAATTGGAGGGAGATCTTTGAAAATGATTTTGCTTTCATAGCAACGTATCCACGATGTATCATGGTTCATTAGATGATCACTTTCTAGGATACGGCTAACATTGGTTCCGTACATTCGCAAGTCAAGAATTTGAGTTTGTAACAGATTACTCATTACCAAAATCTGAACAAAAGAGGAAGAAATAAGTTTTTTTTGGTCATGCCACACTTCGTGGATATGTGCTTCAAATAGGGATTATAACTTTTTTCAGAATAATTCATATTTTGTAGAGTATTGCCTCATATGAGAAGATATTGTACCAGACGGAGATTAAAAAATAAATGTGGTTTCTCAAAAGTTAAGACTCTTTATAGGCTATGAAAAATTTGAGTTCATGTATCATAATAAATATAGGTACGTAGATTTATTACATTCTATAATATAAATCTACAAATTCATGTATTTAATTTGCATGTTCATGGATGTATGCATTAATATCAAAATGCACATGTTCTTTAAAAATTTTTTACCACATAAATATGGGAAAGAAGATAGAGTTGAAACCATAGTTGATATGAAAAAAAATACAATGATCTTTATAAGAGGACCAGTGGTCGTATATGTTGAGAATTACCTGCGATGGACCATCAACTATTGAAACTAGCATATTCAGTATATATTCCTTTTCCCTGACATGTTGCTTAGTCGGGACTTCACCGACATGTGACTTATGCAACTAAATTATTTCAGCCGTCTAATGTTACGATGCTCTATGATGAAAAATTTAATATTTCTAATTGCGATTAGTACATCACATTAGTTGGTTGTTTATTAGAATAATTTCTAGAACCAAAATAGAGTTTGGTAGGATTACATTATGAAATGGATTACATTTTGGACACAGTAATAAAATAACTAAGAAAAGAATAATAAAAAGTAAATATGGTCATACTTGATGTTGGTTGATTGATGAGCGGTGGACCACATAAATTGACATTTAGAAAAGGACCATCATACGTTTCCATACTAGGACGCATCATCGTAGATCAATAAACGGTAAATTTGTTGCTGGGACGGGGAGGGGGTGGGGGGGGGGGGGAGGGGATCTTTTCCATCTATAAGAGAGGAGAAAAGATCAACATTATTTATTATATAAGAACAGCTTGATTTTCCATCTATAAGAGAGGAGAAAGATCAACATTAATTTATTATATAAGAAAAGCTGATTGACGGGCTTTTCAATTTGTGTTCTTCTGCAGTTTTAACTTCTCCCCGTAACAATCAGCCATGTTGTGCCTTCTCCTCTTTCTCCTCTGTTCTTGCACTTTCAATCCCTTTCTCTTCGCTGCATCGGATTCAGAGTACAACAATTTCGTAACTTGTCTTGCAAAAAACTCGATTCCCAGCGACCAAATCTCCAAAATTCTTTATGGTCCTACCAATTCGTCCTTCTCTTCTGTTCTTGAGGCCTACGTAAGGAACCAAAGATTCAATACTTCTTCAACTCCAAAGCCTGTAATCATTGTCACCCCTCTGCAAGTTACCCATATCCAAGCCACAATTTCTTGCACCAAAGCTCTGGGTCTGCTTCTCAAGATCCGAAGCGGCGGCCATGATTACGAGGGCTTATCGTATGTTGCAAACAGCCCGTTTGTGATTCTTGACATGTTCAATCTCAGAGAAATCAGCGTCGACATTCCCAGCCAATCCGCCTGGGTGCAAGCCGGGGCGACTCTTGGTGAACTCTATTACAGAATTCAGGAGAAGAGCAAAGTACATGGCTTCCCGGCCGGCGTTTGCCCCACGGTTGGCGTGGGAGGCCACATAAGCGGCGGTGGTTACGGTGCTATGTTGAGGAGAGACGGGCTAGCGGTTGATAACATTCTGGACGCACAGATTGTTGATGTGAAAGGCCGGGTTTTGGATCGAGCAGCCATGGGAGAAGATCTGTTCTGGGCTATCAGGGGAGGTGGGGGTGCGAGTTTTGGAGTTGTTTTAGCATATAAATTAAAGCTAGTCCAAGTCCCACCCGTTGTCACTGTTTTTAAAGTTTTCAAAAACCCGGAGCAAAATGCCACAACCATTGTTCATAGGTGGCAGGAAACTGTACCCAAGATGGATAACAATCTCTTCATAAGGGTTCTTTTGCAGCCAATTACCGGAAATAATAAAACCAAAGTTGTTAGAGCAACATTTATTGCACTATTTCTTGGAGATTCCAAGACGCTCATGTCCGTTATGAATTCTGGATTTCCTGAACTGGGATTGCAGAAAGGCGATTGTCTAGAAATGAGTTGGACTCAATCGGTTCTCTGGTGGGCTAATTTCGACCAGAACGCACCGGTGGAGACTCTGCTTAATCGGACGCCAGATTCTGTGAACTTCTTGAAGAGAAAATCAGATTATGTTGACATCCCAATTCCGATAGATGGTCTAACATCAATTTTCAACAAAATGGCTCAACTTGGTAAGGTAGGATTCGTTTTCAATTCCTATGGTGGAAAGATGAGCCAAATCCCCGAAAGCGACACGCCCTTTCCTCACAGGGCAGGGATTTTATACAAGATTCAATATTCTGTTAATTGGAATACAGATGATCCATCATTGGAGAAGAATTACTTAGGGCAGGCAAGGGAACTTTACAGTTTCATGACCCCTTACGTGACCAAAAATCCCAGACAGGCTTTTCTCAACTATAGGGACCTTGATATTGGTACCACAGACAATGGAGCCAACCGTTCTGAGGAAGGAAAAGTGTTTGGGCTTAAGTATTTCAAAGGAAATTATGACCGATTGGTGAAAGTGAAGTCATCGGTTGATCCTGAAAATTTCTTCAGGAATGAACAGAGTATACCTCCTCAACAGGCTGCTGCTCCAACAGGTTCTATGTCGTTCCGAAGAAGGAAATTCTAAATGGATTAGCCAATTAAACTACACCACACACATACTTGGCACTAGTTTCGTCCATGATTTCTGACGAATGAAAAACGTGGATGGATTTAAGTCTTAGTTTCTATGTCAATCATTATTAGATTTTCATAAGTTTTGTTTTTGTACGAGGACTTTTGCGGACCTCCGCAAAATGTAGTTATTAGCCTGAACCTATGCCAGGCATTACAATGGATCTGATGCACCCATGCCTTTTTATATGTGTATGTGTCCAGAACTTATGGGAGTGGATGATGCCTGAAAAAATCTTTGAAATGTCATATATATATATATATATATATATATATATATATATATATATATATATATATATATATATATATATATGACATTTCAAAGATTTTTTCAGGCATCATCCATTTACCTAGTTGTCAATGCTTGATTCGTTAATCCAAGTTGGCACACAATTTATGACTTGGAAAATGATATATAATCTGATTTGGAACCCTTTGGAATAATCACCAAATAGAGTCTTGATTCTTGGAATGTTCTTTAATCAATTATAAGAAATTGATCCTTGCACTTTTGGTAATAATTTGAGGTATGAAAACCCTCATTTAGCCACCCCCCACCCAAAATTTTTTGATGAAAACAGGTTTTGAATTTTGAATATATTTTGATGAATGAATCTCCGTAAACTTGGAAAGTAATCAACTCTTGAATAGTTCTTCTAGAATATCTCTTGAGTACGTAAATGAGACCACATACATAATGAATATACTCCAAAAAGCTCACCTGGCCGTCCCCTTAGTGTGTAGGAAACTTGAATTTTGAAATCCATAAATCAAGAAATTCATGTCTTCAATCAATCACCATAATTTGATGTAGATTAAATATGATTCCTACATTGTAATCATCACAAATTAACATGTAAAATCACACCACAAAAAGAATTTCGATTATCGACGAAAACATCACCGACGAAACGAGGTACGTCGGTCTTTCGTCGTTAATTTGCAACGCAATAGCGATAAACACAGTTTCATCATTAATTGCGATGAAACTACGATGAAATACATTGTCGCTAACAAAAAAGTAGTCAGGTTAATCCTTTCGTTACAATTTCGTCAGTGTTTTGTCGGTGGTTCGTCGCTACTCTGTGTCTTTTGTTCGTCGCTATTTAGTTTGTAGCGTTTCATCGCTATATCGTCGCTAATGTGTCGCTAAAATTCCAGAAACATAAATACGGATAAACAAGGAAATAAATTCGTCGGTTAGTAGGTTCTCGGCGTTGTATTAAGTTTCGTCGGTATATCGTTGGTGTTTAGTCGATGAATTAGTCATCGCAAATGTTTCGTTTTACTTTTCGTTCGTATTTTATTCCGATTCGTCACTGTGTCGTCGCAGATTCGTCGAGGATTAAACACGTGTATGAATTAAGAAAAAAGAAAGCGATGATTGGAAAAAAAATTTATTCATTTAGAAATAAAAATTTACATTATAAAGACGAAAAATTAAAAAAAGAAATCTAAAAGAGAAGCGGAGAGGGGCCGTTCACTCTTCGTCATCGGAAGAGTCATCGGAAGAAAGAGTGGCCGCCACATTCTCCGCGAACTCTTTGAGGAGGCACTTCAGATTGTAATATCTGGCTTTCAACTTGAGCAGCCTTCTGTTCACGCTGTGTAGTTGCCTCGACTCCTGCTGCCTGTTTGCTATAAGCGTACGGTAGTTGATCTGCGGTTCCGGCATTTCTTGTTGAGGATCCTTTGGCGGCATTAGGCCATGCACAGATATTGAATCCTCCCGCTCAACCGATGGTTGTGGTTGAGGAGGAGGCCGTTGTGGAGATGCACTGTTTGCCCCTCCACGCCTTGGGGTTCTTCTATAACGACGGGGCATACTTTGTATTTTGTTTAGGAAGTTTTATAACTTTGTTTATGTGAAATGTAAGGCTATGGGGTTATATATTGGTAAAATTAGCGTGGACATAGCGACGAATTTATCGTCCGTTACTCAACATCGGAAGATGTGCGGGCGTGACCCTTCGTTTGAACAAGCGACGAATTAGCGAGAAAATAGCGACGACTTAGCGACGTAAGGTCATCGTACGTTGTAACACTCGGGCACTGTGCGGACACGATCGTTGGGTGAATAGCGACGCCGTAGCGACGCCTATAGCAACGAAACGCATCGTATGGTGTGAAGATACGACGGTGTGCGTCGCTATAGTCGTCGGTATTTCGTCGGTAACCATACGACGTGTTTCGTCGCTCAAAGCGTCGCTAATGGGCTTTGTAAGCGTCGATATTTGTGTTTCTTTGTTTGTCGCTATTGCGTCGCATTGCGTCGCTAAGGAGTCGGTAAAGTTGCACGCACAGAACCATAAAACCATCTTTCTTCTTCCACTCTTCTCCCATTTCAAACACATAAATCATCATCTTTCAACAAAAATGTAGAAGGAAGATATCTGATTGTGTGGGATTTTGAGGTTTTCCACACCGAGAAAAGATAGCTGCTGTTATTTTGAAGGTATATCGAGAAAATGGATCCGAGGAGGAGCGATAGAAAGTGGATGTACGAGAGAGTAAACAACGGGGAGTGGAATCTTAAATTTGTTGGATGTCTCGAAGAATTTGTGGATTTTACGACGAGTTAAAAAAGTGGAACGCAGATTAGATGTCCGTGTAAGAAATGCAAGAACCGTAAATATATTGATCCAGGTGACGTGAGGGTTCACTTATTGAAACAAGGTTTCGTGCACAATTACCATATATGGTACTGCCACGGCGAATATGCAGGGGCGTCTACATCTGCAACTGTTCACGTCGAAGGGGGACCCGGTCAGGTTGATGTCGAAGAAATAGGCGAGGGATCTCAGAACCCGTACATGCAGATGGTACAAGACGCAGCCGCCGACGCATTTACGGGAGAGCAGTACTTACAGATGCATGTCGGGTACGAACGTGCACAAGATCCGGATGAACAGCCGCGTGTATTCGTGGAGGAAGATCCGAACCCTCAGGTGAGACAGTTTTTTGAGATGCTGAACGCCGCCAACATGCCGCTGTATCCCAGTTACGGTAGTCGCACACAGATGTCCATGATCGGTCGGATGACGAGCATGAAGACGGAGCACCGTATGATGGAGAGATTGTATGATGGGATGTGTCAGCTGATGAGGGAAGCTCTTCCTAAAGGGAACACGATGGTCGACAGTTTTTATTCGACGAAGAAACAGCTGCAGACATTGGTATTGCCGGTTCAGAAGATCGATTGTTGTTCGGAGGGGTGCATCATATACTGGGACATCAACGTGGATGAAGACAAGTGTAGGGTCTGTGGGACACGCAGGTGGAGAACGAACAAAAGAAACCAGAACGTGCCAAGAAAGAAATTCTACTATTTACCTCTCGCCCCTAGACTGCAGAGGCTCTATGCATCCGGTGCCACAACTAGCCAGATGAGGTGGCACGCGGAGCACTACACGAAAGACGGTGAGATGTGCCATCCATCCGACGGCAAAGCTTGGAGGACGTTCGATGCGACACATCCGGGTTTTTCGTCGGAGACAAGGAACGGTAGGTTGGGGTTATGCACCGATGGGTTCAACCCGTTCGGACAGTCGAGAGAGCAGTATTCATCGTGGCCTGTCATCGTGACGCCGTACAATCTACCACCTTGGATGTGCATGAAGAAGCCGTACATGTTCTTGACTGTGATCACACCGGGGCCTAGGAATCCGAAACAGAAGATCGACCTATACCTGCAACCATTGATACAGGAGCTAAAGTGGTTGTGGGAGTTTGGCGTGGAGACGTTCGATGTATCGACCAAACAAAACTTCCAGCTACGCGCTGCGCTGATGTGGACGATCAGCCACCGGCTTATTCTATGTTGTCGGGGTGGAGTACAGCGGGAAATACGCTTGCCCTTACTGCATGAAGCAAGCGAAGACGATGTCCTTGAAACATGGACGTAAGATTTGCTGGTTCGACAGCCATAGGAAGTTCCTGACCAGACGTCATTTGTACAGAAAGAACGTGACGGCGTTCATGCCTGGCATCGTCGAGAAGGACACGAAGCCCGAGCTTCTCACGGGTGCGGAGGTGTTGAAGGAGATAGACAGCTGTGGATCCGTGGGGGTCGCTGATGATCCGGACGACAGCCACAACGCAGACCTGGCCCGTGATTGTATCGGATGGAAGAAGAGAAGCATATTCTGGGAGCTTCCGTACTGGAAGAGCAATATGATCCGACACAACCTGGATGTCATACACATTGAGAAGAATGTGTTTGACAACATCTTTAGTACAATGCTGAATATGCAGGGAAAAACCAAAGACAATATGAAGGCACGACTTGATATGCGCGACCTCAAAATGCGACCGGAGCTGCATCCCGTTGGCACATCCTACATGCTGAAGTCCTCGTACACGCTGACTGCGGAGCAGTTCAGTGCGTTGTTAGCGTGGCTGGAGACGGCTAGATTTCCTGACGGCCATGTTTCGAACCTGTCGAAGAACATCGACGTGAATAAACGTGGTTTGCACGGGATGAAGAGCCTTAACTGTCACGTGTTCATGCAACGGTTGATGCCCATTGCATTCCGCGAGCTGCTTCCAACCAATGTATGAGAAGCACTTACCGAGATGAGTCTGTTCTTCAGATGTCTTACATCCACGAGACTCAGGACGGATGATATGTCAAGGCTGGAGGGCGAAATCCGAGTGATCCTATGCAAGCTGGAAACTGTATTCCCTCCGGCCTTCTTTGATTCAATGGAACACCTGCCAGTTCATCTACCATACGAGGCACGCGTTGGTGGTCCTGTTCAGTACAGGTGGATGTATCCGTTCGAGAGGTACTCTTATTTATTACGTGACGTTCTTATGTGTCTAAGCGCGAGCATGCTTACCAATTTGTTTCATCATGTGACGTTAGAGTATTCACTATATGAACAGATATCTCAGGCATTTGAAGCTGAACATCAAGAACAAGGCGAAAGTGAAGGCGTCGATGTGCAATGCCTACCTAACGGAGGAAGCCTCGACCTTCGTGCCTCACTACTTCGAGCCAGATGTCCCGTCGAGGTGCAGACATGTTCCCCGGAACGACGACGGCATTTTCAGATCCGGTGTCCTCCCGATAATCACACATCCGATCAGATTTCACAGACAGGGAAAGGAAATGATATTGGGGGACAGCGATCTGAAGATTGCTCATTCTTATGTTCTGCGCAACTGCCGTCTAGTTGACCGTTTCCAGAGGTATAAACGATATCCAATTTTAATTTGTAAATACCTTGCGCTACTCTATCCATTATATTACAAAGGTATACAGGGTACTCATTCGTAATTTGCTTCAGCTTGTTCGTTGATTTATTGCAAGAACATTCACCGGGTATATCGAGCGATGCAATAAACAATGAGTTAGATGCCAAGTTTGCTGATTGGTTCAGGTGGCATGTAAGTTTACATATTTGCTGGTTACGTGTACGTCATGTGATACACATTTATTGCCCCGCTGATGTATACTTACTTG
Source organism: Eustoma russellianum (assembly GCA_036186865.1). Taxonomy (NCBI): domain Eukaryota; kingdom Viridiplantae; phylum Streptophyta; class Magnoliopsida; order Gentianales; family Gentianaceae; genus Eustoma; species Eustoma russellianum. The sequence continues at coordinate 22,701,419 of AP025054.1, forward strand.
TTGTTTTACAGACGAGCAAAGGTCATCTGGCTGACGAAGAGTACGATTACATTCTGACACCAGTAGCCGAGGATCCATTGAACAGAGTCACGCGCTACGACATGTGTTTTGTGAACGGTTATAGATTCCACACAGTCTCCCATGCCAGCCGAAAATCGTCGGAGAACAGCGGAGTGTGTGTCAAGCGGTATGACAATAGCCCGGACAAGGATGACTTCTACGGCTATCTTACTGACATCATTGAGCTTTAATATCCCGCATTGCCTATAAAGCGGGTGGTGCTATTCAAATGCGAATGGTATGATCCAACTCGAGAAGGTTATCGCGCTGGCACAAAGGTTCACGACCGATATAAGTTGGTAGACATACACCAAGGGCGACGGTACAGAAGTACAATCCATTCGTTTTGGCTAGTCAAGCGTCCCAGGTGTACTATCTATCGTATCCGACGACGAGGATGAATGCGAGCTCAAAAGACTGGCGAGCCGTGTGCAAAGTGAAATCGAGCAAGTTTGATGTCAGTATCCAGCCGGGTTCAGATGGCATGGATGCGGCATTTCAATAAGAAAACCCGCACGTTGTGGATACGACACATGTTGAAGTGCACAATCTTCCTCTAAATGACCCGAACGGCAGTTTCATCGAAATTCATCTCAACATACAACCGGCTGACAATATTGAAGATGTAGACGAAGACGAATACGAGGATGAAGAGGACGACGAGCATGTAGATGAAGATGAAAATGAAGATGCGTATGAGGATGCGGACGAAAATGAAGATTGACGTTAGTCAAAATTTTTATGTACCTCTTTATGTGAAAGTGTGTATGTGTTGATGTACTTATACACATGTATATACATAATGTGTGTCTGTAAGTACTTTATATTTTCTATTATTTTTTTTAAAATACTGAAGAGCGCCGACGAAATGTGTCGTCGCACGTTTGGAATAACGACGACACAAGAAATAGCGACGAACACCCGTCGCTATTTCGTCACAAAATGTCGAAATTAAATCAGAAATCCCCTTCTTCTTCTCCATTTCAGCGAAATCTCTCCCCAAATTCAAACCTCCCTCCCCCGCGATTTTCTTCTCCTCCCTGCGATTTTCTTCCCCATTTATGCCGCTTCTACCGTTAAACAAGACACTAATACCTGGATATCCTTGCCTCTTCTCGATGCTACCCTAGCTGCCGAGTCTCTTTTCTACGTCACCGTCGACGTTTCCAATTCGCCAGACCTCGCCGGTTCTCACACGAAGGTGGGACAGTACCTTCAGCTTAAGGTTCCTGATTCGGAGAAACCGTCGTTTCTCGCTATTGCTTCGCCTCCGTCACTTGCTGCGGGGAGAGGTGTTTTCGAATTTCTGGTGAAGAGCGTTGCTGGCTCCACGGCGGAGCTTCTGTGTGGACTTCAGAAGGGTGATGTGGTGGAATTGAGTCAGGTAATGGGTAAAGGTTTTTGATGTGGATCGAATTTCCCTGCCGGATAATTGTCAGACTGTGCTTATTTTGCCACTGGAGCTGGAATCAGCCGAGAGTTAGGAGGGGGAAAAAGGATTTTGCTACAACCATTCAACCCTAGATCCAATCGTACGGTATAGTATATTGAGACAAGTAATTAATCTTCCTATACTTGCTATGTTTTGCGAAAATCTATACGTTTATGTTGATCATAACTTTGGATCATGCATTCGTAATTGCGTTTGAATATATGATTGTCTACATGTATATACATGTTTGTATATGGCCGAATATGTGTGTATACATATAAATATATATATGTGGCTGAATCTATACATATAGAGATATATATGGTATGTGTGCTGTGGCGTATATATAATGGGAAAAACAAAATGAATTTGGCTGCGTCAGAAAGTAATTGAATTGAGGGATTCAAATTATATATATGTATACATCCATTACGGTTGTTTAAAAGAGAAAAAAGGGGAAAAATGTAAGTGTTGTAGAGCACTGGCCGAATGCTTTTTAACAAAAAAAAGGATATTTTGATGGTTTTATTTGAATGTAAATTATTATGTATTTCATATATTCATATATATGTGTAGTGTATGAATAGTATAAGGTTTGTAAATTTGATTAACTTTAACAAAAAAAAAAGGATATTTTGACTCATTTTTTTTG
>AP025054.1:22706402-22797431 GCA_036186865.1 Eustoma russellianum
CAGACCGGGCATATAAAAAAATCAAAAATTTTAAAATAGCGACGAAAAAGATATACCGACGAACCGACGAAGGAAAAAACAGGTCGCAGATCTGACAGATTTACGTCGTAATTTTACGACGAACCGCCGACGACCTTGCTCTCGTCGCAATATAACGACGCCGTACCAACGAAAATCACTTTGCGACCAGCCATATAGCGACATACATATTTCGTCGCCATTTCGTCGCTAAATACCATTAGCGATGAAATGGCGACGAAATATGTCTGTCGCTATATGGCTGGTTTTTTGTAGTGTCAGCTGCAAAATAGGTATACATGGCTGTCCCTTTGTGTATGGAAATTCAAATGTAAATCTACTTTGTAATCTCCACCGAATTGAATATTGTGAGGGACAATTGTATCTTGTATTTCTGGAAAGATTTTGGTCTTGAATGTGTAGTGGTGGCCGATATTTACAAATAAAAATAGAGTATATAAGGTGGACATTTTTAGATGGTACGTTTGTGACATGTCAATTAAAGTACGATAAGCTTTTTACGTGGTGATTTATAGAAGGTGAGTTTAACTTGGACTTTGTGACATGGAATAGCCTTTGAATATATATATATATATATATATATATATATATATATATATATATATATATAATGAAAGACTGACGGTACCTTCCGCAGATTTTATTAAATAAGAAGCCTTCACTTTTAACGGAGGAATATCGTGGTTACATGTGGTGTAGAAGAGAAAAGTAATTGAGATGCATGAAATGTATGCATATAAACCTGCAAAGAACATAGCGTACGATGCAAGTTGTGAATGACTAAATTAAAAATAAAGTAGTGCGAATCCAAGTTTAGACTAATTTTGAGAACATGCGTTTGTATCCCGTGTCAAAAGCTGCAGGACCGCATCCAAGCTCCAGAAGAGACTCTAGCCGCAGCGTACAGGACAAAAAGTGAATGGGCCAAGGGACAAGACACTAAAAAAATGAAGACAGTCGAGTAAGTGAAGCCAAAGAAGCCAAAATGTACCCGTGTTTTCTATATTCGCTAGGAACACAAGCAACCGAAGCTAGTAAGCGTGTGTCAAGAACCCTGTGATCACGCAACCCTCCACACCTAGGCTCCAAACTCACAATAAAAGATATGTAGTTATCCATTGAGAAAGAAAAGACATAACAAAACAAGCAAGCGAAATGAGAAGACCATACCAAGGTTGTCTCCGACATTAAGTGACACAGGCAACAACAAAGAAAATTGGCCAACACCTGTAGGATACAAAAAATCATAAATGCAGAATTAAGGCAGAAGTGCTCCGTGGTATAAATCGCTGCTAGGATGTCAGAAAGATGCAAAGGAGACGTCAGCAAGAGCATGGACAAATGCAACTGCATCAAATCAGGAGTCAAGGATGTAGCTGATGCTGCAAGAATAGTAATCAACTCCATACAATCTACCTCTATGTCGAAATGCACATATCGAGGGAGGTAGTAGAGAGTAGCCAACAAAACAGCCTGGGCTTCGACACGAAGCGGCATGTCTAGCCGTAATGGATATGAAATAGCATGAACAAAGAGTCCAGCCGAATCTAAAACTAACGCAACTCCATTGGACGTATAGCGACCCACAGTAGCATCAGTATTAAGTTTCAGCCGACCAACCGGAGGTGGGGACCAGTGCACTATCCGAGCACACAAGACACGTAGCATGGGCCAGAGGCCAAGCTGAATGAGGCTACGAACATTTTCAGCAATTTTCGTTCCTGACATGCATTTTGCCCATAGAAAGAGATCCATGAGAATGGAACGAATAGTGGAACGAAGAGACCAAAGTGAAGAGTAAAAAACAATGAAAGTGTACATTTTCAAAACATTCCACAATAATATACTAGGGAAGACGGACTGCATCTCCCCCAAAAAAGAGTGAGGAGTAGAGCACCAAATCCGCAATAAATATGATCGCCAATTTGCATCCATGGAAGGGTAGACATCAGGTAGTGCTGAAAAGTAGGACCAAATAATACGAACCTCTAGGCAGGAAAAGAACAGATAACTGGTAGAAGCGCTGGAAGCCTGACAAAAAGGGCAGCACGATGGTAAGACGATCGAAAATCGCAACAAGTTGTCTGGAAGAGGTAGAGCATGATGATAGAGCCGCCACAGAAAAACCGGAATTGCCGGTCGCTACGTTCGGTGCCAGATAAACTCATGAGACATCATAGAAGGACGAGTCGAACGGAGTAAGTCATATACCTTACCGAATACAAATACACCTGTGGGTGTTGGCCAAACCAGAGTCTCCAGATGAAACATAGTGACCGTCGAATAGAAAGGATGTATTGCACAGATGCGCTTCCAACCTGAGGAATCATATATCCGTGGCATATAATTCGAACGTACGCCATAACGGTGTAAAAACAAGAAGAGTAGGAAAACTTTTTCTGTATATTTCGTATGTTTCTTTTCTGTATGTTTGATACAACCTTTACACTGTTTCTTATAGGACCATTTACAATTCTATCTATGGAAAATTTCAATCACTACTAAATACAAATCAATTACTCTTAATTACAAATTGATCACAAAATCAATTCTTTCCATTCTGCATCCCGTGATTTCAGTCAATCTTTGACTGTCAACACTCCCCCTCAAGTTGAACAGTGGGGTCCACAATGTTTAACTTGGACAAGACAGCTTCAAATGACCTCCCATTGACTGCTTTTGTTAATACATCTGCTAGCTGATCTTCTGAACGAACATGTGGTAACTCAATCAATCCACTTTCCAATTTTTCCTTGATAAAGTGCCGGTCAATCTCCACATGTTTGGTTCGGTCATGTTACACTGGGTTTTCAGATATACTAATGGATGCCTTGTTATCACAAAATAAAGGTGTAGGTAAGCTTACTTGTACCCCAATGTCTCTAAGCAACTTCTGGATCCATAATACCTCGGTAATCCCTTTAACAATCCCTCGGAACTCTGCCTCTGCACTAGATAAGGCGACCACCTTCTGCTTTTTGCTTCTCCACATTACAAGATTGCCTCCTACAAGTGTAAAATATCCAGATGTAGACTTCCGATCGGTCAAACTGCCAGCCCAGTCAGCATCTGTATACGTTTGAATATTCAAATGTCCATTATTACGGAATACTATACCTCTTCCTGGTGTAGCCTTCAGATATCGTAAAATACACACTACAGCATCCATATGATGTACCTGTGGATTATGCATGAACTGACTCACTACACTTACTGCGAAAGCGATATCGGGTCGTGTATGGGATAAATAGATCAACTTGCCAACCATTCGCTGATACTGCCCTACATCCGTAGGTGGTGCTCCATCGATTACTTCTAGCTTGTGATTAGTGATCATAGGTGTGTCACATGGTTTACAATCGATCATCCCTACTTCTGTCAGTAAATCCAGGATATATTTTCGTTGCGATATATAGATCCCTTCTTTAGACCTTAAGACCTCAATTCCAAGAAAGTACTTCAATCCCCCAAGATCTTTCATCTCGAATTCAGTGAACAGATGTTTGCGCAGACGGTCCATTTCTTCGGTGTCGTCTCCAGTGATTACCATATCGTCAACATAGATGATCAAGCATGTTATCAGTCCTTTCCTTCTTTTAACGAACAGTGTGTGATCAGCATTGCTTTGGCGGTACCCATCCTTCTTCATGACTGTAGTAAATCTACCGAACCAGGCTCGAGGAGATTGTTTAAGCCCGTACAACGCCTTCTTTAACTTGCAAACCTCTCTTGGTTTGAAACCTGCAGAAAAACCCGGAGGTGGATCCATATAGACTTCTTCCTTTAGGCTACCATGTAGAAATGCATTTTTAACATCAAACTGGTGAAGAGGCCAATTCTGAGTTGCAGCAATAGAAAATAATACTCGTATGGTATCAATTCGGGCAACAGGTGAGAAGGTTTCTTAATAATCAATACCGTATGTTTGAGTGTACCCTTTAGCAACTAATCTCGCTTTGTACCGTTCGATACTCCCATCTGCTTTGTGCTTTATTGTAAATACCCAGCGACAACCTACCGACTTTTTTCCGGCGGGAAGAATGCACTTTTCCCATGTCTCATTTTTCTCCAGAGCCAACATTTCGGTCATCATGGCTTCTTTCTAGTCTGGATGTTCCTGAGCTTCGTCAGCGTTTCGTGGTACCTGTTCTGCACATAAGGCAAGAAAGAAACCTCGAGCCAAATCAGATATTCCATTAAACGATGTATTTATTGGATACCTTGACGTTTTCGACACTTGTGAGGGAGAGTATCGTTGGGGAGGAACTCCTCGTTTTGTTCTGGGAGGTAGGACCCGTGCCTCCTGTTGCCTAATGGAATTATTATTACCTGCACACGTTTCTGAAATAACAGGGTTGCTATTTATATCTGTGATGGGGACAGCGGAGGCATCTATGTCTGTAGTAGGCACAATGGAAGTATTTATATCTGCAGTGGGTTTGTGTGGACTAGAATTAAACTGATCACTGCATATATCAAAATGTCTTACCTCCGGCAGTCCATTCGTTTGGAGAAGATCATTGGGTGGTACCGATACCTCGGGTGATACAGTGCTGGGAGCTATAGCACAGTCGAGGGTTCCAGTATTTGGATAATCGCACTCCCCCTGAACCCGAGACGGGAGAGAATAGTAGTATTCGGTTTCAAGGAACACACAATTCATGGTTATATGGATACGATGGGTTTTGGGATTGTAGCATCGGTAGCCTTTCTGGGATGAAGCATAGCCAACAAACACACATTTTTCAGCACAAGGGTCAAGTTTAGTGCGCTCGTGTTTGGGGGTATGTATAAAGACAGTACACCCAAACACGCGCGGGGGTAAAGTGAAGATAGAAGGTAGATCATGCTGTGTGGATAAAGTATGAAGGGGTGTTTTGTAGTCAAGGATTTTACTGGGAAGTCGGTTAAGAAGGTATGTGGCAGTGGATACAGCCTCCGGCCAGAAACTCATCGGGACGTGAGAATCGAGCATCATGGCACGAGTCATTTCAAGAAGTATACGATTTTTTCGTTCAGCAACCCCATTTTGTTCAGGTGTATATGGGCATGTAGTTTGATGTATGATCCCATGTGTATGAAAAAATTGGATCATGTCGCTTGTAAGATACTCCCCCCATTGTCAGATCGAAGAATTTTTATCTTTGTATCGAACTGAGTATGTATCATATTATAGAAGTGGGTGAATTTCTGGTAAACTTCAGATTTATGTTTCATGATGTACAACCACGTCATGCGAGAAAAATCATCCACAAAAATGACATAATAACGAAAGCCAAGTGGTGTATTATAGGGGGCGGGACCCCAGACATCAGAATGAATCAAAGAGAACATGTGATCCACACGAGTATTATTAGACAAATAAGACGCCCGAGTTTGTTTCGCCCGAAGGCATGTATCACAAGTAAAAGTAGTAGAGGTAGAAAATAAGGTAGGGAACAGACGGTGCAAATAGCCAAATGATGGATGACCTAACCGGCGGTGCCATAACCACACCTGGCGATTTGCCGTCCCGGTAGCAAGATTAGACTGTCCCTGTTGTGCCACCGTATCAACAAAGTACAACCCGCGGCGCTCAGTACCACGCCCAATGATCGCCCCCGTACGAATGTCCTGCAAAAGGCAAAAATTAGGATACAGCAGAACAATACAGTCTAATTCTTTAGTAATTTGGCTGACAGATAATAATTTAGCAGATAACGAAGGAACATATAAACAGTTTCGAAGTGTAAGATTAGGAGTGATAGAAATGGTGCCCCCTCCAATGACTGGAACGGTAGCCCCATTGGCAGTCTCAACAGTGGTCTTAGTGGGAGGAGCAGGGATAATAATATCGGTGGGATCGTTAGTCATTGTGTCTGTGGCTCCACAGTCGAAGATCCATGGGGATTGGCTAAGTGTATTATAACAATGGGTCCTGGATGGGGATATATTGGACAAATTAAATGAGCTGAGGGGCGGATGTGACGATATGGATAAATTCTGGGGTGCGGATGAAATATCCTGAAAGTTATCAGGTTCGGGTGGAGAGGTTTTAAATTGGAGGGGCAAACTGTTATTTCCAGAAACCTGTGGCTTAGTAATAAGAAAACAATTAAGTTCAGGGGCTGGGGGAAAATTAAGGGGGGTATTTAAAGAGTGGTTGGGGTTAGGGTTAACCCTAACGCCATTACCTCTGGCGGCCAGATCATCTTCCTCCTTTGGAGCAGCCACCATTGCTGCTCTTGCATGTTCCGTTGTTCCTTTCTGCTGCCCTCCGTTATCTCCTTCTTGGCTGCCATTTCCATCAGTAGCCTGTGCTGCTGCAGCTTTCCCCTTCTTTGAGTATTCTCCCCACCATTCGGGGTACCCATGGAGCTTAAAGCACTTGTCTTTGGTATGACCCCTTCGTTTACAATGGCTGCAATCCAGGTTAGATTTGTCCTCCACCCCACGCCGTGATGGCTGACCTGAGCGTGGTGGTGGTTGCTCTCCCTTTCGCTGTCGGTTGGGTTCTGTTGCCTTAGTTGTTAATCCTTGACCCACCCCAAATGATGACAGACTGTCTGATCCTCGCCATCCTGGATGGTGGACCGCCGTAATTCGTTGTAAGCCATTTCCACGGTTGGTCTTGGCTCCCTCTTGAGAATTTCCTTTTTAGTGTCTGAAAAACGGTCATCAACTGCAAGGAGCAGTTGATATAATCTCTGTTTCTGGATTTTTTTCGTGTACATAGCGATGTCCTTCGGAGACTCCATGGGGTTTGGATCCATGGAGTTTATGGCCATCCACAAGCCCTGAAATTGATCCCACAAGATCTCAAGTGGTCGATTGTTTTGTTTGATAGTATAACATTGCTTATGGAGATCAAAAATCTGTAAAGGGTCTCCGCCTGACCCGTAGGTGACGGCCAGCCCGTCCCAAAGTGCCTTTGCAGTTGAGTATCTGGATACATTGTTTACTAATGTATCATCAATATTATCAATCAACCAGGTAAAAACTAGCTGATCACTTTGTTCCCATGCTGCATATGCAGGATCAGTTGGCAGGGGGGGGTGGAGGAACCCCAGTAACGTGGGCGCTCTTCCCCCTGCCTCCCAGTGCAATTTTCATAAGTATGCACCATAAAGGGTAATTGGTGCTTGTGAGTTTAATTTTTAACACCAAGTTTGAGGATGGGGTGGAAATAGCAGAGGATGGACTAAGGAGACTGTGTTGGAGAAACTTGGCGAATTGTTCGTTCAAGTCAAAATTGGCATGGAAGTTGGGCTTCATTTCTGTAGGTTCTGGTCTGGTTTCTGAACTTTCACCTGTTTGTGACATTTTCGCTTATGTTGTGTAGGTACAGTGAGACTGATTTTGGGCAGATACGGCAATTGATCTGAACAGGAGATAAGGTAAGAAGGCAATGAAGATACTTGATCTGAGCCAAACACAGACCAAAAAAAAAGGTACGACACTTGGTCAGAAAGGGAATGAAGGCAAGGAGGATACTTGGTCTGAGCCTTACCCAGATCAAAAACAGTTGCAATACTCGGTTGGAGAGGAATATGGCGATGATGAGATATTCCTCTGAGCCAAGCGATTTCGAAAAAAAAATAGATCAGGTCCGATTGATCGGAGCCTGCTCTGATACCATGTAAAAACAAGAAGAGTAGGAAAACTTTTTCTGTATATTTCGTATGTTTCTTTTCTGTATGTTTGATACAACCTTTACACTGTTTCTTATAGAACCATTTACAATTCTATCTATGGAAAATTTCAATCACTACTAAATACAAATCAATTACTCTTAATTACAAATTGATCACAAAATCAATTCTTTCCATTCTACATCCCGTGATTTAAGTCAATCTTTGACTGTCAACAAACGGGCGCGCATATACTGACTTCATAAAGTAGTACCTGAGTGGTATAAGTGCCAAGCTTTGCATGCGAAAGCATCTTGCACAGCAGACATGCAACGTAAACTGAGACCACCTTATTGCATGGTGTGACAAAGAGTCCTCCAGGAGACCAAGTGATGCCTCCCATTCCCCCGAAAAAACCTAGAAAAACGCTACTCAAGTACGCGGATGATGCCGCGAGGAAGACAAGCGCCAGCCATAATATGCAGAGGCATCGAAGAGAAAACCGATCTAATCAGAATAAGTCTGCCAGTGGATCCCATAAATTTGATGCTAGCCGCCTAAATGTGCATTAATTGCATGTTTTGACAAGAGGCAGTAAGGAATAGCATTATGTCATCCGCATAAGATAAATGAGAAACGCGCATAGGCAGCCAACCAAGATGAAAGGTGGAAATATGTCCCCGGGCGACCAAAAAATTTAGTGACCGACTGAAACCTTCCGCCACCACAATGAACAACAAGGACGACAAAGGGTCCCTTTGTTTCACCCCTCGCGTGGTCCCAAAAACCCACTAGGCACCCCATTGATCAAAATAGAGAAATAAATGCTGCTTACGTGGTTCAACACAAGAGTGACACAATATTGTGAGAAATTAAAACGTGTCAATACAGATTGGAGGAATGGCCAGCTTACACGATCAAATGCTTTGGCCAAGTCCAGCTTGATAATGCAGTTGGAAGGTCAATGAGTATGATCAAGCCAATGGACCATCTCATTGCCGAGCATAATCTGCTCAGAATACCTTTACCCTTCTGAAAGCCTGCCTGCTCCAAAGATATCACCCGTGGCAATACAGAGCTCAGACAAGAAGCTAAGATGCATGTTTGAATTTTGCTCACAAAGGCGCATAGTGCGATTGGCCGATAGTCACTGAAAGAAGTAGGCGAAGGCCCTTTCGAAAGTAACACAATCATGGTGTGAGCCATAGCTTTAGTCAAAAGGAACCCCAAAAAGAATTCCTAAACCGCCGTATAGACATTGCTATGAGTGACCTCCCAGCAAAAGCAAAAGCAAAAGAAGCATCCATTAAGGCCATCTAGCCCAGCCGCACTCTGAGGATCTAAAGCTCATACAGCTTGCCAAACTTCCTCCTCTGATGGCATAGCTGTAAAAAAAATAATTGTCCGATGCAGTGACCACTGAAGGGATGGTGTCAAGGAGATCAGAAGCAGGAGACGTGGGTTGGACGGTGAACAGATCCGAGTAATAAGCAATTACTGCCTGTTGGATATCGCTGGCTGCCTCACAGAAGAAACCATCAGCATGCTTTATGCGATGTATTGCCTACCGACGTCTGCGATCATGGACTAGAGCATGAAAATATTTAGTGTTTGCCTCCCCCTATTGCAACCATTTAACTCCGGGTTTTTGCTTCCAAAAGGTAGTTTCCCGAGCACATGCAAGCTTAAAGTCAGCCTGAGCAGTGGAATAGTCATGACAAGTGGCATCGGATGGATTCACATCATAAGCAAGTTCTGCACTCTACACATGACGTTTCGCAAACTCAAATGTCGAAAGATATTTCCAAGCACCTTCTTGTTCCATTTGGACAAATCCCGCTTGAAAGAATAGTAATTCGTTGCAAAAACCCCACATGCCCCTGGTGGTTGGATAAGTGCTCCAAACATCTTGTATAAAGGAAAGAAATTAAGGATGATATGTCCATACCGAAAGAAAGCAGAATTGCTTGGGTCCGGCATCGACCGAAGAACTGCAATAAATCAGAAGCGGACAATGATCCGAAGTGACCCATCTTGTGAAAGCTTGATCTGGGTAAAGACATCGTAAAAAGCATCATTATAAAAGACCCAATCAAGTCGTCACCAGACTCGGCCTAAGCCTCTTCCTTCATGCCATGTGTATCAAGAACCATTATAAGGAAGAATATGCCAAGCACAATAATCAACCACCGTGTTGAAATCAGACAAAGCAGACAAGGACGGCCATGAAGCGCTCTTATGATCCTGTGGTGACAAGAAGGAGTTGAAGTCTGCAGACACTAAACATGACACAGTAACAAGATCATGGAAAGACTTCAAGTCGGCCCAGAGGGCTTGGCGCTCACCAATAGTATGCCGCCCACACACACAGGAGTGCCAAAATTCCAAATTATTTGTATGAAGATGCAATCGTGATGTGACGCCTGCTCCTATTTTAATGTCAGTAAGTGTATCAAGTCATGCCGCCAAAAGCACCAAAAACAGTCAGCACACAATGCTATACCGGATGTAAAACCTAATTGAAGCTATGTACGTTGCAACCGGGCAGCCGGTTGCTGAGGTTCAATAACTACAAGAAAAACCCCGAATACTGATGCAGCAAGACACATAAACACGACAAAGATGTGCAGAGACCTCAAACATTCCATGTTAGAAAATTCATTGAGAAACCTGTGACATCGAGCGTGAAGAACGGGCTAGACTGCGAGTGACTATCTTCAAAGGAGGCCGGATTATTTGAGCCGCAGCACGGTGCGAGCTTTTTTTTGCCATGCAAGATCCTGAAGGATGTAACCTTTAGTATTATGAAGGGAACCCAAGAAAACACTCTTCCTGGCTCTTGCTTCAAATTTTTCTTTATGAGCTTTAGTCATAGTGCCATAGGCTAGGCAACCAAACACCTTCAAGTGGGTGTAGATGGGAGGTTTCTGATACCGAAATTCATATGGTGTCTTTTGATGTAAGACAGGTGTGGGAGTGATGTTAATAAGATACACGGCATGCTGAATACAGAAGCCCCAATAAGGGGATGGAAGAGAAGACTGGAATTTGAGTGCCCTGGCTACAGACAATATATGTTGATGTTTCCTCTCCACTACCCCGTTTTGCTGTGGAGTGTTGACACAACTAGTATGATGCAATACACCATGAGAAGCATAAAACTGTTTCATATCAAATTCTGAGCCATTGTCTGTCCTAACAATTTTGATCTTGGCATCAAACTGAACAGATACATAATGATAAAAACTTTCAACAATAGGCCTTGCCTCATATTTATTAGACATCAGATAAACCCAACAATAACGGCTATAGTCATCCACAATCGTAAGAAAGTATCTCTGTTTATACATGGTAGGATATTGGTAAGGTCCCCAGATATCCATATGGACAAGTGCAAAAGGATTCAAAGAAGCTGAAACTGAAACAGGGAAGGGATTTCTTTTTTGTTTAGTAATCGGACAGACATTACAGTGTAGTGCAAAATCTGAGATACAGATAGAAGGATCAATCTTCTGGATTTCCTTTATTCTGGGGGTTGACATGTGACCTAGCCTTGAATGCCAAAGAAGTGTGTCTGAAGCGGTGACAGCATGAGCCATGGACATGGACTGATGGGAAGCAAATGCTTTAGCTGCTGAATTGGGCATGCCAGGGACGTAGTATAGACCTTGATCTACCTCAGCTGAACCAATCATCGTCTTGGTTCTGAGGTCCTGAATCAAGCACATATTAGATTCAAAGGTAACTTTAACTTGTCCAGATTGAGTAAGTTTGCTCAACGACATGAGGTTAAAAGCAAAGACAGGCACATGGAACACATCAGTAAGAGTTAGGAATTGATTCACCCTTACTGTTCCTATATGTGTGACCCTAGCAAGTGACTTTTCTGGCAGTTTTACATGAATTGAATCAACTGGCACATATGACTCAAACAAATGAATGCTGGAACAGACATGATCACTAGCCCCAGAGTCCAAGACCCATATGTTTGAGTTTTGATGCAATGTCTTACCTGAAGCCTTACCAAAAGTTGTAGCTTGCTGTGCTGACATTACGGCATAAACACGACAAAGATAAACATGACAAAGATGTGCAGAGACCTCAAGCATTCCATGTTAGAAAATTCATTGAGAAACCTGTGACATCGAGCGTGAAGAACGGGCTAGACTGCGAGTGACTATCTTCAAAGGAGGCCGGATTATTTGAGCCGCAGCACGGTGCGTGCTTTTTTTGCCATGCAAGATCAGCCCTGATCATCTGTGAGAGGGGAGGATGAAGGAGCTGCTGTAGGAAATCTTCGTCGGATGTCTGTTTAAGGTGACCCAATCTACGTTCAACATCCTCAGAAACAGTAGTGAACTGCGCTCGAAGCACAGATAATGACGGCGGTTGGGGCGGTGATTGTATGGGATAATACAGTTCTGTGTCCGAGTGTTCGTGGCCAAAATCAGAACTAAGCGAAGCAGGCCTATGCCCATCGTCTGTGGCTCGGCCAAATACTTTCAAATCTTGTGAGTAGGATGGCCTAGGAGAATCTACAGTGACATGCGGAAGATCTACTGGCAGCTGCTGTGAAATTTCTCAAACTACAACAAGCGGTTCACCAGGAGCAAGGAGAACTCAAATCAATCAACAAAAGGCAAAGTTTAACTGAAGAAGACAATGAAGAATCAAATCAAACAAGACTTGAAACGGGAGAGAAAGAGAGAAATTTATGAACTGCAATTGGAGAATTCTAGAGGAATGAATTCGATTAACTGCTTTCTCAAAACTTTGTGATTGCGATTACATTGCTTAAAAAGGAAGAAGAAGATGAAATACAGTAAAAAGACAAATATGCCCCTTTTCTAACGCTATTCACAATTATTAAACTAAGGACAGATACGCCATTTCACATTGTTCAAACATCTCCCGCGCTTCACTTTCTCCCTCTTTTCCTTTGCTTCGTTCTGCACTTTCTCAACCATGCCAGCAGTGCTGCCTCCAACTAACTCAGTTCACCGTGCTTCTGTCTACAACACGGCAGTCTTTCAGCTCCAATCATTAACTAACCATTTTAATCTTGCTCTGCAACTGTCATTCAACTCACTACCTTCACGTTGCGTTATGGATCAATACCTGCAGCATCACAACCAACTTTGTCACCCCACCTCAAGCTTAGCTTGGCATAGAGATTATGCACACCAAATTAGTTTACAATACGCATCATGCGCTTAGAATCCAACGCTTTCGTAAACAAATCTGCCAACTGCAACTCTGTACGTATAGGCATCAACTTGATTATCCCTTCCTGCACATTTTCCCTCACCACATGGCAATCAATTTCAATGTGCTTCGTTCTGTCGTAGAATACAGGATTCTCAGCAATATAGATAGCACTCTTGCAGTCACAGAACACCTCTACTGGTTTCTGTTCCTTCAATCCCAAGTCATTCATCAGGTATAACAGCCATTGAACCTCACAGGCTACCAGTGCCATGGCTCTGTATTCTGCTTCAGCCGAAGATCTAGATACTGTGGTTTGCTTCTTGGCTTTCCACGAAATCAACGCATCCCCAAGAAATACACAATACCCAGTCACTGATCTTCTGGTTTCATGACAGCCTCCCCAATCCGCATCAACAAATGCTTTTAGTCTCAAACTGCCCGTCCTGAGAAAGAGCAGACCCTGTCCTATTGTCCCTTTTATGTACCTCAGGAGTCTATGCGCTGCTTTGAGGTGATTTTCAGTGGGACAATCAAGAAACTGACTTAATTGCTGTACTGGAAAAGCAATGTCAGGTCTAGTAATAGTCAAGTATATCAGTTTGCCTATTAACTTCCTATAATGTGTTACATCCAATAATGCTGGAGAGTCATCATGCGTCAGGCTGAGATTAGTCTCCATTGGACTCTTAGCTGGCTTAGCGTGCAAAAAATCAAACTGCTGCAAGAGTTCCAGCGTATACTTTCTTTGGTTAATGTGAATCCCCCCTTCAGCCTGAGCTACCTCAATACCCAAAAAGAATTTTAGACTACCCAAATCCTTGATCTGGAATGCAGAATGCAAGGAATTCTTAATGTCAGCTATGGCACCCTGATCATCAAAAGCCACAATTATATCATCAACGTATACTAACAGTAGTAAGAGGGAACGCCCAACACGCCTAGTAAACAAGGTATAATCACACTTTGATTGTTGAAATCCCAATGACAGAAGAAATTTAGTAAGTGTGGCATTCCATTCTCTACTTGCTTGTTTTAACCCATAAAGGGATTTCCGCAATTTGCACACCATGTTAGAGCCAAATACACTGAGGCCAGGAGGGGGAATCATGTAAATGTCCTCATGTAAATCACCATGAAGAAACGCGTTGTTAACATCTAATTGATGGAGATGCCATCTAAACCTGGCTGCCAACGCCAAAACTGCTCTAACAGTGGTCATTTTTGCAACAGGAGAGAAGGTATCCTGGTAGTCAATTCCGTATTATTGGGTATACCCCTTTGCTACTAACCTCGCCTTATGTCTCTCCACTGAACCATCTGCTTTGAGTTTAACCTTATATACCCACCTACATCCAATGGCTTGTTTATTGGGAGGTAGAGGTACAATGCGCCAAGTATCATTAGCCTCCAGTGCAGCTAGCTCAATTGCCATAGCCTTCTGCCAAACAGGCAACCTAGCAGCTTCTGTATAAGAATTAGGTTCAACATGTACACTAAGACTCAACACATATGACCTGTATTGTGGGGCTAAGGATGCATAAGAGATGACCTTATCTAAGGAATGTGGCGGGGTAGAGGAGCAACTAGAAGGAGAAGTGAGGGAGTTGCAGTGATAATCTTGCAAATAGTTTGGAACTCTTTTGATTCTGTGAGGTTTGACATGAGAAGGTGGTTCATATATAGGAGGCAAGTCTATAACAATGTTCCCATTGGTCACTGATGTATCTGCAATGTCACATGCACTGGAAGTCTGAATAGGCAAGTGTCTGGCATCTTTAGAGGCAGAAGAAGTGACAGACGTAGGGGACGTTGAGGAGGATGAACTGGGATGAGGAGAGGAATGAGGACTAGGCAATGCATTAGGCTCAAGATTAGTGGGATCAGATACAGTGGGAGGAATAAAGGAAGATTGCACAGGAACATGCAGATTGGCTGGCAGAAAAGGAGTATGATGACAAGAGGCAGACAAATCAAAAGGCTGGGACTGAACTTCAGAAGAAGTGGAGGTCTCAAAAGGGAAAATTGTTTCTTAGAATGTGACATCTCTGGACACATAAACATCTTTTGTGTCAAAATCCTGAAGGATGTAACCTTTAGTATTATGAAGGGAACCCAAGAAAACACTCTTCCTGGCTCTTGCTTCAAATTTTTCTTTATGAGCTTTAGTCACAGTGCCATAGGCTAGGCAACCAAACACCTTCAAGTGGGTGTAGATGGGAGGTTTCTGATACCGAAATTCATATGGTGTCTTTTGACGTAAGACAGGTGTGGGAGTGATGTTAATAAGATACACGGCATGCTGAATACAGAAGCCCCAATAAGGGGATGGAAGAGAAGACTGGAATTTGAGTGCCCTGGCTACAGACAATATATGTTGATGTTTCCTCTCCACTACCCCGTTTTGCTGTGGAGTGTTGACACAACTAGTATGATGCAATACACCATGAGAAGCATAAAACTGTTTCATATCAAATTCTGAGCCATTGTCTGTCCTAACAATTTTGATCTTGGCATCAAACTGAACAGATACATAATGATAAAAACTATCAACAATAGGCCTTGCCTCATATTTATTAGACATCAGATAAACCCAACAATAACGGCTATAGTCATCCACAATCGTAAGAAAGTATCTCTATTTATACATGGTAGGATATTGGTAAGGTCCCCAGATATCCATATGGACAAGTGCAAAAGGATTCAAAGAAGCTGAAACTGAAACAGGGAAGGGATTTCTTTTTTGTTTAGTAATCGGACAGACATTACAGTGTAGTGCAAAATCTGAGATACAGATAGAAGGATCAATCTTCTGGATTTCCTTTATTCTGGGGGTTGACATGTGACCTAGCCTTGAATGCCAAAGAAGTGTGTCTGAAGTGGTGACAGCATGAGCCATGGACATGGACTGATGGGAAGCAAATGCTTTAGCTGCTGAATTGGGCATGCCAGGGACGTAGTATAGACCTTGATCTACCTCAGCTGAACCAATCATCGTCTTGGTTCTGAGGTCCTGAATCAAGCACATATTAGATTCAAAGGTAACTTTAACTTGTCCAGATTGAGTAAGTTTGCTCAACGACATGAGGTTAAAAGCAAAGACAGGCACATGGAACACATCAGTAAGAGTTAGGAATTGATTCACCCTTACTGTTCCTATATGTGTGACCCTAGCAAGTGACTTTTCTGGCAGTTTTACATGTATTGAATCAACTGGCACATATGACTCAAACAAATGAATGCTGGAACAGACATGATCACTAGCCCCAGAGTCCAAGACCCATATGTTTGAGTTTTGATGCAATGTCTTACCTGAAGCCTTACCAAAAGTTGTAGCTTGCTGTGCTGACATTACGGCATGACCTTCATCTCCATTATTAGGCACCATTCCAACAACACTGCTGGTGCCTTCTTGACGTTCCTGCAACATTTTCACCAATTAAACGTATTGATCCTGAGTTAGACTAGGTGTTGGCATTGAATTAGCTATTTCACAGTTCTGACCTCTCTCTCCATGAGTCATTGCTTCACCACAGTGTGTCACACTCACATCCCCAGTCACCATGTTCACTTGTCCCCTGGGCTTAAATCTCGGAGGGTACCCATGCTTTTTGTAACACTTATCCACTGTGTGTCCTATCATGCTGCAATAGCTACAAACAGGGGCCTTAGAATTGTGATACCTTGTTCCTCCTCTCTTAGATCCCCTACCAGCTGACTGTTGCCATGATGAACCAGAATTACTACTCGTTGATTTAGGCGCATCATTCACATTCAAAACTACTGAAGGATTATTGCTAAACTGCGCTTGATTACCAGCATACACTATCTTCCTCTCTAGTTTCACTGCCATGGCAAATGCAGTTTTTAAATCTGGTAAAGGACTGGACAACAATACCTGCGACTTGACAGCCTTGAACTCATCATTCAATCCTTTTAAAAACTTAATCACACAGTCATTTTCAACAAACTTGTTGACATGCGCATTCAGATTACAGGTACATTTATGACATGTACATGAAGGAACAGACCTTAACACTTGCAATTCTTCCCAAACACTCTTCAATTTAGTATAGTACTCTGTCAAACTATGGTTATTTTGCTTGATAGCATAAAACTCCTCTTGTAAATCAGACAATCTAAAGGAATCAACATTACCATATCTAAATTTCAGATCATTCCAGATATCTACAGCAGAATCTAGCCAAATAACGCTTTGTGCGATGCTAGAACTTAAGGAATTCACTAACCATGAAGTCACCATGTTGTTGGCTTTGATCCAGGCATTGTACCTCCTTGATTTCTCCTCTGGCTTCTCAATCGTACCGTCCACAAATGCTATCTTGTTTTTCGATTCCAAAGCTCTCCTTATTGATCTACTCCAGCTATGATAGTTATTCCCATCAAGTAGTGGCTGCACCAACACCATTGAGGGATTGCCACTTAGATGGATGTAATAAGGATCATCCATAGGATCCGAAGAAACGTTATGCGCAGGACCAGCTCTAGGACTGTTGCTTGACGTCATAAATGTACCAAAATTCATGAACGAGGCTCTCATACCATGTGAAATTTCTCAAACTGCAACAAGTGGCTCACCAGGAGCAAGGTGAACTCAAATCAATCAACAAAAGGCAAAGTTTAACTGAAGAAGACAATGAAGAATCAAATCAAACATGACTTGAAACGGGAGAGAAAGAGAGAAATTTATGAACTGCAATTGGAGAATTCTAGAGGAATGAATTCGATTAACTGCTTTCTCAAAACTTTGTGATTGCAGTTACATTGCTTAAAAAGGAAGAAGAAGATGAAATACAGTAAAAAGACAAATATGCCCCTTTTCTAACGCTATTCACAATTATTAAACTAAGGACAAATACGTTATTTCACATTATTCAAACATCTCCCGCGCTTCACTTTCTCCCTCTTTTCCTTTGCTTCGTTCTGCACTTTCTCAACCATGCCAGCAGTGCTGCCTCCAACTAACTCCAATTCACCGTGCTTTCGTCTACAACACGGCAGTCTCTCAGCTCCAATCATTAACTAACCATTTTAATCTTAATCTGCAACTGTCATTCAACTCACCACCTTCACGTTGCGTTATGGATCAATACCTGCATCGTCACAACCAACTTTGTCAGCTGCGGGTCACTGGGTGCAGCCAACTGCGCATCTGAGGAGGGCTGTGCTGAACTCACGACAACAACAACAAGAGGGGCTGGTTTTTCTTTCTAGATCTTTGTTGGGGCAGGCGAAGAAACGGCAGTAGGGGCGGAGCAACGGCAGCAGGGGTCGGGCAATTCCCCATTTGATGACCCAAAATACAACATTTTGAACAAAACATAGGGACGCCTTCGTATAGCACCGATTGAAAAAATTAATGACACGGCTCTGGATATGAATTTTTTGCGACAACTCTTTCGAAACATTCATTTCAATACACAGTAGAGCCACCGAAGGACAAAGGAAGCGTTGAGTAGCAGCAACTAGGCAAATAGGCATGCCAATCATGGAGGCAACCACAAACAAGACGGACTGATCGTGCATGTAGACGGGAAGCACTGGAAGAGAAACCCATACTGGGAAAATAGGAGCATCAAACCGCGGATCAAAATCATATGTGTACTTGGTGACCCGCATGGGACAACCAAGAATCGTCCACGTACGCTGACAAAAACAACGACTATAATCTTTTTCCTGCTCAAACCGAATCAAGATTTGGGTTTTGTCCAAGAGGCCAAGATGAACATGTTAAGAATGTGAATCAATTAGAGGAATATATTCTTACCTTTTGTAATTGTAATTAAGCCACACCTTAATTAGGCCGATTGACTTACCATAGCTAGGCTGACTGATTTAATTTGATTGATTAGGTGTGATTTGTTTCCTTGTACAATAGGCTAATGTACATCATAAATAGTAGTGGTTGTATACATGAATGAATCAATGAAAAAAGAAGAATTTTCTCCCAAAATTTGTTCATCGTATCAGAGCAGGATAGTTCCTCTCTGTAAACAAATTCGTTGAGATTTCTGAGAATAGGCTCAGAGAAAATCTCATCCTTGCCATATACCTTTCCCAGCCAGAAGGCTACCGATTGAATCCACCCTCACAGTATACCAACACTGTGTTGCTTCATCAATCATCATCTTGAAACCGAAATCCTGCAGAAAAAACCACCAGAAAATGTCAGATACTGGAAAAGCTGAGACCTCAAAATCAACTTCTGAAACATCCACCACCAATAACAGTCCCGGAGAATTAGCACTACAAGTGGCTCAACTTCTCCGGAACAGCCTCCATCCTCAACCACCGCAACCCATTCTTTCTACACCAGAAACATTGCATGTCTCAGTCAAGCTAAACAGTGGAAACTACTCATTATGGTCCACTGCGATATACCGTGCCATACTTGGCCAAGGGAAAATTTCGCATCTCACAGGCAACCCGCAGCCCCCACAAATCACAGATCCGCAGTACATTCGGTGGGAACAAGATGATAACCGAGTGTTTACCTGGATTTTACAGAATATAGAGCCTACGATGATTAGCAATGTCACTAGATATCCCACAGCCAAGGCCCTATGGAATGACCTATCCCTCACCTACGGAACGGGTGGGGATGGTTTACAAATCTTTGACCTGCATAAAAGGCCAGTACAATCCGACAAGAGAGTGGGAGTGTGGAAGAATGCTGGAACAAACTCTATAAGGTATGGGTGTCTATTGACACAAAAGATCCGAATCCAATGAGTTGTCCTGAAGACATTGGACGCTATAACTAAAAGGTTCAAGAATCAAGATTGTACCAATTTCTCATGGCCATTGGTGACCACTTCGAACAGGAAAAGAGGGAGATAGTGAAGAGGGAGCCCTTGCCCTCAGTAGAAGCAGCATTCGCGGAGATTCGAAGAGCGGAGGCCAGGAACAATGTTCTGAAAGGACAACACCCCTCAGAAGAACCTTCATCATTGGGGGTGGGTCAAGGTCTCACAGGAAAAGGTTCGGCCATGGGAAGGGGCCGTGGTAGAGGTGGTCAAACAGGCTTCCCCTTCTCTCAACAACATCATCTCAAGAAGGAAGGCCAGACAATAGCCAAATCACTTGCACTCACTGCAAGAAGAAGGGCCATCCAAAAGAGAAATGCTTCCAATTGGTGGGTTACCCATATTGGTGGGAAGGAAAGAAACCCGCCACCGGATTTGGAGGGACAGGGTCAGCCACCTTTATTCCTCAGGAGGAGGACGGCAGCACTGACCAGCCGGAGCAACACCCACACGACGGTAGCAGAGAACATCAGTCGAAGGGAGAAGCTGCAACAAGCTTGAAGGCGGCAGGAGGTAAAAGGGGGCTAGTGGGAAACCCTAGCCCCCAATCCTCTTTATACTCTGAAATAACACCCCTAACCCCTGTTGTTTCTGGAAAATCTAGTATAGTCCCTGTAGTCTCTAAAAGGTCGAGTGTGGTCCTTACAGATATGTCTCAGGGTAATTTCAGCCCTCATACTTCTGCAAATATTGAACAGGCCCCTCATTTCCCATTTAACTCCCACAAAGACCTCCCTGATCCAGAAATGTTGGCACCAGTCCCTGACTTATGCAACAATACCAAATCCGGTCCCTATATTCCACATAAACCATCAACCCGTGCCAATTTCAAGTGGATATTCGACTGTGGAGCCACCGACACCATGTCATTCAATCCTTCTAACTTTATCAATCACACGTCCCCAACCAAAACTCATGTAGAAACTGCCAATGGTGAGACTATCCCTGTCCGTGGAGGAGGGACAATATCTGTCACCCCAAACATTACTGTACCGCATTGTCTTTTTGTTCCATCTCTCTCTACCAAGTTACTTTCAGTCAGTCAAATTACCAAAGAATTAGATTGTGTTATTCTCATGTACCCTTCGTTTTGCATATTGCAGGAAATTCATACGGGGACCATTATTGGATGTGGTACTGAGAGTGGAGGCCTCTATTATGTGGATGCAGTAGAGCGACAGGGCCGGTTTAATCTTGCCACCGGATCGGTTACTCGACAGTTATGGCTCTGGCACCGCCGGTTAGGACACTCATTATTTGGCTATCTTAAGTTTCTTTTTCCAGACCTTTTTTCCGAAAAAACCAATTTGGATAATTTGACTTGTAGTACCTGCCTCTGGGCAAAACAACCGCGAGCTACATATAGCTCTAATAATACTCGTGTTGACAGAATTTTTTCATTGGTACATTCGGATGTGTGGGGCCCTGCTCCACATCCTACTTCTCTTGGTTATCGATATTTTGTTACTTTCATAGATGATTTTTCCAGAATGACTTGGTTATATCTCCTTAAACACAAATCCGACGTCTTTATTAAATTTATGGAATTCCACAAAATGATAGAAACACAATTCCATACATCCATTCAAATTCTTCGATCAGATAATGTTGGGGAATATCTTGATGGGGCACTAAAGAAATTTCTTACTGACAATGGCATACTTCATCAAACAACTTGTCCTGGCACTCCTGAACAAAATGGAGTCGCAGAACGAAAAAACTGAACTCTTTTACAAATGACACGAGCTATGATGATTGACACTAATGTTCCTCGTGGTTTTTGGTCGGAGGCAGTATCTACTGCTAATTATCTCAGTAATAGACTTCCTACATCCAGCCTACGTCATCAGACACCTCTGCAACTACTAGCTACCCAAACCCACGTTCCACCTGTACTGACATTACCTCCAAAAATCTTTGGTTGTACTGTGTCTGTTCATGTTCCTACCACCCAACATAACAAATTCGACCCCTGTGCTGAGAAATGCGCCTTTGTTGGATACTCTTCTAATCAGAAAGGATATCGATGCTACAACCCTCGAACCCAACGATCCACGTCACTATGAATTGTGTTTTCCTTGAACAGAACCCGTTTTTGCCACCCAATCTCAGTCTCAGGGGGAGATAGCTAAAGATGATACCCTCGATTGGCTGTCTGTGCCACACCTGTCAGCGACTGAACCAACACGGCAAGTAGATGACGCCAACCGCACAGCAGCACTCCATGATCAAGAGGAGCTCACATCCGTACCACCCCATGATGCTCCCTAGATAAATGTCCAGCAACAGGTAAACCATGAGGTACATGTTAATACAGAATCTGATACTCATATACCTAGTCTTGATCATAATTCGCTTAATTACTCTACTGATTCTGCCGAAGTTGTCTCTCCTATTCCCCAAGATATCTGTATGGACTGTACTAACACCTTTTTAGAGAATCAGGGACGCATACTACCTCCAAGGAAGAACAGGGGCGTCCCGCCGGAGCGGTACTCTCCCACCAAAATAGCCCAAGCATCAAGGTATCCCATAACAAACCATTTATCAGAACCTGCACTCAGTTTCTTTGTGACGTTATGCACTGAGAAAATCCCTCACTCCGTGGAAGAGGCATGCAATCAATCATAGTGGAAGGATGCAATGGATGCATAAATGAGTGCCCTTAAAAGGAGTCAAACCTGGGAGAAGTGCCAGCTGCCCTATGGAAAGAAAGTTGTGGCATGCAGATGGGTGTTTACCATCAAATACAGAGCAGATGGAAGTATCGAACGGCATAAAGCAAGGCTAGTTGCAAAGGGATATACGCAGACGTACGGCATTGATTATTCAGAAACTTTTTCTCCTGTGGCCAGAATAGACACCATCCGGGTATTATTTTCTATTGCTACTAATAAAAATTGGCCCCTACAACAATTTGATGTAAAAAATGCCTTCCTACATGGAGAGTTAAAGGAAGAGGTGTACATGGAACCACCACCAGGTTTTTTTGACGAGTTTGAGCCAAACCAAGTGTGCCGACTGAAGAAGCCGTTATATGGACTAAAACAATCACCCCGGCGTGGTTTGGCCGATTTACCACAGTGATGAAAAAGGACGGGTACAAGCAAAGTAATGCCGATCACACCCTCTTCTTCAAAAAATAGGGAAGTTACATTACATGTCTTATTATTTATGTCGATGATATGATTATCACTGGAAATGATACTAATGAAATGTTACGTCTCAGGAACCACCTGTTCACACAGTTCGAAATGAAAGGTCTCGGAGGCCTAAAATATTTCCTAGGAATTCAAGTGCTGAGATCATCAATGGGCATCTACATTTCTCAACGCAAGTATATTTTGGATCTATTTGCTGAGGTGGGGTTACTAGATGGGAAACCCGTGGACACCCTGATAGTTCAAAATCAAAAGCTGAAAGTGATTCAAGGAGCTCCATTGGTAGAACGAGAACAGTATCAGAGACTGGTCGGAAAACTAATCTATCTTTCTTATACCAGACCAGATATTGCTTATGCCGTTGGGATAGTAAGTCAGTTTATGCACAGCCCACAAAAGCAACACCTTGATGCTGTATTCAGAATTCTGAGATATCTCAAAGGCACGCCTGGACGAGGCATTCTATTCCAAAATCATGGTCATCTCAATATTGAAGCATACACTGATATAGACTGGGCTGGAAACGTGGTAGATAGGCGCTCTACTTCTGGTTACTTCACGATGGTTGGAGGGAACCTAGTGACATGGCGGAGTAAGAAGCAGTCAGTGGTTGCCCTTTCCAATGCTGAAGCAGAATTCCGAGGAATTGTGAAAGGGATTACTGAAGTTTTATGGTTATGGAAACTCATGATGGAGCTTGGTCTGTTGATGGAAGGGCCAACACAGTTAAAGTGTGACAACAAAGCCTCGATCAGCATTTCAGAGAATCCTGTCCAGCATGACAGAACTAAACACGTCGAAGTTGATCTTCATTTCATCAAAGAGAAACTGGATAGCGGTGTCATCACCTTACCGTTCGTCCGTTCAGAAGACCAACTGGCAGACATACTTACTAAAGCTGTCAATGGACGAATCTTTACCGA
Source organism: Eustoma russellianum (assembly GCA_036186865.1). Classification (NCBI taxonomy): domain Eukaryota; kingdom Viridiplantae; phylum Streptophyta; class Magnoliopsida; order Gentianales; family Gentianaceae; genus Eustoma; species Eustoma russellianum. The sequence continues at coordinate 22,730,168 of AP025054.1, forward strand.
AGTTCTAGAAAAGTTGAATATTAGAGACCCTACTGTTCGACTTGAGGGGGAGTGTTAAGAATGTGAATCAATTAGAGGAATATATTCTTACATTTTGTAATTGTAATTAAGCCACACCATAATTAGGCCGATTGACTTACCATAGCTAGGCTGACTGATTTAATTTGATTGATTAGGTGTGATTTGTTTCCTTGTACAATAGGCTAATGTACTGCATAAATAGTAGTGGTTGTATACGTGAATGAATCAATGAAAAAAGAAGAATTTTCTCCCAAAATTTGTTCAGAACGGAACCGGAGAAACCAATGCGATCAAATGATTTCTTGAGTACCACTATGGCCAGCCGACCATACCAAAAGGAGCCAACAATAATGAATTTGAATGGTGACAAGAGAGCGTCGATTTTGTTGTCGGCAAACTGGATGGAAGGGCATCCTTTGAGTCGGGTAGATGGTTTTGGAGCAGTGTGTGGGGGAGAGCCGTCGGCAAGCACAGCGGCAAAGAAGGGAGCCATCGCCATCATAGAGATCGCGAGCATGGAGGCCGAGGGTTGCAGAGCAGCAGCGGCCGAAAGTTTTATATATATATATATATATATATATATATATATATATATATATATATATATATATGTATGTATATACTCCGCCATAAGTGAGGACACATTTCATTATAAAGGTTTGGGTCATGACCCATTTATCTAAAAAAAATATACACGCAGATGACAGGGTTGGCGGTAATAATATTCTCTGCCTGTATCATTATTTTGATACAGGCAGATCGGGTACCACTCTTTTACTTCCCTGGGCTATGTTTTTTTTACTAATCCCTATCTCTTTTGCATTTTATATCTTTGCTAGCTTTGAATATATGTTGGTTTTGCGAGGTACTTTTCATGCTCTTGTTTGGCATGGTGCTAAAGCCTTCCTTATGAATTTGCCTTCTCATACAGTCTCTGCCTGCATTGACAACAATGCAGGCAGACTAGTACGTATATAGATTCACATCCTATAGCTTTGTCCGAGATTTTTAGACTATTGATATGCAATCTCTTTGGACTCTTTTTGTATGACATACTTGATGATGGATACATCCGGAGACTTCATGGACGCCGTCAGACGCAGCGCATACTTTCGCGTCCTATAATTCTAGCAATGTATCAGGTTGACCCACTTTTGATAAATATGTACTCTTTTTCCTTCGTGCAAGATTTTATCCACAAGGCTGGTTTTGCTTGCCAGTGTTTTAATGAGACATATCATATCTTTCGTGGGCTACTACCCCCCTAGCGCAGATTGGTTTTACTTTCTGCCCTTTGAGTTGTTTCATCCTATTATGTTGGCTTTTGATTTGTAACAATGGTTTTACTCCGCCACAGGTGTGTGTCTATATATTTACACACACACATATGTGTATAAAAGAATTCTTGAACTCCATTAAATAATATCCACTTGAACATCTCTTCATTTAATGCACTAGATTAGTTCATTTAATAGCTTTCTTTTCAAATACAACAAATCTTACTATTTGAGGTAAGCTTTATAGCTTAATGACATTAAGTGTAAAATAAATATATATTTAACTAACATTAGTTAAATCATCTAAACCATTTTATTTCTTTATTTTGAAATCACTCAAACCTTATTTTCGGGACAATCTCTTACTTTTGGAGATTTTCAAAATAACCTCATGGTTTAAATGTAAAAATTTTCTCCCCTTAAATGATACTCTCACTCCTTTTTAAACCACGTTTTCTCTCTCAATCTTGATTTTAAATTGCTTCTTTTAAATTATTCTCTCTGTTAAGCAAGCAGAATCAATTATACGCAATCAAGCATATCAATCTGATTATTCCTAATTTATTTCTCAAATTCTCGTAAGTGGCTTGAATAAGGGCTTTAGTAATATATATGCCACATGATCCTCCATTCTAACATGATCTATAATCATATTACCATTATTGACATGATCACGAAGAAAGTGATAATATTATCATGATAATATTACCATTATTTTATATGTTCTAACACCTTGACTTATATCACCAATGATGAATTCTTGAGGAGGATGTCTATGCTGCTTAGGTTGATTTATGTCTACCTTTTCATGCATTTCTAAATTATCATGTATTTCTACATTTTCATGGGTTTCTAAGGATTTATGCATATCATGGGCAGTGGGAATAACCTCTTTTTCTACATTATCAAGAATGGGCTTGATTCAAATTTCTAATCATTTTCCTCATTTGTTCACAACCACCAAATTTATTAAATCATACATGTATCGATTCTAATATTTTTTATAAATTGGATTGTAACATATATATGTTTTTGAATTTATACAATAACCAACAAATATGCATTCAACTGATTTTTATTTAAATTTGTCTAGATTGTCATTAGTATTTAAAAGAAACATTTGCAACTAAAAACACGAAAACAATCAATTCTAGGCATACTATCATCCAAAATTTTATACAGAGTTTTATTTATATTCTCTCCAATATATAATCATTTATCACATACCATGCACAATGGACAACCTGGTCCAATAAAAATTTAGGCGATCTATTTTCACAAAGCATTGTTCTCGCAAATTCTTGACCAATCCTATTATTTCTTTCGACTACGCTATTTAATTGTGGTACCTTTGGTGGTAAAAATTCATGTTTCATGCTTTTTTCTTCACAAAATGCAATCATGACTTTATTTTTAAATTCTCGACCTCTATTACTCTTTATCATTTTCACATTTACACCATATTCATTTTCTAGTCGTTTAAGTAATTTAACAATTTCAATAGAATTATCATCTTTATTTACAAGAAATATAGTCCAAGTATAACGAGAATAATCATCCACAATTACGCATACATAAAATCATCCACTCAAAATTTTAGTACGACTAGGACCTAACAAATCAATATATAACAACTCTAAAATTCTAGACGTGCTAATTTCATTTTTTATGCTTAACCAAATTTCGGGTTTGTTTGCACTTGATACAAGATTCATAGGACAAAGTTATCTAAAACAAATTTAGGCATTCCACCTACTAAATTTCTATTTTAAAGTTTTTCTAGAGTAGATATGCCAATATGTCCTAAACGCCTATGCCACAAATTCACATTTGGTTTATTTGAAATAAGACATATTAAGTTAGCATTTAACATATCATGTACGGATAAAATATAATTGTTTCTTTTTATTTTTCTTTTTAATGCTATTTATCTTGTTCATTTTTAACTTCACAATAAGAAAAAGAAAAGTTAAATTCAAAACCATTATTAACTAAATTGAAATGTTAAGTAAATTGTATGACAAATTACTTACCAAAAAGACATTGGAGATTTGAAAGACATTGGGATCACCAATTGTATATTTTCCAACTATCTCACCTTGAGTGGTATCCCCAAAAATGTCATGGAACCTCCTATTGTGACTACCTTTAATTTTGAGAATAAACTTTGATCTCCTGTTATATGTCTTAAGAAACCATTATTAAGAAACTATTTGCAGCGTCTTTTGTTTGATAACATGCCTGCAATAAGAAAAATCACTCAGGTACCGCTTTATGTGGATCCTTTAGTGTGTGATTTAACCCTTAGTGTACCTTTCGATACCTGAACCTCGGCCACCCTTCTCGGTTTTGAATAAGATAAAAAATAAGGTGAAAAAGGAGTAGCGAACTAATTATGATAATCCCTTCTTGGCTTATAAAAGTCAAATCTAGATTTAGTATAAAATTTATTTACACTCTGAGTTTCGTAAACAAATCGAGTTTGATCATATTGTATGTATCACGTGATCTAAAATATTTCCTAGATGCATTCTTAGGATATGAATTGACATGTATTTGTTCATGATTTTCACTCGTATCTATATGGCACATGTTTATAACTCCTACATGATGAAAAGAAAAGCGTAGGATAAGAATGAGTAGATGCACCATTAATGTTCTTAGTATCCTTTTAGACTTCACGGCCATTTTAAATACACGTGATCTTTTAGATGAACAAGAGAAATTTTGTAGATGTAGGCTGTTCATTTGCTTCTTCTGCATATCCTAACCTGCTTTATCGGAATCATTTTTTGGAAAGAAATAAGATTGTCTAATATTCACGATCCGGTGTTAAAATGGTTTCACCTTCTTTTCTAACTCTTCTTTACTTGCACGAAATCTTTATTTTCGGATTCTAATGCAAGTTTTTCTAATCTAAGTGATTTATTTCAGATTTTAATGAATCAATCACTTTAGATGATTCTTCTTTAGAATTGTTTAATTGGGACAACATTAGTACGTTAGAAGATTCCAACGGTTTCTTTCTAACGGTTTCTTGTCATCAATTAAGCATTTTTTCCTTTTGTTAAAACGTTTACTAATTTGACGCATATACTGTTATGCCCCGCACTTCCCGTAGGGTAATTAAAAAGGCCAAGAAGGGACAAAAAGGAAATTGATGACGGTCAACGGAAATAAATTGGTCATTAAGTAATAGAATTAATTGGAATTAATTGAGAGGATTAAATTTTAGAATTAATTACCATTTAATTTAGAATTAAATGATGGAAATTATCCTTTAAGATAAATAATAAAATAGGATATAACTTAGAAAATCCAAACTTTTCCCCTTTCCATATAAAAACTGACAGAACGTCAGTTTTCCCATTACGCAGAGAAAACCGACGCTCATCTCCCCTCATAGGCGATTCCTCTCCTTCTCCAGCAACCCTAGGAGAACTCTCTCAAGATCCTCAATCCAATCTTCGTTCGTCTTTCATTTCTTCTTCGAGTAATCAAAGGCAAGTAACTTTCTTATAAGTTCCTACGATTTGTGAAAGATAAAGGGCCTATTTTGATATCAATTTGGATCACCATGCAGTAATTTCTCTATGTGAATATACTTGTGAGATCTATGTGTTTTGGTTTGAGATTTGGCCATTATATGTTGAAATCTTGTTCGTTGATTGTTGTTTATATGAGATCATGTAAATCCCAATCCCTTGAACCCTACTTTGTTGATAATGGTGGTTGAAGGGAGGGGAGAGTGAAAAGATTTGATCTTTGGGTTGATTTGATAAGTACTTTGAGTGCTAGGCTTGAAACCGTGAATCGTATGCTAAAGATGTTGTCTTGGGTGATTTTAGGATGGATTGATAGTGGGAAATAGGCTTGGAATGGTTTTGAAGGAAGTTGGGGTCGAATTGGGGGTTATTTCTGCAGTTTCTGCAGAAAATTGCAGAATGGTGTTCTGGAACGGGGACGTCGATCGATCGACGTCAGGGTATGACGGACGTCGATCGATCGACGTATAGCAAGTGAGGGTATGACGTGCCTCAGAAGGACGTAGATCGATCGACGTAGGATGAGTGAGAGTTCGACGTGCCTCAGATGAACGTCGATCGATCGACGTAGATTGAGTGAGAGATCGACGTGCCTCAGATGGACGTCGATCGATCGACGTCAGGGTATGACGTACGTCGATCGATCGACGTCAGGGTATGACGTCAACCAGTTTTGTGGGAAAGCAAGGGAAGAAAGAGGGAAGCTAGGGGATCCTTTGGGTGACCTTAGGAACTTCTTAGGACCTGATTATGACTAGTCTAAGTCTTGGGAACATGACTTAAGATGGTGAATCAAGTTTGGAGAATTTGAAGGGTATTCAAATCGGAGTTCAACGTGGATGACTTAGAAGGGTTAGGAGATGAACGTACGAGGTGATTGAGAGTTCAATGATGGATGGTTAGGGATACTTGCCTTAGGTTACGAACCTTAGAGTCAAGACTAAGTGTTGACGAGATGGTTGAAGCCTAAGTCATGATGTGTAAGTCGGTGAAAGCTTGTGTGTTGCTTGTACTTGCACATGTGTACATGAAATATGAATGTGACTTGCATACGAGAATGAGAAGTGAGAATGAAGAGAGGAGTCTTGCATCATGGCACGTGCATTTGCATATTGATTTGAAAAGAAAGGTGCTACGGCACAAATTTGCGAAGGTGACCTGCAATGTAAACTGGGATGGAAATATAAGCCGGGGCGCATTGTAGGGCACAAAAGACTGTAACGTAAACCGGGATGGAAATATAAGCTGGGGCGCGTTACAGGGTATAAAGTTGTCTGTAATGCTACTCGGGATGGAAATATAAGCCGAGGTGCATTACAGGGTATAAAGTTGGCTGTAACGTAAACCGGGATGGAAATATAAGCCGGGGCGCGTTACAGGGTATAAAGTTATGTGAAGTGACCGGACATTGTGACATGCATTGCACAGTTTTGAAAGAGAAAGCGTTCATGCATATGTGAATGTGTAGGGTAGTGCATCTTTTGACATGCATCACGAGAGTCAATGTGGTATGAACGTGTGTGGTACCTGATTGCCTACGAATTGTTAAATGTGAACAAATTGTTGTACTTGCTTTACTACGTTATTCAATTCTATATTTGGAAGTTTACAAGACATGTGCCCCTCAAATCCCTTGACTTATATATTACTCATGTCTTGCCATGTGTGATCCCGTATGTCTTATAAGCGGGTTACTTGCTAGCGTTTTCGCTAAGGGTACTGCCTTTGTGTTACAGGATATCCCGAGTACGATATGATCTTTATTAAGGATGACGGCGAGGGGGCTGAATGGGATACATAGAGGCATGTTGGGAGCTAGATGAAACAGTTGTTAATTATTTCAGTTCTTTCATACACTTGAGGATTAGTTCGTTATTACTGTGACAACCCTTAGAGATGTTATTATCATTTGATGTATTGAATTGTTGATGATGATTTAAGTTCGTGAGATATGTTTCCGCACTTGTTTCTCTTACGTCATTGCTGATGTGTATTCGAGAGATGAGACGTCTTGTAGTCTTCTCAGTAAGCTACGACGGGTGTACCGGTTCGGATTCCGCTGTCCGGGTCGGGGCGCTACAGGTGGTATCAGAGCCTAGGCTTCAGATCTACCTCGGAGACCTAGGTTATGACATGTAGAGTCTTAAGTTATGATTTTCACCCTAAGTTGATCTTTAGGTCTAAGTATGTGATCCTATACGTAAGTATGATTGGGATGGGTGTGTGCGAGCGTGATAAAAATAAAAAAATTAATAAATGTTACTTTATTTAGCGTACAAATTCCATCTTGTACAACGCATATGGGCCTTCAGTACTTACTTTTGGAATTGCTGAATGCCAATAAGCGTTGATTTTGCAGAAAATCCCTCCCAAGAGAGATAACCAAGGAAACGGTGGTAATGGGAACGAGAACCCTCCACCACCACCACCCCCAGTGTTAGTACCCAGGCACTGATAGACGCTATCACAGTGATAGCGCAAAGCGTTGCTCAACAGCAGCAACCACCCCTCCTCTACCACCGCTTTGGCGGGACATAAGGTATTACACTGGGGAGATGCAAAGCGTGGATGTCCCAACCTTTGAGGGAACCACTCTGAGGATACGGCCCCATCGCACGCCGTGCTTCTCCAGGCCCTGATGTTAGAAAATAACTTACGATTTTTCCTTAAGACACAATCTTATACCTAAGTGATGATTTGAACTTAAGGCGATGATCATGAACATAGGCACTGACCTCAGTTATAAGCGATGATTCTGAATATCAGTCACGATTTTAGACGTAAGTAATGATAGTGAGTACGAGTTGACTTTATACATAAGTATGGAATTAGTAATAGGTGTTGATTATGTACTAATTATGATTGGGAGATAAAACGCGATCTTAGAGGTAATAATGGTGATGCTAAGAACGATCCTAGAGATAAGTTATGATCCTAAACTATAGAGGGACAACGGTTTTGGACGCACGTACATCTAAGATACCCCATACAATTCTCCCTTATCTAAGGATGATCACAACTCTCTAAGTCGTGATCTTAGTAACCCTAGTTGAATAGTATATAATTGATTCGAATGAATTATGATGTCAATCAGAACATCCTAGTACAAACCTTAGATCCATATTACCGGGTCAGGCAGTAACTCGGGCTACCTTACCAAAATTGCAATATAGTACTTGACACCATTAGGGTAAAATAGAGAAGGTCCATATTCTTACCTGGACGGTAATACCATAGTAGGCTTAGGTTTAAGTTGGGACCATAGCTACTAAGAAATGAATAGTAATAGTGGAGTAAATACTAAGGGAGGATTTATAGTAGCATGACAGAAATTAAGCAACAATTTATAAGCATTATGATCAGTAGAGTTTGTGAAAGATACTGTCAACGGAGTTTATAGTTTACAATTAAGATGTCAATTTTAGAATTACCAAAATAGGCCGATCCTATTAGATTCATTATCAATATTGATCGGTAGCGACATACGAAAATCGACGATATTTTACACTGTGGAACAATAGAGTGTCACAAAATCTTTTGCTAAGTGATGAACCCCTAGAAACATAGAGTTACTTGGCTTGAGTCGAGTAGGCTTGAAATTGCAAAGAAGCAAGCATGAACAAGTAATAATTGCTGTTCAGGTGAGATTAACTGAATTAGAATTAGCGGTTAAAATAACCCAGTAAAAAGTGCGATGGCTTAGTGTGGCGCACAGAAGTACGGTAAATGAGAATACCTTAAGACGAATAATATTGAATTGCCATGCTAGGATTGGAGTGTCTCAGCTAAAGATGTTATCATGAGTAGACGAACATTAGACCTATAAGTTACGGTACTTAGAAAGATTTATCCCTGACCGTAAGAGTGGATTATAGAAATTATACGAAGTATGGATAAATATGTTTCAAGCGGTTAAATATCTATACATGAGCACGTACCCCAAGATATACCCTATATTTCAGAGATTTTTCAATTTTTTCCAAGTATTTTAACTAGTTTGCTTATTTATAGTCTGCTACCTTAACAATGTTGTATCTTCTTTCGTATTCGTATTCCAACCTGATGGAATTTCAACTACTACTGACAAACTCTGAAAAAAAAAATTAGATACATTTAAAATGTTGATGATTTGAAGAGCAATATGTCTATATATTTCTTATATTATTTCACAAATTTTCGTTTAGCTAAGTTTATTTTGTTAAAATAATTTGAGTCGTCGACTATTGATATTGCAAGCATTTTATTTTTGGAATTATCAACCGCTTGCCATGAAGTTACCTAATTTTGCGAAACAAAAAGTAGTTTCAAAACATACATTTTTTTTTGAGAAAGAGATATACCATTTCCAAATTGTTCTATAAAACGCTACGTCATTGAGTTTCAAATGGTTTTAAGGCGGCCTTACCTGTAACACTTTTGTGAGTAGACTATACCCATATTTTGTTTTCTTGTTTGAGACATTCTTGCGAACAAGTTATTCATTACTTTTATAAGAGATCACGCGAAACGCCACTTGCGAAAACGATTTTATAATATTTTAGCTCAAAAAAAAAATTTGGGTACTGTGTAAATAATTAAAGCTATATTTTGAATTATAGCCACATGAGCTATATTTTATTTAGAAGCATGTCCATGCATACATTTCGTATACTAGGCCTATGACGGTATCTCTAAGAAATTAAGAGCATGATCATAGAGCTAGATGGTAAGTATATAAGAACTGTTTTTGAAGACTTAGTTGTGTTAGGAAGGGGTAACGGTTACCATCCTGGCATACGCAAGGACGTTAGTATGGGGAGTATCTAAGTGATAAACCATATGAGATAAGTTATAAATCAGGGGTTGTAGATTGCAATAAGTTGGGTGATACACGTCAAGTGGTGTAAGTGGAAGATTGTAAGCACTCATTATCAAGGACTAAGTAAGGATTAGATCGCATAAGGACTAAAGCACCTTGAGAGATGTTAGTATTGACTAAATTAAATCGTACTAAAGTACCACGTGTTTCGAAAAATATATATATGGCTTCAGGGATGAGTCTTGTGCGCAGGGCGTAAGTTAAAGATTCTGCTACCCATAAGAACTGATTTTAGAGGGTTGGTCAGGATGCCAAATATAAGTACGATATAGACTGACGATTAAGTCATGAAGCGAGTATATTGGCGGTACTCTTAAGGCCGATTCGAGAACTATAGAAGAAATAGGATACGATCTATTAGGCGGAGGACAATGGATTTACAAATTACATAGTATGCATACACAAGGAATGGTTTGAGGAGTTAGTCGTGTATCAAGGAAGTAAAAATGGGAAATATCTCAGAATACGAAGGGATACTAAGTTCGGTCATTATCTAGATAAATGAATTATATAGGGCTATACTAAGTTATTCAATGCATAGCACACAAGTTTCGAGGACGAAACTTGTTGTAAGGGGGGTGGAATGTTATGCCCCGCACTTCCCGTAGGGTAATTAAAAAGGCCAAGAAGGAACTAAAAGGAAATTGATGACGGTCAACGGAAATAAATTGGTCATTAAGTAATAGAATTAATTGGAATTAATTGAGAGGATTAAATTTTAGAATTAATTACCATTTAATTTAGAATTAAATGATGGAAATTATCCTTTAAGATAAATAATAAAATAGGATATAACTTAGAAACTCCAAACTTTTCCCCTTTCCATATAAAAACTGACAGAACGTCAGTTTTCCCATTACGCAGAGAAAACCGACGCTCATCTCCCCTCATAGGCGATTCCTCTCCTTCTCCAGCAACCCTAGGAGAACTCTCTCAAGATCCTCAATCCAATCTTCGTTCGTCTTTCATTTCTTCTTCGAGTAATCAAAGGCAAGTAACTTTCTTATAAGTTCCTACGATTTGTGAAAGATAAAGGGCCTATTTTGATATCAATTTGGATCACCATGCAGTAATTTCTCTATGTGAATATACTTGTGAGATCTATGTGTTTTTGATGAGGCTGAGGAGCAGCCCCCTAATGAGGAACTTGCACAAGGTGCCCTTAACCATAAGGGGCCGTTGACAAGGAGCCAAACCAAGAGGATTAATGGTTTTCAACTTGGTTTTGATGTTGGCTCTTTTCTAGCCAAACATGTGCAAGATGAACCAATGGATATTCCTCCTAAATGGGTGCTCATTGTTGAGCTTAAGAACTGATTATCCAATGATAGTCAGTCCGCTTGTTGGTGCCGTTTCTGTGGCTTTTAGTTGTCTTTTCGTTTGCTTCTTTTAAAGTTTGTTTAGAATACTTATGTTTGGTGTATGAGTGTGTTTTGTAGGTGTTACAAGTCTTGGATCAAACGTTTTGAGCTTTGGAAAGGAGGGCTTCTCAGATTTGGACCAAGCTTGTCCATACAAGGCTGTTTTGTGATTTTGGGCTTTCAAACGAGATTGGGAGTGCATGGAACCAGCTGGACCTTGAAGTAGACTTAATTTGGAGCAACTTTCATGTTTTGGGTTTTGTCAAAATCAGTCCACAAAAATAGATACAAGAGCTGCAAGAAAGAAGTCCAAAACAAGCCCAAGTGTGCAACTTAGGGTTTTCGGTTTGCTTGTGGGGAGTGCAGCCGCCTAGCATCATCAAGAGCAATTAAGAGACCTTCTAGAATGTCATAAATCAGATTGGAATGATTGGAATGAATCATGGAGTCTTAATTGAAGATTTGGGAGCAAATAAGGAGATAACTCAAGAAAAAGGAAGTTACCAAAATTAAATCTTGTGTCACAAGGAAAGGGGTGAGTGGCGTTTTTAAGGAAGACCAAGGAGGCACAAGGCAAGTCTAGAAGGATGGTAATAATGCAATAATTGATGATTGAGACAATAATTGTGGATTTGCCAAGAGAAGGGAACTTACCAAAAATAACAAAATTCAGATTTTTGCACATCCAAGGAAGGAGGCGCCAACATGGAGACTCCAAGGAAGCCCTAGCCGTTTTTTGGGAGTGGTTTACAAGACTTGTAATCATATAAATAGATCACTTAGCATTTCTTTGAGTAGTTAGACTATTTTTTCATCATTGAACTAAAAACCCTAGTGTTTTATGTTATCTTTTGTTCTTGAGTTTTCTTGAATAAAAGTTTGTGTTTTTCCTTTGGTTTACACATATCTAAATCAAGGCTAGACCCAATTAAGGATTGTGTGTTCCTTGTTGGTGATCCACAATCCAAGGATTAGGAGTGACTGGTTGGATTGGGAGGATTGAAACACACCCAACCAAACGGATTTGGAGGCTTGAAAGGAAGGTGGTTGCTTGGCACCATTGTCCATCACATTCAAGGCTTGAGGGACGTTTGGAGAGTGAAGAAAGATCGGGACAACATTAACATACGAACCATATTCGTATCAAGTGGTATCAGAGCTCTCGTTTATCTTCATCTCAATTATCTTTTCTTGTGTCGTTTTTGTGTTATCCTTAGTATACTCAATCATTCAAAAAAAAAAAAAAACGTCTCTAGTCAAAAAAAAAAAAATTGATCTTTTACTTCATTTCATCAAAAAACAAAAACAAAGATCTCATCTTTAACACACTTAATCATAGGATCATTGTTGTTCGCATTGAATAGGATTTAACTCCACCTAAAATCAGTCCAAGGCCTAAAAGAAGCTACCTTTGAGTCAAATACCTTGTTGTTATCGAAGCTTTTAATTAAATTTGCTTGTGTGATATTGAATACAAGTTTGTTTGTTTTGGTTGTATTGGTATCCAAGGGAAAATCTTTGTTCTACTACACATCCATACAAACACAAAAAGGATCATCTTTTGAGCATACCCAACTGATTCTCGCAAAAGCAAACAAGGGTTACATCAAGGCTGCTTTGAACGTCAAAAAAAAAAAAATAAGGCAAAGAAAAACGTGCACAACAACAACCAAAAAAAAAAGTGCACAAAGAAAGGAAGAGAAAAGAAGTTCCTTTTGTACAAAAGTTCCATCTTTTTGCATCTACTATCCAAGTTGACAAAAGCAAAACAAAACCGTGTGTTTGCCCCAAAACAACACGCATAAAACCTTCAAATTCTCAACCTTGGATACACATTCATACTATCAATCAAAGAACTTGCATTTGATATTGCATAAGTTGGTTTAATTAAAGATTGCCCAGGACAACCCCTAGCAGTTCTTTGGTTCAGCCAACTACATCACTTTTGGTTTCTTGTTTCTTTGAATCATAGTTATTAAGTGTGTTTAAAAATTGTGCTCTAGATTTCTTGAAGCTGTTTTACCACTTGTTGATCAATTGGTGTTTTTGAAGGCAAAAGAAGCTTGCAAGGACAGAAAACGAAACAGATTGTGGTTAGCCAATTTGGGACTTGCCTTAAGAGGTTCTAGCTCACGATTGGCCAAGGAAAAACACTTGAACAATTAAGAGAAAACAAGGGAGGACAAAAAAGGCCAAACAGATTTTCGTTTTCCTTTTTGTTTTCACTAACAACTCACCTTTGTTTCTTGTGTTAGTTTTCTTCTTTTATTGTTTGTGAAAGCGTTTCAGGTTGCCATAGAGGGGTCAAACAGTACACAAGGAGGAGGAGACAAAGTGGAATTTTCAATGGAAAAGATGGCACAAATGCTTAGTACCATGCAATCTAGGTTGGATGAGTGGGAAGCAAGGATGACATCCAACACACCCCCTACCCAAGAACAGCCCCCACATCAAAACCAAGGCCAAACATCCCGTGGAACTGAACCTAAGGGGTCCACAAGCATGGGAGGTAGAGGAGGAGCAAGGGGTAGAGGAGATAGGAGACACGGAGTGAGACCACAACCTGTTAGGGAGGAATGGAATGACTACTATGAAGAGGAAGAGGTTGAGGAGGTATACCCAAGACCTCAAGGCCGAATACAACCTAGGAGGTATGTACCCCAAGAGGATGATTATTTGAAAACCAAAATAAACATTCCACCCTTTTATGGTAAAAGTGACCCTGAAGCTTACATTGAGTGGGAGAGAAAAGTTGACATGATCTTTTCCTATACCAACTATACCGAGTTGCAAAAAGTGAGATATGCAAGTATAGAGTTCTTGGAATATGCCTTGATTTGGTGGAACCAAACTCAAAGTATAAGAAGAAGGACTAGACAACCCACAATTGGAACTTGGGATGAGATGAAATATGAGATGAGAAAGAAATTCATTCCAGAATCTTACGAGAGATCCATGTTCCAAAAGTTGCAATGCCTAACTCAAGGAAATAAAAGTGTGGATGAATACTTTAAGGAGTTAGAAAGTTTGTTGATAAAAACCGATACTGAAGAATCTGAGGAGGCAACCATGGCTCGGTTTTTGGGAGGTCTTAACAAGGAGATTGGGTTTCAACTTGAACTCACTACCTATGTTGATCTAAATTCCATGGTTCACAAAGCTGAGAAAATTGAGCGGCAATTAAAGGTACGTTCTTCTACTAGTGGATTTGGTTTTAGAACTAATGCTTCTTCTTTTTCTAAAGTGCAGCCTAGGTCTAATGGTAATGGAGGAACACGGCCAAGTTCAAACACCCCCGGCCAAAACAGCCAGAGCACTCCAAATAAACCACACTTCACTCAAAGGACCAATGGTGCAAATCTAGGTCAAAATGACAAAGGCAAGGGCAAGGCAAACCCTCCAAGGACAAGGGAGATTGAGTGTTTTAAATGTAGAGGGAGAGGACATTATGCAAGGGACTGCCCTAATGCCAAGAAAGTGTTGTACCTTGAGGAAACCAATGAATTCTATTCAGAAGAGGAGGAAGAAGAAGCCACAAAGGAAGAATACCAAGAGGACTCAGCTGAAGAGATAAAGAGTGATGAAGAGGGTGCTTATAAGGACTTTCTTGTGGTAAGAAAAGCCTTAAGTGCACACATGAAGGAGGAAGAAGAAAACTTGCAAAGGGAGAACATTTTCCACATCCATTGTTTGGTAAAAGGCAAAACTTGCACTTTAATTATTGATAGTGGTTCATGTGCTAATGTTGCAAGTATTGAACTTGTTAGAAAGCTAGATTTACCTATGATTGATCATTCCCATCCCTATAGGTTATCTTGGCTAAATGATTGTGGTGAAATTCATGTGTCCAAACAAGTTCTGATTTCTTTATCTATTGGCGGCTACAAAGATGAAATTTTGTGTGATGTAGCTCCTATGCATGCTAGTCATATTTTGTTAGGTAGACCTTGGCAATTTGACAAGCATGTTATTTATGATGGTAGATTGAACATGTATGCTTTTACTTTTAATGGCAAAAAGTTTAAGCTGCATGCATTGTCTCCACATAAAGTTTATGAGGATGCTAAGAGGATGAAGAAGAACCATTCAGATCCTAAGGAAAAGGAGGCTGAAAAAAGGTTCTTGGAGGTTCTTAAAAAGGAGAGAAGAAGCCTTATGGAGGCTACAAACTCCTCGGCCAAGGGTACACAACCCACGGCCCAAACCAGTCCACCCTCACCCACGGTTCAAACACTTTCACAAGCATCCACACCACAAATTTCACGTCCACCTAAGAAGCATGCTTTCTTTGCAAAATCTCGTGAAGTTACCCATGCATTGTATGATAATAAAACTGTTTTGGTGATGCTTTACAAAGATAGTGTTGCATGCTTGTTTTCTAAGAATGACTTACCATCTACCTTGCCTAGTGGTGTTGTTTCTTTGTTGGAAGAATTTGCAGATTTGTTTCCCGAGGAGGAGCCACATGGGTTGCCACCTTTAAGAGGGATTGAGCACCACATTGACTTTATTCCAGGGGCTGTCCTACCTAATAGGCCAGCTTATAGAGCCAATCCGGAGGAAACAAAGGAGATACAAAGGCAAGTGGAGGATCTCTTGGCCAAAGAGAAGGTAAGGGAAAGCATGAGTCCAAGTGCAGTGCCAGTCATCCTTGTTCCAAAAAAAGATGGCACTTGGAGGATGTGTACAGATTGTAGGGCCATCAACAAAATCACTGTAAAGTATAGGTATCCCATTCCTAGACTTGATGATATGCTTGATATGTTGCATGGTTCACAATGGTATACGAAAATTGATTTGAAAAGTGGTTATTTTCAAGTGAGGATAAGAGAGGGTGATGAATGGAAAACAGCTTTTAAAACTAAATTTGGATTGTATGAATGGTTAGTTATGCCTTTTGGGTTAACTAATGCACCTAGTACATTCATGAGACTAATGAATGAAGTTTTGAGAGCTTTTATCGGGAAGTTTGTTGTGGTTTATTTTGATGACATCTAGATCTATTCTAAGACCTTAGAAGAGCATTTAGATCACATAAGGGCTGTTTTTGAAAAGCTAAGAAAAGAAAAACTTTATGCTAACTTTAAGAAATGTTCTTTTTGTTTGGACAAAGTTGTTTTTCTTGGTTTTGTAATCAGTTCTGCAGGGATTGAAATGGATCAAGACAAGGTGAAATCCATCCTTGAATGGCCTACACCAAAGAGTGTGGGAGAAGTGAGGAGCTTTCATGGTTTGGCAGGTTTTTATAGGCGGTTTGTCAAGGACTTTTCAACCGTAGCCGCACCATTGAATGAGATCGTCAAGAAAGAGGTTGGATTCCATTGGGGGGAAGCCCAACAAAGGGCGTTTGATGAGCTTAAAAGACGTCTCACTACAGCACCTATCTTGAAGTTGCCAAACTTTGATGATACATTTGAGATAGAGTGTGATGCAAGTGGCGTGGGAATTGGAGCTGTTCTAACCCAAGGTAAGCATCCTATTGCTTATTTTAGTGAAAAGTTGAAAGGTGCTGCATTGAACTATCCTACTTATGATAAGGAGTTGTATGCTTTGGTAAGGTCCTTACAAACTTGGCAACACTACTTGCAACCCAAAGAGTTTGTCATTCATACTGATCATGAAAGTTTGAAGTACCTTAAGAGTCAAGGAAAACTGAATAAGAGGCATGCAAAGTGGGTTGAGTTTATTGAGCAATTTCCTTATGTCATTAAGTATAAGCAAGGAAAAGATAACATAGTTGCTGATGCTTTGTCTAGAAGGTATACTTTGATTACTAAGTTGTCTTCACACTTGCTTGGCTTTGAATTTGTTAAGGAATTGTATAAGGATGATTCTGATTTCGCTTCCATTTATGATGCATGTGTTGATTCTCCTTTTGGTAAATTTTATTTGCATGATGGCTATTTGTTTAAGGAGAAACGATTATGTATTCCTAAGGGATCAATGCGTGAATTGCTGGTTAAGGAAGCACATGGGGGCGGGTTAATGGGACACTTTGGAGTTTTTAAAACTTTAGAAACTTTAAAGGAACATTTCTTTTGGCCTCACATGAAATCAGATGTTGCAAAGGCTTGTAGTAGTTGCATCACTTGTAGGCAAGCTAAGTCGAAAACACAACCTCATGGTTTGTACACACCCTTGGACGTACCTAGTGCACCTTGGGAGGACATTTCTATGGACTTTGTTCTTGGCTTACCTAGATCAAAAGGTGGTAGAGATAGTGTCTTTGTTGTGGTAGACCGATTCTCTAAGATGGCACACTTTATTGCTTGTCACAAAGTAGATGATGCTTCTTACATTGCAAATCTGTTCTTTAAAGAAGTTGTTCGATTGCATGGCATGCCTAAAACAATTGTTAGTGATAGGGACAGTAAATTCTTGAGTCATTTTTGGCGTGTGCTTTGGAGCAAGTTGGGAACTAAGCTTTTGTTTTCTACTACTTGCGCATCCACAAACAGATGGCCAAACTGAAGTGGTAAATCGGACCTTGTCACAAATGTTGCGTGCTTTAATCCAAAGCAATCTGAAAAATTGGGAAGAATGTTTACCACATATTGAGTTTGCTTACAATAGGGCTGTTCATAGTGGGTCTTTGTATTCCCCTTTTGAAGTTGTCTATGGTTTTCTACCCCATTCCCCACTTGATTTGTTGCCTATTCCAATTGATGAGCGTACTAGCATGGATGGTAAACAACGAGCTGAAATGATCAAAAAGTTGCATGAAAAAGTTAAACTTCAACTTGAACGAAAGAATAGACAGTATGCCAAACAAGCTAACAAGCATAGAAAAGATGTTGTGTTTTATCCTGGAGATCTTGTTTGGTTGCATTTAAGGAAGGAACGGTTTCCAAAGGAGAGGAAGTCCAAGCTTATGCCTAGAGGAGATGGACCTTTTAAGGTCATTCAAAAGGTTGGTCCAAATGCTTATGTGCTTGATCTTCCTCCCGACAGGTATGGTTCAGTTTCTAACACCTTCAATGTAAGTGATCTTTCCCCTTTTGAGCATTTTTATCTTGATGATTCGAGGGCGAATCCTTTTGAGGAGGGGGGGATTGATGAGGCTGAGGAGCAGCCCCCTAATGAGGAACTTGCACAAGGTGCCCTTAACCATAAGGGGCCGTTGACAAGGAGCCAAACCAAGAGGATTAATGGTTTTCAACTTGGTTTTGATGTTGGCTCTTTTCTAGCCAAACATGTGCAAGATGAACCAATGGATATTCCTCCTAAATGGGTGCTCATTGTTGAGCTTAAGAACTGATTATCCAATGATAGTCAGTCCGCTTGTTGGTGCCGTTTCTGTGGCTTTTAGTTGTCTTTTCGTTTGCTTCTTTTAAAGTTTGTTTAGAATACTTATGTTTGGTGTATGAGTGTGTTTTGTAGGTGTTACAAGTCTTGGATCAAACGTTTTGAGCTTTGGAAAGGAGGGCTTCTCAGATTTGGACCAAGCTTGTCCATACAAGGCTGTTTTGTGATTTTGGGCTTTCAAACGAGATTGGGAGTGCATGGAACCAGCTGGACCTTGAAGTAGACTTAATTTGGAGCAACTTTCATGTTTTGGGTTTTGTCAAAATCAGTCCACAAAAATAGATACAAGAGCTGCAAGAAAGAAGTCCAAAACAAGCCCAAGTGTGCAACTTAGGGTTTTCGGTTTGCTTGTGGGGAGTGCAGCCGCCTAGCATCATCAAGAGCAATTAAGAGACCTTCTAGAATGTCATAAATCAGATTGGAATGATTGGAATGAATCATGGAGTCTTAATTGAAGATTTGGGAGCAAATAAGGAGATAACTCAAGAAAAAGGAAGTTACCAAAATTAAATCTTGTGTCACAAGGAAAGGGGTGAGTGGCGTTTTTAAGGAAGACCAAGGAGGCACAAGGCAAGTCTAGAAGGATGGTAATAATGCAATAATTGATGATTGAGACAATAATTGTGGATTTGCCAAGAGAAGGGAACTTACCAAAAATAACAAAATTCAGATTTTTGCACATCCAAGGAAGGAGGCGCCAACATGGAGACTCCAAGGAAGCCCTAGCCGTTTTTTGGGAGTGGTTTACAAGACTTGTAATCATATAAATAGATCACTTAGCATTTCTTTGAGTAGTTAGACTATTTTTTCATCATTGAACTAAAAACCCTAGTGTTTTATGTTATCTTTTGTTCTTGAGTTTTCTTGAATAAAAGTTTGTGTTTTTCCTTTGGTTTACACATATCTAAATCAAGGCTAGACCCAATTAAGGATTGTGTGTTCCTTGTTGGTGATCCACAATCCAAGGATTAGGAGTGACTGGTTGGATTGGGAGGATTGAAACACACCCAACCAAACGGATTTGGAGGCTTGAAAGGAAGGTGGTTGCTTGGCACCATTGTCCATCACATTCAAGGCTTGAGGGACGTTTGGAGAGTGAAGAAAGATCGGGACAACATTAACATGCGAACCATATTCGTATCAGTTTTGGTTTGAGATTTGGCCATTATATGTTGAAATCTTGTTCGTTGATTGTTGTTTATATGAGATCATGTAAATCCCAATCCCTTGAACCCTACTTTGTTGATAATGGTGGTTGAAGGGAGGGGAGAGTGAAAAGATTTGATCTTTGGGTTGATTTGATAAGTACTTTTAGTGCTAGGCTTGAAACCGTGAATCGTATGCTAAAGATGTTGTCTTGGGTGATTTTAGGATGGATTGATAGTGGGAAATAGGCTTGGAATGGTTTTGAAGGAAGTTGGGGTCGAATTGGGGGTTATTTCTGCAGTTTCTGCAGAAAATTGCAGAATGGTGTTCTGGAACGGGGACGTCGATCGATCGACGTCAGGGTATGACGTACGTCGATCGATCGACGTATAGCAAGTGAGGGTATGACGTGCCTCAGAAGGACGTAGATCGATCGACGTAGGATGAGTGAGAGTTCGACGTGCCTCAGATGAACGTCGATCGATCGACGTAGATTGAGTGAGAGATCGACGTGCCTCAGATGGACGTCGATCGATCGACGTCAGGGTATGACGTACGTCGATCGATCGACGTCAGGGTATGACGTCAACCAGTTTTGCGGGAAAGCAAGGGAAGAAAGAGGGAAGCTAGGGGATCCTTTGGGTGACCTTAGGAACTTCTTAGGACCTGATTATGACTAGTCTAAGTCTTGGGAACATGACTTAAGATGGTGAATCAAGTTTGGAGAATTTGAAGGGTATTCAAATCGGAGTTCAACGTGGATGACTTAGAAGGGTTAGGAGATGAACGTACGAGGTGATTGAGAGTTCAATGATGGATGGTTAGGGATACTTGCCTTAGGTTACGAACCTTAGAGTCAAGACTAAGTGTTGACGAGATGGTTGAAGCCTAAGTCATGATGTGTAAGTCGGTGAAAGCTTGTGTGTTGCTTGTACTTGCGCATGTGTACATGAAATATGAATGTGACTTGCATACGAGAATGAGAAGTGAGAATGAAGAGAGGAGTCTTGCATCATGGCACGTGCATTTGCATATTGATTTGAAAAGAAAGGTGCTACGGCACAAATTTGCGAAGGTGACCTGCAATGTAAACCGGGATGGAAATATAAGCCGGGGCGCATTGTAGGGCACAAAAGACTGTAACGTAAACCGGGATGGAAATATAAGCCGGGGCGCGTTACAGGGTATAAAGTTGTCTGTAATGCTACTCAGGATGGAAATATAAGCCGAGGTGCATTACAGGGTATAAAGTTGGCTGTAACGTAAACCGGGATGGAAATATAAGCCGGGGCGCGTTACAGGGTATAAAGTTATGTGAAGTGACCGGACATTGTGACATGCATTGCACAGTTTTGAAAGAGAAAGCGTTCATGCATATGTGAATGTGTAGGGTAGTGCATCTTTTGACATGCATCACGAGAGTCAATGTGGTATGAACGTGTGTGGTACCTGATTGCCTACGAATTGTTAAATGTGAACAAATTGTTGTACTTGCTTTACTACGTTATTCAATTCTATATTTGGAAGTTTACAAGACATGTGCCCCTCAAATCCCTTGACTTATATATTACTCATGTCTTGCCATGTGTGATCCCGTATGTCTTATAAGCGGGTTACTTGCTAGCGTTTTCGCTAAGGGTACTGCCTTTGTGTTACAGGATATCCCGAGTACGATATGATCTTTATTAAGGATGACGGCGAGGGGGCTGAATGGGATACATAGAGGCATGTTGGGAGCTAGATGAAACAGTTGTTAATTATTTCAGTTCTTTCATACACTTGAGGATTAGTTCGTTATTACTGTGACAACCCTTAGAGATGTTATTATCATTTGATGTATTGAATTGTTGATGATGATTTAAGTTCGTGAGATATGTTTCCGCACTTGTTTCTCTTACGTCATTGCTGATGTGTATTCGAGAGATGAGACGTCTTGTAGTCTTCTCAGTAAGCTACGACGGGTGTACCGGTTCGGATTCCGCTGTCCGGGTCGGGGCGCTACATATACAACCATTGATCATGCAATTCTTCATAAGTTCAGAATCAAACTCATAATATGAATTTGCCACTTTTTATACCTTGGATGCAAAGCATATTCGAGCCGTTTCCTCAGTTTCTTCGCTTTTTGAATTGGACGAGTCACCCCAAGTTGAAGCTTTAAAAGCCTTTATTGTCCTCCTTTGTTTAGGAAATGATTCAAGTCTACTTGTAGTCCATCCTTGTCACACTTTTTGTTTGCATTTTTGTCCATGTCCTTGTTCAGACAATCATAGAAAATGTGTCCAAATTTTTCGCATTCATAACATTTGGCTTCTTTATCGTTAAGATGATGTAGATTTGAACTTGTTTTTAGGTCTTCTCATAAATTTCTAAGTTGCTGAGCCAATAAGATTAGAGCTTTACTTTTAAAGTCAGTGTCAGTGCCATCTATACAATCAGAAGAAGTATAGACATATTCTTTTGATTTAAAAGCCAATGATTTACCTCGTTTAGTAGTGGATTCGGCTTTCATTGAGATGAGTTTACTTTCATATAAAGATCCAATTACTTTTTTTCAATTTTACGGATATTGTTTCTTTACTTTGTTCTATTGCAAGTCACTTTTGGATCCGATTCGGCTGGGAGACTTCGCAAGACTTTTTACACATTTTTTATATAGTAAAAGACTTTCCAATACACTCAAGAGAGTTAAAGATGTTAGTCAAACGTAAATCTATATCGATAGTAGATTCATTTGTCAATAATTTAAAGGGCTCAAGAGAAGACATAAGCATATTGATTTTGGACTCCTCAACTTGACTTGTAGATTCATGCTTCATTTCTAAACATTTTCATATTTCTTGTGCACTAGAACAATCTGAAACATAATTACTTTCACTATTACTAGGACCATTTAAAAGAAGTTGCATGGCTTTAGCACTCATACAATTTCTTTTTATCATCAACAACATATTCGGATTTTGGTTTTAGAGTTTGCAAAGTGAAACCATCAATAATAGAAGTTTTAGATGGGATGAAATGACCATCCTCTAGCATTGACCATAGATCAATATCAACATACATCAAAAATAAGTCCACACACAATTTCCGTTGATCAAAAGATTCATAGATCAATATCAACATACATCAAAAATAAGTCCACACACAATTTCCGTTGATTAAAAGATTCACTATCAAATAGTGAAGGTCGTTGACTGGACATACATTCTTGTTCAGTTTTGTAACTAAGGATGCCCTTTCATTAAGATTCTTAGATCTAAATTGTGAGAGATGCTTGCTTTGATAACATTTGCAGGACTTGTATAACACTACTAGAATGAGAGGTTGAATAGTGGATGCAGAAAATTAGTCTTTTTAAATATATTTTTCAACCCAACTTTAGTTCTGGAAACTTTTCAGAAACTGCTTTGGTTTTTTAAAAATTAATTATAATTTTATCTGACTTCTAAAAATAATGAAACTTGATGAGATTGTTACTAGGATTTCTATTGATTTTCCTAAAAAGATCTAAGATCTTGTGATAGTTCAGTGCCTAACTATTTTAAAATCTATTTGGATTGATCACAGTTAATTGGACAGAAAGTGTACCGAACTTTGAAATTTTATTTCTCTCAATTTACAATATAAATTATGAAACTCGGTTGAACTGACGTTTAAGATGCGTTCTTTTCCATGTAAAAACAGTTTTTGAGAAATCATTTAGGAAGTATGTCAATAACGTTAATTTTTCCAAACTTGCAAATCTGTGACACAGAATATAATATTTGTAGAACTTTTAACGCTTGAATGAATTCTACTCATCCAAAGTCAGTTATTCTTGTTGTGAATGAACCCTAACACCTATATGTAGTTATCTGAAAAACATATATATAATTTTGAAAATGTTTTCTATTTTTACCAACCTAATAAAAACGTGTTAAAATTTTAGACAGAAAACTGAAAAAAAAGAAAAATAAAGAATATGAAGGATTCATACTAGTCGGTCAATGACATACTCCAATTTCAAGGACACCTTTCTTGGTATTTAACTAGTCACCAAAAAATCAATTTAAGAGTGTTTGGAGTTATACACCAACTCTATCAATTTCCAACCCTTTACAACACAACAACACAACTCAATATTTTCACCAACAACTTAGTGAAAGAAGGTTTGATTACACCGTAATCAACATTATCGAAGTATATATGAATTTCATCCATAACCTGATGCACTAAATTCGCGTTCGGACATGCTTTTATAAAACCATAACTTTTGTGGCTCTACCTGAAAATATAGGTTTATACAAAAATATTCATTTTACTTTTGAAAACACAAACTATACTAGTATATTTTTTTTTGCAAAATATTACGGTTGAAACCACGTCATAGTAATTGTAAATTGTCTAGAAAATTTTGAAATAATTTTGAGCATGTATCTTTTCCTTTCCAAATTAAAACATTCATCTTGAAAATTTCTTTTTGCTTGGGTACTCAGGATAAAATCTTCACTTAGATTGCCCAATTTTAACATGGTACACCAAAATTAAACACTTTGGGCATTATTAATTCCCATGCTTCCGCTGTGCTACTCTGTCCACCATGTTTCTTTACTTGGTTATTTTGATCGCTAATCCTAACTCCTTCAAATCTAACATGTATAGCAGTAACTATCTGTTCATGCTTAATTTATTTTAATACAAGCCTATTCGGTTCAGGCCAAAACAATCTCGATATTTACGCTTGATGTATCAAATTCGCCTATCCAAAATTTGTGACATTTTTCTTATTCCACTTTCTTTACCAAAGTAGTGTGCTCTCTTTGCTACTGATCCATTTCACTCATGAGTTTAGTATCTTTGACCTATTTCGATAATGCTATCCTGAATATCGTACTTGTGTTATCCGTTATTATTTGATGTGTTACTTACTTCAATGTCCCTATCATTGGTAAATCATTCTTTAGGAATTCTCGTCATACTACTCGATCGTATCTTCGCAGTTACCATTCACACTTAGTTAGTAGACAAAATTGTAGCACTAGTCGTGATTAAATTACACAACTAGACGTATCTCTCACGGTATCTAGGGTATCGGGAACTACTATGTCAGTTATATTCTCAACTTGAGTGTTAGCTCGTGGTTGCTCTTTCTGCTGCACATCTCCTGGTGGCCCAATTCTCTTCTCTGGGTAGTCTTTGATCATGTGCCCGGTCTTATGGCATCCAAAACATGCACCGGTCCTCATGCGGAACTCATCAGTATGCTGTTTCTGACACTTCTGGCACTTCAGATTAGCTGATGCCAGTGGACGCTGCTGCTGCCGAAGCTACGACTGATGCTGAAGGGTGATCGCTGCTGAGCTTGTTCACCTACCCTCCGCTGATATTTGGCCCGCTGTCCAGATTAATCATTAGTATTCTCTGGAAGCCTTTTGTCTCTGACCACCTTGTTTTGCTGTAACGTGACTCGCTCCACTCGGCAGCAAGCACTCAATGACTCTCCCAAAGGTTGTTGGATTTACATTCACAATCCAAGTCAGGATCCAAGGGTTTATGCTGCACTTGAACTTACACATCTTGAGCCTCTCGTCAATCATCCTTGAGGGAACATATCGACCCAGTGTGGCGAATCGATTAGTGTACTCAGAAACCGTGACACCAGGCTTCTGTTTCAGCGACTCAAACTCTCTAATCCTATGAATAATCACTAATGAGGGAATGTAAGACTTGTAGAACTCATCCAGAAACCTCATCCATGCAACAGGTTGTGGCAGTGGCTGGATGTTAGTTTTCCACCACTTTTGGCTTCCCAAATCAGTAATGGTCGAATACCTTGCACCTTCATCTCACCAAGTATCTATGTCAACTCGAACCCACTCTCGACTTCATCGAACCATTTATCAACCTTATCTGAATCAAGTCCTCCCTCAAATATCAAAACTCACGCTTTCTTAAGCTCCCCGAAAAAGAAACCAAGGTTCATCTGAGACAGTGGTGGTGGGAGTGGTGGAGCAGCCTGTGCATTCCCGACTGCCTGACCCAGCTATATCAAGGCATCAAGAAATGACTGGGGTATACCTCCCAGGGCATGTGCCTACGGCTGTGGAACATGCTCCGATGGCAGTGGTACTGGCTCTATAGCTGGTGGTACTTACGGCGGGGGAGGTAACGACGCTTGTCTATCAGATCGTAATCTACATCATGATCGTGATGCCATCCTATCGAAACAGTCATTTCCACAAAATCAGTATACATATAAGCATAAATAAAATTTTGAATTAAATGATTTATTCATATTCTTAAAGGAAGAGTCTAAGTTTTTTATCCGGTACTAAGTAAGGCAAGTTTATTCTAATCATTCTTACTGAACCATTCTAAGGGATCTATTCCAAGGCTGGTACACTTAGTCCCAAATATAACATAGACTCTACGATCTCAACTTAAGTTATACGATCATAACCTAAATATATGCCGTTGTTTACTTTATGTTGCCCGCTGTGGATCTAGAGCCTCGGCTCTGATACCACCTGTAGCGCCCTGCCCGAGATTAGGGTCTCGGCACAATGCACCCGGCGTACTCTGCTACGAGAAGTACAAGGCCTCGATAACATCTATATACATGTCAACATAAATATGTATCGAATAGCAGAAACATCATAAAATATACAAAGCGTAATCGATATGCATCATTCAGAATAACCAAATCTGAATACATGTGAAATATCATCAGTACATAATGGAGATAAACACATGTTTGAAATACATAAGTACAAAATAGATCAGTTGGACCCTCTAACTGCTCACAGGTGCACTATCCTTGTCTTGTCATCTACGAAGTCCAACTCAGGGTCTTGGGGGCTCTGCAAGATGGTAAAAATATAGAGTGAGCGATAATGAATCACCCAGCAAGTATGTCTGTCCGAGTTCGTTATGTAGGTCATGCATGGGAGATGGGATGATAAAAATACAGTACAAGTAAAGAACATATCACGTCTTCGTTTAAAAATAAAGTAACATATCAATTAAATAACGTAAGCGCAATATACCTATATAAAGTGTGGAAAATAAAGTCATAGCGTAACCTACATAATTTTCATATTATCTAATTAAATTACATGTACAATATGCTTCTACTCCGTGTCTTGTGCTAAATCCTGTTTGGTTATGTTTATGTCACAAATCACTCTCTATAAGCTCATATTAAGTCCACTGATAATCTGAGTATGTAATCCATAGGGTGACTCGGAGGGTATGTATATGCACGATGAAATTGTAACGTGTCTCATTTTTCAGAAACTTTCCAACACATAACTTTTCATAATCTTCATATCAAAACTATTTCAAAACTTGGTTGTAGTACTTTTCATGTACGAAAGATAACACACGATAGTTTGAATGATTCCCCATGTAGTCTTATGTACAAAATGTGAATTCAGTGGTCCAACTACCGTGGCTCATCATATGTACACAGATCTAATGGTGACGCATTATGGCGGAGATCCCGCATTCTGGACGTGGTGTTACACTCGACCAAAACTAAAAAAATAGGTATCATCTGTAAGGGAGAGATCCCTTGTTTCGGACAAGGTGGTACACTCGACCATTAGGGTAGGGAAAATACATATGCCCATAACACCAACCTCTCCTATATTCTAGTGTCATGTGGCGCATAGGGTAACTGTACATATATTTGCCCCTGATATCCTCTCTCCTACACGTGGCGTCAGGCTAGCCTACAATCATAACATATCATCATATAACATATAATGTAAATCATGTCATCATGTAACATATATTGTGAATCATATCATCATAGAGCATAACTGTGTCATTGGAATAAATCGCCTTGTTGTATGGCTTGTTTAAAATTCTTTTAAGAATATATCATGTGATAGACACATTTCTGTCAAAATATCTTGCGTGAGAAAATCTTTTGGTTTCAAAACTTTGACTCGTGTATATGCATGTAGGATCGGTTTTGGTTCTTTTACTCATCTAAAATCTCATCACTTAATGTGCATTACTTGGCTCATGTTTCAAGTCATAGATTTGAGGGAAATACCAATTTTACCCTTTTTATAGAGCTCACGGTTTTGGCCTTAAAACAACCCACTTTTGGGCTTTAACCGCTACAATCTTTAGCTTAATTTGTCCAATTTTCATATTCTTCCATGGCTTTTTAAATCAGCCCACTTTTAGTCTTCAATATCTAACATCATTTTCTTAATTTTCATGCTTGTCACATCTTCCACCAAGAGGTCAAATAATAGATAACACACTTATTTCTATATACATAAATCTATATAGACAAATGAACATTTTGTTGGTACATATATACATACACATGGCCGAATGTCCTTAGGTCCATGCAACACTTAGATTTATCACTTAAACACTTCTTCATGCATGTACATAATTGTCTCACTTATCATTTTAACATACTATGATTATGCATATGAATTTCATGGTGCAATGACACACGACATGCAAAATTTTTCACTTATGCATTTCACTTTAAGGACATGCATTTTATATCACTTAAACACATGCATGTTGGTATCCATAACAGATATGATTTTTAAGAACCATAATCATGGTGATATTCATGATGAGATTGCATGCAAGTATAGGATGATGGAAACCATAACAATACACATTCTTGAACCATGATCATCAATATTACACTTTATTATGAAGGAAAATGATCAAGGTCAAGGGGGTGACCAAAATCAGACCCCAACTGTGTATATATATGCATGAAAACGGCATGATGATCATCAAGAAGCAATCTTTTGTGGCCAAGCATTATAACATAAATGATGATGCCTCACAATCATGCCAAATCATGACCATCAATATGCATAAACACTAAAAATCATAGAGAAACACATATGTTATGGTCGTCATGAAAAGACATAACATAATGCAAAGTGTGGTTCTTAGTACACTTTTTCAAGAAAATATGACATGCATCTTGCACTTTTCATGATATGGTACATGTATGCCTATTCTTTTAGTATATGTGACATGTAAATACATATGAGACTTATAACTATCTTATATTTGACATACAAGACACTTTTTTTCTCATATCGTCATAGTCATAAGTGTATATATAATCAAGAATCACATAGTAGTCATCACATAAATGGCATGTAAACAAACTTTTTGCATATCCATGATATAAAAATCCTTTGAACATATGCATGCATGATCCAAGTTTATATATGAACATAGATGATACATTTTTCAATATGCATGAAGAAACCAAGAAGAATACTTGCCTTTTCTTTGAACTTTAGACTTAAAATGAGAAAATTTCTTCCTCCCTTTTCTCTTGAATACCCCATGGCCTAAGGCCAAAAATGGGAGAAAGATGGGTTATCTTTGAGGTATGAAGACTAAGAAAGTGTTAAGATTAATTCTTATGAAGACTTACCCTTGGAATCCTTGAAGATTTCTACTTTTCCAACTTAGAAAACTTTTTCCTCCTTGTTGTAGTTCACAGTCTAGTGCCTAAAGTCTTTTGGGGAGATGGATGAAGAGAAAGGTGTTTGGAAGGAATGATATGATCCTTACCTTGATGATTCTTATACTTAAAAGCTTGATTCTTCACGTGAAAGTTGAAGAAATTTGCTCCTTCTTTCTAGTAAAGCTCACGGTTTTTGAAGGGTGAGAGGGAGAGAAGAATTTTGTCTTAAGTGAGAGGAAGAGAGTATAGAGGAGGAGAATTTTGCTTAAGGAAGGTGTGGTGAAATCAGAAGTGAGGTGGAGTTGGAAGGAGAATGAACTTGTCTTGCCCTTTTCTTGTTATAGCCGAAATTAAAGAAGTGGAGGAATCTCATCATTGTCTTGTTCGGGAAAGAGGGAGAGAAAAAGTGTAAAACAATGCATGAAAAAGTATTGGTTAGGAATAAATTGTGTGTAGGAAGAAAATAATAAGGTCGAGTGAGGTAAAATGAAACAAAAGATTGAAGTCTTCTCTTGAGGTACCTTGGCCAAAATTGCTTGGCTTGGTAATGGAAATCTCCATCATGTTTCTTGGATGATGGAAAGACAAAAATAAAGGTTTGATGGAGAGTTTGCATGTTATGGAATTGGTTGGAAAAATGAGAAGTGTAAGACAAAATTATTCTTCTCTATTCCTTGCATGTGGGATTGGACATGTGGGGTGAAAGAATGAAATGATTAGGTTTGTAAAGTTGGATGGGAAATGACAAGATGGGAATTACATGTAATATGAGTGGTTAAATATGGAGAATTGTAAGAAGATAGTCCCTTTTTTCTTCCATGTGTTGGGGGACCAAAATGAGGAAGAAGAGGGAAATGATGGTGTTTTAGGACATGTAAAAATATGACTTAGTGTTGGAACAATATGGAGAATTGTTAGAAGAAAGTGGGAAGAAATTGTACACTTGTAATTTTCCTAAAATAGTGAAGGACAACTAATGATAGTGGAAGAATAAAAATAAAACAATCTTCCACTCAAACATGGAGGGAGCGGTCAAAGTGTCATTGAGTGGGTAGAATAGGACAAATTTTGTCTACCTCACTTCTACTATGTCCTAGATTTCTTTTTTACATTTATTTAAAGGGGAATTAGTTTTGTGTCCTAATTTTTATTTTCATTTAGTTATTTCATCTAAATTATCTTGTCACATAGGGTTTACCTATTTATTTTAGTGTGTACCACACTTATTATCTATACCGCTTAACGCGGCACAACGATTTAAATTGATTTTAAACTGATACGCCCTTTACAACTATGGTTTCCTTTGTTCTCTTTTCCTATCGGCCTGGGGATGCGGGTCGTAACAGTAATCATTACCTAAACAACCACTATATCAAAAAAATTTCCATATCTTCACACATATTACTTTTGTCCAACCTATTTCATGATTCTTCCTCTTAATTTATTTATCGCTCCTAATCCGAATAATTTGTCCAAATACTCATATGCCTCCTACTATTTTTATACATCCTTTTTGAGTCTGATTTTGCAAAATACCTAAATTGCCCTTGAAATAGGCTCCATGGCTGAAATATATATCTTCACATGCATACCCTTCTTTTTTTACATAACATAACTTATAATTCACCTTCTTTAAGGGCGATATACCCCATGGCCAAAAATTTACACACCCACATGCCTATCACTACTTTTACACCATGCACTTTGTTATTCATTTCCTTTGTGTTTATGGAACACAATATGGCCTAGACTTCACTTTTTCTCCAATAATGTTACCAAAATTATTATGAAGTGTTGAAAATCAAGGGATTTAAGAATTTCATTCCAACCAAATATATTTAATCCCCTAAAAATCTTCTAAACTACATGTCACAAAATAATAAACATGAACACTACCAAGCAAATTATGCTCAATCAAGATCATGTATGGGGTATTCTAGCCAAAAATTCAAGTATGGTGGTGAAGCCATAAAATCATCATGTAAGTACAAGATGCGTGTCATCAAACCTTTATTAAGTACATGTATCATCTCCATACTTATTCATAATTTAATCTTGCCCCAACATCCTTTATTGCCGAATTTTTATTACTTTTTAGAGTCTCCGAAATTATCATGAAAAAACAAAAATTTTGTGATTAAATCTTAGCCAAATACATGCACCATCATCTTCATAATTCATCATAATTTCTTCTTGGCCAAAAACACCTTTATGGCCGAAAATTGCATACCTCTTCTTCCTTCATCCTACATGCAAGATTTCGTTTCTTTTCTTTCAAATGCTCTTCCTTTTTCTAACCAAATATACTCATATCAAATCTTGATCATGGTCATTTTCCACATAAAGTTCCAAACCGCCCCCTTTTTATGCCTCTTTTCTTATTTTGGTGTGAACATATATTTTTCATATGAACATAGCTTCAATATTCATATCTCGAGTCCTTATCATAACCAAACATACATGGAAGCCTCTTTGATTATTTTCCTTAGAAGCATAGCCTTGAACATACTAATGAATGATCCATTTTTCTTATAAGATACTACATCGTAATTTTGGAAAATACATGGAGAATCTAAGAGATGTACTTGCCTTCCTCTTGAATTTAAAGTCTTAGCTAGATGATTCCTCTTGAATCAACTTACTTAGGACCTTATTCTTTCACCTTAGCTTGAAGAATCTTCTTCTTGTTCCTTCATGGAGGGCACTGCCCAAAATGAATAATAGTGTGAAGTGAGCTACTTCAAAAGAAGAACACTTAGAGGTTCATAACATCAACTCTTAATAAGAGTCATACCTTTGAAGATTCTTAAGGCTACCTTCCTTCTTCAACTTAGAAAACTTCCTTTCTTCTTTCCTAGTAGAGGCCTCGGGTTGCTCAACCAAAAGAAGAGAGTGGATGAACAATTATACAAAGTGTTATATTGAAGGATTTGAAATCATTTTTGAGTGTAATCTTACCTTGGTTGTTCTTGCTCCCTAGCCTTCTAAATAACAATTTTTCATGCCTAAAAGGGTTGAGAATGACTAGTCTTGTATTGCAAGGATGAGGTGTGGTGTTGCGAGGAAATTTTCCTCTTCATCCTTCTCCCTGAAGCTCTCGGTTGGAATGTGAAGAAATGGAGCTTGAAGACTACTTTTTCTCTTTCTTGGAAGAAGAAGAAGTGTTGCTTAAACTTTAGATAAAAATGAAGTGTGGAGTGTGGAAGAAAGAAGGATAATTCCCCCTTTCTATAGATCTTGACCAGTCACAAATAAGAAGGAGCGAAAGGAGGGAGAAAAATAAAATGAGTGGAGTGGTAGAGGGAATTTAAGAAAAGTGAGGATTTCTTGGAAGAAATTTTGGAAGACTTCTTCCATCTTGTACTTGGCCACATGGCCCGAATTATTGGCCTTCCTTTTCTTTTTTTCTTCCCAAAATATCTTCACATTCCTAATTCCTTTTCGTTTTATTTGAGTAATATAAAATATTTGTGTCATGTCTTTTCTTTTGTTTTAGTTTTTCCTAACACTTAAGTTGTTACTTACTAGTCTTATTTTAATTTTTATCATGAAAACGTAAAATGTTTGTTACCTAGTTTCGTCGTATATCAATATGTCTGATTTATCGTTCAA
This sequence comes from Eustoma russellianum, assembly GCA_036186865.1. Classification (NCBI taxonomy): domain Eukaryota; kingdom Viridiplantae; phylum Streptophyta; class Magnoliopsida; order Gentianales; family Gentianaceae; genus Eustoma; species Eustoma russellianum. The sequence goes on from AP025054.1 coordinate 22,762,744, forward strand.
TTCTTTTTCCTAGCGTTACTAACCCTGGTATATTGTACTATCATGGTCAACTTCATATTATCTGACATTCGATAAAATTGGAAGTGTCACCTAATGATATGAACCCGTTATATACTATCGATATCCAAATAAATTTCTATTCAAGTTTTCATTCGACGATAACTTTTATTGATATCGAACTTTTATTTTCTTTCTATTATCTTATTTTCTTTTTCTACGGACTCGAAGATGCGGGTCTTAAGAATCTCCCCTCCTTATTTACCCATTTCTCTCGACAATTTATGCGAGTATGATTCTTTGATAACCAATCATGCCCAAGATGACGTCCAAATCTCCGATCTGCATAAGAATGAGATTGGCAGTGAATAGTTGTCCCTCTATTTCGATCTCACAATTCTCGTACAGATGATGTGATATGATGATGTGCTCTCCAGCTGCCTGAACTCGATAAGGTGTCTCTAACCAAACTGGGCATTTACTAAGGTTCTTGACGAACCTTTTAGATACAAAGGAATGACTCATGCCACTATTGTATGTTACAATCGGTGGTATACTATGTACTAAAATCGCATTTGATACAATTACATATTCACATGCAAGGTTCACATAAACATATTATAAGATCACTTAAAATTTAAAGTTAACGGTACCTGTCACTACATTAGGGGCATCTTGCACCTCTGCATCTGCCATCACATGCACTCTTGCATTAACCTTAGGCCGATTCTGCTGCTGTGGAGCATCTGTCGGGGGTGGCCTCTTCGGCTTTGGGTAGTCCCGAAAAACATGGTCTATCTGTCCACAGTTGAAGCAGGTTCCCATCTTCCTCTAATAATCTCCAGGATGGCGTTTGGCACATGTAAGGTAAAGAGGAATCGCTGGTGGAGGTCCAACGTGGTTCTGCCGTGGTCGTTGTTGCTGCTGCAGGGGCCTAGAAAAATTCTGCCTTGGGACCTTGGCCCCTCTCCTGGACCAATCATCTCTCCTATCCCTAGTCCTCTTAGCTCTAGCCTCATCATCGCGTCTCAATAAATCTTGCTCAACCCGATAGCTAGCATCAAGTAACTATCCAAAACTCCTTGGATTCGCATTCACGATCCAGGTGTCAGACCTGTATAGCACCATTAGAAGGGAGGGGTTGAAAAATGAGTGCAGAAAAATTGGTTTTTAAAAACTATTTACTGACTAACTAACTTTTGAAAACAAATTCTGTTTGAGACCGCTTTTTTGATTAACTGAACAACTAGGTTCTCGACATCCAAAATTCGTATAATTTTGCAACAATGTACTTTAAAATGTTATCTATGTGTCATAAACATTTAAGATCAAAATTTAAAGTCTAAGGCCATGAAAACACGTTTTTGATTGAACTCTATCAATCTGTAAAAAACTTTTCCTTATAATGAAAAATTATTTCCTAATTAATGATAACTCCAAATGATCTGAAATTTTGATGATATGTCCCTTAAGATGTCTAGTTTAATGGGTTGAAACAATTTTCAAAATTCCTTTTGAAAGTATATCAACCATGTTGATGTTCTCAACCTTTGCCAATTTGAAAATCAGATTGCACTAGTCTCAGAACTTTGAATGTTTTGATGACTTATTCTTATCCAAATTCGATGAAACTTGTCTTATATTAAACCTAAGACCTTTATCTATGTCTCTGCAAAATTTGATATTTTTGAAAATCGTTTGTTATTTTTTCAGGTGCATTGAAAACGTTGCAGAGAGTAAGAACACCAAATTTTTATACTGGTTCGGTCAATGTGACCTACTCTAGTCTTGAGGACACCTTTATCGGTATTCACTAATCACCAAAGTCATCTTAGAACAATTGTAGCTGGATTTATACACCTACTCCTTTAATGTCCAACCGTTTCATAATGAATCACAACAACATCGACAAAATCACCACCACCTCACTAATGAAGGTTTGATCACACCTTGATCAACCTTTACAAGTATGAAACGTGTATGGGTGGTATATATGAAGCCTATATAGATTATGAAATGTATGTTTGATAGGCTTAAGACTTTGTGCGAGAGAAGAAGATAAGAGATGAAGAGAATTCTTGCTTTGCACTTGATAGAATGTAGAAAATGAGTCTTATCTTTTTGTTTGATCTTGCTCCACTTTTTGTATTGTATTGCACGCCCCTAGCCTGAAAATCCTCCGGAAGAAGGTCTTGAATGACTTTTTAGGATACCTTGTAAAGCCTTGTGACATACCTTTGCTTACTTGACGAGATATGGTTGGACAAGTGAGGTGTCTTCGCCTTGTTGTCACTCTATGATTGGGTCTTCATTTAACCACCTTGGCACATAATATATGACATAGAAATTATCAAGAAAAATCTGAAAACAATTTGAATTTCAAATGTCTTGATTTCCAATCAATCAAAAGTGTGGTGACTCCTCATTTTTGGAATGATATGGACCTTGAAACTCCTCCCAAATTTGGCCAAACACATGTGCTAAAAACTTCAGCACTTCTTTTTGAATTTTGAAAGCTTACCTTGTGTGCCTTGATCTTGCATTCTTTTTTGGATCATTTTCCACCAATCATAGTGCAAGAAGAGCTCCACCTAGGCTCCAAATTAGCTCCATTCAGCTGTCCACTCAGCATGCATGTGCTGAAAACATTTTTTGAATTTTGAATGATAATAATGTAGTATCTTCATAAACATGGTAAATTTCAAACACCATTTAACTTTGTCTTCCAGATTACTCCAAGATAAGTCTTGAGTGTAAAAAATATGTCTAGATACATGTCATACACTAAGAAAAAAGTCCCTTGTAGAAGAAGTAGCAACTTGAATTTTCGAATTCCATCGATTGCGCTATTTTTCTCCAAGTTATCACGAACCCTTTAGACATGTAAAATGTGATGTACATCATATAATATACATAATAAAATGTATAATCTCAGCTCCAAAAGGTGCAAAAAATTCGGCCATATGATGTAACAATTTTTGGATTTGAATTTCCAGAAATCAAGAAAAATGATGGAAAATTGATATATGTAATTATGGTATGACTTTGGTGATGTATTTGCCATGTGGTGCACGAAATTTTGAGATGTTTGGAGTGTATATTGGCTGACCATCTTTGTATAGTAAGTAAGTGATGTGTCGGTGACAGTTTCGTGGTCATTTGATGTGGCGATTTTTGGTTTACGAACTTTTGACGTGTCAGTATATTTTTGGATCTTTGATGACATGGAATTTATGACTTGGAATGTCTTGGATATGTATACACTAAAAAAGATGATGTGTGTATGGTTGCTTGACGTTGACGTATGTTGATGACGTGTCGATGAATTTCTGGTATAGAAGAGTATAGCTTGTCGTTATATATATATATGTCGTGTATGTGTATCCATGATGTGTGGAGAAGAACTTTCCATTTGAGATTTGTTGAAGAATAGGAATTTTCAAATATATCTCCTTAAGCACTTTATTTAATGAACTAGTTTAGTTCATTTCCTTAAGCACTTCATTAAATGAACTAGTTTAGTTCGTTTAACATGGCACCTGAAAATAGTGTGAGCACAACAAATGTTTGCCATATGATTTAAGGCTTGACGCTTCATGGCACGTTAGTCCAACAATGATATATATAAAACATGTAAAGCACATTTATCATGTATGCATGTCATGTGACACTTCAATCATGCATTTCGAAATCATATAACATTTAAATCATGCATGTTGACATCATTCAAACCCCAATTTCTCAACACTGGGCACGGATACAAAGACTCAACCCTCGCTCAAACTTGATCATCTTCAGCTGCTCATCGGTCATAACGGAAGGGATGCACCTTCCCAAACCAGTAAACTGATTTGCGTATTCCGCCACTGTCACACCGGCCTCCTACTTAAGCGACTCAAAGGCTCCAATCTTCTCTAAGGTCACTAAGGGTGGAACATAAAACTTATGAAACTCCAACAAGAAACGTGCCCACCCAATTGGCAGTGGTAAATTATAGAGATTGGTTTTCCACCACTGATTCGCTTTTCTGATAAGAAATGGTCAAACCACTAGTGCCATCACCTCATCTGGCACTTGAATAAACTCAAAGTTATTATCAATATTATTAAGCCACCTCTCGGCCTCATCAGGGTCAGATCCTCCCGTAAAAGTTGGAACCCAAGACTTCTTTATCTCCGCATAATAAAATCGAGTATCCGGCTGCAACTATAGGGCAGGTGAAGATACTACTAGTGGGGTCACTGATTGCTTATTACCCATTGCCTGCCCAATCTATATAAATGCATCTATGAAGGCCTGTTGAAAAGCTCCGTAAGTGGGTCTCGATGGTAGTGGTACATGCTCATGAGTCTGTGAGGCCGACGCCGATGACGTCTCCTCATGAGGTGGCGTCTCCGTATGAATAATTCTAGCCGGACGATGACGTGTACGGGGAGATGTCCTATTGTAATCATACAGATAAGTCAAAACAGTTATAATCTCAGAATATCTTAAGACCTTAGTTTTCCTATCACTAAAGGTTAGTTTGAATATTTCTCAGTTAACACTTAGATTAATTAAGTGTATACTTCCTAAGACCAATTAAAGATATCTTTTCTTTAGGCAAAATAAGCATTTCTTTTTTCCTTAGACAAAATAAATATATCTTTTCCTTAAGTAAAACTTATAACTTCTCCTTAAGCAAAATAAGTGTATATTTTACGACATGTGCATGCACCCTAATTCCGTTCTATTTCGATTAATATAAGGCCAGTATTTTGTCTAAAATCATCTCTTACATTTAAGATCATCACATATTCTAATATCTTTGCCGAAATTATGATCTGTTGTGGATCTGGAGCCTAAGGCTCTGGTAGCGCCTCGCCCTAGACTAAGGTCTCAGAACGGCACACTCATCGTACTTTATAAAGTGTAGTACAAGGCGTCGATAGCAATCAAATGCACGTCACTAAATAAAAGATGGACCGATATAGCGGAAGTAAAATAACTGAAACATTTACAACATAATCTGAATGTCCATAATTATAGTCCTGAATACATAATCCATACAAAATGCTAAAGTCCCAAAAGGAATCTATAATACATGACCATCAAAATAAAAAGTCTAAGTGTAATGTCCGAAAGGCTATATCTCCAATCAAGGATAGCCTAACTCCGACTCGTCCCAGCCGAATACTGTGTCCTTGTTCTCTGTAAATATATTTAAACAACAAGTTTAAGCGATAGTATAAATCGCCCAGCAAGTAAACCTCTTAGATCCTCCATGGGATCAAACATGTGAAGACAGGGTAATCAAATAATATAACATAAGAACATACATGACCGTCTTCTTTTCACAAGTAAGAACCTAACACGTGAAACATAAATAAGTCCATGAAACAACAATAATAATAATAGCCAAGTCCTATCCATATCCAAATGCATTTCCATAATAATCAATATCCATGCAATGTTCTATATAGTCCATGTCCATAATACAATTTCCATAATATTCCATACCCATATAATTTTCATGATGATCCATGTCCATGATGATGCAATAATGATGCACGTTATAAAAATGCAATGCATGTCCATGTCCATGATGATGCAATAATAATTATGATGCACGTAACATATATACAGTTTTCATTAGTTACATATTCATTTTATCGCTTGCTTATAGATTCTTGTATAGCTACTTTAATCTTAAATTATTTTGGGAGAGTCTCCCGTAGCTAGGAAGCAGTTATGTAACCACGGTATTCCTCCGCCATAAGCGAGGGCAATATAAAAATAAAATCCCGGACGGTAACGCCCGTCCTTCATCTAAAAAAATATACTTTCATAAAACTTAACATGTTAATATCTTAACATATATATTATACATATATACACAAATAAAATATATTAAGCCATTTTTATCATTAATATGGCCTTAGGTCTGAAAGTCATATGTAATGTGTATACATATATATATGTATCCTTTTTACAATACATTTTTTTATAGAAGAATATTTTATTAAAATGCCTCAATTATGGCGGAAGAATACCATATTACAAAGTGTCATCATACAAAAATAAGTAGTGTAATGACCTAATGAGTGCTAATCTCCAATCGTATATGATATGCCGCATTAAAACCTTACCAAGTAAAACTATCCTTGTGGATAAAATCTTGGCGAAGGAAAAAGCGTACATATTTATACTATTGGAGCGTTTAGCCAATATATTCAATCAATGACGAAGTTTAGCTGGGTGTGTGGAAACCCCGTGAAACCCCTTGCTTGAGTAGCCGTTGTGGCACAGCAGAGATGAAAGCCAGTAAATGCCATTGAATGTAATCCCATGACGGCGCCTGATCTTGTAATCCATCGCACATCACAACCATTCAGATAAAGTATAGACGTAAGCGTCATGTAGATAAAGAATGCAAAAGTATGGAGTAGAAGATAGCACATACCCATGTCGCCTTGATTCTGTGCGAACCAAGGCGACCCATCAAAAATTAGCCTTTCTCCCCTATGAAATAGCGATTGTTCTGTAGTCGTATGTCTCCACACCGTGTTGCAAAAAAGTAGGCAGCGCATAAATTTCATAACAACCATGAACATTAAGAAGTTGCACCATATAAAGTTATGTAAGCATACGCATAAGATCATAGCAGATGTACTAAAGAAGATAAAACAAATAAGTGGAAGATCGCACCAGCGTTGCCTGTGCTGTTTGAAAACACAAGCAACCATTTGCTGATTTTGCCAACACATAGTGAGACAATGTTCAATGACAGAAAGTAGGCAGCTGCACATCCATGAGGATTGCTCCCCTCACCTCGCAAGGAAGGCTTTGGAGAGTATGAAATTTTTGATGATTTACAGCTTGGTATCCATGTCGGGCAAGCGTATGAGATGTCGTGTTCGCCTCCCACATACAATATTGGATGGTTGCTTGATTTAGAGTGAGGAACATGGCTGCCCTTGTGAAATCAGCAGCCAAGGGACCCGTGAGAGAGTGAGCAGGCGGTAGCATAGAAATAATGGAGTTACAATCTGTTTCAACAATAATATTTTCTTGTTCTTGCGTATACAGAAGCAGTGCAAATGTCAATGTTAATAGCTCTGCGTGCAACGGACTGACTCGAGGCAATGCAAAACAAACCGCCAAAACCAACTGACCCTGATCATTCCGCAAGATAGCAACTTCCGCAGCTTGGCACCGTCCTACTGTTGCATCAACATTGAGTTTTATCTTCCCCGATAGAGGCAACTCCCACCTTATAATCCGCAATCTTTTTGTCTGCAGGGGAGGGGAGAATGCCAAGTGAACTAAGTGAGTTATCGTTGTTACAAACTTCTTACCATTCATCCTAGATCACTATGTATACACGGAGGAACGGACTTTGTCTAACAGTCGAGTGTAGTTAAAAGTTTCTTCGCCAAATCGAATAGTCGCATACTCTTTCCAGACTGCCCATGTGACAATGGATGGGACTACCACCCTCAACTGGCCAGCCATGGATGTTTTATTGGATTGGCGCCACCATCAATTTAAATGGGCTTTGATTGTGCGGGTGCTAGGCAATGGTCCTAAGAAAATGATGGATATTTCTGTCCATAATGGGCTAATGCGGGCAGTGAAGAAAAATGTGATCTTGCATATCCGAGTTCTTATGGCAAGAAGCGCATTGCGAAGGGAGCACCGTTTGTCAACATCGTAAATTATCAACCAGTGGCAAAGATAGTGTCCAGAGTCTCTATAAAAAGAGACGCATATCAGGCTGTGATTGGGCCCAGCAAATATATCGTGATTCTGCAAAATAGTCCTCCGAAGACGCGATGGTAGTATAGGCAGATTTTAAGGAGAACTAGCCATTAACATCTGGCAGCCAATGTATGCTATCCTGTGTACGCTCAACCTTAGACTCCATAAAACTGTGTATGCTACACAAACGCTTCTATATCGGAGAATCATAGATATGTGAATATATGGCTGGCCGACTGCCGTATTTATGTTTACAGAATTCTGACCAAAGCGTAGAAGAGTGAAAATGCTTCCACTAAAGTTGGCAGTCGTAAGCCTTCTGTAAATGCACAAAATTACATATTCCCAAACCCCCAGCCTCTGTGGGTAAGCACAATAAGGGCAATGATCTCCAATGGTATCTCCCTTACCATAAGAATGATGCCATTTTTCTATGCAAAACATCAATAACACTTTTTGGTAAGCGAGAACTCGCGATGATATGTGTATGCATGGAACTCAATATATGCTTTAATAAGACAACCGTCCAGCCATTGACAACAACTTGGTCGACCATGATAACGGCTTAGCATCAAAGTGAGAGATAAGAGATGTACAATACCTGGAGCGATTAATGCCTTTATAAAGAAACGACCCAAGATATTTAATGGGCAAGGAGGATAAATGCATACCCAAGGAAGGAGCCGCCATGCCACCGGAGACCCCTCTGCCCACCACTATCTGACTCTTTTGATAATAGACAAGTTGTCCTGATGCCTGTTGATATGATATTAAGAAAGAGCAAACCTTAAACAGATTTCGTTTTGGCCATTTAGAAATATCAACAAATCATCCGCAAAGGCCAAATGTGAAACACGAGGCATACGACCTGCAATAAAAGCTTATATAGAACCCTACTGTCCTAATGCATTCAATCCGCGAGAGAAACCTTCAAAGGATAGAATAAACAATAGTGGGGATAATGGATCACCCTACTTTACCCCTCGTCCAATGGAAAAAAATTCCGTCTGCTTACCATCAAGAAGGATCGAGAAATGAGTAGTGCGCAAATTATTCATCATGAGTCAAACCAGCCTAGAATCAAATTCAAAGCGCTGTAAAAGTAATTCAAGATATTGCCAACTGACTCGATCAAAAGCTTTAGCCATATCCACCTTAACCATCACATGGCCCCTCTAGTGCACTTATCCAAAAGATGTACCATCTCCTGGGCTAGAAGTATTTGTTCCGTGATGCCTTGTCCCTTCATAAAACCAGCTTGCTCTGGCGAAATAACCCAAAGCAATAATCGGCCCATCCGAGTAGCAATCAAGCACGTAATGACTTTAGAGATAAAGTTTGTCAAATAGATGGCCTTGAAATCTGCAAACGTCTGAGGATTCTGTACTTTAGGAATCAAGATGATGGTGGCTGCAGCTATCGTCTTTGACATCATCACACCTAAATAAAATTCTTGAACCGCCTTAAGAACATCTTGATGTATGACTGTCCAGAAATGCCTGTAAAAAGATCCTGGGTAACCATCTGGACCCGCCACACTGGATGGGCTTAGGTCCCAGACTGCCTGCTTAATCTCTGGCAAAGTCGGCATAGCTAGCATCATACTATTATGTTCGATGTCAGAATTGCTGGTATGTGCCTAAGTATAGGTTCACATTCCTACACCGGCTCCGCTGCAAAAAGAGATGAAAAATAATGCGATGCTTCTGAAGAGATATCTAAATCATGCAAACATTCGGTACCATCATTACGCAAGATTCGGCAGATAATTTGTCGTCTTCTTTTACCTTTAACAGTGTGATGATAGTAAGATGTATTAGCATCACCATCTTTAAGCCATTTTACATTAGACTTCTGCTTCCAGTATAGAAATGCTCGAGTCTGCGCAAGTTTTAATTTAGCCATGCTTTGATGATATCTTTCTCTCCAAATTGGTGAAAGCTCATAATCAAACCCTCTTTCATGAATAGAGACATCCTACTCAGCCCGTGCCACCGCATCGAAGATATTGCCAAATACCTCCTTATTCCATTTCTTTAACTATAGCCGCATACGACGAAGCTTATCAAACAGACCTCACATACCTCCCACTGTTGGAAAAGACTGCCAATGGTGTTGCACAAATGCATCAAAATATGGGTGTGTAGTCTAGACATCAAGATATCTGAAGGAAACAGGACCCCTGGGCCGTCAACATCACAAGTCAAATAGAGTGGAGCATGATCTGATGTAGCACGAGAAAGATGTTGTAATTGTGTAATAGGGAACATATCCAAAAAATGATTGAGAGCATAAGAAACGATCCAACCGCCATTGCACTCAGCCCAAGCCACGGTCATCAGACCATGTATATATAGATCCTTGATATGATATCTCTTGCAACTCGCAGGCTGTAATGCAATCATTAAAATCTTGCAATGAAAGCAAGGTTGGTGCCGACATGCCGTGATGCTCGTCTAAGGAACGAAACGTGTTAAAATCTCCACCCACCAACCATGTCAAAGAAAGTGAAGAATGAAGCAACTGTAAATCTGCCCAAAGTGGACATCTCGCTGCAATTGAATGCTGGCCATATACAGCCGTCAACCAAAATAAATCTCCGTTGCTAACCATTTTAATTGGATAGAATGATTCTGTTGTCCCTCCTGTTCTTCCTCCAGAGATAACAACGAAATTTTCCAAAAAAACCAAATATGATCATCACAGGTAGATAAAGCTTTTGTAAAGACAGTCAATAAGGTAACCCTTGCCTTTGGCTCTATAACTATTAATACATGCAAATGATAATGTCTGATCAACGAGTGAATATGATGCATTAAGGTACGCATACCTCGCACATTCCATATCAATAGCTTCATTAATATAGAGCATCAAAAGAATTAGAGAGATGAGCTGCACGTAACCTGGTTATCCATGGAGAGGTTGGTACAGCTTGTTGACCACGCCGCAGAATTCTTGGTGGACAGCCCTCTTGGACCATCGACGCGTCGTTGTTAGATGCCACCACACAACTTGTATCAAGAAATGTTGCCTTGACTAGTCTCAAAAATCCAATGCGATCAACCCTGATCGGATTGTTGCGAGAGGGGGGGGGGGGTCGTCTGTACCAAAAAGTGCCCACAAGCGTAAAGCGAAACGGTGCAGCCAAGGATTGAATTTCTTCCTCTGTGAACGTAATCATTGGACTGCCTTTAAATCGCTGGATCTGTTTCGGCGCAATGTCTTCTGATGCTGTTTTGAACAATGACGCAAATGTTTTTTGCGGCGCCAAAACCGTGCTCTCAGGGATCGCCTGTTTCTGGGTTGGTGACGGTTGTGTTGCCATTACGATGACTGGAAGGAAGGAGAAGATCGCAAAAGCATAGGAGATCACAGAATGACAGAAGCGAAGGCTGATGCCTACCGCCGCCGCTGCCGGAAGGCTGCAGAGTGCGCCACCATCGATTTTCCTTCCCTTTTTATAATACATTATATATATATATATATGTATATATTCAAAATTTACTCATTTTCCTATATTAGCATATATATGTGTATATAAATATTTTAAAATTCTTTTAACCTTAAATATTTTATGACCAAAAGGTGTATATGTATGCTTATATTTATATACTTTCTTTTCATATTATTTAGTATATGTATCTTGGTTACTTTTATGCATTAATTTATATACAATACATATTTAGATTCATAAAATGGGTTTAAACTATGTTTTATCAAATAAAGGCCTATTGGCCGAAAATACATATATGTATATACTATATATTAGGGCATATTACAGTCCAAACATCTCTTACTCATTTTCACATCCTAACATATATATTATACATGTATTCGTGTATAAATTATATTAAAGTCATTCTTAACCAAAAAAACTTCATGGCCACCACCCATATATATATGTGCACTTATATATTTTTCATACTTTATACATGTACGTATTTATAATATGTAAATAACTCACTTTCATATCTTATGATATATATTCTAAATATATATTTCTATAATATTTATTACACCATCTTTATCTTTAAAAGAATGGCCGAGAATATATATATACATATATCTATATATAGCGGTTATGTATATATATTCCAAAATAAACCATTTTCACTATCAAAAACTTTTTGGCCTTGTGTGACATATATACACATTTTTATACACACATATGTATATACATGTCAACTTAATGTTATTTCATATTTAAACATATACATATACATAACTTATATTCCAAAAGGCCTCATGGCCGAATTTATACATGGTTATATATGCTATATACATGTCATATAAACATATACTTACACATTATTATGGTGAAAACTTGAATATACAACATGGATGATCCAACCTTGAAACAAACATACATATTTACTCTTTGTAAAACCATGTAGTATCTAAGAAGAATACTTGCCTTTACCACTATTCCTACACTTTAAGTGAAGCTTTTCTTCACTTAGATTGGAAGTAAACTCCTCCTCCTTCCCCTTCAAGCCATGGTTTTGAATAAAAATTAGTAGGGAGTTAGTGTTCCACTTATGAAAATGGACAAATAGGAGAAATATAACTTATCTAAAGGGTGTTCTTACCTTGCTTCATTTTGGTTTTCATACTCTTAACATTCGGCCATCATGAAGAAATAGAGGTTGAAGGAGTTTGTTTTTCTTTCTTTTATGAAGAAGGTGTTGAGATATAGTCTTTAGTGTGTGTAGATGAGATAAAAAAATTTCTCTTTGACTATGGATGAACACACGGCCATGACTAAAAAAATGGTGTCGGAGGACTATGTTTGCTTCTTGGAAGAGAGAGGGTTTTGTTGGAAAATGAATATATTTTAATATCGAATGGAGAAGAAGAAATCTTCTCCTTTGTTCTTCATTGTATTCTTGGCCATGGATGGAGAAGAAAAAGATGGAAGACTTGTTGTTTGAAGAAGGAAAGAGAGTGTAAGAAGATGAGAGGTTGAAGATGAGAGAAGTTGAAAAAGGAAAATGAGAGGGAGAGAGAGAAGGTAGGAGACGTTTTTGAGTCTGGGAGGGAAGAAGAAAAGAAAATAAAGTGAGTTGGAAGAAGGTGGAAGAAATGATGGGGATTTGAAATATGTAAGGAGTTGCAGTGTGTGAGGAGGAAAAAGTGAAGAAGAAAGTGTAGTAGGGAAGGAAGAGAAAAGTAACGTTGGGAGGGGGGAAAAGGAAAGTGTGATGGGTTTTTGGTTGTATTAGGTGTAGGGTAATAATGGTGAAATGTGATGTGTGCAAGAGATGGTGTAAGAAAAGAAGATAGTGGCTTGTGAGTAGGAGAAGGGGGGCCTAGGGTAAAAAAAAGTAGAGATGGGTTTTGTTTTATTTGCCATATAGGATAAAGTGGAAGAAAATGTGATAACTGGAGCAAAAGTGTGTAGTGGAATTATCGTATCGAGTATTTTTATTTAATTTAATTTATACCTACTGACTTATGTTGCTACCGACTAATTTAATTAAATCGTATTTTAAGTCCGAAACATTCGTTATCTTGTCCCGCCAAGTCTCGCTATATCCGTTAACTTATTGTTCGGTTATTTTTCCGGACGTTTCTAACCTGATATATAATGTCGATGTCTTTATTAATTCTAATCTAAAAATTCAAATTCTATCGAAATTTTATCGACATAGCATTCGCGTTCTATTTTCAAGCATCTTATTTCACTTTCCACTGACCCGAAAATGCGGGTTGTAACATTCTTCCCTACTTATAAAAAGTTTCGTCCTTGAAACTTAGGGGTTGTATCAATTTTATCCTTAATGATTTAAACACTTAGTTTCTAGCATCATCTTTTAATTGCCTATTATTCAACTTAGTATTCACCGACTTGTGACAAGATTTCCTTAAATTTCTATTACTTTTCATTAATTTCATATCATTGCCTAATTTAATATCATTCAACTTAAATTTCTATTGGTATCATAGCTTTCATACTTACTAATTGCAGCTGCTAATCATAATCCGATTAAATCTTATATCATATCACTTCCTACTTATTCATGCTTAACGGTATTCAACTTACTTCACCCTTGTCTAAGATCGTTTCTTAAACCTATAATCATCTGTTAAATTCTAAGATCACTTCTTAAGCTCATGTCGTTGTCTACTTTATGTCTCCGCGATGGATCTAGAGCCTTTGCTTTGATACCAACTATAGCGGCCCGCCTGAAACTAGGGTTCTGGCCCGGTGCTCCCGCCGTACTCTGCTATGAGGAGCACAAGGCGTCAATACTATACATGTGCATGTCAACATGAATAATGAATCGATAGGTGAAAGCAACATAGTATAAACAAATCATAATCGACATGCAATATACTACATCATAATCTGTACAAGTCACTATATATAGAATACTGAAATCTTTTGAAATACACCATAAACCAAGACCGTAAACAGTGGTCTATCTAGCCTGTTCTCAATGAGTCTGTGTAGTGATACCTGTTATCTGTAAAGTGATAAGGCAAGTATGAGCGATAGACAACTTTTAATCGCTCAGTGAGTAGTCTTACTAGATATGACATGTGGATCATGCATGGGGAGACGGGGTGACAAATCATAATAACCATAAATATCGAATATAATATGCACGTCTCCATTTTAACAAGTAAGGTATTATAGCATAACTGTAAACTGAAAGCAGGTAAATAAGGAAACTTTCACGACATAACATAGCAGCATCTCGTTCTACTTAATCTGTAACACCATATAGTATCTATACTTAGCTTCTAATCCATAACTTATACTATCCTCGCATATCTTACATGTACTACACTTTCATGCGTAAACACTACATTGACCATTGTAGTGCCATCATAGACTTAAGGAATTCTTAATCATAACCCTAAGGTGACATGATCATGATATGATGCATAAAACATGGCTTCTGTAAACATATCCTGACGTGAGGCATAAAACATGACTTTTCATAAACACATCATCATTTTCTTCTGAAAACGTACATAACTTGTTGTTTCATAATTCATAACATGACTTTGCATTTCATAATCTGAAGACATTATATTTCATGATGGCTATAGCACTTCCAAGGAATAATAACGCACGACGAACCGATTGATTCCCCATGTAGCATATGTATGACATAAAACATCATAATATATGTACATGTGCTAACAGTGACGCGCTATGACAGAGATCCCATGTTCCAGACCCGGTGTTACACTCGGCGAAAAACGTAATCATATGCCCCTGACATCTACCGCCCTGGTACCGATGTCACACCAACGAACATAATATAACATATCGTGTGTCGATGAAATCAATCGTCTCGCATTTATTATCCACATGCATATAAACTTCTAAACATGTAATGCGATAAAAGAACTTCTCAAACTTTGATTTCATGCAATATGAGATTGGTCAAATGAGGGTATCTCGGCCATACTACAAGTGATATCATCACTTACTTACTTACAGTCTACTTATCATAACTTAAAGAAATACCATAACCATACTTTCTTAATATCAAATCTATGCATGTATTTCATAATTCATAACTTAGGTGCATAGAAAATATAATTCCTAATTACTTTAACATACCTTATAGGAATTTCACATTATCATTTATTACACATATGAATATAAATAACATGAAATAAAATCATTTATGTCATAACATCATATTTGAATGTGTTTTTTTAATTAAAAGGAGCACCGTATCTCCAGTATTATTACAATGTCGCACTCACATATGGCGGAGGAATACCATTATTACAAAGAAAGTCATAACATAACATAATGAAAGAACAAGAAGGCCGAAATATATAAATACATGTGTTGGCGAGATAGAAAAAGTTGTGTTCAAATGGAGTATGATATGCTTCATTAAAACCTTGGCAAGAAAAACCACCCTTGTGGATAAAATCTTGCACGAAAGAAAAAGAGTACAAATTTACTCCATTTGAAGCAAACAACATATCGGATATGTATCGACCAAAAGCTAGCAATCGGTAGAGTGTGTCTCGAGCAGCCCCATCCATGACCATCCATGTAAAGGCAAACATAAAGTCAGTAAGCATCTGAATATACCAAGCCAAACCGAAACAGATGCTAGGAAACTGAAAGAGAAACATACCCTGGTTGCCTACATCCCTCGGAATGCAGGAAGAGCATGTTTGAAATAGCCAATCCATATGGAAGACAGTCTGATACACATGCATTATATTATACCTATCGGAGATGTCCTGTGGTAACATCAAGCTTGACACAACTTTGAACCAAGGCCGGAAGAGTAGACCGCGTGAAATAACTCGCCTGAGGTGTTTGTAAGCCATATTGTGCTAAATAATGAGCTGCCATGTTAGCTTCTCAAAATGTATGCTGGAGAATGACATTTGACTATCACAACAATGAACATAGCATCCGAAAGTGAAAATGGCCCGTAACATGAGTATGTTGACTAATATCACGAACCAACTGAAGGCGCTCAATTCCTAAAATAATGTCACAATGAAGTGGCAAAAAATATAAAAGGGCAAAGAATGCTGCCTGTAGTTCCGCTTGAAATGGTGTACTTATGGGTAGGCAAGAGGAAAGTGCTCCAACACATTCACCTGTACTATTCTGTAAAATAGCTCCTCCAGCTGCAAAAGATCTCCCAACTGCACATCAGTATTCAGTTTCAGTCGGCCTGAAGGGGGGACAATCCATCGAACAACTTTTGGCCGTTTGAGATGAAGTGGTGGGAATATACACAAATGCTGAACTGAGTGATATCCTGGCGCAAGTTTTTTGTTGTCTATGGATTTTGCCCACAAATAAATCTCAGAGCGAATAACTGCCATCAGTGATTCCGTGGTGCAAATGGAGGTGTCACCGTCATGGACAAGAGAGGCATACGCTTGCCAAATCTAATATAGAATAATTCCCAGAATGACTATCCGTAAAACACCTAAAAGAGTAAAAGAAGACCCACAGAACCACTAAGAGAGTAAATAAGACCACAACCGTTGCACGACTGGAGAAGAGCCTCCCACTGCGGACGAATAAAATATCCACAGAGGCCGAATACGAGTACAATGTATAAAAATATGATCTACCTCTGCTGATGCTTGCTGACAAAAGGGACACCGAGTAGGCCTCGCAAGTAAATACTGACCGATATAATCCTCCAAAGGGAGGACACGATGATATATGTGCCAAAGAAAATTGCAGATAACCGGATGGTGATGCCTATGCCAGATAAACTGTGCGGAAATAATCGTCGGATGTGATACGCGACATAAATCATAAGCAGAGCCTAAGGTAAACACCCCCAATGTAGCAGGCTTCCAGAGCAAATGTAACTCATCAGACTGAGAATGTTCTTGGCAAAATGCATGATGCCAACAGATGAGTTTCCAAATAGGCGAGTCTCGCAACCGAGGGCTTTAATCTCCACGTAAACTGTATTTAGCATGCAGAAACTTACTCCAAAGAGTATTATCCTGCTTATACTACCACCAAATACGACAGAAATAAGCTTCCTACAAAACTCTGAGATCTCTAAGTCCCAATCCCGCCTCCAAAAAAGGGGTTCGAATGGTTGCCCATGAGACCCAATGCCATTTCTGTCCCCAGTAAAAATGGGCCATCTTCTGTTCTACAATTTTAATAACTGGCTTTGGCAGACCCACCAGCTGCCATCATATGCAACGGAAGGGACGAAATAACATATCGTAATAGAACCAGTCTGCCTGCCTGAGAAAGAAGTTTATTGTGCCAACCATGCAGGCGACGGTCTATGTGATCCAAGAGGGATGTATAATGATGAGCTTGAGTGATGGCTTTATGCAACATTGATCCAAGATAACAGAAAGGCATAGTAGTCGGATGCATATCCAGTATACCTGACAAACATGTCTGACGCCACATGGATATGTTTGATGATGTGATAAAACTGCTTTTGCTATAATTAACCTTTGGCCTGAATCTTTTTCAAAAGATGTCAAGAAGGTTTTAAATGCACGTAAGGTCCCAATCGCACCCTGCAAGAATATCAATAAATCATCAGCATTTGCAAGATGTGTAATGTTAAATGGAATTCAGCCTGTTTGAAAAGGCTGCAATACATTTGACTCCACTAGGACTTTTAGACGCCCACTGTAGCCTTCCGACGAAAGTATGAATAATAACGGGGAGAGAGGATCACCTTGTTTCACTCTCTGATAAGGGAGAAAGTAGCCAGATGGAATGCCATTGATCAAAACAGATAACCGAGTGCTGCGCAAGTGATTTAAGATTATCCGGACAAAAAAAGCAGAAAATCCAAATTTTATTAGCAGCAACTCTAAGTATTCCCAACCGACATGATCAAAAGTTTTCATCATATCCAATTTAAGACATAGCTGACTGCCCCCTTTATCCAATAGATGTATCATTTCCCTGGCTAACAATACTTGAGTAGAAATATCATAGCCCTTTAAAAAACAGTTTGCTCTGGCGAAATCAATTTTGAAAGAAAAGAACTCAACCATGTCGCTATTGTACATGTACATACCTTACTCAGAAAGTTGGTCAAACATATAGGCCTGAAATCAGTAAATGTATGGGGTGACTCAATTTTCGGTAGCAACATAATGACAGAGCTAGCCATAACAGAAGGCTGCGGAATGCCAAGAAAAAATTCCTCCATTGCTAAAATCACATCTGTGTGAATGATAGACCAACAAGAACGAAAGAAATTACCATGAAATCCATCAGGTCCTGCTGTACTCAGGATCTAAATGCCAGACCGCCTCTTTAATCTCTGTTGATTTTGGTATATGAGTAAGTAATATGTTATCATCAGCAGAGACCAGCCGAGGAATGTACTGTAAGATAGAATCATAATCTCCGGTTGGTTTCTTCGCAAATAAAGCCGTGTAGAAGGAAACTGCTTCATTCTGTATAGCTTCCTAAGTATCACATAACACGCCAGTGGGAGTATAAATTCATTGAATTCGAAGTCGTGTCCTGCTTCCCTTAACCACTGAATGAAAATAACGTGTGTTCGTGTCGCCATCCTGAAGCCAACGGACTCGAGCTTTCTGCTTCTAGAACTGAAATTCATACTTAGCCGCCTGGATGTAAGCAGCTTTTGCATGATGGTATAATGTGCGGTTCTCACCCATGGGCTCCTGATCCCATGCGGTCTCTGCCCGTTTTACGTGATTCTCTGCATGCTCTATCTGACTAAAGATGTTCCCAAAAATATTTTTATTCCAGTGTTGTATATCCTGTTTCAGCCATGATAGTTTCTTGTAAAACCCATACATGCCACCAGTTGTTGGATAGGATAACCATGCTTCCTTTACATAAGAACGAAAATCCGGATGAGATAACCAGGCATCCAAAAACCGAAAGGGACGTCTGCCCACACCGTGTGATATACTACATATCAATAACAAAGGAGTATGATCTGAAGTAATATGTGGTAAATGGGTAAAACATAAATCATCAAAAACATCCTGAAACGAAGAATTTAGGAGGATCTAATCAAGCTGACATCGAACTTGTCCTAAACCACGGCCATCAACCCAAGTATATCGTGAATCATGAAACGAAGGGCTCATCAATGCACAGTCCTCGATACAGTCATTAAAATCCTGTAAAGTTGATAACTTGGGCTGAGAACGCGCACGATGATCTTCCAGAGATCGAAAAGTATTAAAATCACCACATAATATCCACGGAGTTGTCACCTGCTGTGAATAATTTCTTAATGATTGCCAAAGATGTCGCTGAAGCATGATAGTATGGCGTGCATAAACAATCGAACATGTGAATAAGAAATTTAATGGAATATAACAAAATTGAAGATGTAATACTTGTTCATCATCCTGAACAGCTACAAGTCAGAAAATAATATGACGCTAGAAAACCCACATTTTACCTGATGAAGAGAGATGAGTATTTGAGAATCCAAGATCTAGGCCAAATCGAGTAATGCAGTCAGATGATTGTTTTGGTTCAATAATTGCGAAAAGATTCAGCTTATGAGTATGTACCAAATGATGTAAACGAGCAAAAGAGGTCCTGACACCTCGAATATTCCATACCATTATATTCATTGAGAAAGGGTTGCGGCACTCCATTGTGAAGAACTAACAGCACTACGAGTTAGAATAGTAGAAGGTGGCAAAGGTGGCAACTCCTTATGTGTTCGCCGTCGGCGGCAAGGAACCACTGTTATAAACCCCTCTTCAGCTGAATGATCCAAAAGGCGGGATAACAACATCTCTTCAGACGGTGAAGGTGGGTGGCAGTAAGGTGCGGCTGGTAACGGCTCATCTGCCTCTGTCCGGTTCAAAATAATAGGGGGAACATTCGTATCAACCGAGTTGTGAGGCGGCACATTTTTCTTACTTGTCCACCGAGTTTGTGCACGTTGTGAAGGGGCTGGCGGTGGAGAGGATTTGCCACAGTCTCCAGTGGCATGTCCCAAGTGGCGGCAGGTGGAACAAAATTAAGGCAAATCTTCGTAAATCACGTGCTGCAAAATCCTTTTTTGTTTTCCCTGCAAATATATTTTCTTGGGCATCTCCTGAGAAACGTCGATTTCAACGCACACTCTCACCACAGAAGGACGCAAGCCATCTGACATTGCAATATCCAACTTTATCGGAGTCCCAATTGGACGAACAATCTCAAAAAGTGCTGCCTTTTGATAAAGGTGAAATGGTAATGCAGGAAACGCGACCCAAACCAGGACTATGGAAACATCAGTGGATGGATCGAAATCAACAGTCTTTTTAGTAACCCTCATATGACACCTTGAAATACTCCAAGAGCGACGATAAAAACATCAAATGTAATCTGGCTCATGCCGAAAATTAAGAAGAATATGAGATTGATCAATCAACGTGATACGCAAATCGCTATGAAAACCTATTTTTTCAAACACGTCCTGAATGACTTTCAGCAGAGGCCGCCCATACTAGGAAGTTCCCACCAATGAAAAACGAAACGGGCTTGCTAATGCTTCAATTTCTTCATTGGACAATGAGATCATAGGAATACCTTTATAGCGTGAAACCGTTTTGAGAGAGATAGCAATCGTAGTGGCGTTGGAGACCACAGCCGCAAAGGAAGGCACTGCAGATGTCATCGTTGTGATCGGAAATTGCAGGTGAATTGAACGGAATGGAGAGGAGCAGCGAAATGGCGGCGGCGGCTATTATCGTATTTGAACGTGTAAATTTTTTTAAATGAAGGAGCACTAGTCTCCAGTTTTATTAGGATATAAAACCCTCACTTATGGCGGAGGAATACCGTTGTTACAAACAAAAGCAAAACAAAGCTATAGATAACTACTTAAAGGCCAAAAATTATTCCACCATAGTACGTGATAAGGGCAATAAAAATGTTCAAACGTAGTATGATATGTCTCATTAAAACCTTGACAAGCAAAACCACCCTTGTGGTTAAAATCTTGCACGAAGGAAAAGAGTACATATTTACCATGTTTGGAACATACAAGACACAAAGAAAGATCAGGCCCAGCGTCAGAGATATTGTCCGTAATGGAATCTAGTTGACTCGCACAGCAACAACATCCATGAATGTCCATGCAAAGATAAAGACATAGTTATTAGTAGTGAATACAAACCAAAAGCCTGTTGATTGTTGAAGATGGAAAGAACAAAGAATCATACCATGTCTGCCTGCATCCCATAGAATGCATGCAGGATGTATAATATTAGGCCAATCCATATGAAAGGCAAATCAAAGAAACTGAAGATGCCCCAAGTCAAGCATGCCGAATAGCTCCCAAGGAACGATCCAGCCGAACACAACTGCGTATCAGTGGTGGTAATGTATGATGTGTATAATAACACGGTGTAGGAATCATTAAACCATATTGAGCCAAATAATGGGCCGCTATATTTGCTTCTCTATAGACATGTTGTACATCATAATGCGTTTGCACTGACAGTGAGCGTATCAAGCGAAGATGATAACCCTCGGAAGCCGTGCTGCGCTGATAAATTGCATGGAGCAACTGCTGACAATCCGTCTCCAATATAATATTACGATAGAGTGACAGGAAATATAAAAAAGCAAAAAATTCTACTTGCATCTCCACAATGAATGGAATGGATAATGGCAATCAGAAAGAAAGACCGCCAATACATGTGCCAAAACAATCTCGTAGTATCGTTCCTCCAGCTGTCAAATTTCTGCCAACAGCCACATCAACATTGAGCTTCATCCGACCTGATGGTGGCACCAACCAACACACAATCACAAGGCGTGGATTGTTAATAGCAGGCAGCAAATGTAGATTCTGTATTTTTCTGAATCCTGAAGTGAGTTTTTTACCATCAATTGATTTTCCCCACAAATAAATATCCGAACATATCGATGCAATTGGCGAAGCCGCAGTACATCCAACGCTATCCCCATATACCAAAGATATGTGTGCTGGACAAATGTTAAACACAACTATCCCCGGAACCACCATGCGCAAAATACCCAGAAGAGTGGTGTTTGAGGCATTGAACCACCACGATAAAAGGTAAGGCCATAAACTTGTGGCGCGAGGAAGAATCTCAGGAGAAATAATCGAAAAAGAAGTCCAACTGGCCGAATAACGAGGCACTGTATAAAGATGTGATCTACCCCTGCTGAAGCAGTTTTACAAAAAGGACATTGGGTTGGCATTGATACTGTAAACCGACTCATATAATCCTCAAATGGCAACGCACGATGATAAATGCACCAAAGAAAATTCTGGACTTTTGGTTGATGATATTTATTCCAAATAAATTGTGCAGAGAAAAGAGTGACCATAGGCTGACGACAAAGATCATATGCAGAAGATAGCGTAAAGTCACCCGTTCGTGATGCCATCCATGTATACTGCAAGCCCTGCAACTGAACATGTGCTGCACAAAAACATGAGAGCGACAAATAATCTTCCAAACATACGACTCTGGCAATCGCAGGTGAAAGTCTCGCTGGCCATATTTAGCGCGCATATAAGAACTCCATATTGTATTTTGGTGATGATAATTCCACCAAATCCAACAAAAATAAGCCTCTTGTAGACTGCAAAAAATCACGAATGCCCAACCCTCTTTCAAAACATGGGTCTGAATAGTAGACCATGCAACCCAATGATGCCGAGGTCCCCAATAAAAATTGGCCATCTTGCGCTCAATGGTTTTTATAACCGACTGTGGCAATTCCCTTACAGCAATAATATATAGTGGAAGAGAAGAGATGACATACCTCAACAAAACCATTCGTCCCGCTGGGGAGAGCAGCTTATTCTGCCAACCATTCAACCGACCATTAATATACGCTAGAAGGGATGTAAGATATCTGGCTCGACTAATACCTTTATGTAAAAAGATCCCAAGTATCGAAATGGTAAGCTCGACGACCGCATACCAAGAATAAGTTCATACTGTTGCCTATGCAGTAATGACATGTTTGAAGAAGATAAAAATTACTTTTACCATAGTTTACCTTTTGACCGGAGGCGCCTTCATAAGCAGTAAGAAAAGATCGAAAGCTATTCAATGTACGGATAGAACCACGTAGAAATATCAATAAATCATCTTCATATGCGAGATGTGTAACATGTGAAGGCACATGACCCGATCGAAAGGATTGTATGGTCCCAGCTTCAACTAATGCCTTTAACCCAAGACTAAACCCTTCCGTAGACAAAATGAATAACAATGGTGAGAGAGGATCACCTTGTTTCACTCCTCGATACGGACAAAAGACACCCGAAGGAACACCATTAATAAGAACTAAAAGCATGATGCTGTCTAAATGATTCATAATGATGTGAACAAAAAAGGTCGAAAATCCAAACCTACACAACAATAATTTCAAGTACTCCCAACTTACCCGATCAAAAGCTTTCATCATATCTAGCTTCAAGCATAACTGATGTCCACCTTTATCAAGCATGTGAATCATCTCTCTAGCTAGCAGAACATTCTCAGAGATGTTATGTCCCTTTAAAAAGCCTGTTTGTTCTGGAGAGATTAACTTTGGAAGAAACACACTCAAGTGCGACGTAATAATATGAGTACAGATTTTAATCAAAAAATTTATCAGACATATAGGTCGGAAGTCAATAAAGGTACGAGGTGATGTTACCTTCGGAATTAAAGTGAGTAGAGCACTAGCCACTGTCGAAGGCTGTGGAACACCAAGAAAAAATTCTTGCACCGCTAAGACAATATTCTAATGTATTATCCTCCAACATGCTCGAAAAAAATTACCATGGAATCCATCCGGTCTTGCCGCACTCTGAGGATCGAGACTCCACACAGCTTCCTTTATCTCGGATTCCTGCGGGAGATTGGTGAGGAACAAATTCTCCTCCGTAGTCACGAATAGAGGAATGTGCTGCAATCATAATCCCCTGTGGCCTCCTTTGCAAATAACCGCTTGCGTGTCACATAAGACATCAGATGTAGTATAGATGCGCTGAATACGCAGTTGAGCCCGTCGGCCCTTTACGACCAACTACCTATATTACCTGATATTCGACATATACACAAGAGTGGTGCATGATCAGACGAAATCCGTGGTAAATGTGTAAGACATATATCATCAAATGCATGCTGAAAATAAGAATTTAAAAAGAGCCAGTCCAAACGACGATGCACTAGACCGAGTCCCCTTCCATCTGTCCAAGTATACCTAGTATCGTGAAATGGTGGATCCATCAATGCACATGCTTCTATGCAATCATTAAAATCTTGCAATGCTGACAAAGATGGCAGCATGATCCTCTAATGTTCGAAAAGTATTGAAATCTCCACACACCAACCATCAGCCGGTGTGTTGCTGAGAGAAGTCGCATAAAGCTTGCCATAGGGGGCAGCGCTGCACTAATGTTTGATATGCATAAACCACCGAACAAACAAAAGAGAGATTCAGTGGAACAAAGAGAAAGTGTAGATGAATAAGCTGCTCCTCATCTCTGATAGTAATAAGCTGAAAAATGGAATCTTGCCAGAAAACCCATATTTTGCCTGTCTACGAAAAATAAGAGGCTGGAAAACCCAAGTCCATGCGAGTACGTGCGATATGATTGGCAGTATGTTTTGGTTTGATTATTGCTAACTAGTTAAATTTGTGCGAATGAACTAAGTGATGTAATCTGCCAAATGAGGGAGTCAGCCCTCTAACATTACAAGCCAAGACATTCATTGGGAATGACATATATCACTCAAATGAGTCGAACGCGCAGCACTACGAGTGAGAATTGTAGAAGGTGGAAAAGTCGGTAATTCCTTACGTGTTCTCCGCCGACGACGCGGTAACACTACAATAAATCCATCATCTGGTGTGGGCTCTTGAAGACATGACAAAAGAATATCTTCTGAGGGGGACTGAGGAAGCAACTGTATTTTCCGTACAACCGCATCAGAAACCGGTGGTAACGTGGAGGGAGGATCCTAAGCAGGAAGCTCCGTATCCGATGAGTGTCCAAAATCTCCCACGTCTTCCGATTCATTTGTGGGTGGAAAATCAGCATCTGCACCCAGCCTAGAAATATCTTGTGTAGAAC
The DNA here is from genome assembly GCA_036186865.1 of Eustoma russellianum. Taxonomy (NCBI): domain Eukaryota; kingdom Viridiplantae; phylum Streptophyta; class Magnoliopsida; order Gentianales; family Gentianaceae; genus Eustoma; species Eustoma russellianum. Next base: position 22,788,021 of record AP025054.1, read on the forward strand.
TGAAAGGAGGTTCTGATTCTATTTGCCGATTCAACGGCGAAGATATTATATCCCCACGGGACAGCAACGTGACTGGCTCAGCTGGGGCGGACTCACTTGGCGGCTGAGGCTTTTCAGCGTCCATCTTGTTGCAGGTTTGGGAGGCGGTGCGGCTGTAGACGGTGACGATTTGCAGGAGCCTGTAGCATGTCCCAACCTACGACATGCATCACAAAACATAGACAGATCCTCATAAATTATCTGTTACAACAAAAGGCGTTGCTTTGCCTGCACATATATTTTCTTTGGTAAATCCTACGAAACATCAATTTCCACACACACACGAACCACTGAGGGATGCAATCCATCAGATGTTGCAATCTCTAATTTTATAGGGGCACCAATAGGCCGAACAATCTAAAAAAGAGCTGCCTTATGATGAAGATGAATTGGCAAACCTGGTAACACAATCCAAACAGAAACTATAGGAACATCCGCAGAAGGATCAACGTCGACTGTCCATTTGGTTACCTACATATGACAACCAGAAATACTCCATGATCGAGGTAAAATCATCTAATATAATCTTGTTCATGCCGAAAATTTAAAAGAACATGTGATTAATCAATCAAAGTAATGCGCAAATCATTCTTGAATCCATTCTTCTCAAACACATCATGAATAACCTTCATTGGAGGCCGGCCATACAAAATATGCCGATCAAAGAGAAACAAAAAGGAGCCGCAAGAGCGTCAATTTCACTATCAGTAAAAGATATCATCAGAAGACCCTTATACTTGTAGACCATTTTGGGTGAGATGGCAATATTAGAGGCTGTTGATCCATCAGACAAAGTAGCCGCATAAGAAAGACGCGCAGAAGTCATTCGAAATATCAAAATTAATGGCTGCAGAGAATGTGGATTAAAGAAAAATTGGAATTTGCAATTGCAAGAAAGATTCTAGAAACCTGCAAAGTGATCTATGGCAGCGGCAAATTCGACATCGCCAGAGACCTTCTTGAACGTGTGTGTGTGTGTATATATATATATATATATATGTGTGTGTGTGTGTGTGTGTGTGTGTGTGTGTGTACAATATTAATGACCGCTTTTGGTAGCCAAGAACTGGCAATAATATGAATAGGCATGGTGTTGCGAACATGCTTGATAAGAACCAATCAACCCACCATTGAAAGTAACTTAGAGGACCATGATGTTAACTTAGCATCAAAATGGTTGATCAAAGAGGCGCAATACCTTGATTTGTTAATGCCTTTATAGAGGAAAGAGCCCAAATATTTAATCAGTAGATATGCCAACCGCATACCCAAAGGGTGTGAAGCCGCCACCCCCGAGACTCATGTTCCCACCACCTACTTGGCTTTTATGGTAGTTAATTAACTGTCTAGATGCATTTTGATAAGATGTCAAAAAATCCCAAAACTTCTCTAAATTCCGCCTGGAGCCATTTAAGAAGATTAATAGATCATCCACATATCGGAGGTGCGAAACCCTTGGAACCTGGCCTGCATTAAATCCCTTTATAGTATCGTTGGCCATCAAGGCATTCAAGACTCGTGAAAAACCTTTTGATGCGAGAATAAACATAAGGGGCGACAGGGGATCTCCTTGCTTGACACCACGCCCCACGGAAAAGAAACCAACCTGCTTACCATTTATAAGGTTGGAACATCGAGTGACACTTAAATTATTTAATAAAATTCAAACCATCCGAGGGTGAAAACCAAGCTTCCTCAGGAGACGATCAAGTTACTGCCAACTGACGTGGTCAAATGCTTTAGCCATGTCCAACTTAACTATAACATGCCCACCTTTAGACCGACGATCTAGCACATGCACCATTTCTTGTGCTAAAAGAATTTGTTCCGTGATTCCCCTACCTGCATAAATCCGGCTTGCTGTGGAGAGATAAGATTGTGTAATAAACCTACTAGCCTAGTAGATATCAACCGCGTGACCACCTTAGAGATAAAGTTTGTCAAACATATTGGCCTGAAATCTGCAAAAATCTAAGGATTTTGCACCTTAGGGATCAAAATGATAGTGGCGGAGGGTACCTGCTTAGGCACCATGACCCCCAAGAAAAATTCATGTATTGCCTTAAAGACATCAGTATGTATAATCTGCCAGAAATGCCTATAGAAAGAGCATGGGTACCCATCAGGTCCTGCGGTATTGGTCGGGCTGAGATCCCATACTGTCGTTCGAACCTCCTGCATTATCGGCATGGCCTGTAACATAGTATTGTCTTCTTCTGTTAATATTGAAGAAATATGTTGCAGGATCGATGTTCCCTCATAAACCGACTCAGCCGAAAATAAATGAGAAAAATAATTGACTGCTTCTGCTTAAATATCCGCACATAATTCACACACCACACCATCTGGCCGTGCTATCCTTCAGATACTAAGACGGTGTTGCTCATCTTTCACCGTCTGATGATAGAAAGAGGTGTTTGCGTCCCCTTCTTTGAGCTATTTTATATTCGCTTTCTGCTTCCAATAGAGAAACGCTCGTGTCTGAGCCTACCGGAGCTGCACGATACACTGATGGTATAATTCTCATCCTCAGATGCGGGTACTCTTATGGCGGCTCTTGACTCATTCACTGCCGACCGTAGACAATTTGAGGGTATGGCAAATAGTGTTCCATTCGCAATGAGCTTTCAGTCGACAGAGTTCTGATACTTAAGATCATATATTTTTTACGTGTACAAGGATACGTTCAATATGGGCCGAAATTTCATGCATATTTTCGGGACCATTCCCGCAAACTAATTCCATACGGGGATATCTTAGACGTTGGTGGAGTGGATCGACTGCGGCTTTTATGGTAGATCAGTTAAATGTGATTGTACCACCTGTTGTTACATGGGTAATATGCAAGGAATATACATCCATACGGTTCGCCAATGAAGATTTTGATGATAGGCGGTTGTTTGCCAGAATCCGTACTTCTATTTATTCGTGGTGCTCTACGATAAATGGAAAGAAGTTTGAAACCGTACCTCATTTAGTGAATCTAGCATTTTTCCCGATTTTAAAATCAAAGCGTTTGAGGCTCATCAAATGGGGGCTGCCTCCCACAGGCAAAATGAAGTTAAATGGATGCATTCGTGGGCAGACATGGTGCAGCAGGTGGTGCAGTTCTGCGAAACAATCAGGGGTACTTTGTTTTGGCAATATGTTTCGCCTTGTCCGCAGTTAGTCCACTATGAGCAGAGTTGTTGACCATGACCTTAGCGCTGATTTATTAAATAAGTCAATATGAAACTCTGATTATTGTAACGGATTGCTCCACAATTCTCTCATTGTTATCCACAGCCCAACGGGTTACGGGAGTGTTATCCGCAGAGTTGGCTCGGGCAACTCTCTTTCTCTCGCTCAATCATGCCACTTTACAATATTGTCTGCAGGAGTCGAATACAGTGGCCCACACTTAAGCTTGCCACGGCTATTGCGCAGCAGGTGTATGACTTTATAATTCGTTTAATGAACTGCCTAGTGAGGTTCGAGGAGCTATTCTTGTGGATGTGCAGGTCCCCAATTTTCATCATTAATCAGATATCTCACACGGTGTTGGCAATTGACTTTTTGAGTTGCCTGTGTCTCCATTAGACACAGGCAACACGGGTGCGTGCTTGTTTTTCACACTGGTGTCATATGCGATGCGTATTTATTCATATCTTACAATTTTGTTTCTATCTTTTGACATGGTATATGATCAATATGTCTCTTGTGAGCTGCATTCACTATGCTGCCTCTAGACCGGGGGTCTATCACTTGGCAAAAAATTTTCAGACAAGGAGACTGCTTATTGCTCGAGTGTCGCCTTGGTTCTCTTTGAATCAAGGCAACATAGGTATGTGTTATCTCCTATTCATTTCTTTCATTTATGCTACTGTTGTTTCTCTTGGCTGTGCTTTTGTTTCTCTCTTATGCGAGGTCCGACGGCTTCTTTGGATAAGAGGTGTCACCCTTCCACCGTCGATGCCGTATGTAATCGCAAATGGAAATCAAAGTTCACAATCTCCCTTGCCTGGTGCACAACATAATCAGTGGTCTCCGGCTTTCACTTCAGTTGTAATAGTTCAACTCTCCCAGAAGATAAATATGTACGCTTTTTTCCTTCGCCAAGGTTTTATCCACAAGGGTGGTTTTACTTGGCAAGGTTTTAATGCGGCATATCATATATGATTGGAGGTTGACAATCATAAGCTCACTTTGTTATCTATTTTCCTATGCTAATTTAATGTACTATGGTTTTCCTCCACCATAAGTGAACGATTTTAATAATGCACAATTGTTTCAAAAAAAATTTATATGTACAATATATACTTCCATACATATGAGTGTTCTTTAAATGTGTATAGGTACAATAAAATATTTATATTTCATCATATTTCAAAATATATACATAAAACATTAATTTGTATACAATACATATTTATATTCATAAAGTGGTTTAAACCATTTTTATCAACTCAAAGCCTATTGGCCGAATATATATAAATCCACTTATATATATATATATATATATATATATATATATATGTACACACACTTTCATATAACCACTGGTCGCCTCCTCCTTCCGGACGTCTGAAATTGAATACTGATGCTGCGGTTGGTCGGCATCACTCATGCGGTGGAGGCCTTCTACGTGATTCCACTGGTGCTTTCATACATGCCATATTGTTTCCACTCCGCCTAGACATGCCTTTGCGGGTTGAGGCGCTAGCTGCTTTTATGGCTCTTATGTATTATCTCCCGCGATATGGGGATTTAATCTTAGAGGTTGACTGCGCTGAATTAGTTAATCTCACAGCTAATTCCTCCTCTTTGCGTGCACCCAACATACACAGATTACGCATCCTGCTACAGTCGAGGTGCTTGACAGTTTTACATACACCGCGAGAAACAAATGATCCTGCTCATTTGCTGGCACAGTTAGCACTTCCCACTCAGATTTTTACATCATATGATTCTTTCGCCTACTTGCCTGCCTCCCTCTGAGGTATCATCACTGCAGACAGAATGCTACCGACCTTCCGACATTCTGAGCGAGGCAACGTCCCAAGACCTCCATGACTGTAACATCCACACATCGTCTCCCATATGGGTTGGCTCTATTCAGCTTCGGCTGCTCGTGGTCCATCGGACTACGGGCAACATTGGTATGTGTTACATTCCTTATTACTTCTTTTGCTTATACTTCTATATTGCAGATGCTAATTGTTTTCTTTACTTATGCCGGAGCGGAGGAGTTGTTTTTGCATGGCAGCATGACAATTGAACGTCTCCCAATTGGTTTGGCTCATCGCCTTAAATTGTTGCCTTGGTCCTCTCGCTGGGTCAAGGTGATGTGGGTATGTTGTCTACATCTATATACTATTGCCCTTCTCCATATTTTTACCCCGGTCTACTCATATCTCTGTTTCTCTGTGCTGCATGGGGAGCTTCTACACGATCATTGCCTCCAACGGATGCAAGGCACCACGCGAGCAACATAGCATATATACATATTTTCTTTAGTTATATACTCACTTTATCATATATAGGGACACTTTAGAGTATATTAAGGGACATAGATAGTCGTAGACACTACATACGCTGTCCACTTGGTTGCGTATATTATACCGTGTTTTACATTACATGGCCATATACACGTGATGAGTATTTTAATATCAAAAGTCTTTTCTTTGTATTTCTTGAATTTCCTCAATAACACACTAGCACAACATATCTCTATTATTATTATTATGTCATTTATGTAGGTACATATAGAGCCGGGGGTCTCACTGGAAGCAGACTCTCTATCCCTTGGGATAGAGGTATTGTCTGCCTACCATTTACCCTCTGCAGACCCTAACGATAGCTTTTGCTGTCGCTGGGAAATACTGGGTTTGGATGATGATGATGATGATGATACACATAAAATATATTAAGCCATATTTTATCATTAATATGGCCTTAGGTCCGAAAGGTATGTGTAATGTGTATACATATATATATATATAATCCTTTTTATAATACAGTATATATATATATACATATATATATATATAAAATCCTTTTTATAATACAGTATATATATATACATACATATATATATATATATATATACATATATATATATGCGTGATGAATTCTAATCAAATAAATTTTTCTCAAAAAAAAAATATGCGTGATGAAAGAATGCAGCGACTCTCCGGCGATAGCGTACCCCGGCGGCGCTAGCCGCCGCCGTTGCCGGATCATCACCCTCCTTCCGCTTGTTCTACCCGCTTATTCCATCTTCATCGCCATTCTCTCAAATCGCTGCCTTCCTTTTGCAGTTTACTTTTCTCTCTGCTTACATCGCAAATATCATGACAGCCGCACCGAGCTTTTCTGCGGTTGTCGCAGGCGCTGGCAATTCCGGCACTATCGACATTGCACCGAAAATAGTTTCCAGATATAAAGGGCTCCCGTTGATCTCTTTTCTTAATGCTGAAATTGATGCATTGGCTGAACCCTACAGGTATATTTTGGTTGGCACTTTTTGGTATGGCAGGTCTCCTCTAAAAATTATACGTGAGGTTTTTGAGAAAATTGGCTTTCATCAAGATTTACGTATCACATTGATTGATCAATCACATATCCTTTTGAATTTCCGCAATGAAGCGGATTATTTGCGCTGCTTTTATCGTCGTTCATGGCATATCTTTGGATGTCATATGAGGATTACAAAGTGGACAGTAGATTTTGATCCAAGCGCTGATGTTCCGATTGTTCCAGTCTGGGTTGCGCTACCGTCTTTACCGATTCATCTGCACCATCGTGCAGCCCTATTTGAAGTCGTTCGGCCGATTGGTACACCTTTGAAGTTGGATGTCGCGACTTCAGATGGCTTGCGCCCATCAGTGGCTCGAGTCTGTGTTAAGGTTGATGTATCACAGGATTTGCCCCAGAAAATTTATTTGCAGGCAAAGGGTAGACTGATATTGCAATCTATAGTCTATGAGGATCTACCTTTATTCTGCACATCCTGCCGCAGATTGGGTCATGCAGCAGCTGCATGTCCACCTAAGGAAACTGGCACGGCTCCCCCACCGCCGCCTCCTCCCCCGCCGCCTCCTCCACCTAAGCCGGATCGCCCACCGCGGCAACGTTGGACCCCAATCAAAAAGCGAATGACAGAACCGATTTTGTCTCAACCTGATGTCATTGCTGAACCCCAACAGGATATGGTTCCACCTATGATGGAACCACAATAGGAGATGGCTCCACCTTTGTCTGATACAATACCAGCCCAGGGGGTAGACGAATTTTGTGATGCCGCAAACCATCATCTTCCATCCGATATCAATCCCATTGAAACGGGTCATTCTTCAGATACAGATTTGCCACAGGAGGATCATGTTGATGATATTCCAACCGTCCCGGTGGATGTGGAACGACGCATGCATCTGTTACCCCCATCGCCGGATGAAGGAATATTACTATCACGATTAGAAGAGCAGGATGCTGATACTGAATTCATCCCGGTTGTCCCACGTCGTAAGAGCAGATCGCGCAAGGATTTACCTCCTCTTCCGCCATCCACAATCTTGACGCGCAGTGCATCGCACATCATACAGGGAAGTACCTCCTCTCTTACTCAATGAATATCTTAATATGGAACATCCGAGGCATGCGTGCCTCGTTACCTAGATTAAAACAAATGATTCAAGAACACCGTTTGCATTTACTTACTTTAATTGAACCCAAGCATGCTCCTTCACAAATTGATGGGTTTGCCTTACGGCTAGGTTTTTCACAATTTTATGCTTCACATTCGGAACGTATGTGGTTTTTCTGGCGTGATACTGAATTTCGTGTGCTGGCTTCTCAGGATCAAGATCAAGTGGTCCATTTTACTTTGCAATCAATTTCTTTGCAATGGACATTTGTTTTCTCTGTTGTATATGGGAAGCATACCTCTCTTCAGCGTCGTACGCTATGGCATTCATTATGTGACTTCGCTGAATCATGTCAATTGCCCTGGGTGGTGGGGGAGATTTTAATACTTTCAGAACCATTGAGGATCATAGAGGACATTCCACCCCATCACTCGCATCACTGCAAGACTTTAATGAGTGTATTGAGACGTGCTCCTTAATGACGCATCCACATCATGGTTCTCGGTTCACCTGGGCAGATGGCAGAGGGCTTGGCCGGGTATGTCGCCGTTTGGACTGGGTTTTCATAAATTCGGAATTCGAGGATGGCTTTCATGATATACAATTATCGCATTTGCCGAGGGTCACATCGGACCACATGCCTTTATTATTACAGTGTAGACACGGTGCCCCAGTTAGCAGACAATCTTTTCGGTTTTTGGACGCCTGGCTTCATCACTCCGACTTTCATTCTTACATGCAGCAGGCATGGCTGTCATATCCTACAACTGGTGGAATGCATGGCTTCTACAGAAAGCTATTTGCCTTCAAAAGAGATATACAGCGATGGAATAAGGATATCTTTGGAAATATTTTCAACAATTTGAGGCATGCAAAGACTCAGCTTAATCAAGCTTAGGCAAACTGGGATGCACATCCGACAGCGGAAAATCGAGAGATATATAATCGCTCTAAAGCAGAATATTTGCAAGCCTCGCATTATGAATTACAATTCTGGAAACAAAAAGCACAGATAAAATGGCTTAAGGAAGGTGATGCCAACACACAATACTTTCATTCTATTCTCAAGGGGAAGAGAACAAATTTACGTATTCAGAAAATTCAAGATACGCAGGGGGAGACTTTGACAGACAAGACGGAGATAATGGCTGCTGCGGTCTCTTTTTATAGGGATTTATTTGTTTCCGCCCCAACGACCAATCACTCTGCTATACTTTCTCACATTCCTCGATTGATAACCGAATCTGAAAATGCCATGCTTACGCAGCTTCCTATGGCGACGGAAGTGAAGGAGGCTGTGTGGCACTTGGACCCTTAGAGCGCCGCAGGGCCGGATGGATTTCACGGTAGTTTTTATCGTTCATGTTGGTCTGTTATACATTCTGATGTTGTTAAAGCCGTGCAGGAATTTTTTCTTGGCATCCTGCAGCCGACTGTTATGGCTAGTGCCTTAATTACATTGATACCCAAGACTCAATCGCCTACGACATTCAGTGATTTTCGTCCCATTTGTCTAACGAATTTTTTGAGTAAAGTTTGTACCCGTATAGTGGCCACACGTTTGGGGACGCTGCTTCCGAAATTGATCTCTCCGGAACAGACAGGTTTCCTCCTGGGACATGATATTTCCACTCAAGTTCTATTGGCACGGGAGATGGTACATCTGTTGGATGGTGGGTCTCACATATGCCTGAAGTTAGATATGATGAAGGCCTTTGATCAGGTCAGTTGGGATTATTTGGAGCGG
>AP025054.1:22797441-22825975 GCA_036186865.1 Eustoma russellianum
CAGTTTGGTTTTTCGGATTTTTTCATTCGGATTATCATTAATCATCTCCGTGCTACTACATTGTCGGTATTGATAAATGGGGAACCATCGGATACATTCCGGCCAGGGAGAGGAGTCAAACAGGGTGATCCGTTATCTCCCCTGCTGTTTATTTTGGCATCGGAAGGATTCAGCAGAGGTTTAAACTCTTTGGTGGCTGCGGGACATATAAGCCATTTCGTCTAGGCCGCGTCCCTTTCACAATCACGCACTTGGCGTATGCGGATAACTTACTTATTTTTCTACAGGGCACACACCGTAATTTACGAAGATTCTACACGTTTTTAACTGCGTATGAAGCTGCTTCGGGTCAAAAGGTCAATTTTCAAAAAAGCAGTCTCATCCCTTCGGCACTGATACCCCCTCGCCGATGCCGTTCCTTCCAAGATATATTGGGCATGCGACTCTCTTCTCTCCCATTTCGATATCTTGGTTCTTATCTCCACAAAGGGATTAATCGATCTCGCTACTGTTCTACTCTCTTGCATTATATAGATGAGCGATTACAGGGTTGGCATTCGCGTCTCCTTTCCGCTGCAGGACGTTTGGTTTTGTTACGGTCAGTAATCTCGGCACTCCCTCTTCATATTCTTGCCGCAGGAGGCTTACCAAAGTCTATCATTCAAATGATTCAAAGGAAAATGTCATCTTTTTATTGGGGAAAACGTCATCATTGGGTGGCATGGTCGAAGATAGCTAAGCCGGTTGAGGAAGGCGGCTTAGGACTTCGCGATCTCAATATGCTTCAACAAGCATATCACTGCAGGATTTGGTGGAAATATCAAACGCGTGATACACTATGGAGTCAGTATATGTATGCCAAATATGGCCGAAGAGGTGATTATCGGCCCAGACTACCAGATTCGCCGGTTTGGAAACTCATTTGTCGTATTCATGAAACTTGTATTTCGCAGATGACTGGCATTGATTCTCATCTTACATGGAAGCCAACACCCTTGGGCGAATTTACCCTCAAATCGGCCTATGACATTTGCCGGACCTCCACGCCTACATTACTTTCGGCTAAGTTTATTTGGTTTAAACATCACTCCCCAACCACGAAAATATTACTTTGGCGTCTCTTTCATTCGGCTCTCCCATTTGAAGACTACATTGTGCCTTATTCTACCGCACGTCCTACGCAATGCCCATTTTGTAAACAGCACTCGGCAACGATTGATCATGTATCTCTACACTGCCCACCAATTTGCCAACTGTGGACTTTCTTTGCGACAGAATTGCATGGACTATCCCCCGCAACTATGAATCTTCGTCAGTATCTTTTATCATGGTGGTACCGTTCATCCAATTCTTCATTAGGTGGAGTATTGAAAATCGTGGTTCCGGGTATTTTGGTGTGCAATATTTGGCGCACATATGCTAATTTAGTATATGGGGACAAGGCTTTCTTTTCTACATCGACATTACGAGCCACAATCCACTTTGACATTTCCATTTGGCTTCACACATTACATGGATCAAAACTAGCAGCAGGGCCATCTCTCAATCTTTCATGGATTCCATATATTCGACCTCCACGTATCAAGGTGATACGATGGCTCTCTCCGCCGTCAAGTAGATTTAAGCTTAATGTGGATGCAGCAGTGGGACGTCACTATGCTGCAGGCGGAGTTATCCTGCGCGATCACACTGGCATGTGTGTTCGCGCATTGTCCTTCCGATTGCCTCCATGCACACCATTGATGGCAGAAATTCAGACTACTCTATTTGCCTTACTCTATTTTCTACCATTATATCGAACACTTGTCATCGAGACAGACTGTGCGCAAATGTTATTGCGGCTACGTCAGCCGCAGCCTGTCTATGGAAACTTTCATCTCCGTCTACTACACGAATTGGTTAATCTTTTTCAGTTGGCAATCACACATATATATAGAGAGGCTAACATGGCAGCTCACTATCTGGCCCAACACGCAATGACTTCTCCGGGAACATGCTATTTTGATAATGATAGTCTGCCGCCCATGGTGCACGCTTCAGTCACTTTGGATCTCACGTCAGCAAACATACGCACTCATTGAGCTTTAGGTCTTCCATATGGATTGACGTGTTATAATATCATCTGCATGTATTCTCGTGGGTACAGGCAGACTCGGTATGTTTCTCTTCTTCTGTTCTCACATGGTATATTATCTGACCATACCTAACATAATGATTCCTTTCTCTGATGCATGGCACACACCGATGGTTCCTTTCTATGATGCATGGCACACACCGAGTTCTGGTTGGATATTTCGGTCATTGGGGGCATCTCAAACCTTTCAAGTCTTCCGAACGGATTGGCATTTAGACAATCTCCCTGCCTGTGCTCTGAAGGGTACAGGCAGACTTGGTGAGATACACATTTCTGCAGTTTATGATTTCTGTTTATCTTCTTATTTCTGCTACCTACGCTTACATGTCCTTTTGACGCTTGGGCGATCTCATATGTTTTATACATACGCTGCTGCATTGTTCGCATTCCATATGCATTGGATTGTATCTCTTTTCCTTGCCTGTACTTGGATTAGTACAGGCAGACTTGGTATGCGTCACATTCAATTGTCTGAGTGTCTTCTATTACACCATTTTAATATGTTTAACACACTCTTATGTTTTCATGACACATGGATGGCATCACTGTTTCTACTGCCTTTTCATGGCCTTCAACATGGAGTTCTGGAGTGCTTTTACCTTCCATCTCACTAGCATCACATGAGGCATTGGCGGATTGCGGTTTTGCTATCCCTGCATTGGACTTGGATCGCACATCTGTTCTTGGCCGGGCGAAAGGCTTTTCATTAGGAGCGCATGTTCACACATATATTTATTTGGATACGCATATGTAATTTTGCATTTCTACATAAGTTTTTACACTGTAGCGTCTATCAACAGTCCATTTGTATAAATATGTACGCTTTTTCCTTAGTCAAGGTTTTATCCACAAGGGTGGTTTTACTTGGCAAGGTTTTAATGCGGCATATCATATATAATATGGATGTTGATAATCATCTACTACTACCATCATCATCTTTACTTTTGCTGTAATAAGGTTTTCCTCCGCCATAAGTGAGGGTTTGCATTAATAAAATGTCTTTTAAAAAAAATACATATATATATGCGCCTGGTCAATCTGCCGATTAAGTATTTGGGTTCGTATTTATACAAGGGGATTAACCGTTCCTTATATTGCACTTCCTTAATTGAACATTTTGACAGGAGACTTAATGCATGGGCTGCGAATTTGTTATCTATGGCAGGCCAACTGGTTCTTATCAAACATGTCTTACCTACTATGCCTATTCACATTGTTGCAAGTTCACGGCTGCCAAAAAGTGTTCTTACAGTTTTGAATCGGAAAATGGTATCCTTCTTATGGCATGGTAAGCATCATTAGATGTCTTGGACTCAAATCTGTCACCCGGTGGAGTGTGGTGGATTGGGTATAAGAAGTTTGGAGATGATACAGAAAGTTTATGATGGACACTTGTGGTGGAAGTTTCATTCCTCCGGTTCTTTATGGGCTGACTTTAGCAGGGCGAAATACGGTCGTAGAAGTGATATCTATGCACACATCTATGACTCGGCCACTTGGAAGCGCATATGCGACACAAATGATTATATGCAGCAAAACACTATATCCACGCCGGATGGCTACAATTGGGCCGCGGATTCCCTTGGTCAATATACTATTAAATCGGCATATTTGTTGTATCACTCGCATTTGCCACTGTTTGAGGCTTCGAAATACATTTGGTGGCCTACATCACCTCCTAACGCCAAGATCTTTATGTGGCGACTGTGGTGTCATTCACTTCCTTTAACCAACACTCTTCGGACATGGAAGCACATTTACCCATCTCAATGTGTTTTCTGTAGGGTGCAGTCAGATACTCGTGATCACATCTTTCTCCACTGTCCAGCAATTAAATCCTTGTGGATACAAGTAGCTAATTTGCTATCTGGTCCTATGCCTCGCCAGAATATTATCTATTCATATCTACTCAGTTGGTGGCGTTATGCCTCCATGTCAACGATGCAGGAACATGTGCGAGCAGTAATACCAGCACTCGTAGCGTGGGGAATTTGGAAAGAATACTCGTCTATCAAGTTTGGGGACAGTACATTTTCATCCACTCATCTCTTTCAACAAGTCCGTTCACATATATTTACGTGGTGTGCATCACTCCAAGGTCGCAAATTCGCAGAATCTCTTCCCCATCTAGTTGATCAAGGATTTTCTCTGAAATTAAAGCGCTGTCGGCATAGACTTGTTAAATGGACCCTCCCTCCATCCAGACGTATGAAATTGAATGTAGATGCTTCGGTTGGACACACAAAGGCTGCAGCAGGTGCGGTTTTGCGGGATGACCAGGGGAGATTTATGTTATGACCCGTGTTTTCATTAAACATACAAAATATATATTCATATGTACACACACGACTGAACATGGAAAAAGAAAAAAAATAATAAATAAATATAAGAGATAAAGCCTGGAACCTAGAATCCTAAGTAAATTAGGAAAAAGAAATATAGAGTTTTAATTACACACAATTCCTAATTACCCTAAGATTCTACATAACTCATCCTATATCTATACATACATATCACACAATTGCATCATTCTCCCACTCCTCAAACCATCGGCAGCCTAAACCCTTTTTCTTCCCCAGCAATATCACGGCAGCAACAAAATCTAAGCAAAGAAATTGGCTGCCTTAATTCCTCCAAATTCAACCCAGCCTTATGCAGCCACCATTACTTTCCCACATTTCAATTTCCTCATTCTACATATTCAAACAAATAGCCAGGCCTATTTTCTTCAAATTGCAACAATTTAGCCGCCAGCAACAGAGAGCAACAAAAGGTCAATCTTTTGGTCCGTTCTTCATCCATTCTTCACGTAGTACGTATAATTGAGACACAAGGCAAGTATCTTTGCTATATTTGCTATGATTTTTCCAACGCTAATATGCTACTTTTGTATCAAATCGGATCATGCATGATTTAATTGTGGTTGCATAGATTGTTGATTACATATACATATTTATTGTAATTACGTATTGGTTATAATTGTATACATGTAAAAGTGGCAAAAAAATCCTTGGTGTATTTTGTGTTGTTGGTTGCGGTTCAAAAGTGTACAAATATGATGTATGGCACGGATGGTGTAAATGCAATATATATATTTTAAAGTTTTGGAATTTACATAGGTGATTGAAGGTGCCGTGATGTATATGGTATTTATAAAGAAAAACAAAGAATGAATAATTTGTCAGTGGCAAAGTTACTGGTGGCATATATTTGGTTTTCGGTTTTGGCTGGATTATGCATCTTTAAACTTAAGTGTATGGATTGTAAAGCCTTTGTTTTCATTTAGCATGTGTCAGAGCTTCAGATGTAGTGCAATGTTAAATTTTATTTAAATATATATATACACATATATGTGAGTAAATGGTGTAAGAATATATGTTATGAGTTTTTAAATGTGGTATGACTTAGGTACTGTCGAAAGTTCATAAAATAGAAATGAAGTTGTGATTTTTATAAGTACATGACGAAATGTATTTTATAGGGTGAATATATGTAAATGTATTTATGTATGTAAATAAGTTGGTTATCAAGTTTTGAATAGTTGAACAACACCTCTTTATAATATTAATTTTCAAGTGAGTCACTCTCCAATGCATAAAATGAAAAGGTGTTTAAAGTTGTACTTGTCAACTTCCTAGATTAAGTGTGGAAGTTAAAGTTTTTGTCCTTTTCTAAAGCAACCATCCGAGGCCTTTAGGAAGAAAGGAAGGATTTGTTCAACACCAAACATAGAGGTTAGCGGGGTTGGAAAGAAGAGATTCCGCGTAGGAAGTTAATTCGTCAAAAAGGTAGGTGTCTCTTCCCCCCTCAAACGGATATGATTCATGCATGCTTTGATGGTATACTAATGTGTTTCGTTGTTTTATTTGTTTAAGTTGTAAATTGTGTTTCGTTGTTTTTATTTGTTTAAGTTGTTAATTTTGTATATGTTGGAAAGCATGAGATATATTGTTTATGTCTGTTATGTGCATGTATGTGTGTGAAATTGGTGGTATGATTGAATCGAAAACAAAATAACCTTAAAGAATTGGGGAAAAAAGGGGAACTTTTACATTAGGATCCTTTAAAAAGTTGTGTTTTGGCCTTATAATAGGTTCATATAGACTGGAAATAGGAGAAAATGGGGGTTGGGATCGAAAAACAAATCACAGCGCGGGTTGTCACTGGTGGAGCAGCCATTAAATAAATAAATAAATAATTAAAGTAAGACGGAGAATAGGCCAGCCAACGGACCGGGTCGACTGGCCAGCGGGTCGGACCGAAGGCGGCCTATTAACCTCTCAAAAAAAATGTATCAGGTCTGGCGGATCAGACCAAGAAAATATAATTAAATACCAATAGGAATTCAAATAAATTCCGGAAAATATAAAAGGTTAAAAGTAAATTATCTTCACTTAATTTCTGAAGTTGGTAAATTAAATTAATTAAAAATTAATAGTAATAAATAGAAGTAAATAAGGGAAACATAGGGAAAATTAGTAGAAAACTCTAGTAAATCAATACAAGCTAAGGAAAAATAAGGGTGGTGATAAATAACAACTTTCCAGTATTTGTAAAATTTATGAAACCAAATATTGAGTGCCGGAGATGGTGAGGATGGGCGTACGGGCCCCAGGCGATTTGGTTGTTGCATTCATGGCACGTGCATTGCATTTGGAGTGGATCATGGTGTACGGGCCATGGGTACTCGGTCATGGTGGATCATGGTGTACGGGCCATGGGCATCGGTTGGGGTGGATCGTGGTGTACGGGCCACGGGCATCGGTCAGGGTGGATTGTAGTGTACGGGCTACAGACATCCGGTCAATCCCGGGATCATGCATTGCATATAGGTCTAGGGCATATTGCATGACATGATTCTCGCTGCGTGTGACACGTTATTTGAGCATGCATCACGTACTTGCGCATTTTTATGTGGAGTGCTTTACTTACCGCATTTACTTTATCTTATGCATGTTATCTTATGTTTATGTGCTATGTGGTTATATCATGTTTATGTGCTATGTGGCTATATCATTTCGGTATGTAAGTTTTGTATTTGTTTGAGGCGGGCATCTACTGGGTGATTTCTGTCACTCACCCCTACTTCCCAGGTGAGCCGGATGAGGACTACGAGCATTTCTTCGTTGAGGACGGGACGAACATAGCGGAGTGGGCTGGTTGATGGCTGCATCTAGGTTACGAGGGGGCTCTGCAGCTGTTTGTGTTTACTTATACTTTGAGGATTTTTTTCACAGACTTCTCTATTACTTTTATTATCGGAATTTTGATTCAGTAATGTAATGACGATTATTGGAGTTTAATTTAAGTTATGGTTTACGTTTCCGTGAGAAAAATTTCTACGTCATTTCTGACATGTAAGAGATTAATGGGACGCCTTGTATTCTCCTTAGTGAGATACGGCGGGTGCACTGTTCCTAATGCTAGGGCTCGGGAGCGGGGCGCTACAGGTGGTATCAGAGCCGAGGCTTCAGATCCGTCTCGGAAACGCAGGCTTAATTAGATCACTTAAACATAAGTTACGATCTTTTATAAAATTTTGATTTTATCTCTAATAAACAAAGTAGACTTAAGATATGATCTTAGACCTAGGTTATGATCGGGTTATGGGAGGTGTGTGCCGGTGGTGAGCTTTCCTGGTCTAACTATCGATTTATCGGCGTTCAACCTTTCAATTTATTATTGACTAATGCGATTTCTTCTCATGAACTCTGATAACAGGAAATGCCTCCACGCCGTGAGCCAGCTGGAAATAGTGGTGAGAACCACCAGAATCAGGGGATCATCTCCAAGCACTTGAAGATGTCATAGTCACCATGACCAACACCTTGGCACAGTAGCACCAGCTGCTTAACTAGCATGCATCGCCTCCACCATCATCGCACTCGAACCTGAGATACTTCGACAAGAAGATGCAGAGGAGTGATGGCGCAGCACAACTGACACCGCCGATCACTTGGAACTAATTTTGAAATGAGTTTAAGAAGTACTACGTGTTCGATAGTGCAATCTTTCAGAGCATGGCTCTAGATCCACAGCGGAAGCATAGATTTAAGCTCTGATATTAGGAATTAAGTTACGATTTTGCCCCTAAGTCACATCTTAGACATAAGTACCGATTTTTAGTCGTAAGTAATGATTATGTATTAAGCATGTTATTAGAAATAAGACGTAGCCTTAAGAGGTTAAGTGATGACCTTGCCCGTAAGTTATGATTTTAGACTTATGGGATGGCGATACGAAATATCGGCTATAAAAATTATGCGGTGATCTGAACATCAGGTGATGATTTGAACATAAGCACTGATCTTAGTCATAAGATGTGACTATATTCTAAGTATTGCACTTATCAATAAGTAATGATTTTACACGTAAGGAATGATGATAGCGAGTATTACTTCTAGAATTAAGGGAAAACATTAGACCTAAGTGGTGATCGGATAAGGGATATGTCCACGTATACCTAGGGCACTCCATACGACTCTGAATCATTTGCCTCACCTAAGTGCTGATTATAATCATTTGTATAATTCTTTAGATCTGACCCCTGCAAACCCGGTATCATTATGATAAATGAAGCTCGTTCATGCCCCTACTTTAACAATAGCGTCCGAATGTGACTAGGTCTAAGTGGGGATTGTAGTTCCTAAGAAATGATTGATAGTAAAACGAAGTACTAAGAAAAGGGTTTATTAGCATTATAAGACGAAGGGGTTTATAGTCATGATTAAGAGGTTAAATTTTAGAATATCAAATAAGCCAAAGATATTAGTCCTGTTAGGGATATTGATTGACAGTGATAAGTGAGCACTACTAAAACAAGTACAGTGGAATGACGAATCATTACAAATTGGATTAAGTGTTGATTCCTAGAAACACGTAAGTACAGATGTATCGAGTAGGCTTGAATTGTAGAAGAGTAAGTATGAACAAGCAGTGGTTGTTTTTCAGGTGATATCTAACTAAGTTAAAACCCATGGATGAAATAACAAGTAAAGAAGTACGGTGGATCAGTGTGGCATGCGGAAGCATGGTGAATTAGAACACCTTAAGTCAATTAATATTTAGTGTGACATACTATGACTGGATAACTCAAGTTAAAGATTTATAAGAAACGGTACATAGGCAAATTTTTCATTGACATTAAGGGGTGACTTAGAAAAATTTATACGAAGCATCGGACTATTATTTTTCAAGTAGCTAGCTATTTTCATATAAGCACGTACATCAAGATATATTCTATATTTCAAAGGTACTTCAAAGGTTTTTGCTGCTAAATCTTTCAACTATTTTCGTTCTTTGAATATAGTATACTGCTTTACAAGGCTATATTCTGTTCCGAATATGTATATCAACATAATGCAATTTCAACTACCCTTGACAAAACTGATATATTTCAAAAATATTGATGTTTTCGAAAAATGATATATATCTCTTATGTTTCTCAAATTTTTGTTTAGCGGTATTTATTTTGCTAAAATAATTTTATTTTTATTTTTCAACTATCGATTTTGCAAGCATTTTACCCATTAAATGCTTTTGAATATATTTATCTGCTTACGATAAACATATTTAATTTTGTGAAGCGGAAATAGATTCAAAATATAGGTACCTACTTTTGAAAAAGAACGGTACCTTATTCAAATTGTTTTATGAAATTTCACAATTATTGAGTTTTCAATTGTGTATTTTGTAAAACAAAACATAGCTTTCAAAATAAATATTTCGTTGGAAAGAAAAGACACTGCATTCAAATTGTTTTGTAAAAAAAAAACTTTTACGATTGTTATATTTCAACTGTTTTCATGTGATTTTACCATGATACTTTTGTGAACCAGCTATATTATTGTTTCATAAATTGTCATTTGAGACACCGCTTTGCAAAAACAAATATATGATACTTCGATTTTTGTGGTTACGAAAAGTAGGATGGCTATTATTTTAAACGGTTAAAGCTATATTCTCAAATTATAGTTACGTAAACTACTTTAAATCTGAAAAAGAATATGTCCATGTGCATACTTCGTATAATAGGTTGATGACGATATCTCTGAAAAGGGTAAGAGTATGATCATAGAATTAGTTTGTAGGTATAAGAATTGATTTTGATGACTTGATTCTATGATAAAGGAGAGCGATGGCTAGCGTATTGGAGGACTTGATGGATATTTCAGATGATTATGTAACGAAGAGATGAATCATATATGACGAGTTAAGAATTCAAAATCGTAGATTACATATATATAAGTGTTATGATACACGTCAAGTGGTGTAAGTAGAAATTTATAAGTTCTAATTATAGTGAACTAAGTTAAAGATTGTAGTACCCCTAAGTACTGATTTTAGAGGACTGCTGACGACCACATGTATAAGTACGATATCGACTGACGATTGGGTTATGGAATCCCCAGTATGATGGCAATACCCTAAGTTTGATATTAGAATTTAAGAAGATATGTTATGATCTTAAATAATCGGAGAACAATGAATTTAGAAATTATCTTGTTGGTATACAAAGAATGATACTGAAGCCTTAGGCATACTTCGAGGAAGTGAAATGGTTAACTTATCGGAATACATAATGGATATTTAGTACGGTCATTATCTAGGGGAATGGATCATGTAGAGCCATACTAAGTCATTTTTATGTCATACGCAAGTTTCGAGGACGAAACTTTTTGTAAGAGGGAAGGAATGTTATGACCCGTGTTTTCATTAAACATACAAAATATATATTCATATGTACACACACGACTGAACATGGAAAAAGAAAAAAAATAAATAAATAAATATAAGAGATAAAGCCTGGAACCTAGAATCCTAAGTAAATTAGGAAAAAGCAATATAGAGTTTTAATTACACACAATTCCTAATTACCCTAAGATTCTACATAACTCATCCTATATCTATACATACATATCACACAATTGCATCATTCTCCCACTCCTCAAACCATCGGCAGCCTAAACCCTTTTTCTTCCCCAGCAATATCACGGTAGCAATAAAAATCTAAGCAAAGAAATTGGCTGCCTTAATTCCTCCAAATTCAACCCAGCCTTATGCAGCCACCATTAATTTCCCACATTTCAATTTCCTCATTCTACATATTCAAACAAATAGCCAGGCCTATTTTCTTCAAATTGCAACAATTTAGCCGCCAGCAACAGAGAGCAACAAAAGGTCAATCTTTTGGTCCGTTCTTCATCCATTCTTCGCGTAGTACGTATAATTGAGACACAAGGCAAGTATCTTTGCTATATTTGCTACGATTTTTCCAACGCTAATATGCTACTTTTGTATCAAATCGGATCATGCATGATTTAATTGTGGTTGCATAGATTGTTGATTACATATACATATTTATTGTAATTACGTATCGGTTATAATTGTATACATGTAAAAGTGGCAAAAAAATCCTTGGTGTATTTTGTGTTGTTGGTTGCGGTTCAAAAGTGTACAAATATGAT
The DNA here is from genome assembly GCA_036186865.1 of Eustoma russellianum. NCBI lineage: Eukaryota > Viridiplantae > Streptophyta > Magnoliopsida > Gentianales > Gentianaceae > Eustoma > Eustoma russellianum. The sequence goes on from AP025054.1 coordinate 22,809,043, forward strand.
GTATGGCACGAATGGTGTAAATGCAATATATATATTTTAAAGTTTTGGAATTTACATAGGTGATTGAAGGTGCCGTGATGTATATGGTATTTATAAAGAAAAACAAAGAATGAATAATTTGTCAGTGGCAAAGTTACTGGTGGCATATATTTGGTTTTCGGTTTTGGCTGGATTATGCATCTTTAAACTTAAGTGTATGGATTGTAAAGCCTTTGTTTTCATTTAGCATGTGTCAGAGCTTCAGATGTAGTGCAATGTTAAATTTTATTTAAATATATATACACACATATATGTGAGTAAATGGTGTAAGAATATATGTTATGAGTTTTTAAATGTGGTATGACTTAGGTACTGTCGAAAGTTCATAAAATAGAAATGAAGTTGTGATTTTTATAAGTACATGACGAAATGTATTTTATAGGGTGAATATATGTAAATGTATTTATGTATGTAAATAAGTTGGTTATCAAGTTTTGAATAGTTGAACAACACCTCTTTATAATATTAATTTTCAAGTGAGTCACTCTCCAATGCATAAAATGAAAAGGTGTTTAAAGTTGTACTTGTCAACTTCCTAGATTAAGTGTGGAAGTTAAAGTTTTTGTCCTTTTCTAAAGCAACCATCCGAGGCCTTTAGGAAGAAAGGAAGGATTTGTTCAACACCAAACATAGAGGTTAGCGGGGTTGGAAAGAAGAGATTCCGCGTAGGAAGTTAATTCGTCAAAAAGGTAGGTGTCTCTTCCCCCCCTCAAACGGATATGATTCATGCATGCTTTGATGGTATACTAATGTGTTTCGTTGTTTTATTTGTTTAAGTTGTAAATTGTGTTTCGTTGTTTTTATTTGTTTAAGTTGTTAATTTTGTATATGTTGGAAAGCATGAGATATATTGTTTATGTCTGTTATGTGCATGTATGTGTGTGAAATTGGTGGTATGATTGAATCGAAAACAAAATACCCTTAAAGAATTGGGGAAAAAAGGAGAACTTTTACATTAGGATCCTTTAAAAAGTTGTGTTTTGGCCTTATAATAGGTTCATATAGACTGGAAATAGGAGAAAATGGGGGTTGGGATCGAAAAACAAATCACAGCGCGGGTTGTCACTGGTGGAGCAGCCATTAAATAAATAAATAATTAATTAAAGTAAGACGGAGAATAGACCAGCCAACGGACCGGGTCGACTGGCCAGCGGGTCGGACCGAAGGCGGCCTATTAACCTCTCAAAAAAAATGTATCAGGTCTGGCGGATCAGACCAGGAAAATATAATTAAATACCAATAGGAATTCAAATAAATTCCGGAAAATATAAAAGGTTAAAAGTAAATTATCTTCACTTAATTTCTGAAGTTGGTAAATTAAATTAATTAAAAATTAATAGTAATAAATAGAAGTAAATAAGGGAAACATAGGGAAAATTAGTAGAAAACTCTAGTAAATCAATACAAGCTAAGGAAAAATAAGGGTGGTGATAAATAACAACTTTCCAATATTTGTAAAATTTATGAAACCAAATATTGAGTGCCGGAGATGGTGAGGATGGGCGTACGGGCCCCAGGCGATTTGGTTGTTGCATTCATGGCACGTGCATTGCATTTGGAGTGGATCATGGTGTACGGGCCATGGGTACTCGGTCATGGTGGATCATGGTGTACGGGCCATGGGCATCGGTTGGGGTGGATCGTGGTGTACGGGCCACGGGCATCGGTCAGGGTGGATTGTAGTGTACGGGCTACAGACATCCGGTCAATCCCGGGATCATGCATTGCATATAGGTCTAGGGCATATTGCATGACATGATTCTCGCTGCGTGTGACACGTTATTTGAGCATGCATCACGTACTTGCGCATTTTTATGTGGAGTGCTTTACTTACCACATTTACTTTATCTTATGCATGTTATCTTATGTTTATGTGCTATGTGGTTATATCATGTTTATGTGCTATGTGGCTATATCATTTCGGTATGTAAGTTTTGTATTTGTTTGAGGCGGGCATCTACTGGGTGATTTCTGTCACTCACCCCTACTTCCTAGGTGAGCCGGATGAGGACTACGAGCATTTCTTCGTTGAGGACGGGACGGACATAGCGGAGTGGGCTGGTTGATGGCTGCATCTAGGTTACGAGGGGGCTCTGCAGCTGTTTGTGTTTACTTATACTTTGAGGATTTTTTTCACAGACTTCTCTATTACTTTTATTATCGGAATTTTGATTCAGTAATGTAATGACGATTATTGGAGTTTAATTTAAGTTATGGTTTACGTTTCCGCGAGAAAAATTTCTACGTCATTTCTGACATGTAAGAGATTAATGGGACGCCTTGTATTCTCGTTAGTGAGATACGGCGGGTGCACTGTTCCCAATGCTAGGGCTCGGGAGCGGGGCGCTACAATTTATCTCTGCCATTTGCTTTATTCTACCATGTTTATCTCCGACTAGGGCTGAATTGCAGGCTTTGATGTTTTCTCTTCTTTATTATGCGGCTCAAAATGTGGGTTTGTTCGTAGAAACAGATTGCCGCCAATCGCTCTACTTGGTTCGTCACCCTTCAAACTACATAGGCTTAGTCGGACAAGACATTCAACGACTAACACAGGTGCTACGACTGAATGGTTCTACGCTTTGCTATTGTCCATGACAGGCGAACTCCGCTGCACACTATTTAGCGCAATATGGATTACATGCAGCTAGAGTAAAAGAATACACTTCGGATGCGTCATTACCATGTGATGTCCGAGGGTCTTTGCTGCTGGATACTTCTCTACCCAGTTTATGTCTTTAATGGAATGGCCTTCAGTGTTGGGGGTTGCCTACGCCATTAATGGGTGTAGGCATCCTTGGTATGTTCTTTACTCATTTTTCAATTGGAATCTACTTATCTTTCTTGTTCTACTACTTGCATTGATTGTGGATATCCTCTTGTGTTGCTGCTATTTGGTCGAGGCATGGACATCGCTGGTGCATTTGCTGTGGCCTCTCTTATATTGCGTCAACAATTGGAGGTTGCCCATGGTCGTATGGCTGTGGGCAACTTGGGCATGTTTTCAATCGCTTCATTGTCAGCTTTGGTTTGACACGGATACTTGCTTTATAATTTCTTTTGCGGTGCGAGGTACATGCGTGGAGTTGATATGGAAGCTATGCAATTACTTCAAACGTATCACACTGTTAGCTGCTGCAACTACTTGTTCGCTGCTCTACTTTTTGTATCATTTCTCTAGCACTTGTGCTCAACCTTCCACTCATATAAATATGTACGCTTTTTCCTTCGTTAAGGTTTTATCCACAAGGGTGGTTTTACTTAACAAGGTTTTAATGCGACATATCATATATGACTCGAGGTTACAAATACTAAAATCACTTCATGTATTATTTACTTATGATGACTTTTCCACGGTTGTAATATGGTTTTCTCACACCATAAGTGAGCCTTTTTAATAAAAATTCGCTTTATTTAATATATATATATATATATATATATATTCAAAAGTTACTCATTTTCCTATATTAGCATATATATGTGTATATAAATATTTTAAACTCCTTTTAACCTTAAATACTTTATGACCGAAAGGTGTATATGTATACATATATTTATATACTTTCTTTTCATATTATGTAGTATACATATCTTGGTTACCTTTGTACATTAATTTATATACAATACATATTTATACTCATAAAGTGGGTTTTAAACTATGTTTTATCAAATAAAGGCCTATTGGCCAAAAATACATATATGTATATACTATATATATTAGGGCATATTATAGTCCAAACATCTCTTACTCATTTTCACATCCTAACATATATATCATACATGTATTTGTATATAAATTATATTAAAGTCATTCTTAACAAAAAAAACAAAACTTCATGGCCGTCACCCATATATATATGTGCACTTATATATTTTTCATACTATAAACATGTATGTATTTATTATATGTAAATAACTCACATTCATATCTTATGATATATCATCTAAATATATATTTCAATAATATTTATTAAACCATCTTTATCTTTAAAAAAATGGCCGAGAATATATATATATGTGTGTGTCTGTGTGTGTGTGTGTGTATATATATATATATATATTAAGAGTTATTTTATCAATAGAAGGCCTCACTTATGGCGGAGGAAAACCTTATTACATCGAAAGACAATATAACGCACAAAGAAAATGAGGGTTATCAACATCCAAACCATATATGATATGGCGCATTAAAACCTTGCCAAGTAAAACCACCCTTGTGGATAAAACCTTGGTGAAGGAAAAAGCGTACATATTTATATGTTTGGAGTGTTGATAGATGTTGCAGCGTGAAATGATAATTATGACAATCCACATATGATACATAGGGAACGAATGATGTAGAAACCGTAGAAAATCCTGAGCGTGAAGGTGTAGTCCAATTCCGTAGCAAAAAGCAGCCGCGTCAGCGAGAAAAGCAAGCCGAGGTTGTGATTCCGTTCATGCACAAAGGAAACATGAGAGTGCGTCAATCATGAATATGAGACAGAAGAAAAGGCAGCACACCAAGTGAATGTAAATCTTACCGAGGCTGCCTGTACCCGTCAAGGTACAGGCAGAGAAATCGAAAGAATGCCAATCCATATGGAAGACCAGAGAACTCGAGCTAGATGGCATCGCCTCATGCCGTAGGAAAAAATACCAATAGTAGTGATGAGTGCCATGCAAAGGTGCGGTGTCGTCCATACACAATAGAAAGAAGATAATGTGTCATTCATGCATAGGAGACGTAAGATAAAGCAGAAGACCAAGGGAATGCAAATCATACCGAGTCTGCCTGTACCCATAGTGGTACAGGAAGAGTAAACAAAAGTGTGCCAATCCATATGGAAGACCTAAAGCTCAATGTGTACGCAAGCTTGATGAAGTGAGGTACAAAGTGATTGAAGCACGTACCATGGGCGGCAGACTGCTGCTGGTGAAGAAGCATGTCCGAGGAAACATCAATGCATGCTGGGCAAGGTAGTGAGCCGCCGTGTTGGCCTCTCTATATGTATGAGTTATTTCCAAGCGATGAAGGCAAATTAATGTTTATAAGAGCCTGAGATGATAGTTACCAAAGACAGTCTGTGGTTGCCGCAGTCGAGACAACATTTGAGCACAGTCGGATTCTATTATGAGAGAACGATATAAGGGGAGAAAATATAGAAAACCAAAGACCGTAGCCTGAATCTCTGCCATCAAAGGTTTACATGGAGGCAGGCGAAAAGAGAGTCCTCTCACACAGGTGCCGAAGTGATCCCACAAAATAGCTCCGCCTGAGGCATAGTGTCGGCCAACTGCTGCATCAATATTTAATTGAGTCTACCAGAAGGTGGAGTTTGCCATCGAACGACTTGGAGACGTGGGGGTCTAATATGCGGGATCCATGAAAGAGAAAAAAATGGTACTGCTGCAAGTTTGGATCCTTGTATTGTCTGTATCCACATGTCAATATCAAAATGTATAGAAGCCCGAAGCACATATATAGAAAAGGATGCGGAGTCCCCAGATACTAACTGAACGTAGCTGCGCCAGATGTTGTAAACTATAATGGCTGGAATGACAATTTTTAAAACCCCAAACAGAGACAAAGATGTGGAGCGATACCACCAAGATAATAGGTATTGGCGCAAATTTAAAGAGTTAGGGGGTATTCCATGCAACTCAGAGGCAAAAAAGGTCCATAAGTGTCGAATACTGCTACAATAAAGGAACACATGCGTGGCCGAGTGTTGCTTGCAAAAAGGACATTGTGTGGGCTGCGCCGCAGAATAGTGTCCAATATAGTCCTCAAATGGCATAGCAGAATGAAAGAGGCGCCACAGTAATATTTTCATGGTTGGGGAATGTTGCTTGAACCAAATAAATTTAGCAGAGAGTAGTGTTGGTTTTGATACACGACAACTATCATAAGCAGACTTTAGGGTAAATTCGCCAGAGGCTGTCGGTTTCAAGGTAAGATGTGAACATGTGCCTGCCGTTTGAGAGATGCAGGTAGTATGTATGCGACATATTAGTTTCCAAACCGGTGAATCCTGTAGTCGCGGTCGATAATTCCCTGTCCTGCCATATTTAATATGCATATACTTACTCCATAGAGTGTCATGTTGCTGATATGACCACCAAATTCTGCAGTGATATGCCTGCTGCAACATGCTAAGATCCCGAAGTCCCAAGCCTCCTTCATCAATAGGCAAAGTAATTGTTGACCATGCAACCCAGTGATGTCGATTTCCCCAATAAAATGATGCCATCTTTCTGTTAATCCTTTTGATGATAGACTTTGGTAAACCACTTGCTGCCAGAATATGAAGCGGAAGCGCAGAGATCACTGAATGCAACAACACTAAACGACCTGCCGAAGAAAGAAGGCAGGAGTGCCAGCCATGTAGTCGATCCTCAATGTGTTGTAGCAGAAAAGAACAAAATCTAGACCGATTAATTCCTTTGTGGAGATATGAACCAAGGTACCGAAAAGGTAGAGAAGTAACCCGCATGCCTAATATTTCTTGGAATGGCCGACGTTGATGTGGCGTGATGTTAACCGAAGGAATGAAACTACTCTTATGAAAGTTAACCTTTTGACCAGAAGCAGTTTCATACATATTTAAGAAAGAGTGAAATCGTCGTAGATTGCGCTGTGTACCACGCAGAAAAATAAGTAGATCATCCGCGTACGCCAAGTGAGTAATTGCAAAAGGAATGCGTCCTAGGCGAAATGGCTGTATAGTGCCAGAGGCAACTAGTGATTTTAATCCTCTGCTGAAACCCTCTGATGACAGAATAAATAGCAGTGGGGACAACGGATCACCCTGCTTGACACCTCTATACGGACGGAACGACGCTGATGGCTGACCATTTATCAAAACCGATAGTGTAGTGGCGCGTAAATGGTTGATGATAATCCGAATGAAAAAATTGGAGAAACCAGACTGTCGCAATAACAACTCAAGATACTCCCAACTTACCCGATCAAATGCCTTCATCATATCTAACTTTAGGCATAATTGGGATCCTCCTTTATCCAGCATATGAACCATTTCACGTGCCAATAGAACTTGCGTAGAAATATCATGTCCAGATAGGAATCCTGTTTGCTCCGACGAGATTAACTTCGGTAATAGTGTGCCCAAACGCGTGGCAATAATACGGGTACAAACTTTCCTCAGGAAGTTCGTAAGACAAATAGGCCGAAAATCACTGAATGTTTGAGGAGATTGCGTTTTGGAGATAAATGTAATCAAAGCACTAGCCATGACAGCGGGTTGTGGGCCTCCAAGAAAAAACTCCTGCACTGCTTTAACTACATCAGAATGTATTACTGGCCAACATGAGCGATAGAACTTACCATGAAAGCCATCTGGTCCTGCGGCACTCTGAGGATCTAAATGCCATACTGCATCCTTTACCTCTGCCTCCAGTGGAAGTTGTGTAAGCATAACATTGTCTGACTCTGTTATCAGACTAGGGATGTGTGATAGAATAGATGAATGATTTTGTGTTGCCTCCTGAGCAAATAAAGCGGTATAGAAAGAAACAGCTGTGGCCATAATATCACTTGGGGCCGTAAGCAGCTCTCCAACCGCATTACGAATCTGCTGGATTCGAAGGTTTGACCGCCTTCCTTTGACAATGGAGTGAAAATATTGTGTGTTAGCATCGCCTTCTTTTAGCCATTTTACCCTCGCTTTTTGTTTCCAGAAATGCAATTCATAAGTGGAAGCTCGTAGATATTCTACTTTTGCCCGATGATACGCCTCACCCGTTTCTGCAGTGGGATCCGCATCCCAAATAGCTTCTGCGCTATTAAGCTGATTCTCTGCATGCTTCAGGTTGCTGAAAATGTTCCCAAAGAATTCCTTATTCCATCGCTGTATATCTCTTTTTAGTGAAAATAATTTTGTATAGAAACCATGCATGCCTCCAGTAGTTGGATAAGATAACCATGCATTCTGCGTATAGGAATGAAAATCTGAGTGAAGTAGCCAGGCGTCTAGAAAACGAAAGGAGCGTTGGCCAGATGCTGCACTTAGCCGACACAAGAACAAAGTGGCGTGTGATCCGATGTAACCCGCGGCAGATGATTTAGCTACAGATCCTCAAACACATCTTGAAAGAATAATTAACAAATATCCAATCCAATCTACGACGCCCTCGGCCAAGACCCCTGCCATCAGCCCAAGTAAATCAGGGGCCTTGATATTGTGGTGTCATAAGGGAGCATGCTTCAATACACTCATTAAAATCTTGCAATACTGTTAAAGATGGAGTTGAACGACCACTATGATCTTCAATTGTTCGAAAAATATTAAAGTCGCCTCCCACTATCCAGGGTAATGGGGATACCTCAGCAAAGTCACACAACGATCGCCATAGTGGACGACGTTGCAATGATGTATGTTTCGCATATACAACTGATAAACAAAGGTAAGTTGAATCGAAAGAGACAACAAAGTGAAATGGACCACTTGATCTTGATCCTGCGTTGCAAGCAAACGAAATTCGGAATCACGCCAGAAAAACCAAATACATTCTGACTGAGAGGCATAATAACGAGAAAAACCAAGACGTAAACCAAACCCATCTATTTTGAAGGAGCATGCTTGGTTTCAATAAGAGCAAGTAAATGCAAACGATGTTCACTAATCAAATGTTCAACATAGGTAAAGAGGCACGCATGCCTCGGATGTTCCATATTAATGTATTCATTGAGTAAGAGTAGAGGTACTTCCCTGTATGATGTGTGATGCGCTGCGCGTCAAAATAGTGGATGGCGGCAGAGGGGTAAATCCTTTCGGGCACGACGCTTACGGTGAAGAACAACTGGTATGAATTCAGCCTCCTCAGCATGCTCTTGCAATCGCGATATTAATATCTCCTCATCTGGCGATGGTGGTATTAACTGCATGCGACGAGCAACTTCTTCAGGTACATTAGGTATATCCTCAACATGATCAACAGGCAAGTCAGTATCCGAAGAGTGCCCCATATCCAATTGCGTGGAATCATTTGGCAGTTGATGTTCCACAGCATCACAGAATTCATCTACAAGATGGTCATCAGTATCTTGAATATTTGTTGCCTTTGAAGGCTGCAGAGGAGCATTATCTGGTTGGTCAGCATTATCATTGCTATTAGCGATCGTTTCTGGGACTGTTGGAGGTGGTACGACTGTTTTCCCGCTTAACCAGAGTCCAGCGCTGCTTTGCTGAATGAGGCGGCGGTGGAGGAGGCGGCGGAGGAGACACATTAGATTTATCTTTGGAAGGGCATGCAGTGGTTGCATGACCTAGTCTTCGACATGAAGTGCAGAATAAAGGCAAATCCTCATAGAACACTGATTGTAGGATCAACCTACCTTTTGCCTGAAAATATATCTTCTGCGGTAATTCTTGAGAAACATCTACCTCAATGCATACACGAGCAACGGACGGCCTCAGCCCATCCGTTGTTGCAACATCCAGTTTGATAGGCGTTCCAATCGGCCAGACGATTTCAAAAAGGGCTTCCCGGCGATGGAGATGGATCGGTAGGGCTGGGAGTGCAATCCAAACCGGGACAATAGGGACGTCTGCAGAGGGATCAAAATCAACAGTCCACTTTGTGATTCTCATGTGACATCCGGAGATATGCCAAGAACGGCGATAAAAGCATCTCAAATAATCCGCTTCATTGATGAAATTCAAAAGTATATGTATTTGATCGATCAGTGTAATATGCAAATCATGATGAAAGCCAATTTTCTCAAAGACCTCACGTATAACTTTCAAAGGAGGCCGGCCATACCAGAAAGTACCAACCAATGAATATCTGAATGGCGCAGCAAGAGCATCAATCTCAGAATCAGGGAAGGAGATCATGGGAATACCTTTATAGCGCGAAACCGTTTTCGGGGAAATGGTAACATTGCAGGAGGAGTCGGTGCCAGCGACAACCGCAGCAAAGGTGGGTGCGGTTGTCATCGCGATCGTGTTATTGAAAGAAAAAAAAGAAACTTCCGGTAAATATCAGAAGCAGCGGGAATGGATAATTATATACCGCTGTCGGCGGCGAGAATCAGTAGTGAAGGAAGGTAGCCGGCAATGGCGGCGGCTAGTGCCGCCGGAGAGCGTGATCGCCAGAGCCACTCGCCATCTTATATATATATATATATATCCGAGAATGTATGTATATATATATCTATATATATAGCGCCTATGTGTGTGTGTGTGTATATATATATATTCCAAAATAAACCATCTTCACTATCAAAAACTTTTTGGCCATATACATAAAAAATACGTAACTTATATTCCAAAAGGCCTCATGGCCGAATTTTATACATGTTTATATATTATATACATGTAATATAAACATATATTTACACATTATTATGGTGAAAACTTGAATCTACAATATGGATAATCCAACCTTGAAATAAACATACATATTTACTCTTTGTAAAACCATTTAGTATCTAAGAAGAATACTTGTCTTTACCACTTTTCTTACACTTTGAGTGAATCTTTTCTTCACTTAGATGGGAAGTAAAATCCTCCTCCTCCCCCTTCAAGCCACGGTTTTGAATAAAAATAGTAGGTAGTTAGTGTTCCACTTATAAAAATGGACAATAGGGTAAATATAACTTATCTTAAGGTTGTTCTTACCTTGCTTCATTTTTTTTCATCCTCTTAACATTCGGCCATCATGAAGAAATGGAGGTTGAAGGAGTTTGTATTTCTTTCTTGGATTAAGAAGGTGTTGAGATATAGTCCTGAGTGTGTGTAGATGAGATTAAAAAAAATCTCTCCTTGGCTATGGATGAACACACGGCCATGACTAAAAAAATGGTGTTGGAAGACATTGTTTGTTTCTTGGAAGAGAGAGGGTTTTGTTGGAAAATAAATATATTGTAATATAGAATGGAGAAGAAGAAATCTCCTCCTTTGTTCTTCATTGTATTCTTGGCCATGGATGGATAAGAAGAAGATGGAAGACTTGTTGTTTTGGAGAAGGAAAGAGAGTGTAAGAAGATGAGAGGTAGAAGATGAGAGGAGTTGAAAAATAAAAATAAGAGGGAGAGAGAAGGTAGGAGACGTTTTTGAGTCTAGGGAGGGAAGAAGAAAAGAAAATGAAGTGAGTTGGAAGAAGGTGGAAGAAATGGTGGGGATTTGAAACGTGTAAGGAGTTGTAGTGTGTGAGGAGGAAAAAGTGAAGAAGAAAGTGTAGTAGGGAAGGAAGAGAAAAGTAACGTTGGGAGGGGAAAAAGGAAAGTGTGATGGGTTTTTGGTTGTATTAGGTGTAGAGTAATAATTGTGAAATGTGATGTGTGTAAGAGAGGGTGTAAGAAAAGAAGATAGTGACTTGTGAGTAGGAGAGGGGGGTGGCCTAGGGTAAAAAAAAGTAGAGAGGGGTTTTGTTTTATTTGCCATATAGGATAAAGTGGAAGAAAATGTGATAACTGTTGGACCGTGCACCTGCAATGAACACCACTAGAGGGGGGGTGAATAGTGGTTAGCGGAAATTACACTACAACCCTTTGTTAAAATCCTCTTGAAAACAGAATCTGAGACCAACTCAGATTCAGAACCCATTTTTCAAAAATTCACAAATAATTGTACACAACTCCAAAAATTATGAAACTTTTCAGAATTAAACTTCAATGAGTTAACAAGACTCTGTCCAAAATCAGACAAAAATAAGATCGTTTGACCCTTCAAACAAATTAAAAGATTTAGATAGTCAATCTGGACAGAATTGGACAGAATGTTGCTGATTTTGAAAATAGTGTTTCTCTTTGAATACTCATCCAAAAAGGTTGATCTTTATATCAAAACACTCCTTAGGATGTGTAGATGAAGTTTCCAAAAGGCCCTGACCTCAAACAATTCTTGAAAAATACAGAATTTAACTTTTCTCAAAAACTGGTCAGATTGCAGCCAGATTGGAGCAGTTAACTTGCAAAGACTGAAAGACTAACTTTTACTTGCTCAAATCAAGTGATTCTTGTTGCAAATGAAAGCTAACAGTCTGAAGTATAACTCCACCAAAAATCACGAATTTTGAAAATGTTTTAGCTATTTTTTCAAATTGTGTGAAGTTGGGTGAAAACTGCAGTCAAAAACGGGCAGAAAACAGAAATAAAGAAACAAGAGAAGAACACCGAGGATTTATCCTGGTTCGGTCAATGTGACCTACTCCAGTCCCAAGGAACACCTTTCCTTGGATTTCACTATGATATGAACACCTTACAACAAGAGCCAAGCTTGATCCTTGGGTTATACACCAACCCTACTCAAGACTTGGATAATCACCTTCTAAGCAACACTTAGTTGCAATACCTCCAACACCTATTGATGTAGCCTTATAAAGATGGCTAATCAATCTTACAAATGAAGCTCAAGAGGCTTGTAGCTCACCAAAATATTAAGAACAACTTTGCTACAACAAAATACAACAACAAGAACAAGAAGATGAATATGAAAGCTATAGAATGCTTGTGAGCTTCAAGTGTGTTTCATCTTCTTCACCATTGCCTCTATTTATAGTGTGATTTGAGCCTTGAAGATAAGAATGCCAATGTGTCATCATCTTCATCATCAACTCCAAATGTCTTCTCATCATTGGTTGACCTTGTACACTTGGCAAAATAAAACACGATGATTGGTCCACCTTGGCAAAATGATGTGGCCGAAAATTCCAACTAAAAGATGACTTGGAATTATCTTGAAAATAAGATGATAATATCACCATAACAACTCCATCATCTTCTCAACTTTTTGGCAAGATAATAGGCATAAGAGAATTGACATTTTCAAAATAAAAAATCTGCTCCAACTTTGAACAAGTAGCCGTTGGCTACCTTAATATTTTCAACAAATATATTTGATTTTCCTTTAATAAAATAAGAAAGGATAATACCACCAAATTATCCTCAACTCCAAGCAACATAATAGGGCATGTGAGAGCTCCATTTGACTTCAAAAAAATCTGCTGAAAAATACTCCAAGAAACCATATAGCCGTTGGCTATATTTAGAAAAAATCCAAGTTGGCAATTTTGCCAACTAGCTCCTTTTTGGTTGGTCCACTTGTCTCCAACTCATAAAATGAATACCACATCATGTCCACCTGATTAGTCACGTTTTTTCACATATATATAAGTGTAGCAACTCAGATTTTGAAGAAGAAATAAATAGATAACACTTGACAAGATTATGGCAACGTGTAACACCGAAATTCCCCAATATTTCTTCTTATCTGTTGAGATCATTTCCACACCTTTGACACCTTAATATCTCTGAATAATGATGATAAATATTCTCTATAATATATATAAGAGGGTCTTCAAGAAAAAATAGAATGTGACATCTCAAATCGTCACATATCCAGCTATAGTCAATAATATCATCGGTTGAGAGAATAAGATATAAGATCACCATATTATCTTCAAAATAATAATAACACAGCTCCAGAATGAAGATAATAATATACTCAAGAGATTCCTTGAGTGAAAATACCAAAAATACCCTTGGGGGTAAAATGACCAAAATACCCCTGGTGTAAGAAAACTCAAGAAATGACCCGGATGGTCATAAATACTCATGATATCACCTTTGTCATGATAAATAGGATAATAATACATCCTTGAAATATTTTCATCATATCATGTTCCTACAAAACTCAAAATACCAATTTTGCCCTTTTTGGTAAGTTGTAGAAACTTCCAAGGCACGTTAGTCACAAGACAAAAATAATCACCAAAAATACATAATAATCACATAATGAACATGTATAAATCATGTACAAATGAAAACAATCATTTTAACACATTTTAGAAAATTATTTCTAAAACCCTAGACATCGATCGATGTGCAACAACCTGAGAGATCGATGTCAACTTTTCAACTATTACACATATAACACCATGTGTGACATTTTTAAGTATTCACCACTTAAAATCATGACTTTGAAAATTATGAAAATTATCCAAACATATTTCTCAACAATAACTGGAGCAAAAGTGTGTAGTGGAATTATCGTATTGAGTATTTTTGTTTAGTTTAATTTATACCTACTGACTTATGTTGCTACCGACTCATTTATTTAAATTGTATCATAAGTCTGAAACATTCGTTATCTAGTCCCTCCAGTCTCGCTATATCCGTTAACTTATTGTTCAGTTATTTCTCCGAACGTTTCTAACCCGATATATAATGTCAATGTCTTTATTATCCTAATTAAAAATTTAAATTCCGTCAAAATTTTATCGACATCGCCTTCGTGTTCTATTTTCCATCACATTATTTCACTTTCCACTGACCCAAAAATGCGGGCTGGCAACATTCTTTCCCACTTATAAAAAGTTTCGCCCTCAAAACTTAGGGGTTGTATCAATTTTATCCTTAATGATTTTAAACACTTAGTTTCTAGCATCATCCTTTAATTGCTTATTATTTAACTTATTATTCACCGACTTATGACAAGATTTTCCTTAAATTTCTATTACAGTATACTTTCTATTAATTTCATATCATTGCCTAATTTAATATCATTCAACTTAAATTTATATTGGTATCATATCTTTCATACTTACTAATTTTCAGCCGCTAATCATAATCCGATTAAATCTTATATCATATCATTTTCCTACTATTTCTTGCTTAACGGTATTCAACTTACTTCACCCTTGTCTAAGATCGTTTCTTACATCTATGATCATCTCTTAAATTCTAAGATCACTTCCTTAAGCTCATGGTCGTTGTATACTTTAGTCTCCGCGATGGATCTAGAGCCTTTGCTCTGATACCAACTATAGCGGCTCGCCCAAAACTAGGGTTCCGGCCTGGTGCACCCGTCGTACTCTGCTGTTAGGAGTACAAGGCATCGATACTATACATGTGCATGTCAACATGAATAATGAATCGATAGGCGGAAGCAACATAGAATATAACAAATCATAATCGACCTGCAATACACTACAATCATAATCTGTACAATGAAATCTTTTGAAATACATCATAAACCAAGACCTAACGTTGTTCAAAGCAAATCTCTCGGTATGTTTCGTCGTTAACAATGGTCTATGTAGCCTTTCCTCAATAAGCCTGTGTAGTGATATATGTTACCTGTAAAGTGATAGGCAAGTATGAGTGATAGCCAACTTTTAATCGCTCAGCAAGTAGTCTTACTAGATACGACATGTGGATCATGCATAGTGAGACGGGGTGACAAATCATAATAACCATAAATATCGAATATAATAAGCATGTCTCCATTTTAACATGTAAGGTATCATGGCATAAACTGTAAACTGAAAGCAGGTAAATAAGGAAAATTTCAAGACATAACATACCGGTATCTCGTTCTACTTAATCCGTAACACCATATAGTATCCATATTTAGTCTTCTAATCCATAACTTATACTATCCCCGCATATCTTACATGTACTACACTTTCATGCGCAAACACTACATTGACCATTGTAGTACCATCATAGACTTAAGAAATTCTTAAGCATAACCCTAAGTTGACATGATCATAATATGATGCATAAACACATGGCTTCTGTAAACATATCCTGACGTGAGGCATAAAACATGACTTTTCATAAACACACCATCATTTTCTTCTGAAAACGTACATAACTTGTCGTTTCATAATTCATAACATGACTTTGTATTTCATAATCGGAAAACATCACATTTCATGATGGCTACAGCACTTCCTAGGAATAATAACGCATGACGAATCGATTGATTCCCCATGTAGCATATGTACGACATAAAACATCATAATATATGTACATCTGCTAACGGTGACGCGCTATGACAGAGATCCCGTGTCCTAGACCCGGTGTTACACTCGGCCATAGACGTAATCATATACCCCTGACATCTACCGCCCTGGTACCGATGTCACACCGACGAACATGACATAATCCTAACATAACATATCGTGTGTCAACGAAATCAATCGTCTCGTGTTTATAATCCACATGCATATGAACTTCTAAACATGTAATGCGATAAAGAATTCTCAAACTTTGATTTCATGCAATATGAGACTCAGTCAAATGAGGGTATCTCGGCCATACTACAACTGATATCATCACTTACTTACTTACAGTCTACTTATCATAACTTAAAGAAATACCATAACCATACTTTCTTAATATCAAATATACGCATGTATTTCATAATTCATAACTTAGGTGCATAGAACATATAATTCCTAATTACTTTAACATACCATCTAGGAATTTCACATTATCATTTATTACACATATAAATATAAATAACATGAAATAAAATCATTTATGTCATAACATCATATTTAAACGTGTTTTTTATTAAAAGGAGCACCGTGTCTCCAGTATTATTATGATGTCGCCCTCACTTATGGTGGAGGAATACCATTATTACAAAGAAAGTTAATGAAAGAACAAGAAGGCCGAAATATATGAATACATGTGTTGGCGAGATAGAAAAGTTGTGTTCAAATTGAGTATGATATGCCTCATTAAAACATTGGCAATCAAAACCACCCTTGTGGATAAAATCTTGCACGAAGGAAAAATAGTACATATTACTCCATTTGAAGCAAACAACATATCGGATATGATCGGCCAAAAGCTAGCAATCGGTAGAGTGCGTCTCGAGCAGCCCCATCCATGATCATCCATGCAAAGGCAACATAAAGTCAGTAAGCATCCGAATATACCAAGCCAAACCAAAACAGATGCAAGGCAACTGAAAGAAAAACATACCCTGGCTGCCTGCATCCCTCAGAATGCAGGCAGAGCATGTTTGAAACAGCCAATCCATATGGAAGACAGTCTGGTACACATGCATTATATTATACATATCGGAGATGTCCTGTGATAACATTAACCTTGACACAATTTTGAACCCAGGCCGGGAGAGTAGACTGCGTG
>AP025054.1:22835765-22910561 GCA_036186865.1 Eustoma russellianum
GTGGTATTTTTTGTGTAATTTCTGTGTGTTGGATTTATATTGTAAATATATTCAAGAAATTAGAATCTTGCTGCTGTTTACGTGAATGGCCGAAACTATAATTAATCAACTCATATCCTCCCTTCTGTGATCAATTATTTTAGAAAAAGGATAAATACATACTTTTTTATATAAATACAAACTTTTGTTATTTTTACACCATTAATTTCATCTTATGATTCATTTTTATCCATTGATCAAATAAGAATTTGTGTTTTTATAAATCAAATGTGTATTTATGAATCACTTTATTTTAGAGCAATTTCTACAATACCTTTTGAAGCATTATTTGGATTCACGCTGCGTGTCCAAATTAATATTTAAAATCTACACAATCAATGCTGTGGATTGCTATAGAAGAAGACATCTGCTGAAGTCTTGACTATTATATTGCTTATATAGATGTTTTACGAAAATGTTTTGAAGTTCTTTTGTTAAGGGTATTTTTTCCATTTTTCTTTTTTCTTGATTTTCGTTGTGTCTCCTTCTGTAACATGTATCTTTAAATGACATGCATGAAATATAAAATCCAAGACTTGCATATTGTAAGGGGGAAGAATATAATTTTGGCCTTTTGTAATTTTGGCTAAGTTTTGACATTTAGAAAATTATCGGACATTTGAAACGTTTTGAAATCGTGCATTGCATATTTTATAAAATTCATCCTTACATGGGAAATATATCGCTAAGCTAAATTAGTTCCGAACAAACGGGTCATCCGAGCATATTGGCGAGTTTGGTATATAGAGCGCTCGGGCGCATTTGACCGCTATAGAGCGCTCGGGCACATTTGACCCCCAATTGGGCTGTACAGGCACATTTGACTATTTTGATAGGCCGTCTGTGACACATTTGACCAATTGGAGGGATCAATTTGTAAGTCTTGTGATATAAGTCACTTTTAAGGAAAGTGTCATGCCTTTGCATTGAAAATCGATTCGATATTTGGATATTGGATATTTGGACATTTGGTACTTGGACCGATTTGGAACTGGATATCGTATTTGGATTTGAACATTTGATCGAATCATTTTTTATCACAGATCGCATTTGGTTTTGGAACTTGGAAACTTAGGAACTTTGTTATCGAACTTTGCATCGTATCGATTTGGAAATTGCATCATTGATTTTGGACTTGGACTCACATTTGATTGACTATCGTTTGGTTATACTTGGTTATTGGTCTATTTCATTGTATGTCTTTGCTGGGACTATTGTTGACCTTGTTGCTTGTTTGTTACAGGGGCATAATAGGAAATTTATTTGCGAAGAGAGGCATGCTATTTTCTATATTGTTATTTATTTTTGTTACACTTACTTCTCCGTGCATGATCCCGTGGTAGGTATAGTGAGGTTGCTTGGTGGGCGACTTGTCGCTCATACCACCCTCTCCCTATTTTTTTTCCAATGATCATGAGTTCGAGTGGGTTTACGTAGAGGACGACTTGGACCGAGAGAGTTGATCGTGGGTACTGAGGATATCGAGGAGTTAGAGACATTTGGATCTTCAGTTTGAGACAATTGAGATTTAGTATTTATTCATTTTAATTATTCCGACATTGTAATAGTTTGACCTAGACTTTTGACATTCATTTATGATATTGATGATTTCGAGGATTTTATTTTGACTTCCGATGATGTGTATTGGTATCAATTTCGAAGCCTTGTATTTTCTTTAGCGAAATACGGCGGGTGAGTCGTTTCGAGTACTAGGGCTCGGGACGGGTCGCTACAGTTGGTATCAGAGCATGGCTCTAGATCCACGGCAGAAACGTAGATTTACGCAATGATCTTAGAAACTAAGTGATGGTTTTGCCCATAAGTCACGATCTTAGACATAAGTGACGATTCTGATCAAGGGTGGACCTTGAACATAAGAACTGATTTTGGTCATGAGCGTTGATCATATACTTAACATGATTTTGGAAATAATACGTGATCTTGGACTTAAGACTTAATGATTCTAAGAACGACCCTAGAAATAAGTTGTGACCCTAGACTTAAGGGGATGATATGTTAAAGGACACGTATACCTAGGGTATACCATACGATTTTACTTACATGCCTTATTTAAGTTTTGTTCATAACCTTTGAACATTCTCTTAGCCGTGATTTTAGTAACCCTAAGTGAATAGTATATAATTGTTACACCCCGTGATTTTTTAAGCGCAACTTTCGATACTTGAGTCAACCTTGAATGCACCCTAATTAATTATGTAAGATTATAATACTTAGTTACCCAAAACATAGAAGAACAAAAGAAAGGGGTTAAAAGTAGAATTAAAAGAAAGTATGGTAAAATAACAACATAGCCCCTACTAGGAGTTGAGGGAGTTACAAAGGATGGTATAACCTCCCCTTCTCAGCATGAGGGACGGTTTTAGCCACAAAAGAAGAAGGAAAACCGCAGGAATAGAGAGAGAAGAGAAAAGGGAGAGGAAGAAGAAGAAGAGAGGAAAGAGAAGGAAGGATAAAGGCCATTCTAGGTTCAATTCTCATCAAGATTCTGCAGTAAATCCGTAAGATTAACTAGCAACCAAGGCAAGTAATCTTTCTATACGCTTTATGCAAATTTTATACCTTTGGCCCTATGTTCTTACAAAGAGAAAATATGAATCACACATTAGTATTCTTGTCTTGTCTATCATACATGCTTGTTATATGTAAGTCTTGTTGCTAATTGCGTAAAGACTTGTTCTTTGGGCCAAATTTTTGGAAAAGTTGTGCAGTACTTGTTGTTAGTCAACCATGCCCATGATAGTATATATGTTGATGTGTTTCTTGCCTTGCTCTACTCTTGTGTTGATTGTATACACTTAGATGTCGAGAGTAAGTGCAGGAAATTGAGGGATGAGTGATGATATTGGTGTAGTCTTGTTGGTTGGGTATTGTTGATGATAACTCTTGAAGGTGGTGAATGAATGAAGATTTAGTGTGGATCTTGTTAGACATTCAATAAGTGTCAATTCATGATTAGATGTATGTTAAGTGTGATGAATCTAGTTGTTAAGATGGATCTTTAAGTGTTGAATCTGGAAGGGTTGAAGAAGAAAGGAGTTGGGTGGAAGTTACTGCAGAAAAACTGCAGTTTGGCATCGTCAGAACACTTCGAACGCCTACATGAGGCGCTTCATGTCACTATAGGCGCTTCATGTAGCGTTCCAAGTGTCCTGGAGCTTTCCCGTACAGAAAAACTGCAATTTAGAACCGTCAGAACACTTCGAACGCCTACATGAGGCGCTTCATGTCACATTAGGCGCTTCATGTGGTGTTCAATGTGTCCTGAATCATCCCCGAACACTTCGAACGCCTACATGAGGCGCTTCATGTCCCCATTAGGCGCTTCAAGTGGTGTTCCAAGTGTTCTGGAAGTCTTTTTGACCCTTTAAGCGCCCTATGTAAGTGTAGTAACTTTATACACTTCTTTTGAACATAAAAGGCAAGGGTATTTGAGGTATATTTGAGGTGTGGATGGTAAGTTGATCAAGTTAGAATAAGATTGAATCTTGAGTGAGTTTGTGACAAGAATGGGCTTGGAATAACACGACCATAGAGTGTGTGAGGTGCAAGGCCGTATGCTTGATAGGCATGATGTATGTGTGTGTGTTACATGTTGATATGAAGCTATTTGTGCATCCTGCATCATGACATGGGCACTTGCATTTGATTTGAGATATGTTTTGCAAAAGAACAAGAAAGGTTTAAAGTTTTCGAAAGACAAAATGGCTGCTGGTTGATCACAGGGTATAAAGAGTCACGTCTGCGAAAGCAGGGTATAAAGAGCGTGATCTGTGAATCAACAGCAGGGTATAAAGTATGTTATGGGGCCGTGGACCTATCAGCACGGAAAATGAAGTATTTTATGGGGCCGTGGACCTATCAGCACGGATATATGATATATGTAATGGGGCCGTGGACCTTTCAGCACGGATATATGTTATATGTAATGGGGCCGTGGACCTTTCAGCACGGATATATGTTATATGTAATGGGGCCGTGGACCTTTCAGCACGGATATATGATGGCTGTGGGCTGATCACCCACAGGGTATAAAGTTCTGCTACGCGAAGAATATGATATGTAAAGTGATGAAATGTTTTGTGAAATGGCATGCATGACATGTTTATGAAAGAAGACATATGCATGGGTGTTGTGTGTGATTTTAAAGAAGTACATGCATCATGGTACACGAAGCATAAGACTTGACATGCAAGAAACGTGATTAGTTTATGACTTGCTTATGTGATACGTTGTTTTAATGCATGTTGGTTCTCGTATCTGTGTTCACATATGTGCTTTATCTGTTTTGAGAAGTTCTTATTAAGATGCCATTTGCTAACCCGAGCACCTTATTTTGGGCAATGTTTTATTCACTGGTGACTCGACGTGTGTGATTCCGTAAGGTGTATAGACGGGTTACTTGCTGGCGAAGTTTTCGCTAAGAACAATCATTCTGTTCCTTTTCAGGTGAGCCTGAATATGAGTTGATATTTATCGAAGATGACGGCGAGTGGGCTCAATGGGACGATGGACAAGGGAATAGATAGATGCTGGATTATTCTGTTTAAGTTTGGAGACTCATTGTTATTATGTTGTTCTAAAACTTCTGTTGGCTAGATGAACAAACAGTTTGTTTTTATTTCCGCTGCATTTTATGGATGTTTAATGACGATGAAGGTTTAAGTTTTATGACGTTTCCGCTGGTTTTAGTATCTTACCTTATGAAGAATGTACGCATGATCTTCTTGACGCTTCGTAGTTCTCGTAGTAGGCTACGGCGGGTGCACTGGTTCCGATAACGGTATCGGGCTGGGGCGCTACAGGTGGTATCAGAGACCTAGGCTTCAGATCTATCTCGGAAACTTAGGTTCATGATCTTATAGCAAATTAAGATGTGATTTTCCCTTAAGTATGACCCTTAGGTATAAGTGATGATTTCCTAGAGTATAAGTGTGATCTGGGTTGGGTGTGTGCGAGCGCGTATATCATTTAAATTTCTATAATAATTCAAATTGTCAGACCCCATTGATCTCTTGGATACAACTTTGTGATGCCAATCTGAAGTATTACGGGCCCAAGACGGCGATCTGAGACAAGAGAAGGGCGTTTGACGGGTTAAAACAGAGTCGGATGATAATGTCAGAGTATGCCGACCATGTCCATGCTTTGGGTAAGTTCGCTCCTGCGATTATGCCTGATAATCACTTAAAGATGACAAAGTTCGAACGAGGTTTGGACTCAAGAATCCAGTCAGCAATTGTAAACGCATGGATGAGAACATACGAGGACATGATGGACGCATGTTTTCACGTCGAGATTGATTTCTGCAGAGTGGCGGCAAGAAAGGCTGATGCAGGATACTCCGACAAAGGTAAGAGGTTAAGAGAAGAGATTTGAGTTGGTGGCAGGCCAGGACGTTGGATCAAGGTTCTGAAGAGAGGCTTGGTTGAGAAAATTTCATAGACCCCCACAACAGAATTTAGTTGTACAGCAGGTTGAAAGAGTTTGCCGCACTTCAATAAAGGTCATGTCGGCGAATGTAGGAAGTTGGAAAGAGCATGTTATCGATGCGGACAGGTGGGAAACCTTATTCGAGATTGCTCAGAGATGAGAAAGAATGCTCTGGGAGAAGGCGGCTCAACAGCCAAGAGTGAAGCATCGAGCAAATGCTCGTGTACATTTAATGACGGACACGGATGTGCAGGAGGCTACCAATGTAGTAGCAGGTGCGGTTTTAGTAAATAAGATGCCTGCCAACGTGCTCTTTGATAGCGGCGCAAGCCACTCCTTCGTAGCAAAGAGATTCACTAAACACCTGAGTAGTCTGCCTGAGTGGTTAGAAACCCCGTATCGTGTTCAAGCGGCCGGAGATCAAATTATGGTTTCGTATCATCGGTACCGGGATTGTGAATTGGAGTTTGAAGGACAAACATTCCCCGCCACACTGATCCCTATTCAGATGTATGACTTTGACGTCATATTGGGAATGGACTGGCTAGCCAAGAATCACGCTAATATTGATTGTCGGTTGAAGCAAGTGACAATCAAGAATGCTAAGATGGAGGAGGTAATATTTCAAGGAGATGCAGAACGAAGGAAAGTTCCCAAGAAGGTATATGTGTCTGTCGCACAAGCACGCAAAGCATTGAGGAAGGGTGCTGAGGGATTCTTAGTGTATGCCATGGATGTCACTCAGGAGGTGTCGTCTATGGAGCAAATTCGAGTGGTCAATGAATTTCCTGACGTGTTTCCGGAAGATTTACCAGGAGTGCCACCTCCGAGAGAAGTTGAGTTCGAAATTAACTTGATTCCCGGGACAGAACCTATTTCCAAAGCTCCTTACAGAATGGCTCCGGCAGAACTGAGAGAGTTGAAGGAACAACTGCAGGAGTTACTAGACAAGAAGTTTATCCGCCCTAGTGTGTCGCCATGGGGAGCACCCGTTTTGTTTGTAAAGAAAAAGGATGGCAGCATGAGGCTTTGTATTGATTATAGAGAGCTGAACAAAGTTACTATCAAGAATAAGTATCCCCTTCCACGAGTCGAGGATTTATTTGACCAGCTCAAAGGTGCCAAGATCTTTTCGAAAATTGACCTTCGATCAGGATATCATCAGCTGCGAGTGAAGGCCGAGGACATCGCAAAGACAGCCTTCCGCACAAGGTATGGCCACTATGAGTTTTTTGGTGATGCCATTTGGATTAACCAATGCCCCCGCAGCTTTTATGGATCTTATGAATACCGTCTTTCGAGAACAGTTAGATAAGTTTGTAGTGGTATTCATAGATGATATTCTTGTGTACTCTCCTGACGAGCAAACTCACACTGAGCATTTGAGAACCGTACTAGGCATTTTGAGGCAGAAACAACTTTATGCCAAGTTTAGCAAGTGTGAGCTTTGGTTAAGAAGTGTGGCTTTCTTGGGTCATGTGATATCAGAAGAGGGGATTGCTGTTGACCCGAAGAAGGTGGGAGCCATAACTGAGTGGCCTAGACCTACCAATGTCACCGAAGTGCGAAGTTTCTTGGGTCTAGCAGGTTATTACAGAAAATTTATTGAGGGATTCTCGAGAATTGCCGTACCTCTCAGTCGCCTTACTCAAAAGAAGTCCAAGTTTGAGTGGACGGCGGAATGCGAGCAAAGTTTCACGGAGCTTAAGAAGAGATTAACAACAGCTCCAGTATTGGCTCAACCCTCTGGAACGGATGGATTTGTAATTTATAGTGATGCATCAAAGAACGGGTTAGGTACGTAAATTATAGTATAAGGTTGTGATCTTATATACCCATTAAGTTTGGACTAACACCTTGTTTGTAGGTTGTGTCTTAATGCAAAACGAACGAGTCATCGCGTATGCCTCAAGACAGCTAAAGCCTTATGAGCAAAACTATCCCACACATGATCTTCAACTTGCCGCGGTTGTGTTCGCCTTGAAGATCTGGCGGCATTATTTGTATGGAGAGAAGTGCGCGGTATTCACGGATCATAAGAGTCTAAAGTATTTGTTCTCGCAGAAGGAATTGAATATGAGGCAGCGGAGATGGTTGGAATTGCTAAAAGACTATGACCTAACTATTCACTATCACCCGGGAAAGGCTAACAAGGTAGCCGACGCCTTAAGTAGGAAGTCCAGCCATGCACGACAATCACCATTGGAAAGAGAGATGGAGGAGTTTGGTTTAGATTTGATTGAATCCACGGTGAATGTTTTGACAGCCTTGACTATCACCCCGAGTTTGATTGATCGGATAAAGGGGGCACAGAAGAGTGATAAGGCTTTAAGTGAGATAATGGAAAGGGTGAAACATAGTCCAGTTGAAGGATTTCGGACTAAGGATGATGGGAGCTTATGGTTTAGGGAAAGATTATGCGTTCCGGATGTTGACGAACTTAGGAAAGAAGTTTTGCAAGAAGCTCATAATTCAAGGTTATCGATACACCCCGGTAGCACCAAGATGTATAGAGATCTCAAGCGATACTATTGGTGGTCCGGGATGAAAAGACATATCGCGGAATTCATAGAGAGGTGTTTGGTGTGTCAACAAGTCAAGGCGGAACACCAACGGCCCGGTGGATTGTTGATGCCGTTGGAGATTCCGGAATGGAAATGGGAACATGTCACAATGGATTTTGTAGCGGGTTTACCAAAGACAAGAAGTGGATGTGACATGATTTGGGTTATCGTGGATCGTTTAACAAAGTCTGCCCATTTCCTACCCGTTTCAAGTGAAGCACCTCTTGATAAATTAGTGAACTTGTATATGGACAGCATTGTTAGCTTGCATGGAGTCCCAGTAAGTATAGTATCCGACCGAGACTCACGATTCACATCTAAGTTTTGGACAGCATTCCAAGAAGCCATGGGTACAGAATTAAGGTTGAGTACGGCATATCATCCCCAAACTGATGGACAGTCCGAGCGGACAATTCAAACCTTGGAAGATATGCTAAGAGCTTGCGTGCTGGATTTCAAAGGGAGTTGGGGCGGAATGGTAAAGCTGATGGAATTTTCTTATAACAATAGTTACCACAGCGCTATTGATATGGCTCCTTTTGAGGCTTTGTATGGAAGGAAATGTAGGTCTCCGATTTATTGGGACGAAGTGGGCGTGAGGACCATTACCGGACCTGAGCTATTAGAGAAAACGTTAGAGAAGGTGAAGGTCATTCGGGAAAGACTCAAGACGGCTCAGGACCGTAGCAAGAGTTGGGCAGATTCCAAACGACGACCATTGGATTTTGATGTGGGTGATAAAGTTTATTTGAAGGTATCACCTACGAAGGGCGTCATGAGGTTTGGAGTAAAAGGCAAGCTAAGCCCTCGTTTCATTGGTCCCTATGAAATACTTGAGAAGGTAGGAGCCTTGCCATATAGGTTGGCATTACCTCCGGTGTTGGCGCAAGTTCACGATGTATTCCATGTGTCACAATTAAGAAAGTACGTGGCGGATCCAAGTCATGTACTTGAAGCTCAACCTTTGGAACTCAAGGACGATGTTACATATGAGGAAGTACCCGTGAAAATTGTGGACCGAAAGGATCAAGTGTTGAGGAAGCGAGTGATCCCGTATGTAAAGGTTCAATGGAGCAATCACACGGAACGTGAAGCCACTTGGGAGCTCGAAGAACAAATGCGGGAGAAGTATCCTCAGCTCTTCGACTAAGGTACGTAAGTTTCGAGGACGAAACTTTTTGTAAGGGGGGTGGAATGTTACACCCCGTGATTTTTTAAGCGCAACTTTCGATACTTGAGTCAACCTTGAATGCACCCTAATTAATTATGTAAGATTATAATACTTAGTTACCCAAAACATAGAAGAACAAAAGAAAGGGGTTAAAAGTAGAATTAAAAGAAAGTATGGTAAAATAACAACATAGCCCCTACTAGGAGTTGAGGGAGTTACAAAGGATGGTATAACCTCCCCTTCTCAGCATGAGGGACGGTTTTAGCCACAAAAGAAGAAGGAAAACCGCAGGAATAGAGAGAGAAGAGAAAAGGGAGAGGAAGAAGAAGAAGAGAGGAAAGAGAAGGAAGGATAAAGGCCATTCTAGGTTCAATTCTCATCAAGATTCTGCAGTAAATCCGTAAGATTAACTAGCAACCAAGGCAAGTAATCTTTCTATACGCTTTATGCAAATTTTATACCTTTGGCCCTATGTTCTTACAAAGAGAAAATATGAATCACACATTAGTATTCTTGTCTTGTCTATCATACATGCTTGTTATATGTAAGTCTTGTTGCTAATTGCGTAAAGACTTGTTCTTTGGGCCAAATTTTTGGAAAAGTTGTGCAGTACTTGTTGTTAGTCAACCATGCCCATGATAGTATATATGTTGATGTGTTTCTTGCCTTGCTCTACTCTTGTGTTGATTGTATACACTTAGATGTCGAGAGTAAGTGCAGGAAATTGAGGGATGAGTGATGATATTGGTGTAGTCTTGTTGGTTGGGTATTGTTGATGATAACTCTTGAAGGTGGTGAATGAATGAAGATTTAGTGTGGATCTTGTTAGACATTCAATAAGTGTCAATTCATGATTAGATGTATGTTAAGTGTGATGAATCTAGTTGTTAAGATGGATCTTTAAGTGTTGAATCTGGAAGGGTTGAAGAAGAAAGGAGTTGGGTGGAAGTTACTGCAGAAAAACTGCAGTTTGGCATCGTCAGAACACTTCGAACGCCTACATGAGGCGCTTCATGTCACTATAGGCGCTTCATGTAGCGTTCCAAGTGTCCTGGAGCTTTCCCGTACAGAAAAACTGCAATTTAGAACCGTCAGAACACTTCGAACGCCTACATGAGGCGCTTCATGTCACATTAGGCGCTTCATGTGGTGTTCAATGTGTCCTGAATCATCCCCGAACACTTCGAACGCCTACATGAGGCGCTTCATGTCCCCATTAGGCGCTTCAAGTGGTGTTCCAAGTGTTCTGGAAGTCTTTTTGACCCTTTAAGCGCCCTATGTAAGTGTAGTAACTTTATACACTTCTTTTGAACATAAAAGGCAAGGGTATTTGAGGTATATTTGAGGTGTGGATGGTAAGTTGATCAAGTTAGAATAAGATTGAATCTTGAGTGAGTTTGTGACAAGAATGGGCTTGGAATAACACGACCATAGAGTGTGTGAGGTGCAAGGCCGTATGCTTGATAGGCATGATGTATGTGTGTGTGTTACATGTTGATATGAAGCTATTTGTGCATCCTGCATCATGACATGGGCACTTGCATTTGATTTGAGATATGTTTTGCAAAAGAACAAGAAAGGTTTAAAGTTTTCGAAAGACAAAATGGCTGCTGGTTGATCACAGGGTATAAAGAGTCACGTCTGCGAAAGCAGGGTATAAAGAGCGTGATCTGTGAATCAACAGCAGGGTATAAAGTATGTTATGGGGCCGTGGACCTATCAGCACGGAAAATGAAGTATTTTATGGGGCCGTGGACCTATCAGCACGGATATATGATATATGTAATGGGGCCGTGGACCTTTCAGCACGGATATATGTTATATGTAATGGGGCCGTGGACCTTTCAGCACGGATATATGTTATATGTAATGGGGCCGTGGACCTTTCAGCACGGATATATGATGGCTGTGGGCTGATCACCCACAGGGTATAAAGTTCTGCTACGCGAAGAATATGATATGTAAAGTGATGAAATGTTTTGTGAAATGGCATGCATGACATGTTTATGAAAGAAGACATATGCATGGGTGTTGTGTGTGATTTTAAAGAAGTACATGCATCATGGTACACGAAGCATAAGACTTGACATGCAAGAAACGTGATTAGTTTATGACTTGCTTATGTGATACGTTGTTTTAATGCATGTTGGTTCTCGTATCTGTGTTCACATATGTGCTTTATCTGTTTTGAGAAGTTCTTATTAAGATGCCATTTGCTAACCCGAGCACCTTATTTTGGGCAATGTTTTATTCACTGGTGACTCGACGTGTGTGATTCCGTAAGGTGTATAGACGGGTTACTTGCTGGCGAAGTTTTCGCTAAGAACAATCATTCTGTTCCTTTTCAGGTGAGCCTGAATATGAGTTGATATTTATCGAAGATGACGGCGAGTGGGCTCAATGGGACGATGGACAAGGGAATAGATAGATGCTGGATTATTCTGTTTAAGTTTGGAGACTCATTGTTATTATGTTGTTCTAAAACTTCTGTTGGCTAGATGAACAAACAGTTTGTTTTTATTTCCGCTGCATTTTATGGATGTTTAATGACGATGAAGGTTTAAGTTTTATGACGTTTCCGCTGGTTTTAGTATCTTACCTTATGAAGAATGTACGCATGATCTTCTTGACGCTTCGTAGTTCTCGTAGTAGGCTACGGCGGGTGCACTGGTTCCGATAACGGTATCGGGCTGGGGCGCTACAATAATTAAATTACATAAACTGAAATGTTAACCAGGATGTCTTACTGCAGGCGCTGGTTGATGCATAAATTTAGATGGACACGGCAGTTACTAGGGCTGCTTCCCCGTAGCAGCAGCATGAGAACCGATACCATTAGGGCACTGAAGCAGGTTCATGTCTCTACTTTGACAGTGTGTCGGAACGCGACTAGGTCTAAGTTGAGATATTAGCTACTAAGGAATGATTTATAGTATAATGGTAGAAACTAAGTAACGATTTACAAGCATTATGATCAGTAGAGTTTGGCTAAAGATATCGTACAAAGGAATTTATAGTATATGGTTAAGATGTTGAATTTAGTGTTATCAAAATAGGTCAACGATATTAGTCTTATTAGAGATGTTGATCGGTAGCAACATACGACAATCGAATATAGTATGTGTTTTGGAATGATAAATTGTCACAAAACTGTAGTTAAGTGTTGATCCCTAAGAACATCGAGGTACTTGGTTTAAATTTGGAAGGCTTGAAATTAAATAGAATAAGTAGAAACAAGTGGTAGTTGCTATTCATGTGGGACATAATTGGATTAAATTTAGTGGTTGCAATAACCGAATAATGAGGTAATATGGATCAGAGTGGCGCGCGAAAGCATGGTGGAATAGTATGCCTAAGATGGTTAAGTTAGTAATCGATTAAGTTGAATATTAGAATATAGAACAAGCGGAGCTAAGCTATGATTGCCTCGATAAGTTGTGATATCGAAACTAAGCATAACAATCTATAGAGAAAAGTAGGCTTGAACACACATGACGGTATAGAGAAAGTTCTAAGTTGTAACTACGGGAGAAGTAAATTAAGGATTGAACCCCATAAAGACTAGATCATCTTTTGGGATGTTAGTAATGGCTAAGTTGAATCATACTAGGATAAAACGTGTACTGAAGGTATACGGTTTAAGGGATTAGCTCTGTAAATAAGACGTTAAGTCAAAATCGTAGTATACGTAAGCACTGATTATAAAAAGTTGCTGATGAAGCAGATATAAGTATGATATAGACCGACGATGGGGTTATGAAGCCCAGTATGGTGACGACACCCTTAAGGTTGAGTCAAAAACCATACATAGATTAAGTTATGATTTAATAAACTAAAATCAATGGATTGGAAATTACCATGTTGGTATACAGAGAATGATTTTGAAGACATAATCATGTGACGAGGAAGTGAAATGGGTAACACATCGGAATACGTGAGGAATACCTTGCTCGGTCATTATCTAGGTAACTTAAATTATGTAGAGCCATACTAAGTTGTGATTACGTAAAACACAAGTTTCAAGGACAAAACTTATTGTAAGGGGGTAGATTGTTGTTCGTGTACATATAGAAAGAAAAAAAACTTTAATTATAATGCGAAAAAAAGATAACCGTTTCAGGGGTTGGGGGTGAGTCAAACCATTATCTCCTCCCACATAATTTTGCCATGATATCTCCCCTATCTTCTCCCCACGTGCAGCCTTCCCTCTATAAAACAAAAAAAAAAAAACTTTGTCAACCCCCAATTTTCCCCCCTCTGCCGAAGCAACATCAACAAAGAAAAAAAGTATATACTCTTTCCCAAACCCCCCTTTGCAGCCGAATTTTCAAGAAGAAAAAAGAAGTTTCGTCGATTCAACCCAATCCCAATTCAATCGTACGGTATAGTGTAATCCATCATGTAAGTAACTTTACTATGCTTTCTATGTTGTTTTATAAAACTTATGAATTGTGTTGATAATAAATTGGATCATGCATTAGTACTTTTGAACTACATAGATGAATTGTGTATATGTTTGTACCATTTGTATATGTGTAGATATATGAATTAGGTGTAAGTAGCCTAATTGTATTTACTATGATTTTGCAAAACATATGTTTATATTTTCGGTATTAACCATAGTTGCATGCATTATTACGTTATAAACAAAACACAAAATGTGAAGATCATTATGTGTGCATTACTTAGTTGATGTGGTATTTTTGTGTAATTTTTGTGTGTTGGATTTATATTGTAAGTATATTCAAGAAATTAGAATCTTGCTGCTGTTTACATGATTGGCCGAAACTTTAATTAATCAACTCATATCCTCCCTTCTGTGATCAATTATTTTAGAAAAAGGATAAATACATACTTTTTTATATAAATACATACCTTTGTTATTTTTACACCACTAATTTCATCTTATGATTCATTTTTGTCCATTGATCAAACAAGAATTTGTGTTTTTATAAATCAAATGTGTATTTATGAATCACTTTATTTTAGAGCAATTTCTACAATATCTTTTGAAGCATTATTTGGATTCAAGCTGCGTGTCCAAATTAATATTTAAAATCTACACAATCAATGCCGTGGATTGCTATAGAAGAAGACATCTGCTGAGGTCTTGACTATTATATTGCTTTGATACATGCTTTACGAAAATGTTTTGAAGTTCTTTTTTTGAGGGTATTTTTTCCATTTTTCTTTTTCTTGATTTTCGTTGTGTCTCCTTCTGTAACATGTATCTTTAAATGAGATGCATGAAATATAAAATCCAAGACTTGCATATTGTAATGGGAGGAAGAATATAATTTTGGCCTTTTGTAATTTTGGCTAATTTTTGACATTTAGAAAATTATCGGACATTTGAAACGTTTTGAAATCGTGCATTGCATATTTTATAAAATTCAGCATTACATGGGAAATATATCGCTAAGCTAAATTGGTTCTGAACAAACGGGCCGTCCGATCATATTGGCGA
Organism: Eustoma russellianum; assembly: GCA_036186865.1. NCBI lineage: Eukaryota > Viridiplantae > Streptophyta > Magnoliopsida > Gentianales > Gentianaceae > Eustoma > Eustoma russellianum. The sequence continues at coordinate 22,850,458 of AP025054.1, forward strand.
TTTTGGTATATAGAGCGCTCGGGCACATTTGACCGCAAATAGGACCGTCCGAGTATATTGGCTATTTTGGTATATAGAGCGCTCGGGCACATTTGACCCCCGATTAGGCCGTACATGCACATTTGACTATTTTGATAGGCCGCCTGTGACACATTTGACCAATTGGAGGATCAATTTGTAAGTCTTGCGATATAAGTCACTTGTAAGGAAAGTGTCATGGCCTTTGCATTGAAAATCGATTCGACATTTGGATATTGGATATTTGGACATTTGGTACTTGGATCGGTTTGGAACCGGATATCGTATTTGGATTTGGACATTTGATCGAAACATTTTGTATCGAACATCGCATTTGGTTTTGGAACTTGGAAACTTAGGAACTTTGTTATCGAACTTTGCATCGCATCGATTTGGAAATTGCATGATTGATTTTGGACTTGGGCTAACATTTGATTGACTATCATTTGGTTAGACTTGGTTATTGGTCTATTTCATTGTATGTCTTTGCTGGGACTATTGTTGACCTTGTTGCTTGTTTGTTACAGGGGCATAATAGGAAATTTATTTGCAAAGAGAAGCACGCTATTTTCTGTATTGTTATTTATTTTTGTTACACTTGCTTCTCCGTGCATGATCCCATGGTAGGTATAGTGAGGTTACTTGCTGGGCGACTTGTCGCTCATACCACCCTCTCCCTATTTTTTTCCAGATGATCATGAGTTCGAGTGGGTTTACGTAGAGGACGACTCAGACCGAGAGAGTTGATTGTGGCTACTGAGGATATCGAGGAGTTAGAGACATTCGGATCTTTCAGTTTGAGACAGTTGAGATTTAGTATTTATTCATTTTAATTATTCCAAAATTGTAATAGTTTGACCTAGACTTTTGACATTCATTTATGATATTGATGATTTCGAGGATTTTATTTCGACTTCCGATGATGTGTATTGGTATCAATTTCGACGCCTTGTATTTTCTTTAGCGAAATACAGCGGGTGAGTCGTTTCAGGTACTACAGCTCGGGACAGGTCGCTACACAAGGGGGTGTGGGGAGGCCACAAACTCATCTTTTAAGTACAAGGATCTTGTCATTATGCCTTAACTAAATACATGTATCATCTTCATACTTCATTATATGCTAATCTTGTCCAAAATTCTCTATATGGCAGAAATACATATATATCTTCATACTTCATTTTGCATGTCAAAACTTCGTTTCTTTTCTTTCATATGATCTTTTTTCCTCATCTAAACACATTCATATCTAATTTTTGTCATGTTCATTTCTCCACATAGAACCTCTAAAATGTCCATATTTAACATATTGGTGTGTACATATATTTTCCATATGAACATAGTTTAAATGATCTTATATATAGTCCTTAACATAGCCAAGCATACATGAAAGTCTCATTACTTGTTTTCTATAGGAACTTAGCCTTGAAAATACTCATGAATGATTTAGTTTCCTTATGGAACTTAGTCGTTTTTTAAAATGGCATGAAGAATCTAAGAGATGTACTTGCCTGCTTCACTTTCTTCAAGTGTATACTCAAAAATGTTACCTTGTTGAATGATCTACAAGCTTTCTTCTTGGTCCTACCTTGAAGATTCTTTCTCCTCCTTTCCTAGAGTGACCCACACTTTTGGTGAGTGAAAGAAGAGAGTTGATGAACAATTTTGAAAAGTGGTATATACAAGTATGCAGACTATTGTTTGAGTGGATTCTTACCTTGAGTTCTCTTGCTCATTAACTCACCTAACCCATGGTTTTCATGCTTGAAATAGGCTAGGAATACTTAGTCTTGTATTTAAGATTGATGTGTGGTGATGAGAGGAAATTTTTCTCTTCTTGCTTCCCTTTGAAGCTTTCGGTTTTGTTGAGGTAGAATAGGGGGTTTGAAGACTTGTTTTATCTTGCTTGAAGAAAGAATAAGATGTTGGGTGTTTAATAAAATGTGAAGTGTGGAAGAAAGAGGGAGAATACACTATTTCTAAGGGGGTGGGCGGTCAAAAAAAAGAATGGAGGGAAAAGAGGGACATTGGAGTGAGTGGAGTGGTTGGGGAGGGTAAGAAATGGAAGACTTCTTCCATGACACCTAAGTTGCTTGTAAGACAACTTGAAAGACTTCTTCCAACCTCCATCATTGCTTATGGATGATTTTTTTTTGTCTTGTTTGTGTTTTTTTTTCTTCCAAATATATCTTTACATGTCCTACTTCCTTTTCCTTTTATTTAGCTTGTAGAAAATACTTGTGTCATGTATTTTTCTTTTGCTTTAATTTATTGTAGGGTTTAAGTTGTTACATAATCATCTGGTTTTACTTTGTATCATTTAATTACCAATGTTCGTTTTCTAATTTAATCGTATACCAATACCTCAAGTAATATATTGTTATGGCCCGTGAAACTAGTGTATGGAAATACATATGCCACACCATGCACACACGTTAGCAACCATAATATCTAAAATATACGCATATAAAATATACACATGTATGCACTACAATGACACAACACGACACCAAAAGGGAAAAAAGAGAGAGAAAACAATAATATATATATATATACACATTACATTAAATACATACACACGACAGCGACAGCAAAATTAAAGAAAAGAAAATAAATAGATAAGTTTAAAACTTAAAATCCTAATATAATTATAAAGTAGATAGATGAAGTTTGAATTTAAGTTAATCCTAATCACACTAGAATAAGATAACCTAAACCCTACCTATAACTATACCTACACATAACACAATTTCACCCGATTCATCCTAACGAAAAAAAGGGACGGCAGCCCTCCTAAATTCTTCAAAATACAGGCGGCCGAAAATTCTCCCAAATAGCAACCAATACAGCAGGCCACCCTTATTCTTCCTAAAATACTTATTCTCCAATCTTCATAAGTCAACAACGGTAGCAACATCTCCCAATTTCTCCCATGTGCAGCCGCCAGTAGTAATGGAAGAAAAGGCCAAAATTCCGCCCGAAATCAACTCGATTCTTCGTTCGGCATAGTATACTACGGATCGAAGTAAGTAATCTTTCTATACTTGCTATGTTTTGTGAAAATCTATATGTTATGTTCATAATAAACTCGGATCATGCATAAGTATTCTTGAATACATATATATCTGTGTGTGTGAGAGAGAGATATATGCGGACTTTATATAGGAACGCCATATACATAATTATTTTGGTCCGGCCGAAACACTTTGGGCAGCGGTCATGTTTTTGAAAAAAGAAAAAGAGAGAAAGCAAACAATTGAAATGTTAATATGATATTTGACTGATTTCCAACAATATTGTGAATATGTTGTAATCGATGTGGGATCAGTGAGGTTTTGAAATGTGGTTTGGAAAAGTGGGGCTATCGCTAAAAAAAATTGAATTAAAAAAAAGAGAGAGAAGTGTCTAACAAGTTCTTTTTTGTGTGTGCTTAAGTGATTTTGGTAGAATTCCACAACGTGGCTGAGAGGCAATGAATAGGTATATATGATATTGGAGTTTTTACTGTGGGCCGAAAAAAGTGATATTCTTGGACAAAATGAATTTCGGCCCACATAGTTACATATATTATTCATGAATAGTATGTACATTTTATTGGTATATAAAAATATTAAATTTCATCAAAGTATATTTTAAGTGTATATGGAATTATTAAACCTTAGTGTTATGGTCGAGAGTTTTTTTTAAGATTTTGCAGAAGTTTTTTAGGAACCGATTTACGTATGCATTTTAAACATTCTTAAACTCAAGCCCAAAAATATAAGTATTTTGGAAATTGTTGGTTATAAATATAATATGGATATGAGTTACAATAGGTGTTACACGTATATATATAAATATATGTTGGCATGACAAATAAGGAAAAAAAAAGATAGAACGCTATGAACTAATTATTTTTAGTAAGTCGAATTAACCTTTATTATTGATTTTTGTACACTACAATTGTTTAGATTCGAGCCTAGAGGAGAAGGAAGTTAATTCGTCAAAAAGGTAGGTGCCTCTTCCCCCCTCAAACGGGTATGATTCATGCATGCTTTGATGATATACTAACGTGTTTTGTTGTTTTACTTGTTTAAGTTGTAAATTTTGTTTCGTTGTTTTTATTTGTTTAAGTTGTAAATTTTGAATATGTTGGAAAGCATGAGATATATTGTTTATGGCTGCTATGTGCGTGTATATGTGCGTGAAATTGATGGTATGATTGAATCGAAAACAAAATATCCTTAAAAAGATGGGGAAAAAGGGGAACTTTTACATTAGGAACCTTTAAGAAGTTGAGTTTTGACCTTAGAATAGGTTCCTATAGACTGGAAATAGGAGAAAATGGGGGTTTGGATCGAAAAATAAATCACAGCGCGTGTTGCCATTGGTGGAACATCCAATTAAATAAATAAATAATTAATTAAATTAAAGAAGATAACAGGCTGGCCAACAGACCGGGTCGGCTGGCCAGCGGGTCGGACCGAAGGCGGCCCATTAACCTCTCAAAAAAAAATGTATCGGGCGTGGCGAATCAGGTCAGGAAAATATAATTAAATACCAATAAGAATTCAAATAAATTCCAGAAAATATAAAAGGTTAAAATTAAATTATTTTTACTTAATTTCTGAAGTTTGGTAAATTTAAGTAATTAAAAATTAATAGTAATAAATAGAATTAAGTAAGGGAAACATAGGAGAAATTAGTAGAAAATTCTAGTAAACTAATACAAGCTAAGGAAAAATAAGGGTGGCGATAAATAACAACTTTTCAATATTCAAAAATTTCACAAAGCCAAATATTGTGTGCCGGAGGATGGTGAGGATGGGCCAGGGGCCTCAGGCGATTGTGTTTTTGCATTCATGGCACATGCATTGCATGATGGCGGGTCGTGACGTATGGGTCACGGGCGCTCAGGATGGTGTACGGTGGCAGGGCCATGACACTCAGGATGGTGTACAGTGGCGCGGCCATGCACACTCAGTATGGTGACTGTGGGTGTACGACCTGCAGCCATTCAGTAGGACCCGGGTTCATGCATTGCACGGTATAGATATCAGCATTCTGTGTGACATGACTTTGTTGCGTGTGACACGTTGATTGAGCATGCATCATGTACTTGCGCATTTTACATGGAGTGTTTTACTTACTTCATTTACTTTATCTTATGCATGTTATCATATATTCATGTGCTATGTGGTTTTATCTTATATTTATGTGCTATGTGGCTATATCATTTCGGTATGCACGTTTTGTATTGGTTTGAGGCGGGCATCTACTGGGTGATATCTATCACTCACCCCTACTTCTCAGGTGAGCCGGATGAGAATTACGAGCACATCTTTGTTGAGGACGGGACAGACATAGCTGAGTGGGCTGGTTGATAGATGCAGCTAGGACACGAGGGGAACTATGCAGCTGATTTTTCGTAGTTATCTTTTGGGGATTTCCACACACTTCTTTATTACTTTTATTATCAGAATTTTTATTCAGTAATGTAATGACGATTATTGGAGTTTAATTTAAGTTACGATTTACGTTTCCGCGAGAAAAATTTCTACGTCATTTCTGACATGTAAGAGATTGATCCGACGCCTTGTATTCTCCTTAGTGAGATACGGCAGGTGAACTGTTCCCGATGTTAGGGCTCGGGAGCGGGGCGCTACATATATATCCTTTGATTGTAGATTCAACGTTACTAAGTATGACATTATAAAATGTTTTGATGTATCAAAATTTTTCGGACGTAACAATTATACCCTACTTAAATAAAAGGAAAAATAAAGTAAGACATAGCAAGATATTTTTGAAGAAAAAAATTAAAGATAATAAAAATCGACCAAGAGGCCTTAGGAAAGTAAGTGGAAGAAAGTCTTCCAAGTTGTCATTCATGTCATAAATGAAATCTCCCGAATTCATACATTCTTTCGACCACTCCACTCTGCTCCTACTCGCTTTTTCTTTGATCGGCCCACTATCCTTAGAAAGGGGATTTCCCCTTTTTTCTCCAACACTCCAACGCTCCATCATTTCTATCTTCAACTACACTCCTTATCCTTCTTCAAGAAAGAGAAACAAACTCTTCAAGCCTACTCCTTCAACCCCGAAACCGAGAGCACTATAATGGAGGAAGAAAGAAAGATTTCCTCCATTCATCACACATTGTTACTCCAAGACAATAGCTATGACACCCTTCTTCTCTAGGCATGAAAACCGAAATTTGGTGGAGTCAAGGAGCAAGAAGAACCATGGTAAGAATATGCTGAAACATGAGCCTAAACACTTCTATTTAACACCTTCCAAAATCGTTCATCAACTCTCTTCTTTGTTGGAACAAACCATGTTCACCACTAGGGAAAGAGGAGGGAGGTTTTCTAAGTGAAAAAGGAAGATAGCTCAAGAATTTTCAAAGGTAGGGTATTTTTTAAGAGTTGATATTAGTAATCTCTAAGTGTTCTTCCTTTTAAGTTGCTCATTTCATCCTAATTCTTACCTCCTTGACCACGCCTTCCATCAAGGAAACGAGAAGAGGATTTTTCTAGCAAAGGTTAGAGAATAAGGTTCTAAGCAAGTTGATTTAAGAGGAATCATATAGCTCACACTTAAATTCAGAGGAACGCAAGTACATCTCTTAGATTCTTCATGCCATTCCCAAAACTGCTAAGTAATTTCTATAAGAAAAATGAATCAATCATGAGTATGTTCAAGGTTAAGTTTTAATGGAAATCAAAGTAAGGAGACTTACAAGTATGTTTGATTATGTTAAGAACTAATATAAGAACATTCGATGAAAAATATATGTTCACACCAAAATAAGAAAAGAACCTAGAAGGGCGGTTTTTAAGCTTTATGTGAAAAAGTGAATATGACTAAGATTAGATATGAGTATGTTTATTAGAAGAAGAGAGACCATGTGAAAGAAAAATAATGAAATCTTGTTATAAGATGAAGTAGGGTGAGGGGGACATATTTTTTTTTGCGGGGGTATTTTGGATAAGATTAAATTATGAAGAAGTATGAAGTTGATACATGTACTTAGTTAAGGTTTGATGACAAGCTTCTTATACTTACATGATGATTTTATGGTTTCACCACCATACTTGAACTTCTGACCATGACACCCCAAACCCCTTGATTGAGCATAATTAGTTTAATAATAATTATGTTTAGTATATTGTGACATGTAGTGGTTAGAAGACTTTTAGGGGATTACGTATATTTACTTAGAAGAAATGGATTCAATCACTTAATTTCCAACACTTTGCAACTTTAGAGTTGTTGATATTGTTATTGGAGAATATATGTAATTTTAAGACGTAGGCTGCAATAAACCAAAGGAGATAAAGTATACATATATGTATATGTCTTGGCCAAAGTGGCTTGGACATGTATAAATATGTATATTGCAAAATTGACCTCAAGTATATTGTTGTACCCAACGAAAATCACTCTGTATCTCCGACTCGTACGAAATGGTTTAATAAAATATTAGTTCTTCCAAGTGCATTTTATTAAGTTTTATTACTTCTTCTTTAATTAAATTTCCTTAAAGTAAATATTATAAAAAATAGTATAATAATACAAGTATGCCTTATGAAGCAAGTGAAATGACAAATCTACCGTCCCAAAATTTTAGAGAAATCTGGCCACATGGAGTCTTGGAGACTCTAGAATAATCTAACCTCTTAAAGCCAACTAACCACTTTATTTGCCTCTTAAAGTAATTCCAAAAAGGTCTTACACATGTAGTAATAGCTTTATAATGTTGTTCCAAGATTTGAAGAATTTTCCCCCCTTTTTCCTTTAGAACCCGCTGGATGCAACAATAGGGAGATCCATGAGATCACCTTTACCTTAATATCCCAACTAACCACTTTTACTTTAGTTACTTTTCTTTAATTCAATCCTCAAAAGCAGCCAGTAGTAAATAGATAACACCACTAAATACACTCCATTATTATGCCCATGCACATGAAAAGTCCCTCCTCCTCATCTTTATCTCAGTCGCCGGGTACCTTCTTGGTGTACCCCATGAAACCTTCTTCAAGTTGTCATAGAAGCTTTCTTTCATCCCTAACTCACAACACTCTCAAGGGTTCTTCTCAAGACAATCACTAAAGGCCTCTTGCACACTTAGGCAAATCTTCCATCATCTTATTTCAAACGACTAGCTTGGACTAAGGAGATTCAACACTATCTTCAAGCTCTAAACCTCATCTAGGTAAGATGCATTCTAACTTCCAAAGTGGATTCCACATTTTAAATGATAAAGCTCACATTGTGCCTCTTTTTCCCTTGAATAAACCATGACCTCTAATGGTCACTAGGGAAGATCTCTCAAGCTATTAAGAGAAGCTAGCATCTTGGTGGTGGGATCTCTTTCCATCCCCACTTAGGACCTATTTTGGTAAGGAAACTTAGCCTTAATCTAGTTCTTTTCTTTATTTAAATAATGGCTAATGTTCACTTTCCTTTCCTCCCTACAAACCGTATGTTCCCCAGTGAAGTTGGAGGAAAACTTCAATCCATTTCAACCAAGGCTAAAGCTAAGGAAAGTTTATAAACTCAAGAGATGCAAGTATACTCTAGACATTCTTGACTTATTTGTTAAAGTGTATACTTGAATGTCTAGTTATTTTTAAGTCATGAATCTTAGTTGAAGTATTAAGTGTAAAGCATGAGAAATTGATTGTTTTATAAGGGAAAGTATTGGCATGTTGAGTGATTTTCTCTATGAATATGTTATGTGCCTAACTTGAACATAATATGAGACTTAGTCTTCACAAAACCGGGCTGTTTTGGAGATTCGTTGAATAAAGAACTAACTCTTGCTAGGAATGGACTTTATGAGGCATAAAAGGTACAAAATGTCACGTTCCATGTGTAGTTGCGAGGCTGTTTGGCATGGGTTATGGTGTAGCTTAAAGAGTATTATGAGAGTTGAAATGAGCATTTTAAAATGTGCATTTGGTGGTTAGCAAGTTATTTTAGGGGATGAAGTTAATTGGGAAATGTTTGAATAATAAAAAGTGATGAAATGTAAGATTTTTTGGAACTAGATAGTTTTGGAGTAGCAATTTGTTTGGCCTTAAAATGAACCCTAGGAGTGTGCAATTGAGCTAAATTTTGATGTTCTGGTAGCTTGATGTGTGTAGTAAATTTGTGAGGTGGAAATTCTGTAAAAGAATTTGTGGTTTGGCCTCATTTGAATTTTTAGTAAGAATAGGTCACTGCAGATTCTGCAGGCACCTAGACTGAGAAAGATAATTAAATGACCCTCTTTAACATGCCGGATTGCCTTGGAATTTTTATGGTAATTACCTAAGACATATCTGTACACGTCCATGTAAGGAAATTGGCTTGAAACCACTTCTTGAAGGTTAACAACTGAGAAGAAGGTCACGGTGATAAACTGGAAAACAGGGCAGTCTGATGGCGTGTAGTGTGAGGCTTTGATCTTGTTTGTTTAGACTTGTATGTGATGTTTGGGCATATGAATATTATTCCTTAGTATGTTGATTATGTTTTCCAGGTGATAGTCCTAATTGAATATTGCATTATGCCTCTTGGAATTGAGGTAAGGCGGGTACTGCGCTACAGAATTCAGCAGTACCCCTTGGTAGTAATTTAATATTTTGAAGGTCTTAAACACCTTGAAATGTTATGAAATTTTTATGGCATGTAGCTAAGATTCCATTGTGCATGTGTATGGCATAAGTTTATGTAAATAGGCTCTGAATTGATGATTTTGAGGTGGTGTGCACAGAGCATTGCTGCTGGACTGTTTTCCAGCTTAAGGGACAAATCCGTATATGTGTTCTATGATATATTTAGTCATGAATTGCATGTTGGATATCATGCATTGCATTGTCTATGTTCATGCGACTATGAGACTGATTTTTATGCCAAAGAAATTTAAGAAAACCTCTTTTGAAGATAATATTTCAGTTTTGAAAGAAAGACTCCTATGGTACCATTAATTCCTGGCCAGCACAACCCGCTCCAGATCCGGGGCTAATTGATCTGATGATGATTATGACCTTCCAGACCTGGAGATAATAGACCTGAGGATGATGACTATGACCGTCCAGGCCCGAAGAGAATAGACCTGAGGATGATGATTTATGACTGTCCAGGTCCGGAGATAATAGACCTGATGATGATGATTGATTGTATGACCGTTTTCAGATCCGGAAATAATAGATTTGAAGGGAATGGTATGACCACTTCAGATCCAGAGATAATAGATCTGAACCCCTTCTATTCCTTATTTTATGACTATTATGTTTTGAAAGAAAGAATGATTGAAATTGGTTCTCATCACATCATGTTGCACTATGTTTGCTTATTCATACACATTGCATATGATTGCGAGTAGGATGCTAAATCTACTGTCACTTAAGTTATGATCTTATTTCCTTCTGTCACCTAAGTTATGATCTTATTATCTTTTGTCACTTATGTTGTGATCCTATTACCTTGCAGTCAATGGATTGAAGGTCAGGTATGTTGGGAAATTGAAATTCTTGGGATTTGGTTCTTGTGTATACTTTCCATTTAATTCATGATTGTTTATGGTATACTTGCTGGTGACTTTGTCGCTGACCCTTTTATTTTTCCCCTAGAGCCTACAGGAAATGGTGTAGAATGGATTGACGATAAGCCATGAGTTCTGTATCCGTAGATGAGGGAGTGGATTGCAGCTTAAGGATTTTTATGATGGGCTTATGTTTTGTGGACTTATTTTGGGGACATGAATTTCGAATTTATCTTTATTTTAGGGAATTGGTTGTAAACCCTATGTAGGATATTCGGACTTGTTTCCTTTAAAAGTTTTTATTCTGCCTACATTTTTGCTTACCTGTTAAGATGATGACATTGTAGTCCACGATTTTGGCATGGACTGTGATATGTTATGCATTGACTCCTGGTACTTTCCGTAGCGAAGTACGGCGGGTGCACCGTACCCGGGCAGGCCGAGTACGGGGCGCTACATATGTTGGGTTAAATAGTAGTATAGATGTGAGTAGGGTAATCGGCCACCATGCCTTATTTATGGATAAAATTATGTTGGATGTAAAATGGATCTTTATGGGTGAATTTATGGCCGAATTAATTGGAGTCGAATGGGAGGATAAATGCAATATGTTGGAACAAAGGTAATAAGTATAAAAGTATGGAAATTTCAGCTCTTGTGTTTATCCAGGTGAAATTATGTAGTTTGCAAGGGGACATCAAATAAGTATGTAGTAGCATATTATGGAATAAGGTTTTCCCATGGACTTTGCATAAACCCTCGGTTTTAGGCCTCACAAGTGTGTGGTTCGTGTGGATTAAAATATGAATATATGTGTTAAGTTGTAATCATACGGAATGGTATAACTCTTAGATTCATGGGTATTCGTATTTGAGTATGGAACTTAGGGTGTGTATGTTGTAAGATGGATATGGTTCATGGACATTGGAAGAATTAGTATACATGCATAACCCTATGAATATTATAAAGATTGGTACATGTGTATATATATATACATGAAACCGTATGTGGAGATGTTGGAATATGGGTCTTATTTTGTGTACTTATATATGACTATGAAACTTATTTTGAACACGTGGTATTATATATATATATACACAGTATGGTATTTTCATATGGATTGGGATATATTATACGTATAAGAGCAAATGGACATTGGAAGGGATTAGTATATGCATATAATCGTATATGGACATTGGAATGGATTAGTAACTATACACTTAAACGAATGGACATTGGATGGATTCATATGAATACATAATTGAATAAATAACTTATAGATTAATAAATATATATATATATATATATATATATATATGCACACAGATCCTTGTGTACATCATTTTGCAAAAGTTTATTTGTTTTGAACAGGAAATTGCATATTCTATTTGGCCGCGAAATCATGCACCCACCATGGATGGAAGTGGCCACCGACCAATATGGACATGCATTGTGTTGTTTACAATATCTGCATCATTATGACATTATTCTAGGACCTGTATAGCACTAGTAGAAGGGGGGTTGAATAGTGAGTGCGGAAAATTCGGTTTTTAAAAGTTTTTGACCCAAACTACCCACTTCTGAAAATAGATTCTGTTTTCAGACCTTGTTTTTAATTAAATGAACGATTACGTTGTAGACCTCCAAAAATAGTGAAATCTAGTGACAAAGTACTTTAAGATGTTATGTATGTTTCATAAAAATTTCGAATCAAAATTCAAAGTATAAGACCTTGAAAAAACGTTTTTGCACAGATTGCATCAATCTGCCAGAAATTGTGATCCAAAATGAAAAATCTATTCCTATTAATTGACAACTCTAAATGATCTGAAACTTTTATGATATGACCCTAAAGATATGTATTTTAAAGGGTTGAAATTGTTTTTCAAAATGCCTTTGGAAACTTTGTCAAATACGTTGATGTTCTTAACCTTTGCAAGTCTGAGAATCAGGTTGCACTAGTCTTAGAACTATTAACGTTTGTCTGACTTTACTTATCCAAATGAGGTGAAACTTGTGCCGAATGAAAACTATAACGTGTGGCTATGTTTCTACAAAATTTTATGATTTTTGAAAATATTTTGCTATTTTTACCATTATAATGAAAACAATACAGAAAACTAAAATCTGAAAGTAAAGTGCTGGCAAGTAAGAACACCAAGAATTTTATACTGGTTCGGTTAAAACAACATACTCCAGTCTTCGAGGACACCTTTTTCGGTTATCACTAAACACCAAAAAAACCTTACCACAAGGATGACTGGAGTTAAACACTAACTCCATCCTTTTACAATCGAAACAAATAAGCAAATCAATCACGAACACCACCACCGATCGAATGAAGGTTTTATCACACCTTGATCAACCTTTTACAACAACGAACGTGTATGGTTGGTATATTCAAAGCCTATACAATATTTAGAATATATGAACAATAGGCTTGAGAGAAGAAGAAGAAGAAAGAAAAGGAGAAGAAGAAAGTAGTATAGCTTCTTGCACTTGAGAGAATGTGAGTTGTAGCCTTGTTTTGCACTATTCATCCCTTTTTATTTTGTTCTTGGCCACCCCCTTTAGGGCTTCTTCCTTCTTGAGATTTCTCTTTAATTTCCTTGGAAGATTGCCTTGTGTAGAGATGACACCACCTTTCTTGCTTGGCGCGATATGATTGGAAAGATGACTTGACCTTGCTTACTTGTCACTTGTTGATTGGTCTACCTTGGCATCCTTGAATGAGCTGTAAACTCTACAAAAAAACTCTCAAAACATGTGCTCAAATGTAGTCAAAACATTACCATACTATCACATTTCAATCCCTTGAGTTTGGGAGACAATTACTACCACAAAATTGCCACCTTAAGAGACATGTGCTGAATTTTTCCGCATGTGTCTCTTTTTAATACTTTCTTTGTGTGGTGCCCTCTTCAATGTCACCAATTATGTGTGGCATATTTTCCACCAATTGAAATGCCAATTAAACTCCACCTAGGCTCCAATCAAGACGTAATAGGCGTGTAGAATGAGCTGGACATGTGCTGAAATTTCATTTTAGTAAGCTTTGTCAAATAATGCACAATATTTACACATATATGGTAAACATAAATCAGCCCTATTTGGAATTTTCTAGAACACTTTAATATGTCTTGAATGTGTAAAAAGTGTCTAGATACATGTTACATCTATGCCTCAAAAATGTACCATGTGTGTATGTTCGTAGAAAACCGAATTTTTGACTTTCGTCGATTATGTGATTTTTTTTCCGATTAAATTCAAACTTCTTGCACATGTAATATATATTATGTCAGACACAATATACATAAAATAAAGTGTATATTCAGCTTCAATAGCTTAATTAAATACGCTCCATGTGCACTAATGAAGTTGAGTTTGAATTCTCCACAAATTAGCATAAATTGTGGTTGATTTGTGTGTGCCAACATAGAATGATTTAGTTGCTGATATTAACATATGAGCCACGAAAGTTTTGGCTATTTTTGATGTATATGGGCTGACCATCTTTATATGGAAAGTACGTGGCATGTCGGTGAAGTTTCGGTAGTAACCCGATACGACGATTTTCGGTTTATGACCTTGTAACATGTCGTTATAATTTTGACATCACCATGACTTATATCATATGATATAAGACCTGAATATACTCATAAATATGAGTTGTATATAGTGGTGTGGTGTCGACGTACGTTTATAATATATGTGACGTGTCGGTGGTACGTCGGAATATATGTGTATTGTGCATTTTTTAAGAAAATATGAATATATATATATATATATATATATATATATATATATATTATATATTAGACGTTTGAATGTTGTGGGAAGAAGACTTTCCAGCCTCAAATTTGTTTTCATAAAGCTTTCACCAAATATGTCTCCATTAAATGAACTAGTTAGTCATTAACTTAAGCACTCCACTTAATGAACTAGTTTAGTTCATTAATTGTGGCACTTGAAAATAGTACAAAGACAACAAATGTTTGCCGTATTATGCAAGCTTTAACGCTTCATGGCTTGTTAGTACGGCAACAATATATATAAGCATATGAGGCGTATATATCTCATAACGTGTCAAGTAATAATTTATTTATGCATTTCGTAAACTCGTACCATTTAAATCATGCATTTGTAAATCATTCAAACACTTTTTCTCAACAATCTCTCCCTTTTGATGATATACAAAATAACATTGGTTCATGATTTAAATGTGATCTCTCCCCCTCCAATTATGCACAAATTTTAATTTTGAATTTTGAATTTCATATCGTCTTGCGCTCCCCTTTAAATCATGCTTCTCTCCCCCTTAAATCATGCTTTTCTCTCCCCCTTTATTTTGTAAATGTCGTCAAAATTACAAGTAAAAATGGAAAGAAATAGCAGTTTATAGTATGTCGAAAATCATGCATTTCAAGTGCGTTCTTAAGGGTTATTGTTTAACCCTTTGCAAAAGTACATTTTGGTACCCAAACTTGGGTGACCTTACTTGGTCTTACAAAAGGTGAGAAAAGAGATGAAGAAGCAATATGATAGACATTAGGTGCAAAGTCGTTTGGCCTATGGCCGAGAATGCCATCATGCTCATGATAAGATTTTCATTTTTGATATGAATTTGTGTTAGTACGCATAGTGCTTGATCTAGAGGCATTAGTATGATATGAATGTCGCATATGCATCAATGGCTTTCTTTCATAACTATATGGTACATGATTATACTTTGCACATGATGAAAATGAAGCGGTGCAATGAGATATAATGTGTGGTGTACTAGAAGTCTTTCTACGTTGCACACTTGTCTTGAACGCATCCGGTTTCTTAGATGAGGATAAAATAAATTTGGTTGACTTATTTTGTGTTTCATTTTCCTCAATGTATCATAATATTGTTCTGTCACTTTCATGCTTTTGTGAAGAAATGAGATGATCTAGCATGCTCGTACCCGAATCGAATTGTTTTACGGTCTTTTCTAAATCCGCGTTTCTTGATTTCAAATTTGAAATCACAGCTTTCATCTCAGTGTTCTCGGATTTTGCAGAGGAAATCTCAGATTTTGATGAATTTATCATGCAAGACGACTCTTTTTTTCATCATCGTCATCATCATCCGGACCCAGTATATTCCAACTACAGCAAAAGCGATCCTTAGGGTCTGGGGAGGGTAAGTGGTAGGTAGACAATATCTCTATCCCAAGGGATAGAGAGCCTGCTTCCAGTGAGACCCCCGGCTCTATATGTACCTGCATAAATGACATAATAATAGAGATATTCTGTGCTAATGTGCTAGTGAGAAAATTCAAGGAAAAAAAAGACTTTCGATATTAAAATGCACATCACGTGTATATGTATATGTAATGTAGAACAACGATATAACGGTATAACATACGCAACCAAGTGGAAAGTCAACCTAAAGCGTAGATAGTGTCTACGCCTATCTATGTCCTTAAATATACTCTAAAGTGTCCCTATATATGGCACATACCTCGTTAACCTTAATCTTATGTCTCCATGAATTCCTATCCTGGACCATGTCCTCAGAGAGGTGCAAATCTAGTAGGTCGTGCCTTATCTGCTCATCTCAAATCAGTTTGGGCCTGCCTTTACTCCTGTTTCCCTCTACAATAAGGCTTTCAATTGCTCTGACCGACGCCGTTGTCTGTCTCCGCTTGACATGCCCAAACTATCTCATTCTTCCCTCCCTTATCTTATCTGCTATACTAGCCACGCCTAACTTTTCAATTTTTTTGAAACGTTTAATTGAGATAGAAGATTTGTGTTAGAGGATTCTAACAATTTACTGTCTTTAATTAAGCGTTTCCTTTTTTTGCAAGAGTCTTAGCAAATTTATGTTGTTACGACCCACACTCCCAAGCTAGTGGAAAAAGGAATTACGATGGTATTAGAATGCAAATGCGATCATTGTACCTCACTTAGTATAATAAATGTGTAATTGTGCCATAAATAAACATTTAAGAACTCCTAAAGCCTTAGAAGGAATAATTAAATTAAACATATAAATAATTGCACAAATATTGGTAGAAATTTACTCAAAGGAAAAAGGAAATAAAATATAAGAATAGTGGGAAAAGACAAACTAGTAATTTTCCCAGCACTACCCTCCAAAACCGCCCCACCCCTTAATGTAAGACAAAATGGTCTTACAAAATCTTATTCCATTCCCTTTATTTTATTCCTCCACACCTTTTTTCCAACCAATGGCATTTCATGCATGCTCTTCACTCCACTAACTAAATTCTTCTAATTTATCTTTCCTTTCTTTATAGCCTTTCCATCATTTCTATTCTCATCAAATGTAAGACCATTCCCCAGTCACTAAGCTTGCATCTCTTACCATCTTCTTGCACATCCACTATCTTGACAAAGCCAAGGAATACCCTACTATCTCCCCTAAAAGACCAAAGAAATGAAGTTCAAACACAATACAACCTAATCATTTTAACTCTTCTTCCACTTCTTACACAATATAAGACATTCAACCACTAGGATTTCATTTATATACTTTTACCTCCTACCCCCATCCGGCCCCTCCTCTATTTCTCCAATTTTCTTACATTCTTGTCACTACTATTTAATATTCAACCTAATCATTTCTTTCTCCTACACAAGCCCAAGATCCCACCAATCAAAATGCATGCAAAATACCTTTTCTTCCCACCTCCCCACCCGGCCTCCTTTTTTAATTTTCCCAAGCTTTTTTATTCCTTCTTTTATTTCTACTTCCCTTTAATTATTATTATGTCTTACACTATTTAAGGCATGCAACTAATCAGGTTACATGCAAATTCCTTTTCACCCCCTCCAAGATTTCTCCTCAATTGCCTCTCACACTCCACATTCGGACAAGGCTAGAAGAAAGATGTAAAACTCCCAAAATACAAGACCATTCTCCATTCCAATCTTTACCATACTCACACTCTTCAACCTTCACTAAAACATTTGTTCTCTTCCACTCTCTCTCTTTCTCTAACCAAGGCACCTCCTCTCATTTCCTTCTCCTTCAACCATGAGGTCCCAAGCCAAGAACCAAGGGAGTTCTTTCAACTTCAAGCTATCATCAAGCTTCATCTTAGGTAAAGACATCCTCACCTCTCTTTAAATCCTTTATATGTAATTTTCATCTCCTCCCTAAGACTCTTCATGTCTCTTATTTGAACCTCCAACCCGCATGCTTCAACAAAGGAGTAAGAGAAGCTCTTCAACTTGGTAAGTGAAAAATCTCAATCCAATTTCAAGGTAAAGTTTATCTAGATTGATCTTAGAACATGTATACTCCTTTTTCTCAAGAAAGGCTAATACTTTCTTCAATTTTGCCTTCAAGGCTGAAAACTTCAAGCTAGTGGTCAAAGAAGAAATCTTTCCTCAAGGTAAGACTTAAGCTACCAAGCCAAGTGTTTCTTCTTGGTTCCTTCAAGAAAATTGAAATCTAAGTTTAGTATGCTCATTAATAACTAATGGATCATGCATGCAATTAAAAATTATGGTCTCTAAGTTTATTGACATGAATGAAGGCTTGTATGTTGAAATTGATGATGCATGTTTTCTTTTACGGAATGAAACTATCAAATGTGTTTAGAATACTACTTTAATCTAAAATGCAAGAAGAAATTTAGTCATTAATTGACCATTAGGCAGTGTAAGTCCAAAAGAATGCATCTTTTCTATTATCTCTACACTTAGATGCAAAATGGTAGACATATGTGTATACTAGGCTAATGAGTGTGCTAATAATCATCTCCTATGATATTTTGGGACATGCATGCCATTTCTTCTATACTCATATGTGATGGAAAAGAATATCATGAAAATAGTGAATGGCAGTCTTATGATGATTCAATATGCATTACTCATATATGTATGCATACTAAGATGCTAGTTTTGAGCATAATCCAGTTAGCATTAACATTTTTCCTTGCTATATGGGACGTCCGTGACCCCTTTATAAGTCCATGAATTCATCACCATCATCATGATGTGCATTTTGATGATCATGGTCTTAGAAAGGAAAAATGACATAGAATGCTCTATGTTTTTAGCCTCATATGTCGTATGTTATGTGTAACATGACCATAATCATAAGATGTTACCTACTATGTTTTGCATGTATATTAGTAGGATTATTTTGTGATTATGAACATGTATGTATGATATGACTTGTGCATGTTATTATTTATTATGGTTGATATGCATTAGAATCATAATGAATATCAAGCTTTGCATTGATGATGAAGAATTCCATTTTTAAACACCCCCAAGGGATTAAAAATAGGTAACTTTGATATACAAATTATTATTGGAATATATTTTTGTAACTATGACATGCAAACAAAAAGCAAAATGGCCATAAGTGATACAACTACATAATATGGAAGTTTAAATCTTTGGCCACACTAATTTCGGGCCATTGGCCTTTTGAGTACTTAAACTAACAAGGTTCAAAATAAATTAATTTCCATGCAACCAATATTGTTATAAATTATAATGGGCTAAGACAATTAAAGTCCAATAGAAGTGAATAAGAGATGAATGGACAAAAATGGAATGGAACAAGAGGGCCTTCCGGCCCTAAGCAAATTTCGGCCATCACCCAAAAATTAGTTAACCTTGGACTCTACATAAGAGTAGGAGTTACGTATGTCTTAAGATTTACTTAATTGCCAAAAGGATATGGCTTAAATGTCTAGCAATGTAAATACGAAAATGTTTCAAGTCAAGACAAACGGCTCAAAAGACATAACGCAGCCCATTATGGTTAGTACAACCAAGTGCATCCTCGTAACTAATACGCGCATAATATAAATACCCTATCTTACACAAATGTCCAAGTCAAGGGAATTAATTACATAAGCACAATATTATACGGCACAAGAAGTACATCAACTAAATTGATACTTTGTATGTTCACTTTTACCCCAATAAGAACTCGGGTTAATCAAGAATGATCATGAAGATATCTACCAAAAAAAGTTCACGTCATGCATAGTGTCCTCATGTTTTCTGCATTATGAAACATGTTTACGAACTTGAGTCCTTCATGAAATGTTTTAAGACTATAAGATTTCAAGAATTGTACCGCGAGATGATTGATTCCTTATGACTTATGCATGTACTCATAGGTCAGTGTAACACCTTGTCTGGGACAAGAGCTCTGTACAAATCTTTAGACGCATGATATGCAGGCTGAGTGTAACACCTTACCTGGGGTAAGGGTTCTCTGCCTTTTCTATTACGTCTATGACGTTCAATATGGAGCGCTGCCTGATGTATGGTCCTGGGGGAGGATGTTAGGGGCAAAATACATTATCGTAGAGTGTAACACTGTGTCCGGGACTTAGGTTCTCTGCGATAGCGTGTCACTGTTAGTCCTATGTATGTATGATGTAACACCGTTGTTGGATCATCGGGAATCATAAACGGTACTCGTGGCTACACGAAGAATCATTCGGTATGTCGTGGATACTATTCTCATGTTATGAAAAGTGCTATAGCCGCCATGTCATGTCATGTTTATGCAAGCATAAAACAAAGTGTTTTCTTTTTTGAAAAGGTTTTCTGCTGCATATGTCACGATCATGTCTCATGTACCAAGTAACTTTAAGCCATGAACCTCGAAAATAAGACAAGTAATACTACAAAATGACAAGAACAAACCAAAGAAGGTTTTACACAAGAACGAAGTAACTATAAGCTAAGACAAGTTTGTTAAGCAGGATATCATGTCTATTTTACTATGCTTTCCATCTGTGGTAATGATGCGTGATATGATACTTGCGTTTTTACTTTCGCATTCACATTAAGTTTTATTTTTTCCGCACCTACTTGATGCTTTATTCCTTATGTTACATTGAGTTTTATGATTCATTATATTACACCATATTGTATCACCCCTCACCCCGACCCCCATGTATGATCCACTTGACGAACGTAGGTGGAACTACTTGCTGAGCAATTCATTATCGCTCACCCCTTTATATTACCACGTAGATCCACAGGACCCTGAACCAGAGTTCATCGAAGACGAGCCCAGGGACTATATGTATAGAGCTGATTAGTAGGCTACGGCCTCTTTTGTATTATGGGATATTCAGCTCTGTATTTTGATATTTTGTTTTATAGATGTATCTATGATACTGATGTGGATGTATTAGGATGTACTCTTGTTAACGTTTATTTCAGCTCATGTCATTTCGTTTTTGCTTATTGATACAAGTTATAACGATTTGTACATGTATGATGATGTCGCCTTGTACTCCTCGTAGTAGAGTACGGCGGGTGCATCGTGCCAAGACCTTAGTTCCAGAAAGGGCGCTACAGGTGGTGTCAGAGCCTACGGCCCCAGATCCAAAACGTACGACATAAGCTAAGTGTCGATGAGTACTTAGTTTATGATTTTTAGAATATAAGAAAGAGTAACTAGTGAGGCGGTTTAGTAAGGATTACTTAGAGCAGTTACATGATCAAGGGTATAGCAGATGAATTCTAGGAGGATTTTCACATAAAAGAGACTAAAATAATATTACAATGACCTTGGCAGGATGACATCACGATCGGGAAGTCACACCCCCTTACCGTTATCATCAGGGATGAATTCTATTTCTAGATCGATGGAAGGATCACCAACACCTGTTACATCACCTGGGTCACTTTCTACGACAGAGGCTATCCGTATTGTCACGGAGGCTATTCAAATATTGAGACAGTTAGCCGGATTATCACCAACCCAGACAGCTCGGAATCGAGCCAATGCATCTTCTAAGCCTCAGCCCCAAACACAAAGGAGTCTTGCGTGCTACTATGGACTTTTAATCAGGACCCGAGTACTCGATTTTCACGGAGAACCTGACCCAGTAAAAGTAGAACAATGGTTGGACGAGATAGAGGATGGTTTTGCCGGATAAATATACCTGAGGAGGCAAAAGTGCAGGTTGTATGGCCATTTTTAACAAGGCGAGCTAGACAATGGTGGAGGATATATATCCGAACATTGCCCCCGCCAGTGTTATGGACGGATTTTATAGAAGAGTTCTGTGCATTCTACCTTCCTCCAGCATTGTTGGAAGAAATGGTGGAAGAATTTAATAACCTAAAGCAACAGGCAGGTGTTACGGTCTCCGATTACTTTCAACAGTTTGTCAGTTTAGGAAGGTAAATTTTGAGTGATGACACCATTAAGATGCTCAAATTCCGTCACGGTCTGGACCCCAAGATTCGTAACTGGGTGGTTGGCTTACAATCAGATACTTTTGAGAAGTTACTTGAAGACTGCTACTGGGTAGAACGAGCTATCTCCTACTTAAATCGTCAGCAGAGAAACAGAAGAAACGGAATAGAAAGATGGAGCCCTTATCCCCAACAAGCAGCGATATCAAGAAGCCCACGATGTTGCAAATGGAACACAGGTGAATGTCATTTAGGGACTGATGCCTGTTTTGGGTGTGGTGAGACAGGACATCGGAGAAGAGAATGTCATCACCATCATCATGATGTGCATTTTGATGATCATGGTCTTAGAAAGGAAAAATGACATAGAAAGCTCTATGTTTTTAGCCTCATATGTTGTATGTTATGTGTAACATGACCATAATCATAAGATGTTACCTACTATGTATTTGCATGTATGTTAGTAGGATTATTTTGTGATTATGAACATGTATGTATGATATGACTTGTGCATGTTATTATTTATTATGGTTGATATGCTTTAGAATAATGATGAATATCAAGCTTTGCATTGATGATGAAGAATTCCATTTTTAAACACCCCCACTTTCGGTCAAGGGATTAAAAATAGGTAACTTTGATATACAAATTATTATTGGAATATATTTTTGTAATTATGACATGCAAACGAAAATAAAAAGGGCCATAAGTGACCAACTACATAATATGGAAGTTTAAATCTTTGGGCCACACTAATTTCGACCCATTGGCCTTTTGAGTACTTAAACAAACAAGGTTCAATATAAATTAATTTCCATGCAACCAATATTGATATAAACTATAATGGGCTAAGACAATTAAAGTCCAATAGAAGTGAATAAGAGATGAATGGACAAAAATGGAATGGAACAAGAGGGCCTTCCGACCCTAAGCAAATTTCGGCCATCACCCAAAAATTAGGTAACCTTTGACTCTACATAATAGTAGGAGTTAAGTATGTCTTAAGATTTACTTAATTGCCAAAAGGATATGGCTTGAATGTCCAGCAATGTAAATACGAAAATGTTTCAAGTCAAGACAAATGGCTCAAAAGACATAACGCAACCTATTATGGTTAGTATAACGAAGTGCATCCTCGTAATTAATACGCGCATAATATAAATACCCTATCTTACATAGATGTCCAAGTCAAGGGAATTAATTACATAAGCACAATATTATACGGCACAAGAAGTACATCAACTAAATTGATACTTTGTATGTTCACTTATACCCCAATAAGAACTCGGGTTAATCAAGAATGATCATGAAGATATCTACCAAAAGAAGTTCACCTCATGCATAGTGTCCTCATGTTTTCTGCATTATGAAACATGTTTATGAACTTGAATCCTGCATGAAATGTTTTAAGACTATAAGATTTCAAGAATTGTACCGCGAGACGATTGATTCCATACGACTTATGCATGTACTCATAGGTAAGTGTAACACCTTGTCTGGGACAAGGGCTCTGTACCTATCTTTATACGCATGATATGCAGGTTGAGTGTAATACCTTGCTCGGGGTAAGGGTTCTCTGCCTTTTCAGTTACGTCTATGGCGTTCAGTATGGAGCGCTGCCTGATGCATGGTCCTGGGGGAGGATGTTAGGGGCAAAATACATTATCGTAGAGTGTAACACCGTGTCCGAGACTTAGGTTCTCTACGATAAGCGTGTCACCGTTAGTATTATGTATGTATGATGTAACACCATTTTTGGACCATCGGGAATCATAAACGGTACTCGTGGCTACTCGGAGAATCATTCGGTATGTCGTGGGTACTATTCTCATGTTATGAAAAGTGCTATAGCCACCATGTCATGTCATGTTTATACAAGCATGAAACAAAGTGTTTTCTTTTCAGAAAAGGTTTTCTGCTGCATATGTCACGATCATGTCTCATGTACCAAGTAACTTTAAGCCATGAACCTTGAAAATAAGACAAGTAATACTACAAAATGACAAGAACAAACCAAAGAAGGTTTTACACAAGAAGGAAATAACTATAAGCTAAGACAAGTTTGTTAAGCAGGATAGCATGTCTATTTTACAATGCTTTCCATCTGTGGTAATGATGCGTGTATTGATACTGGCGTTTTTACTTCCGCATTCACATTAATTTTTATTTTTCCGCACCTACTTGATGCTTTATTCCTTATGTTACATTGAGTATTATGATTCATTGTATTACAACATACTGTATCACCCCTCACCCCGACCCCCATGTATGATCCACTTGACGAATCTAGGTGGAACTACTTGCTGAGCAATTCGTTATCGCTCACCCCTTTTGTATTACCATGTAGATCCACAAGACCCTGAACCAGAGTTCATCGACGAAGAGCCCAGGGACTAGATGTATGGAGCTGATTAGTAGCTGGCTACGGCCTCTTTTGTATTGTGGGATATTCAGCTCTGTATTTTGATATTTTGTTTTATAGATGTATCTATGATACTGATGTGGATGTATTAGGATGTACTCTTGTTAACGTTTATTTTAGATCATGTCATTTCGTTTTCGCTTATTGATACATGTTATTACGATTTGTACATGTATAATGATGTCTCCTTGTACTCCTCGTAGTAGAGTGCGGCGGGTGAATCGTGCCGAGACCTTAGTTCCAGGCGGGGCGCTACAGGTGGTGTCAGAGCCTAAGGCTCCATATCCGAAACGTACGACCTAAGCTAAGTGTCGATGAGTACTTAGGTTATGATTTTTAGAATATAAGAAATAGTAACTAGTGAGGCGGTTTAGTAAGGATTACTTATAGCAGTTACATGATCAAGGGTATAGCAGATAAATTCTAGGAGGATTTTCACATAAAAGAGACTAAAATAATATTACAATGATCTTGGCAGGATGACATCACGATCGGGAAGTCACACCCCCTTACTGTTATCATCAGGGATGAATTCTTTTTCTAGATCGATGGAAGTATCACCAACACCTGTTACATCACCTGGGTCACTTTCTACGACAGAGGCGATCCGTATTGTCACGGAGGCTATTCAAATATTGAGACAGTTAGCCGGATTATCACCAACCAAGACAGCTCAGAATCTAGCCATAACATCTTCTCCGCCTCAGCCCCAAACACAAAGGAGTCTTGTGTGCTACTATGGACTGTTAATCAGTGCAGGTTGTATGGTCATTTTTAACAAGGCGAGCTAGACAATGGTGGAGGACTTATATCCGAACATTGCCCCCGCCAGTGTTATGGACGGATTTTATAGAAGAGTTCTGTGCATTCTACCTTCCTCCAGCTTTGTTGGAAGAAAGGGTGGAAGAATTTAATAACCTAAAGCAACAGGTAGGTGTTATGGTCTCCGATTACTTTCAACAGTTTGCAGTTTAGGAAGGTATCTTCCGGAAATTTTGAGTGATGACACCATTAAGATGCTCAAATTCCATCGTGGTCTGGACCCGCAGATTCGTAACTGGGTGGTTGGCTTACAATCGGATACTTTTGAGAAGTTACTGGAAGACTATTACTGGGTAGAACGAGCTATCTCTTACTTAAATCATCAGCAGAGAAACAGAAGAAATGGAACAGAAAGATGGAGCCCTTATTCCCAACAGGCAGCGATATCAAGAAGCCCATGATGTTGCAAATGGCACACAGGTGAATGTCATTTAGGGACTGATGCCTGTTTTGGGTGTGGTGATACAGGACATCGGATAAGAGAATGCCCCAGCTCGAGAAGGATGCCACAGATACCAGTAAGGCAACGAGAAGGACCCGCACGAATGGATCACCATATGTAAGAAGGTAAAATCCGGAATTTTGAAAGGTCAGGCGTAACTGCAGGTATGCCAAAGTACTTAACCTATCTAGGATCAAAACTTTCGAAATGTTAGGGGGAGTAATGATAATATAGTATTTCTATCAGAAGAACTAAGTAGAATAAGTTGTATTACGGTTTTAACCATCAATTTCGTACTCTACTAGTGGAGATTATTCAAAATAAATAGGCATGGCTTTAGAAAGACATGGTAATAAGTAAAGTCATTATGTGACGAAGGTTCTCGTTACTTGTCTTAAGGATGAAGTCGGTAGGAGAATCAAGTTTCGAGGACGAAACTTTTTATAAGGAAGGAGACTGTTACGACCCACACTCCCAGGAATTACGATGGTATTAGAATGCAAATGCGATCGTTGTACCGCACTTAGTATAATAAATGTGTAATTGTGACATAAATAAACATTTAAGAACTCCTAAAGCCTTAGAAGGAACATAAGAATAATAAAATTAAACATATAAAGAATTGCACAACTATTGGTAGGAATTTACTCAAAGGAAAAAGGAAATAACATATAAGAATATTGGGAAAAGACAAACTAGTAATTTTCCCACCACTACCCTCAAAAACCGCCCCACCTCTTAATGTACGACAAAATGGTCTTACAAATTCTTATTCCATTCCCTTTATTTTATTCCTCCACACCTTCTTTCCAACCAATGGCATTTCATGCATGCTCTTCACTCCACTAACTAAATTCTTCTAATTTATCTTTCCCTTCTTTATAGCCTTTCCATCATTTCTATTCTCATCAAATGTAAGACCATTCCCCAATCACTAAGCTTGCGTGTCTTACCATCTTCTTACACATCCACTATCTCAACGAAGCCAAGGAATACCCCACTTTCTCCCCTAAATTTCGGCTACACCAAGAAAAGACCAAGGAAATGAAGTTCAAACACAATACAACCTAATCATTTTAACTCTTCTTCCACTTCTTACACAATATAAGACATTCAACCACTAGGATTTCATGCATATAATTTTACCTCCTACCCCCATCCGGCCCCTCCCTCTATTTCTTCATTTTCTTACATTCTTGTCACTACTATATAATATTCAATCTAATCATTTCTTTCTCCTACACAAGCGCAAAACCCCACCAATCAAAATGCATGAAAAATACCTTTTCTTCCCACCTTCCCATCCAGCCTCCCTTTTTAATTTTCCCCATATTTTCTATTCTCTCTTTTATTTCTACTTCCATTTAATTATTCTTATGTCTTACACCATGTAAGGCATGTAACCAATCACGTTACATGCAAATTCCTTTTCACCTCCTCCAAGATTTCTCCTCAATTGCCTCTCCCAATCCACATTCGGCCAAGGCTAGAAGAAAGAGATAAAACTCCCAAAATACAAGACCATTCTCCATTCCCATCTTTACCATACTCACACTCTTTAACCTTCACTAAAACATTTGTTCTCTTCCACTCTCTCTCTTTCTCTAACCAAGACACCTCCTCCCATTTCCTTCTCCTTCAAGTGTGAGGTCCCAAGCCAAGAACCAAGGGAGTTCTTTCAACTCCAAGCTATCATCAAGCTTCATCTTAGGTAAAGACATCCTCACCTCTCTCTAAATCATTTCTCTTTAATTTTCATCTCATCCCCAATACTCTTCATATCTCTTACTTGAACCTCCAACCCGTAGGCTTCAACAAAGGAGTAAGAGAAGCTCTTCAACTTGATAGGTGAAAAATCTCAAGCCAATTTCAAGGTAAAGTTTATCTAGATTGATCTTAGAACATGTATACTCCTTTTTCTCAAGCAAGATTAATACTTTCTTCATTTTGGCCTTCAAGTCCGAAAACTTCAAGCTAGGGGTTAAAGAAGAAATCTTTCCTCAATTAGTATAAGACTCAAGCTACCAAGGCATGTGGTTCTTCCTGGTTCCTTCAAGGAAATTGAAATCTAAGTTTAGTGTGCTCATTAATAACTAATGGATCATGCATGCAATTAAAAATTATGGTCTCTAAGTTTATTGACATGAATGAAGGCTTGCATGTTAAAATTGACGATGCATGTTTCTTTTACGGAATGAAACTATCAAATATGTTTAGAATACTACTTTAATCTAACATGCAAGATGAAATTTAGTCACTAATTGACCATTAGGTTGTGTAAGCTAAAAAGAATGCATCTTTCCTATTATCTCTACACTTAGATGCAAAATGGTAGATATAGCGCCCCGCACCGGCTCACCTGTGTACGGTGCGCCCGCCGTACTTTACTACGGAGAGTACCAGGCGTCGGTTCATATCATATCGGCATCCATAACGAAATATATGGACTTTTCCGCTTACACATCATCAAGTAAGCAAAATAGAGGCAGAATAAAAACTTTTAAAATAAAAACATGCCGAACGTCCAAAACATTGCCTACATTAATGTCCACCAAAATAAAAGAGATGTCCAACTCCAAATCCCATCATAAGTTCATCAATCATAAGTCATCAAACTAAGTCATTGTAGCTATCCTCTCTCGCACGCCTATAGATAGGGGACCCTAGGCTCGTCCTCGATCCATTCGACTCTATTTCCTGCGGGCTCTGGGAGGAAAAATAATAGGGTGAGTGACAATATCACCAGCAAGTAAACCATAAATAATCATGAATTAAATGGAAGGTCACACCAGAACCAAAACCCCACAAAGTTTGGATTTGCCGCATACCTGACTTTCACTTCATCATTTGTAAGGACATAGGATCGTAACTTATGAGATAAGAAATCTCATTAGGTCCTAACTTCGGAAGTATCAAAACACATCATCATAGCCAAAGTGATAGTACATCAATTATTCAACTAGCCATAAATGTCGTATGAATGTGTATGCATATGCGATGTGTCATGATGAAAATGAGGACAAGTTCTTTCATTCTTTCTTTCAAAACATCATCGTAAATAAAACGAGAGGAGTGAGTATTCAGATCTATTATTTCCGGATCTGAGGCGGTCATAACATCCTCTTCAGATCTATTATGTCCCGATCTGAAAATGGTCATACCATCCATCATCGTCATTAGGTCTAATCTCTGCGGGACTGTATGATCATAAATCATCATTATCAGGTCTATTCTCGCCAGGCATGAACGGTCATAATCATCATAACCAGGTCTATCCTCTCCGGGCCTGTATGGTCATAGTCATCAATAGATCAATTAACCTCGGATCTGGAGCGGGTTATGCTGGCCAGAATCAAATGGTACCAATGGAAATCGTTCTTTTCAAAACTGAAATCTTTTCTTTGAAAGCACTTTTTCATCGTTCTTTGTCATAAAATCGGTATCATAAATCATGCAAAGGATGATGATGTAATTCATGACGTGCAACATGGAACTCATGGCTAGATGCAACACATAATACTCGTCATGCCTTATTTCATAAGCTGGAAAAATTTCCAGAATTTAACGTTCTGTTCATGCGGCCTCAAACCTCATAATTTCGGCTTATTTTCATGATCTCACGACATACGTGTGCATAATGGAGTCTTATTTACATGGCGTAAAAATTTCGTAAAGTTTCAGGGCTTATAGAATACTCAAATCATTAAATTACCAAAACAGGGCACGGCTGGATTCAGCTGCGTAGTGCCCGGATTTTACCTTGCTGTAAAGCCCAAAAACTTATTTATTTTGGGCCAATACCCGGAAACCATAATGAACATACCAAGAAGTGATATTCATAAGCCCAATAACATCTATGAGCCCAAATTCGAAATAATAAGGCCTCACAACATCATGCCATAATTTTGTTCTGTTTCCAGTTTTTTACCGTTAACTTCAACACAGTTATTAACCCATAAAATGGTGATTCCAGGCTGATTTATTTACATGGACATATTCCCCTATGTCTTAAGTGATTGCCATAAAAATTTTAGAGCAATCCAATAGGTTTAAAGCAGTCATCTAATTATTTTTCTAAAGGTAGGTACGTGCAGAACCTGGAATGACCATCCTTCACTAGAAATTTTATAATAAATAAACCACAAGCCCTTTTTCCAAAATTCCAACTCAAAAATTTAATAAACACATAAGGCTAGAATCCCACCAAATATTAGCCCATTTGTACGTTTCCAAGGTCCATTTTTGAGTCTTACAATATGTCACATGAATCTGGCCTGTTCTAGTAATTTTTCCTGTTTGTCACTTTTCTTGCTAAATGTGTACCAACTACACTTTATCTTTCTAAAATAGCTTACTAACCATCAAATACACTTTTTAACATAAACATTACAGGTTATAATAAATTTTAAAATCTATATACAACCACTTCAATAACAGTTTTGAAGATAACACCTAGCACAATTTGACATTGTACATTTTGTACATCATAAAGTCTACTTTGACATAATTTACTTAGGCACTACCTAACACCCCAAACAGCCCGTCTTTATACATGAAAAGGGCTACATTTCATTTTCCTAATGAACATAACACCTCTAAGCAATGGAACATTCAAACATACAATTTCCATATATCTTTCACCTCCTAAAACATATTCTTTCACTTGAAATATTGTTCAACCACATCTCCTTTCTCCACTGTCCCATTTTCATGGTGAAAAAGAAAAACTTTATCCCATTTATCATAGATATGCAACATATTCATATTCAAAGGAGGCAAAGAAATTATCTTTGGGGGGATTTTCACACATGCAAGTCAACTAGCTTAAGAATTCGGAACTTTCATGCTTCAAGCTTAATATTTTCCATCTAAGATTAAATCTTAGTAATAGCTAGACATTCAAGCATATACTTTGACACATAAGTCAAGAGTATTTATAGTGTACTTGCCTTCTTGGATCTTAGATCTTGCTTGAAACTTGTTGGAACAAGAATTGTTTCCTTCCACCCCTTCCCATCACACACGGTTTTAGGGGTAGGAATATTTGTTAGCCACTATTTAAATACACAATACAACTTAGTTTGAGGCTAGATAGTCTTACCAAATTGAATCTTGAATGAAGGTTGAGATGATTCTAACCCACCAAGAAGCTAATCCCTCTTAGCACTTCGAAAATCTTCAGCTAGTGATCTCTTGAAGGTCATGGTTTCCACAAAAAAAGGGGGATATCTTGTGAGCTTCACTATGTAAGATATAGAATTCTCTTAAGGAGTTTAGAATGTACTCACCTAGACCAACCTTGAACTTGAATGATTCTTAGGTCTCCTTGACTCCTTGTTGGCCGTGTGAGGTGGATGAGGAGTTCTTGATTCTTTGGTTCTTTGTGAGTTTTTGAGTGGTTGAGTTGAGAGAATTCTAGAATTCTTGGAGAGGATTTTTCTTCAAAGGCTAAGGGTTTAGCCGTTGGGAGCTTAAGGGAGAAGAAGAGAATTTCCTTTGCATGGTTATGCTAATTAGGGTTTGCTAACTTGAGTTACTTTAGCAAACTAGGGTTACTTTATTGCTAACTTGAGTTACTTTAGCAAGCTAGGGTTACTTTTAAGTTGTGGTTAGCATAAAGTAACCATGGTAAAGTTTAAGATGTCTCTTGGTTGCATCATGGTTAAAACCGGCGGTTAGGGTGCAATTAGTAGGCTCCATCATGCTTGAGTCACTTTTAAGAGGGTTTAATGGAAAAGCTACTAGGTAGTTGAGGGAAATGTTTATAGTAAAATTGATCCCTAATTCCCTAATCTCCATGTAACCCACGGTTTTGAATGGGAATTTTAGTGAGTTACCCATCCTTATAATAATATCATATTGTGACTACATCATGCATAACTATTTTATATTATTGCTTAAATAAGCAATTAAAGTGTGTAGTTGGCCTTTTTAACAAAAAGGTGGCCTCCTAATTACCCTTTACCCAGCGGCTTAGTGTAGGAAAAGTAGTACTTTTCCTCTTTTTACTTTTTAATCCTATTTAGTAGAACACTAAATGCTAGAATGAACTTTTCATGCTTTCTTTTACTAAGACTACTAAGGGTTTGTTGCTTGTAGTAAAAAAAATCCTATTTTAATATCCCCAATACCCTTATGGCCGAGATTATGAAAAATCTTGGGAGGGTAAAATTGTCATCTCACTTAAGACATACTCTTGTCAATTCCATTATTTATGGAATTTACCTTAAGGAGAATTAATTAAAGTAGTCGTAATAAACTTAATAAAATTTCACTCGAAGAATCCATCCTTCCATTAATTCATTCATACAGTCTCAAGTGCAATCCAATCTTTCGTTGGGGTACAACATCATCCCCCCTTATTACAAGTTTCGTCCTCAAAACTTAAGGGTACTAATAAAAAAGGTACGGGTATAATCTTCTCATGCTTTCCTCCGTCTCCCACGTAGCTTCATCAATCGAATGGTGCTTCCACTGCACCTTAACCATAGGGATGGATTGTTTTCTTTGTGTCTTCTCTTTGCGATCCACGATCTTCTCCGGCTCTTCTTTATATGTCGCATCAGCTTCAACTTTCAAGGGTTGTTCCTCAATGACATTGCTAGGCTCATGCACGTATTGTCGAAGCTGAGATACGTGAAACACATCATGCAATTGAGACAATGATGGCTGTAGTGCTAGCCGGTAAGCGACTTCCCCAATCTTTTCAAGAATTTCGTATGGTCCGATAAACCTGGGGCTTAATTTCCCTTTGATACCAAATCTCTTAACTCCTTTTGATGGCGACACTTTCAAGAACACCTTTTCTCCGACTTGAAATTCCAATGGCCGCCGCTTCTCGTCTGCCCAAATCTTGCTTCTATCTTGGGCCGCTTGCAATCTTTGCTTGATGATCATTACTTTCTCTCGAGTCTGTTCTACTAGATCAGGTCCTGTGAGAACTTTATCTCCGATTTCATCCCAGTAAAGTGGAGAGTGGCACTTTCTTCCGTAGAGTGCTTCATAAGGAGCCATCCCAATAGATCGATGATAACTATTATTATAAGAGAACTCTACTAGTTTGAGACTTTTGTCGCAACTCCCTCTAAAGTCAAGCGTACAAGCTCGCAGCATGTCTTCCAACATTTGGATGGTTCTTTCCGATTGACCATCCGTCTGAGGGTGAAATGCAAAGCTCATTCGTATCTCGGTACCCATCGCTTTTTGAAAAGCGGTCCAAAATCGGGATGTAAAGCGTGGGTCGCGGTCACAAACAATGCTCATGGGTACTCCATCAAGGCTCACAATCTGATCAACATACATCGTAGCCAACTTCTCCATAGAGGCTTTGATGGTAATAGCCATGAAGTGAGCAGATTTTGTTAAACGATCGATGACCACCCAAATGGCATCATGTCCATTATTTGTCCTTGGCAGGTCAGTTACGAAGTCCATAGCAATGTGGTCCCACTTCCACTCAGGGACTTCAAGAGGCTGCAACAATCCAGCGGGTCTCTGATGTTCCGCTTTCACTTTCTGACAAACCAAGCACTTCTCTACGAATTCCGCGATTTGTCTCTTCATACCCTGCCACCAGTATTTTTGCTTTAAATCTTGGTACATTTTGTTGGCTCCGGGATGAATAGATAAATGAGAATTATGAGCTTCCCGAAGAACCTCATTCCTTATGTCATCGTCATTAGGTACACATAGTCGTCCTTTAAACCACAAACTATCATCGCTTCTGATCTCAAAATCTTCAGATGGTTTCGTCTTCACTTTGTCCTTAATTTTCTTCAAGGCTTCATTTCTTTCTTGACCCTCCTTAATCTTGTCAATCAGTGAAGGAATTAATACCAACTTAGCGAGCACGCTATCAATGGAATCAACCACCTCGAGATCAAATTTTTCCATATCACGCTGCAAAGGTGGTTCACGCGGGTGGCTTGTCTTTTGACTCAAGGCGTCAGAAACTTTATTAGCTTTTCCCGGATGATACTGAATAGAGAGATCGTAATCCTTCATTAACTCTAGCCATCGACGTTGGCGCATATTTAATTCCTTCTGAGTGAAAAGGTGCTTAAGACTCTTGTGATCAGTGAAGATCTCGCACCTTTCACCGTACAAATAGTGTCTCCATATTTTTAAGGCAAATACTACAGCTGCAAGCTCGAGGTCATGTACTGGGTAAATCATCTCCAATGATATTTTTGTACATGCATGTCATTTCTTCTATACTCATATGTGATGGAAAAGAATATCATGAAAATAGTGAATGGTAGTCTTATGATGATTCAATATGCGTTACTCCTTTATGCATGCATACTAAGATGCTAGTTTTGAACATTATCCATGTTAGCATTAACATTTTTCCTTGCTATAGGGGACGTCCATGACCCCTTTATAAGTCCATGAATTCATCACCATTCTCATGATGTGTATTTTGATTATCATGGTCTTAGAAAGGAAAAATGACATAGAAAGCTCTATGTTTTTAGCCTCATATGTTGTATGTTATGTGTAAAATGACCACCATCATAAGATGTTACCTACTATGTATTTGCATGCATTTAGTAGGATTATTTTGTGATTATGAACATGTATGTATGATATGACTTGTGCTTGTTATTATTTATTATGGTTGATATGCATTAGAATCATAATGAATATCAAGCTTTGTATTGATGATGAAGAATTCCATTTTAAACGCCCCCACTTTCAGTCAAGGGATTAAAAATAGGTAACTTTGATATACAAATTATTATTGGAATATATTTTTGTAATTATGACATGCAAACAAAAAGAAAAAGGGCCATAAGTGACACAACTATATAATATGGAAGTTTAAATCTTAGGGCCACACTAATTTCGGCCCATTGGCCTTTTGAGTACTTAAACTAACAAGTTTCAATATAAATTAATTTCCATGCAACCAATATTGATATAAACTATAATTGGCTAAGACAATTAAGGACAATGTGAGGACAATTACTACCACAAAATCGCCACCTTAAGAGACATGTGCTGAATTTTTTAGCATGTGTCTCTTTTGAATACTTTCCTTGTTTGGTGCACTTTTTAATGTCACCAATCTTGTGTGGCATATTTCTCACCAATTGAAATACCAATTAAGCTCCACCTAGGCTCCAATCAAAATGTAATAGGCGTGTAAAATGAGCTGGACATGTAATGAAATTTCATTTTAGTAAGCATTGTCAAATAATGCACAATATTTACACATATATGGTAAATATATATCATCCCTATTTGGTATTTTCTAGAACACTTTAATATATCTTTAATGTGTAAAAAGTTTCTAGATACATATTACATCTATGCCTAACAAAGGTACCATGTGTGTATGTTCGTGGAAAACCGAATTTCGACTTTCGTCGATTACGCGATTTTTTTCCGATTAAATTCAAACTTCTTGCACATGTAATATATATTATGTCAGACATAATATACATAAAATAAAGTGTATATTCAGCTCCAATTGCTTCATTAAAAATGCTCCATGTGCACTAATGAAGTTGAGTTTGAATTCTCCACAAATTCAGCATAAATTGTGGGTGATTTATGTGTGCCAACATGGAATGATTTAGTGGCTGATATTAACATGTGAGCCACAAAAGTTTTGGCTATTTTTGATGTATATGGCTGGCCATCTTTATATGGTCGGTACGTGACATGTCGGTGAAGTTTAGGTAGTCACCCGATACGACGATTTTCGGTTTATGACCTTGTAACATGTCGTTATGATTTTGACATCACCATGACTTATATCATATTATATAAGACCTGAATATACTCATAAAGATGAGTTGTATATAGTGGTGTGACATCGACGTACGTTTATAATATATGTGACGTGTCGATGGTACGTCGGAATATATGTGTATTGTGTCTTTTTTAAAAAAATATGAATATATATATATATATATATTATAATTATTAGACGTGTGAATGTAGTGGGAACAAGACTTTTCATTCTCAAATTTGTTGTCATAAAGTTTTCTCTAAATATGTCTCCATTTAATGAACTAATTAGTTCATTAACTTAAGCACTTCACTTAATGAACTTGTTTAGTTCATTAATAGTGGCACCTGAAAATAGTACAAAGACAACAAATGTTTGCCATATGATTAAAGCTTTAATGCTTCATGGCTTGTTAGTACGGCAACAATATATATAAGCATATGAGGCATGTATATCACATAAACGTGTCAGGTAATAATTTATTCATGCATTTCATAAACTCGTACCATTTAAATCATGCATTTGTAAATTATTCAAACACTTTTTCTCAACAATCTCCCCTTTTTGATGATTTACAAAATAACGTTGGTTCATGATTTAAATGTGATCGCTCCCCTCCAATTATGTCGTCTTGCGCTCCCCCTTAAATCATGCTTCTCTCCCCCCTTAAATCATGCTTCTCTCCCTCTTAAATCATGCTTTTCTCTCCCCCTTTATTTTGTAAATGTCATCAAAAGTACAAGTAAAAATGCAAAGGAATAGTAGTTTATAGTATATCAAAAATCATGCAATTCAAGTGCATTCTTAAGGGTTATTGATTTAACCCTTTGCAAAAGTACCTTTTGGTACCCAAACTTGGGTGACCTTCCTTGGTCTTACAAAAGGTGAGAAAGAGATGAAGAAGCTATATAATAGACATTAGGTGCAAATCCGTTTGGCTATAAGCCGAGAATGCCATCATGCTCATGCTAAGATTTTCATTTTTGATATGCATTTGTGTTAGTGTGCAAAGTGCTTGATCTAGAGGCATTAGTATGATATGAATGTCGCATATGTATCAATGGCTTTCTTCCATATCTATATGGTACATGATTATACTTTGCACGTGATGAAAAAGTAGTATGATGAGATATAATGTGTGGTGTACTAGAAGTCTTTCTACGTTGTACACTTGCCTTGAACGCATCAGGTTTCTTAGATGAGGATAAAATAAATTTGGTTGACTTATTTTGTGTTTCATTTTCCTCAATGTATCCTAATCTTGTTTTGTCACTTTCATGCTTTTGTGAGAAAATGAGACGATCTAGCATGCTCGTACCCGAATCAATTTGTTTTACGGTCTTTTCTAAATCCGCATTTCTTGATTTCATATTTGAAATCTCGGCTTTCATCTCAGTGTTCTCGAATTTTAAGGAAATCTCAGATTTTAATGAATTTATCATGCAAGACGACTCTTCTCTTGAATCGTTTAATTGAGATACAATATTTGTGTTAGAGGATTCTAACAA
The DNA here is from genome assembly GCA_036186865.1 of Eustoma russellianum. Taxonomy (NCBI): domain Eukaryota; kingdom Viridiplantae; phylum Streptophyta; class Magnoliopsida; order Gentianales; family Gentianaceae; genus Eustoma; species Eustoma russellianum. The sequence goes on from AP025054.1 coordinate 22,887,108, forward strand.
TTTCTTGTCTTCAATTAAGCGTTTCTTTTCTTTTGTAAGTCTTAGTAAACTTATGTAATTTAAGACATTGAACATACAAATTATGATACGATGGTTCAAAATCAGAATCAGAATCGGAATTACCTCATTATCAAAAGATGGAGGCCTTTGGCTTGATATACCTTCTTGTTTGGTTTTCTGGCTAGTGGATGCTATCTCACAAAGATTGTTATATCTTCTAGTCGTGAACCTGCGGTCTAATACCACTTGTAGAACCTATATAGAACCACTAGAATGAGTGGGTTGAATAGTAAGTGTGGAAAATTTGGTTTCTAAAAGTTTTTGACCCAAACTACCCACATCTAAAAATAGATTCTGTTTTCAGACCCGGATTTAATTAACTAAATAATTAAGTTGTAGACCTCTAAAAGTCGTGAAATTTGGTGATAAAGTACTTTCAGATGTTACATATGTGTCATAAAAATTTCAGATCAAAATTCAAAGTATAAGACTTTGAAAAAATGTTTTTGCACAGATGGCGTCAATCTCTCAGAAACTGTGACACGAAATGAAAAATTTATTCCTATTAATTTACAACTCCAAATGATCTGAAAATTTTATGATATGACCTTTAGGTTATGTACTTGAAAGGGTTGAAACAGTTTTTCAAAATTGTTTTGGAAAGTATGTCAAATACGTTGAGGTTCTCAACCTTTACAAGTCCGAGAATCAGATTGCACTAGTCTCAGAACTATTAACGTTTGACTGACTTATACTTATCCAGTGAAACTTGTGCCAAATAAAAAGTAGGACATGTGGATATGTTTAAGAAAAATTTTATGATTTTTGAAAATCTTTTCCTATTTTTACCGTTGCAATGAAAACGATACAGAAAACTGAAAACTGAAAGTAAAGTGCTGAAAAGTAAGAACATCAGGAATTTTATACTAGTTTTGTTAAAACAACCTACTCCAGTCTTCGAAGATACCTTCCTCGGTTATCAATAAACAACAAAAACACCTTACCACAAGGGTGACTGGAGTTTAACACTAACTCCACCCTTTTACAACCAAAACAAACAAGCAAATCAATCACGAACACCACCACCGATTGAATGAAGGTTTGATTTTGTCATCCGATACGAAAATTTTCGATTTATAGCTTTGTAACGTGTCGTTATAATTTTGTCATCACCATGACTTATATCATGTGATATAAAACCTGAATATACTCATAAATATGAGGTGTATATAGTGGTGTGACGTAGACGTACGTTTGTAATATATGTAACGTGTTCGTAGTACGTCAGAATATATGTGTATTATGCCTTTTTAAAAAAATCTGAATATATATATAATATATATATGTAGGCGTGTGTATTGAGGGGGTAAGGGGACTTTCCATCAAGATTTCTCCAAATATGTCTTCATTAAATTAGTTAGTTCATTAACTTAAGTACTTCACTTAATGAACTAGTTTAGTTCATCAACTGTGGCACCTGAAAATAGTTCAAAGACAACAAATGTTTGTCGTATGATGTAAGCTTTAACGTTTCATGGCTTGTTAGTACGGTAACAGTATATATAAAACATATGAAGCATGTACATCACATAAACGTGCCAAATAATAATTTTGTCATGCATTTCGTAAACTCGTACTATTTAAATCATGCATTTGTAAATCATTCAAACATTTTTTCTCAAAACAAACTTCTTGCACGTGTAATATATATTATGTCACACATAATATACATAAAATAAAGTGTATATTTAGTTCCAATAGCTTAATTAAAAATGCCTCATGTGCACTAATGAAGTTGAGTTTGAATTCTCCATAAATTTAGCATAAATTGTGGGTGATTTGTGTGTGCCAACATGGAATGATTTAATTGCTAATACTAACATATGAGCCACGAAATTTTTGGCTGCTTTTAATGTATATGGGCTGGCCATTTTTATATGGCAAGTACGTGACATGTCGGTGAAGTTTCGGTAGTCACCTGATACCACAATTTTCGGTTTATGACTTTATAACATGTCGCTATAATTTTGACATCACCATGGCTTATATCATATGGTATAAGACCTGAATATACTTATAAATATTGTTTGTATATAGTGGTGTGACGTCGACGTACGTTTATAATATATGTGACGTGTCTGTGGTACGTTGGAATATATGTGTATTGTGCCTTTAAAAAAAATATGAATATATATATATATATATATATATATATATATTTTTTATATTATATATTAGACATTGAATGTAGTGGGAAGAAGACTTTCCATTCTGAAATTTTTTGCCATAAAGCTTTCTCCAAATATGTCTCCATTTAATGAACTAGTTAGTTCATTAACTTAAACACTCCACTTAATAAACTAGTTTAGTTCATTAATTGTTGCACCTGAAAATAGTACAAAGACAACAAATGTTTGCCATTTGATGTAAGCTTTAACTCCTCATGGCTTGTTAGTACGGCAGCAATATATATTCTAGGACCTGTACAGCACCACTAGAAGGGGGGAGGGGTTGAATAGTGGGTGGGAAAATTTGGTTTTTAAAAACATTTTAACCAAAAACCTCACTTCTGAAAACAGTTTCTGTTTTCAGATTCTGATTCGAAATGATTTAAATACCTAGTTACAGACCTCCAAAAATTATAATATTTGGTGAGAATCTAGTCTTAGATGTTTTGAGTATCTCATGAAAACTTCAAATTAAAATTCAACTCCTAACTCTTTGAAACTACGTTTTTGGTCAGATTGCGAAAATCTATCAGAAACAGTACTCCGATTCGAAAATTTTATTCCGATTAATTGGTGGCTCCAAATGATCTGAAAATTTAATGAAAAGACCCTCAATATACGTATTTCAGTGGGTTGAAACAGTTTTATAAATTGTTTTTAGAAAGTATATCAATCACGTTGATGTTCTCAAACTTTACAATTCTGAATATCAGATTGCACTATTCTCAGAACTATTCAAGTTTGATTGGCTTATACTTATCCAAATGAGTTGAAACTTATGCCAAATGAAAACTAAGAGGTGGTGGCTAGGTTTCTGAAAGGTTTTGTAGTTTTTGAAAAACGTTTACTATTTTTTTAGTCGCAACGAAATTGATGTAAAATGCTAGAAACTGAAAGTAAAGTGCTGAAAATAAGAACACCAAGAATTTTGTACTGTTTCGGTTAAAACAACCTACTCAAGTCTTCGAGGACAGCTTCCTTGGTTATCACTAAACACCAAAAACACCTTAACACAAGGCTACTAAAGTTATACACCAATTCCACCCTTTTACAACCAATACAATCAAAACAACCAAACAAATCGATCACAGACACCACCACCAATCGAATAAAAGTTTGATCACACCTTGATCAAACTTTTACAACAATGAATGAGTGTGGGTGGTATATTCAAAGCCTATGCAATATTTTGAATATGTGAACAATAGGCTTGACAGAATAAGAAGAAAGAAAGAAAAGAAGAAGAAGAAAGTAGTAGAGCTTCTTGATCTTTAGAGAATGACAGTTGTGTTATTGGCCTTGTTTGCACTATTCTCTTCTTTTTAACCATGTGCGGCCACCCCTAGGGCCTTCTTCCTTTTTTGAGAATTCTCTGTAATGCCCTTGGAGGATTGTCTTGTGTAGATATGACACCATCTTGCTCACTTGGGACAACATGATTAGATGGATGACTTGGCTTTGCTTACTTGGCACTCTATAATTGGTAAATTGGTCCAATCTTGTCACCATTTAGTGGCTGTAAAATCTGAGAATAAAATAAAAACATGTGCCAAAAAGAATTTAAAATGTTTTCAGATAATCAACAATTGATTCCTTCAATTTCGGGAAGCAAATTCGCCACCATCAAGACCAAGAATTTGGCCAGCACTTATTGTCGCATGCTGAATTTTCAGCATCTGTTATATTTGCCAAATGTTTGAATTATTACCTTGTGTAGCTCCCTCCTTTATGTCACTAACCTTGTGTGGCATATTCTCCACCAATCAAGATGCCAAATAAGCTCCAATATTGGTGAGAATGGCGTGTAACTTGTCTCCAACATGTGCTGAATTTCATTTTGATAAACTTTGCAAAATAATGCACAATAATTACACACATATGATAAATTGTAATAAGCCCTTATTTGAATATTCTATTACACTTTAGCATATCTTGAATATGTAAAAAGTGTATAGATACATATTACATGTCATGCAAAAAACGTTCCATGTGTTATGTTCATAGAAAACCGAATTTTCGACTTTCGTCGATTACGCGATTTTTCTCCGATTAAATTCAAACTTTTTGCACATGTTATATATTTTATGTCACACATAATATACATAAAATAAATTAAATATTCATCTATAATGTCTGAACTAAAGTGGTGCCCCATATGCTTAAAAAGATGAATTTGGAATCTCCACAATTTGTCCTTAATTGTGGGTGATTTGTGTGTGCCAACATGGAATGATTTCATGGATAAATTCAACATGTGAGCCACGAAATTTGTCTATTTTTAAAGTATATGGGATGTCCATCTTTATATGGCAAGTACGTGACACGTTAGCGAAGTTTCGATAGTCACCCGATACGATAATTTTCAGTTTATAACCTTGTAACGTGTCGTTATAATTTTGCATCACCATGACTTATATCATATGATATAAGACCTAAATATACTCATAAATATGAGGTTTATATAGTGGTGTGACGTTGACGTACGTTTGTAACATATGTAACGTGTCGGTAGTACGTCGAAATATATGTGTATTGTGCCTTTTTAGCAAAAATATAAACATATATAAGGTATGTATAAATGGCGTTTTTAATAGGTGAATAAGAAGATTTTCCATTCTTCAATTTTTTTACCATCATGCCTTCTCCAAATATATCTCCATTTAATGAACTAGTTAGTTCATTAACTTAAGTATTCACTTAATGAACTAGTTTAGTTTATTAATTGTGGCACCTGAAAATAGTTCAAATACAACAAATGTTTGCCATTTGATGTAAGCTTTCACGCTTCATGGCTTGTTAGTACAGCAACAATATATATAACACATATAAGGCATGTATATCACAAAAACGTGTCAAGTAATAACTTTTGTCATGCATCTCTTAAACACGTGGTATTTAAATCATGTATTTGTGAATCACTCAAACTCTTTTTCTCAACATAGATAAACATGTGAGGCATGTATATTACAAAAACGTGTCAAGTAATAATTTATTTATGCATTTTGTAAACTCGTACCATTTAAATCATGCATTTGTAAATCATTCAAACATCGTTTCTCAACAATTATCATGGTATAGAAAATATGGATAATTATGCATGGCATATTGCAAAAATTCATTGGATTTTGATATAGAACCTTGCATCTTGTATTGTTTGCGAAATCATAATACCCACGCGGATGGGATATAAATATGGATATGGATATGGACTGGTCACTGACCAGATATTGATAGAGATATGGACTGGTCACTGACCAGATGTGGATATGGATATGGACTTGTCCCCGACTAGATATAGACATTGACATGCATTGCATTTTGATAACCCTTATATCATTATTGAAGTAGCATGCAATGGATCGTGGAATATTTCATGATATGGAATGGATTTGTGTGGAAGAGTTTATTTTATAGACATGGATCATCACAGACACTTTATGGATAGTGACTATCATAGAAATGCATTATGGACATGGATTGGAATTGCATAATTTCCTGGTTCATCATGGAACATTATATGAAATGGATTATTATGGAATATTGATTAGACATATATTGTCATGGAATATTATATGGAATGGGTTAGCATGGAACATTACATAGAATGGACTAGCGTGGAACATGATATGAATAGATATGATCACAGAACATTATATAGATATGGAATATTGTTAAAACTATATGGATATGGATTTAAATTGGATTCCTAAATTATTTGGGAACATCATGGATATGGTTTTATTTACGATAAATGTGTGAAAGTCTATTTGTGAAATGGGAATGGATAGTTATGTTCTTTCTTTTTGTATTATTATTATTATTTTGTTGGACTGTGCACCTGCAGTTAACACCACTAGAGGGTGAGTTGAATAGTGGTTAGCAAAAATTACACTACTACCCTTGGTTAAAAATCCGTTTGAAAACAGAATCTGAGACCTCCTCAGATTCAGTACATGTTTTTGAAAAATTCAAAACTCAGTGTATACAACTCAAAAAATTATGAAACTTTCCAGAAATTAACTTCAATGTCTTCACTACTATCTGTCTAAAAATGAGAGAAAACTAAGATCATTTCACCCTTAAACCAAAAAAAAAATATTTAGATGTTCAATTTAGACCGAATTGGACAGGATAGTTCTGAATATTGAAAACGTGTTTCTCTTTGAATACTCAACCAAAAAGGTTGATCTTTATGCCAAAACGCTTCTTAGGAGGTCTAGTTTATGTTTCCAAAAGACCCTGACCTTAAACAATGCTTGATGAAAACAGAATGCAAGTTTTCTTGAAACTGGTCAGGTTGCAGCCAGATTGGAGCAGTTATCTTGCAACGACTGAAAGACTAACTTTCTTTTACTCAAATCAAGTGATTTTTGTTGTAAATAAAAGCTAACAGTCTAAAGTATAACTCCGTTAAAATCACGAATTTTGAAAGTGTTTTACTATTTTTTCAAGACGTGAGAATTTGGATGAAAAATGCAGTGAAAATGGGCAGAAAACAGAAAAGTGTAAAGAAGGCAAGAACAACATAGGTTTATCCTAGTTCGGTCAATGTGACCTACTCCAGTCCTAAAGAACATCTTTCCTTGAATTTCTCTATGGTATGAACACAAATACAACAAGAACCAAGCTTGATCCTTGGGTGAAACACCAACCCTATTCAAGACTTGGATGAACACCTCTATGCAACTCTTGGTTGCAACACCTCTATCACCTATTGATGTAGCCTTATAGATTTGACTAATTAATCTTACAAATAAGTCATAAGAAGGCGTGTTTAATGTAGCTCAACAAAAACAAGAAATGAAACACCTCAGCTACACAAAGAAAGAATCAAGAAGAAGAGAATAGCAAGAATGATCTTCAAGTTTGCTTGAAAGTTGTGTGTTCTTCTTATTCGCCTTTGCCTTCTATTAATAACGTGAAATAGGCCTTGAAGATAAGAACCATTATGTGTCACCACCTTCATCATCAAGTCCTAGTTGTCTTCACATCATTGGTTGGCCACATAATCATCTCGTACACTTGGCAATATCAAGCAACATAATTGGTCTACCTTAAATTTCAGCTTAGCCGATTTTACACCTTGGATTTGTCTTGAAAATTATGAAGATAATAAGAACGAATATGCCACAAGAATACCTCAACTTCTTGGCATGAACATATGACATATGAGACTGACCTTTCTTGCATAAAAATAACCCCAAATTCAGCTCCAACAACTAATGTAGTCGTTGGTTACAATTTTGAATTTCCTAGTTGGCAATTTTTGCCAACTAGCTTGTTTTTGGTTGGTCCACTGTACACATGTAAACAAAAAACGCACCACATTTGCCCCATACTTTTGGGCGTTCTTTGAGAAAAATAAATATGTACAAACTCAGCTTTGTTGAAGAGAAATAAGTAGATAAAGTTGATAAGACTTTGTCAACATATAATTCAAAATTCCCACATTTTTCTCATTGTAAGTTGTGGTGAATTTTGTGCCAATAATGCCCTTAGAATCTCTGCAAAATGATGAATAATAAGCCCCAATAACATATATAAGAATATGTCCCAGAACAGAAAAGAATGTGAGATCAAAACCCGTCACATATCCGGCTACCATCGATAATATCATCAAATAAGAGAATAAGACAGAAAACCACCAACTAATCTTCACGAACACCATAAATAAACTCCAGAATGAAGATAATAAGATACTCAAGAGATTCTTTAAGTAAAATGACGAAATTGCCTTTATGGTGTAAAATGACCAAAATGCCCTGGTGAGAGAAAACTCCAGAAATGACCCTAATGGTCAGAAATAGATATAATAACACCTTTGTGATGATAAATAAGAGGTAGTGAAGTCCTTGTATGACTTTCGCTGTGTCATGTACCTACAAGAACTTAAAATACCACTTTTGCCCTTTTTGGTAAGTTGTAGAAACTTCCAAGGAACATTAGTGACAAAACACTGTTATTATCATCAAAACAAGTAACAAAATCACAATATACATATATGAAACATATGTAAATGAAAACAATCATTTTATCACTTTTTTGAAAAATTTCTCCAAAAACACTGGACATCGATGGATCTATGTCTCCATTTTAGAGACTGATGTATACATCGATCGATTGATATACCTCTGGTTGAGAGATTGATGTCTCATAGTGAGTTTGAGTTTTTGATTCTGTGTGACATCGATCGATCAATGTAGAGATCTATGTACATCGATCTCTGACTGAGAGATCTATGTAGAGATCTATGTATACATCGATCTCTGGCTGAGAGATCAATGTAGAGATCGATGTCACTTTTTCATTTTTTTCATCTTTATTTCAACTTTGTGACCTTTTTATGTATTCAACACTTAAAATCATGACTTTGAAAATTATCCAAACATATTTCTCAACATTTTAGACCCTCCCATCTCTGTATATTTGATCTCATGATGGATTTAAGGGGTCTACTTGCTCGGCGATTCGTATTATCACTCATACATATTGTTTAAATAATTTGCCGAGAACAGGTAGTACGATATAGGATTTATAGAGGACGAGACACGGATAGAATACCTTTGTTCGAGGAAGTATGTCCCAGGAGTTTTCGTTTATACAGATGGATAATTTTGTACTTGGAGCATTTTGTGATTTTGGGACATTGTGGTTTGTACGGAGTTAGTGCATGTTGTTTGTAAAATGTTTGTCTTTATACTGTTTATGCTATACGGATTTATGCTTTTGTGTCGGCATGCACATGAAAGGTATCGACACCTTGTACTTCTCTTAGTAGAGTATAGCGGTTGTACCATTCCGAGACCCTAGTCCGGGGTGGAACGCTACAGATGGTATCAGAGCCCATGGCTCTAGATCCATGGCAGAAACAGTAAAATAAACGATGCTTTTAGAATCTAAGTGATGATATTAGACGTAAGCGGTGATTACACCAATGAACGATTTTAGAAATAGACAGGACTCTAAATGATGATATTAGGATTGTATATTTACATAGATCCCATCCCTGTAAACCTTAATCTTGGATATGAAATTAAAATTGTAATTGCAAAATGCCATAAGAAGGAACCCAAACAGTAATAGTAATAATAGCCAACACCCAAACCAGAAGACCCCAACGCAAACACTGGTTATGGCATTGATTTAGATGGGATATACGGGTTCGTGAGATGTCTCATCGCAGCAGTAAGGTGGGAACCGGAATTATTAAAAGAAGCGGGCCTATGCCCTACTTCAGGTAGGCAGTGTTGACGTAGGATTTCAGGTCGAAGTGGGAATTGTAGTATTAAGGTATGATTCGTTGTACAACGATGGGTACTAAGAACCGATTTATTAGCATTATGATTGATAGAGTTTGGTGAAGGAAACTATACAAAAGTTTACGGTTATTATTAAAATGTTAAATTTAGGATTTCAAAAAAAAAATAGGTCGAAGATATTAGCCGCGTTAATGATGCCAATATATAGCGACCAACATGTATTGCTATAATAAAAATAGTGAAATGAAAAGTTATTACAAATCTTGGGTTGAGTATCGATTCCTAAGAACTTCGAGTTACTTGACTGGAATTAATAGACTTAAGTCGGAAATTGATTAAACATGAACAAGTAATGGTTAATAATCATGTGGGATTAAACCCGTTTAGAATTAACGAATGAAATAATTAAGTAAACAAGAACGTTGGTTCTGTGGCGAAGCATGATGAAGTAGAATGCATAAGTGGATTAATATTTGGTATACTTGCTAGAACTGGGTAATTTAAGTCCAAGAATTTATCGGAGCATACAAATACTAAATTTACAAGGAGCGATACATATGGAAATTTTCAATTACGATGACTTATGGAAATTATGCAAAGTATTGGACCATTATTTTTAAATAGTCAAATATGTTCATATAAGCATGTACACTAAGGTATACCAATGTTTTAAAGACAATTCAAAGATTTTTTGTTCTAAGTATTTCTTTTGGTCTCATTATTTTTAAAGATGATGGATGTTTTCTAAGAACAACATGGTTATCATCATCATCATCCATACCCAGTATATCCCAACGACAGCAAAAGCTATCGTCAGGGTCTGGGGAGGGTAAGTGGTAGGCAGACAATACCTCTATCCCAAGTGATAGAGAGTCTGCTTCCAGTGAGACCTCCGGCTCTACCTGCATAAATGACATGATAATAAGGATATGTTGTGCTAGTGTGTTAGTGAGTAAATTCAAGAAATACAAATAAAGGTCTTTCGGTATTAAAATACACATCACGTATATATGTACATGTAATGTAAAACACCGGTAAAGCATACGTCACCAGGTGGGAAGTTAACCTAAAGCGTAGATAGTGTTTACGCATATCTATGTCCCTACATATACTCTAAGGTGTCCCTATATATGAACAACATGGTTATATGTATAATATTTCAAATTTTCATTTAAGTTATATCTATTTTGTCACAATTATTTTTATTCAACCCATATCGACATTGCAATTATTTATCATTTAAGTTTTTAAGTAACAATCCATTTGTTAGAAACTTACTAAATTTCAGAAGGTATATTTTATTAGAAAAGAAAAGACACCGTGTCCCAATCACGTTGAAATTTTTTTTGATTGTGTTGTTTAATTGTTTAAAGAAGTTTTACCTGTAGTATCTTTGCAAACAAAGTATATCGTTATTCTTATACGAGGTCACTTAAGACCATGTTTTGTAAAAACAAGTATATACTATGTAGTTCTTGTGTTTATTACTCTAAACAATTAAAGCTGTATTTTTAAATTATAGTCACATAACTTGCATTTCGGAAAATATGTCCATAGACAGGTTCAGAGTACTAGATTATATATCCGAATAAGTAAAGACATGACCATATAATTAGAACACAAGCATATAAGAATTAATTTTTTTGAATTAATTCTATATTGAGGAAGAGTATGTTATGCCCCGTAATTTTCGAGTCCGACGTTAAATAAATTAAAAAAAACTTAAAATAAAATTTTATTGATTACATATGTTTATGAGGCTTAGTTAAATGAATTGTAGATGATAAATTAAACAGAAAGCTGAAATTGAAAAAATTGGACCCAAAATGCCAAATTTGCCCTCCCTCAATTAAGTGTTGAGGGAGTTACACTAATTAGTATAACTCCCAGGAGTGGTCAACGGTTAAGAGGGGAAAGAACAGCGCACAAACAATTGGAGAAAAGGAAGAGAGAAAAGAAGGAGAGAAAAAGAAAGAGAAAAAGAAAGAAGAAGAAAGGAAGAAGAAGAAGAAGGAAGAGCGGCCAACCTAGGTCCAATCCATCACGAAATTCCGTTACACTCGTAAGACTATCTAGAAACAAAAGCAAGTAATCTTTCTATACGCTTTACGCAAATTTTGATTCAATAGGCGCTATATAGCGACCCGTCCCGAGCCCTAGCACTCGAAATGACTCACCCGCCGTATCTCGCTAAGGAGAATATAAGGCGTTGATACAATTCAATTACACATAAGTAAAGTAACGTAAATCGAAGTCAGCGGAAGTCATAGAAACTAAAACCTTGAAATAAATAATCATTTAATATCAATGTCTAAGGAAATCCATATCCGATACAAATGTCAAACATAGGTATAACTAAATCTCCAACGTACATAAACCTCGAGTAGCGAAAACTGTATATATTAAATCCTCAACGAGTCTCGTCGAAACATCCTCGATCACGAAACCTCCATTCTTGATCATCCTCGAGTGTACTAACTCAATTACCTACCTATCTGCAAAAATATTAAAGCATAGTTTGAGCGACAAGTCGCTCAGCAAGTAACCTGCCGATATTTACCATGGGATCATACACGGAGAAGCAAGTGTAATAAAATACATACATAACGAAATGAAAACTATCATGCTACTCTTCGCAAATAAAGTTCACCTTTTTACCCCTGTGCCAATCAAGCAACAAAGGCGCACGCAACTAAGTCAGCAACGCACAAGTGTTAGTACCATCAAAATCAATGATGCAGTTTCAAAACCGATGCGATGCGATAAAAATTCAATTTCCGATATTCAAATCCGAATTCCAACATATCCATTTTCCAATTTCAAAATCCAATTTCAAATGTTCGATACAATACGATATGGTACGATGATCGATACGATATAATACGATGTTCGATACGGTACGATAAAATACAATATTTCGATCACCGATACCAATATGATTCTAATGCAATTATTGTACCCAACAAAAATCACTCTGTATCTTCGACTCTTATGAAGTGGTTTAATAAAATATCAGTTCTTCCAAGTGCATTTTATTAAGTTTTATTATTTCTTCTTCAATTAAATTTCCTTAAAGTAAATATTATAAGAAATGGTATAATTATATAAGTATGTCTCAAGTGAAATGACAATTATACCCTCTCAAAATTTTTAGAAGAATCCGGCCTACATGGAGTCTTGGAGACTCTAGAACAATCTCACTTCTTAAAAGCCAACTAACCACTTTATTAGTCTTTTTAAAATAAGGCTTACACATGTAGTAAATAGCCTCATGATTATGCTACAAGAATTTTGAAGAAGTTCCCTCTTCTTTTCCTCTAGAAACCGCCGGGTACTACATGGGAGGGTCCATGAGATCTCCTTTGTTCTTAACACCCCAACCAACCACTTTAGCAACTTTTTCTTTAACCATCCTCAAAAGCAACTAAGGAATAAATAAGCCTAACACCACTAAATACCCATTATGATTATGTTCCATGCACATGAAGAGTCTGCCTTCTCCTTCTTTATGTGAGACCGCCGAATACCTTCTTTTACTACCCCATGAAACCTTCTTCAAGAATATCCTAGAAGCTTCATATCCTTCCTCTCTCACAATACTCTCAAGGGTTCATCCCAAGCTAATCTCTAAAGGCCTCTTGCACACTTAGGCTAATCTTCACTCATCTCATTTCATACGGCAAGCTTGGACTTAGGAGACTCAAGACCATCTTCAAGCTCTAAATCTCATCTAGGTAAGTTGCATTCTAACTTCCAAAGTGAATTCCACATTTTAAATGGTAAAACTCACATTGTGCCTCTTTCTCCTTACAAAAAAAAACCGTGACCCCTAATGGTCACTAGGGGAAGATCTCTCAAGCTATTAGGAGAAGCTAGCATCTTGGTGGGTTGGATCTCTTTCAATCTCCACTTAAGCTCTATTTTGGTAAGGACATCTAGCCTCCATCTAGCTCTTTTATTCATTTAAATGGTAGCTAATGTTCACCTTATTTTCCTCCCTAAAACTGTGTGCTCCTTAGTGAAGTTGGAGGAAAACTTCAATCCTTTTCAACCAAGGCTCAAGCTAGGGAAAGTTTCTAAGCTCAAAAGAGGCAAGTATACTCTAGACATTCTTGACTTATTTATGAAATTGTATGCTTGAATGTCTAGTTTTTTAAGTCATGAATCTTAGTTGAAGCATTAAGTGTAAAGCATGAGAAATTGGTTGTTTTATAAGGGAAAATGGTGGCATGTGGAGTGATTCTCTCTATGGATATGTTATGTGCCTAACTTAAATACGATATGAGACCTACTCTTCACAATAAGGGACGGTTTTAGTGATTAGTTGAATAGTGAACTAATCCTTGTCAAGAATAGGCTTTATGAGGCATAAAATGTATGAAAATGGCATGTTCTATGGGGCTATTTGGCGTGAGGGTATGGCATATCTTAAAGAATACTAAGAGACCTGAAAAGTTCATGTTAAAATGTGTACTTGGTGGTTAGCAAGTTATTTTAGGGGATGAAGTTAGTTGGGAAATGCTTGAATAATAAAAGTGATGAAGCTAGCGTTACCAAACTGGAAAACAGGCCAGTTTGATGGCGTGAGTGGTGAGGCCTTGATCTTGTTTATTTAGACTTGAATGTGATGTTTGGGCATATGAATATTGTTCCTTAGTATGTTGGCTATGTTTTCCAGAAGATAGTCCTAAATGAATATTGTTTTATGACCTTTGGGACGGAGGTAAGACGGGTACTGTGCTGCAGAATTCTGCAGTACTCCTTGATAGTAATTTAATGTTTTGAAGGCCTTAGACATCTCGGAATGTTATGAAATATTTATGGCATGTGTCTAAGATTCCATTATGCATGTGTGTGGCATAAGTTGCTGGAATTAGGCTCGGAATTGGTAAGTTTGAGGCCGTGTGAACAGGGCATTACGGCTGGACTGTTTTCCAGATTAAGAGACAAGTCCGTATTTGCTTTTTGTGATGTATTTCGTCATGAATTGCATGTTGCATATCATGCATTGCATTGTCTATGTTCATGTGACTTAGGAGACTAATTTTTATGTCAAATAATTATAGGAAAGCTCTTTTGAAGATATGTTTCAGTTTTTGAAAGAAAGATTCCTACGGTACCATTAATTCCTGGCCAGCACAACCCACTCCAGATCCGGGGTTAATTGATCTGATGATGATGATTATGACCGTCCAGACCTGGAGATAATAGACCTGAGGATGATGATTAAGACCGTCCAGGCCTGGAGATAATAGACCTGAGGATGATGATTATGACCGTCCAGGCCTGGAGAAATAGACCTGATGGTGATGATTGATTGTGTGACCGTTTTTAGATCCGTAAATAATAGATCTGAAGGGAATAGTATGACCGTTTCAGATCCGGAGATAATATATCTGAACCCTCTCTATTCCTCGTTTTATGGCGATTATGTTTTGAAAGTAATGATGATTGAAATTGGTTTTTATCTCATCATGTTGCACTACATTTACATATTCATACACATGGCTTATGATTGTGAATAGGATGCTTAATCTTCTGTCACTTAAGTTATGATCTCATTACCTTCTGTCACTTAAGTTATGATCTTATTACCTTTGCAGCTATTGGGTTGAAGGTCAGCTATGTTGGAAAAGTTGAGATTCTTGGGATTTGGTTCTTGTGTGCAGTTTCCATTTAATTATTGATTGTTTATGGTATACTTGCTGGTGACTTTGTCACTCACCTTTTTATTTTCCCCCCCAGAGACTGTAGGGAATGGTGTAGAATGGATTGACAATGAGCCTCGAGTTTCATATCCGTAGACGTGAGAGTGGATTTCAGCTTAAGGATTTTTATGATGGGCTTATGTTTTATGGACTTATTTTGGGGACATTAAATTTTGGATTTACCTATATTTTGCGGACTTGGTTGTAAACTCTATGTCGAATATTCGGAATTGTTTCCCTTAAAAGTTTTTATTCTGCATAAATTTCACTTACCTGTTAAGATGATGACATTGTAGTCCATGATTTTGGCATGGATCGTGATATGTTATGCATTAATGCCTGGTACTTTCCGTAGCGAAGTACGGCGGGTGCACCCTACCCGGGCAAGCCGAGTACAGGGTGCTACAGCAATAGCCATGGCTCTTACCTTACAAATGACATATATCGCAAGGCTTACAAATTGATCCTCCAGTGGTCAAATATGCCACAGGCGCTCTATCGAAATAGTCAAATATGCCTGGACGCTCCAATTGGTGGTCAAATATGTCCAGACGCTCTATCAGAATAGTCAAATATGCCTGGACGCTCCGTTTGTTTGGGACCAATCCTGCTTACCGATATATTTTCTTTGTAAGGGTGACTTTCAAAATACGAGATGCAAATTTCAAAACGATTTTCAAATATTAGGTATGATTTTCCAAATACGATTTCAAAATGTCGATGTTTCAAATATTTTCCAAACGATAAAGTTCAATCAATTCCGATCACATCCAATAAAAATATTCAAATACGGTCACATATCAAATTACGATATTGATGTCCTAATAACCACCAGTCACATGTACTTATATACATACATGTGCACACGCCCATACATGTGCATATACATACATATACATACACGTATCTCCCTCAACTATTACTCCATTCGGCCATTATACAAATGTTTCAGACACAATTTACAATTCGAATATGCATATATCTTATTCATAAAAATTACACTTTCTTTTATACATATTATATACCATTAGGGTACCATATAAGTATTCGGCTGCCGCTAACTAATTTCCACAATTCAACTCTCGGCCCTTGTCCATTTGAAATTTACAAATCAAATTTCTTAATACATACCTACATTCGTTCATAATTTATATTATATATATATATCCCCATTGTGCACCAAATATACCCACAATTGTATTAAACACCAGCCACGTCCTCCAACAATACCATACTTTCGGCCTCCACTAGTAAACAACATCAATTAAAAGGAAATTATACCTTCAGCCCCACATGTTCATATATATAAACATATTCATGCAAAACTTATATTTTTGTCAATGCAGCAAATATTTTGGCCCACCTTCAGAGGCTGGCCGAGTACCCCGTACATATATGCATAATATTTTGGCATCTCCAAATCAATGACACACTTAGCATATTTATTCACATACATATACATACACGTATATATCAACCATCTATGCAAACACAAATACGAACATGTAGGATCCGGTTTTGGCTACGAAAACATAGACATAATATTTGTAAAAACATAGCAAATATAGGAAGGGTACTTGCCTCGATCTAAGTATGTTATACCGTAAATTGAATTGGGGTTGAAATCGTCAAAACTTGGCTTTCTTTTTCCCTCTTTCTACTTGCTGTGGTGTTGCCTTGGGGGTGTCAAACTCCATGGAAAAGTTTAATGGGTAATTGGGGGAGGGCTGCCGAGGGTAGAATCTTAGGTTTCTTTTTTTTCTTGTTGAGGGAGGCGGCAGGTATGGGGGAATAGGGTTTGGGGTCAGAGTGTATAAATAAGCAATTAGGTGGGTGTTAAGGTTAGGAAGTTTTCTTGTAGATAAAGTTTAATTTAGATAATTCTAATCTCTTTTGGAATTTGATTACTAACTTACCCTTTTAATTCTAATCTAGTTAGGATAAGGGTTTTAATATATATATCTACCCACATAAATATTTATATATGATTTTCTTTTCTTTTAAAAGTAGCGGTCATAGCATTCCCCTCTCCTTACAAAAAGTTTCGTCCTTGAAACTTGCGTATTACGTAATCAACGGCTTAGCATGGTTCTACTTAATCCTCCATGGTTCTACGCACTGCTCTAATCTACCGTATATCTTTAAGTGGTTATTTAATCCGCTAATTCTAATTTAGTTAGATCTCACTTGAAATGCCCCCACTACTTATTCATGCTTATTCTATTTCAATCCAACCTATTAGAATCATCAATACTTACGTCTTTATATGTTCTTCCTAATTTCCTTATCGATAATGGTATCGTCAACTTATATTTATACTTCTAAAATTTATATCTTAATCTACCATCTAAACTTTCTGCGGGTAATGTCATCTATGCATGCTAGTTGCTCAATAGTACGACACTTATCAACTTAACGCTTCAAATACTAATTTACACATAGGTACAGTTTAATCAATTTAAACTTCAACATATAAAGGTACCTGTGGCTATGTCGTTTAGATCCCTTTTGCAGTCTCCTTAGCTCTGGGCAATCCTTGTTCAGGTGGCCTATTGTAATGTAGTTAAAGCATGCGCCTGACCTCTTCCAACATATACCAGTGTGTGGTCGGTTGCATGTCGGACAATTAGGAATCCCATTCTGCGGATTAACTTTGGGTCGTTACTACTGTGATTGATCTTGCTGACTCATCTTTGGCACATTGATCCCTTTCCTGGCCTAACCTCACTGGTCTCTTCTCGGGGCCTCTTGCTTTTCTCCTCTGTAGCGACTCTCCCCAAATCGTCTTCAACCTCACGACACACCTCTAACAAATCCTTATAAGTCCTCGGTCTCACGTACACAATCCCAGGTTGAATGCGAGAGTTCAACTCGGTTCTGTACTTTAGCATCTTGGCCCTCTCATTCTCCATGGTAGATGACATGTACCTCCCCAATGCATGGAAACACTCAGTATATCGGGCCATTGTCATAGAACCCTGAGTCAGCGTCTGGAACTCAGTCATCCTCTTCTGAATCACATTGTCTGGAATATAAAACTTCTGGAACTCTTCTCTAAACTGTGTCCGCGTCATCGGTGCGGTTCGGCGGATCTGCACGATGTGCCACCACTGCACAACATCTCCCTCTAGAAAGAACACAACAACCTCAACGCTCAGCTCCTCGGGCACTTGCAACAAACGGAGCTAGTCATATACATTTTTAACCATATCTCTGCCTCCTCCAGATGAGAAGTCCCTCGAAACATCAGAACGTGAGATTTTTGCATCTCCCTGTATTAGAACCTGAGACCTGGGGTCGGTGGTGGTGGCGTCACCTACTGCTGGTTCAGTTGCTCTTGCTGCTAAGCCAACTGCTGCTGCTGCTGCTGTGCCAGAATAGTGGCCATGGTGTCCGTCAGTGCTTGGGGTATAGTCCCCTGATTCTGGTGGTTGTCACCTTCATTTCCTCCATTTCCTGTTGTATCACGTCTAGGCGGTATTTTTTGGAATTTGAAAGAGGTAAAATATAGTTTATTTGAGTTCAGGCTAAGTTGGGGATATTTTGAGAATTTCTACTCACTTATGGGGTGTTTGCAAAGATTCAGGGATAAAACAGTAAATAAATAAAGAAAACAAAAAAAGCTCTCAAACCGCTTAACCCGATCATCGCTTAAGTCTAAAATCCATGACTTATTTCTAGAATCAATACTCGGTGTCCTCATTACTTATTTCTAAGTTCATTGCTTAGAATATAATCCCAACTTACGCCTAAGATCAGTGCTCATGTTCATATCATCACCTGATGTTCAGATCACCACTTATGTCTAAAATCACTTTTTATTTTCAAATCATACTTAGTATATAATCAGTGTTTATGACTAAAATCAATTCTTAAGTCAAAGATCAACTCTTAATCAAAATCGTCGCTTATGTCTAAAGTCGTGACTTACTGGTAGAATAATCACTTAGTTTCTAAGGTCACGTTTTATTTCCAATAACATGCCCAATATATAATCAGTGCTTACGGCTAAAAATCAGTATTTATGTCTAAGATCGTGACTTAAGGGCAAAATTGTAACTTAATTTCTACGATCATAGTCTAAATCTATGCTTCTACTGTGGATCTAGAGCCATGCTCTGATACCAACTATAGCGACTCGTCCCGAGCCTTAGTACTCGAAACGACTCAAACGCCGTATCTTGCTAAGGAGAATACAAGACGTCGATACAATTCAATTACACGTTAGTAAAATAACGTAAATCGAAGTCATTGGAAGTCATAGAAACTAAAACCTCGAGATAAATAATCATTTAATTTCAATGTCTAGGGAAATACATATCCGATACAAATGCCAAACATGGATATAACTAAATCTCCAACGTACATAAACCTCGAGTAGCAAAAACTGTCTATATTAAATCCTCAACGAGTCTCGTCGAAACATCCTCAATCCCGAAACCTCCATTCTTGATCATCCTTGGGTGTGCTAACTCAAATACCTGCCTATCTGCAAAAATGTTCAAGCGTAGTTTGAGCGACAAGTCACTCAGCAAGTAACCTGCCTATATTTACCATGGGAGCATACACGGAGAAGCAAGTATAATAAAATACATAAATAACTAAATGAATACTATTATGCTTCTCTTCGCAAATAAAGTTCACCTTTTTACCCCTATGCCAATCAAGCAACAAAGGCGCCCGCAAATAAGTCAGCAACACACAAGTGTTAGTACTGTCAAAATCAATGATGCAGTTTCAAAACCGATGCGATGCGATAAAAATTCAATTTCCGATATTCAAATCCGAATTCCAACATATCCATTTTTCAATTTCAAAATCCAATTTCAAATGTTCGATACGATACGATATGGTACGATGATCGATACGATACGATGTTTGATATGGTACGATACAATAGATATTTCGATCATCGATACCAATACGATTCCAATGCAGTTGCCATGGCTCTTACCTTACAAATGACATATATCGCAAGACTTACAAATTGATCCCCAATGGTCAAATATGCCACAGGAGCTCTATCGAAATAGTCAAATATGCCTGGGCGCTCCAATTGGCGGTCAAATATGTCTGGACGCTCTATTAGAATAGTCAAATATGCCCGGACGCTACGTTTGTTTGGGACCAATCCTGCTTACCGATATATTTCCTTTGTAAGGGTGACTTTCAAAATACGAGATGCAAATTTCAAAACGATTTTAAAATATTAGGTGCGATTTTTCAAATACGATTCCAAATGTCGATGTTTCAAATATTTCCCAAACGATAAAGTTCAATCAATTCCGATCACATCCAATACAAATATTCGAATACGATCACATATCAAATTACGATATCAATGTCCTAATAACCACCACTCACATGTACTTATATACACACATATACCCACACCCATACATGTGCATATACATGCATATACATACACGTATCTCCCTCAACTATTACTCCATTCGGCCATTATACAAATTTTTCAGACACAATTTACAATTCGAATATACATATATCTTATTCATAAAAATTACACTTTCTTTTATACATATTATATACCATTAGGGTACCATATAAGTATTCGGCTGCCGCTAATTAATTTCCACAATTCAACTCTCGGCCCTTGTCCATTTGAAATTTACAAATCAAATTTCTTAATGCATACCTACATTCGTTCATAATTTATATTCTCTCTCTATATATATATATATATACATATATATATATATATACATATACATATATATATATATATCCCCATTGTGCACCAAATATACCCACAATTGTATTAAACACCAGCCACTGTCCTCCAACAATACCATACTTTCGGCCTCCACCAGTAAACAACATCAATTAAAAGTAAATTATACCTTCAGCCCCACATGTTCATATATATAAACATATTCATGCAAAACTTATATTTTTGTCAATGCAGCAAATATTTTGGCCCACCTTCAGAGGCTGGCCGAGTACCCCCTACATATATGCATAATATTTTGGCATCTCCAAATCAATGACACACTTAGCATGTTTATTCACATACATATACATACATGTATATATCAACCATATATGCAAACACAAATACGAACATGTAAGATCTGGTTTTGGTTACGAAAATATAGACATAATATTTATAAAAACATAGCAAATATAGGAAGGGTATTTGCCTCGATCTAAATATGCTATACCGTAAATTGAATTGGGGTTGAAATCGGCAAAATTTGGCTTTCATTTTCCCTCTTTCTACTTGCTGTGGTGTTGCCTTGGGGGTGTCAAGGCTGCCAATCTCCATAGGAAAGTTTAAGGGGTAATTGGGGGAGGGGGGGCTGCTGAGGGTAGAATCTTAGGTTTCTTTTTTTTGTTTTCTTGTTGAGCGAGGCGGCAGGTATGGGGAATAGGGTTTGGGGTCATAGTGTATAAATAAGCAATTAGGTAGGTGTTAAGGTTAGAAAGTTTCCTTGTAGATAAAATTTAATTTAGATGTCGCTTTTGGAATTTGATTACTAACTTACCCTCTTAATTCTATTCTAGTTAGGATAAGTGTTTTAATATATATTCACCCACATAAATATTTATATACGTTTTTCTTTTCTTTTAAAAGTAGCGGCCATAACATGCTATGTTCTTATAAAGAGAAAATTGGATCACACATTTGTAATTCTTGATTTGTTTACGTTAGTTGCTCTATTATATACTTCTATTGTTGTTGATTGAGTAAAACTATGATCTTTTGGGCCAAATTCTGAGAATAGCTATGTTTTCATTGATTGTTGTTAAAAGTGCCCTTAAAGTGTCATCTTTGGTGAATTCATTGCCTTGTAATAGTTTCTTATGTTTAGTAATGGTGGTTTATATGATTTGGAATGATGTGAGGAAGTTAGAAGGGCTGAATGATGAAATTAATGCAATATTTGGTTTGGTTTAGAAGGTGGATGACATATCTGGAAGTGTGAATAGTAGAAGGCTTATGATTGATGCAAACTGATAGATTTAAAGATCAAACTGTGTTTTTGTGTGTTATGCATGATAGATTTAGGTGGTAAGGTTGAATTTGGGGTGTTCAAGATGAAAGGGGTGAAAGGAGAAGACGAAGAGAAGAAGTTACTGCAGAATTGCAGGCTTTGGAAATTGTCAGAACATTTCGAACACCCACTTTAGGCGCTCAATGTAACGTTAGGCGCCTAAAGTAGGTGTTCGATGTGTCACAGCACTTTCCAGAACATTTCGAACACCTCATAAGGCGCTTCATGTCACATAAGGCGCCTTATGTAGGCGTTCGATATGTCGCAGCACATTTAAGAATACTTCACTTGAGGTGTAGCGGCTCGCCCCCGAGCCTAGTATCAGAAACGGTGCATCCACCGTAGTCTACTAGGAGCTCTACAAGGCGTCGTTCAATTTTCCTGCACGTCAGTAATGACGTAGAAAATTTGCACGCGGAAACGTATAAAAATGAAATAAACATTTATTTATTACGACCCACGTCCAAGTTCTGATAAGTACATAGTCTACATTCATTGTTACATCTCATCATAATGAAAAAAAACAGAAATATAACATCTTCATCTGGCTCTAACCACCCCACTGTCCGAACGCCGTTCCGTCTTCTATGTATATGTAATCGTACTCCTGCTCACCTAGGAAAAATAAAGGGGTGAGTGATATAGAAATATCACCCAGTAGGTTCCCACCTCTTTCCGAAAAATTTCATACATGACAACAAATAACATGAAATACACGTATAAACATGAATAACTGTGTAAAGAAATAAAAGCACAGCACAACAGTAATGCGATGTCATGATGCATGCTTGTGTCATGCACAACGATATCTCAACACATGAATGCATGTCCCTTTACCGTGCAATGCATGAACCTCGAGGTGATCCTACCACACGTCTTGTCAGGCCACACGCCCCGTCGGGCCACACGCCTCATAGGGCCACACGCCTTATAGGGCCACACGCCACATATGGCCACATGCCTCATAGGGCCACACGCCATATAGGGCCACACGTCCCGAGGGACAATTCACGTGCCATAAAATGCAATGTAATATGTCACATAACACCTATTTCCCGTTTCTCATCTTTTCATCTTTCTTATTTTCACATTTCTTCTCAATCTTCCTGTAATAATAATCATCTCTTATTTATTAGCTTCTCCTTATAAATCTACTAATTTATTTATTTATTGATGGGACTACTTAATTTGTTTTCTTTTGAAATTAGCCTCAATTATATTATAAATATTTATGTTTATATTT
>AP025054.1:22910571-22937957 GCA_036186865.1 Eustoma russellianum
GTTTATATTTATATATTAATAAATATTTTTTTGTCGAAATCTACCCCCTTTTCTTAAACCACCAGAAAACATATTTTTTAGTTATTTTATAAAGTCTTACGTTTTCTGTTTTTCTTTATATTACAATACAATTTTTCTTTTTAATTTTAAGAGCAAAGTAACAGTTTTTTTATTATAAAATTCTCCAACCTCAATTCTTTTAACAATTTGAATACAAAACCAACAATCAAATTTCAACCTTACAATTAAAAAAACAGCCGAACATATTATCATTTTTTCTGTTATATTTTTTTCCTATATAATTCCAATGATAACATTATGTAATATACAAATTTTCCTCAACTGGTTTATACAATTCTGATACATAACATAAACCTTAGACAATTTTTTATATATAATTCCACAGTCAAAAATCCAACAAAATAAATAAAAACATATACACAACATTTTTATGCAACAATGGAAGCAACTAAAATATGTAACATATATCATATATCAATTCATATTAAAACAAATAAAATAAACAACAAGTAATGCAAATAGCAAATAAATAAATATATGAAATTAACTCAAAAAGAGAGGGGTCACCTACCTCTTGGTTGTAAACTAACAATTTTGGTGGTGTTGTGGTGATGATGCACTTCCTTCTTCCTTCTCTTCCTTTCTTCTTTCTTTTTGTCCTCTCTTTCTTTCTCTTTTTCCTCTCCTATCACTCGGTTGTCTTCTTATTTTCTTTTTCCTTGTTTGTTTTTTTGTGTGAGTTGGCCGAAAGGCAAAGTTAAAGGGATAGGAAAAAGGGGTTACAAGGTGGAAATTTATGAGGGTAATTAAGAGAGATGATGTGTAGGGTTATGAGGGGGATTTAGAATATGAAAAGATAATGGGTATTAAGTGGGTTTATGGTGTGAATTAAAAATCTAAAACTTTTAATATTTTTTCTCTTTTTTATGGTTGTTACAGTCTACCCCCATTGCAATAAGTTTCGACCTCAAAACTTGCATACCTTAAACGAATAGATGCAGATACTTCTCGCGCATTTGCTTTTCAAGCTCCCATGTCGCTTCTCTTCCGGTGTGTTTGCTCCATTGAACTTTGACATAAGGTATGATTATCCATCTCAGCTCCTGATCTTTGCGATCTACGATCTTCACCAGAACCTCTTTGTAAGTCACATCAGGTCTAACTTTCAACGGTCTTTCATCCAGTATGTGACTCGGATCCAGAACATACCTTCTTAATCGCGACACATGAAATACATTGTGAACTTGAGCCAAAGCTGGTGGTAAAGCCAACTTGTAAGCCACACTTCCAACTCTTTCGAGTACCTCGTATGGACCAATGTAACGAGGTCTCAATTTTCCTTTTACTCTAAACCGGGTCACACCTTTCATCGGCGATACCTTCAGATATACCTTTTCTCCAACCGAAAACTCCAGCAGTCACCTCTTAGAATTAGCCCAACTTTTGTTCTGATCTTGAGCTATTTCGAGCCGATCACGAATGATTTTGACCTTCTCCTTAGTCTACTCAACCAATTCCGGCCTGGTGATAGCTCGTTCTCCAACTTCATCCCAGTACACTGGCGATCGACATTTACGGCCATAAAGAGCTCCAAACGCTGCCATTCCAATAGCACTGTGATGACTGTTGTTATAAGAAAATTCAATCAACTTCACCATACTGTCCCAGTTACCTCTGAAATCCAGTGCACAGGCTCGTAACATGTCTTCTAATGTCTGTATCATTCGCTCGGACTGCCCGTCTGTCTACGGATGAAATGCTCTGCTCAAACGCATGTCAGTGCCCATTCTTCTCTGACATGCGGACCAGAATCTAGATGTAAATCTCAGATCCCCGTCCGATATGATACTTACTGGCACCCCAAGCAAGCTGACAATGTTGTCAATATACAGAGTCATAAGTCTTTCCAGAGTCGCGTCACTCGACATAGGCAGAAAATGAGCTGACTTTGTTAACTGATCTACTATTACCCCTATCATATCATTGCCATTACGGGTTCTCAGAAGTCCCATAACAAAGTCCATCGTTATGTGCTCTCATTTCCATTCAGGTATCTCTAACGGCATCATTAACCCTCCAGGTCTCTGGTGCTCGGCTTTTACCTGCTAACAAACTAAACATTTCTCGATGAATTCAGCAATGTGACGCTTCATCCCACTCCACCAATAATGTTTATTGAGATCAGTGTACATCTTTGTCGCTCCCGGATGAATAATCAACTTGGAGTTGTGAGCTTCATTCAACAACTCCTTCCACAGTTCTTCCATATCCGGCACACATAGCCTTCCCTGAAACCACAAACTTACATCATCGAGTAACTAGAATCCATCCTCCTGACTAGTCAGCATACGGTCACGAACCATTCTCAAATCAGCATCTTCTTTCTGTGCCTCCTTAATCTGCTCCAACAACGTAGGAGTAATAGTAAGTGTAGCCAGAACACTCGCTGTCGAGTCAATTATATCATGATCAAACTCAGCGATCTCTCTCTCTAGCGGTGTCTGACCTGCGCGACTGGATTTCTGGCTTAACGCATCAGCTACTATTTTTGCTTTATTGGATGATAACTGATGGTCAGATCGTAGTGCTTCAGCAATTCTAACCATCTTCTCTGTCGTATATTTAACTCCTTTTGTGTAAACAGATATTTCAAGCTTTTATGATCTGTGAAAACTTCACACTTCACTCCGTATAGATAATGTCTCCATATTTTGAGTGCGAAAACCACTGCTGCCAACTCAAGATCATGAGTCAGATAATTCTACTCATACCGTTTTAACTGTCAAGAGGCATAAGCGATAATCTTACCTTCTTGCATGAGTACACAACCTAGTCCATTCCTAGATGTATCACTATATATGACAAACCCTTCCGAATCAGAAGGCTGCGCCAATACTGGTGTTGTGGTCAGTCTCTTCTTCAGCTCAGTAAAACTATTCTCACACTCCACAATCCACTCAAACTTCATCTTTTTCTGAGTTGATTTACTCAGTGGGACTGCTATTCTGGAAAATCCTTCTACAAATTTCCGGTAATAGACTGCCAACCCCAGAAAACTTCTGACTTCCGTCACACTGGTTGGACGTGGTCATTCGGTAATTGCTTCAATTTTCTTCGGATCTACTGATATTCCTTCCTCTGATACTACATGTCCCAGAAAAGTAACACTCTTTAGCCAAAATTCGCATTTGCTGAACTTAGCGAACAATTTCTTCTGTCTCAGAGTCTCCAAAGCTTCTCTCAAATGTTCAGCATGCTTCTCTTTACTCAGAGAGTAAACCAAGATGTCGTCAATAAAGACAACCACAAATTTATCCAGCTGTTCTCTGAACATTGTATTCATCAAGTCCATAAACGCAGCTGGAGAATTTGTCAGATCGAACGGCATAACCAGAAATTCATAATGACTGTATTGAGTGCTAAACGCGGTCTTCTCAACATCTTCTGCTTTAACTCACAACTGATGATAACCGGACCTCAAGTCAATCTTAGAAAAAATTCGAGCACCTTTCAACTGATCAAACAAATCTTCAATGCAGAATAGAGGGTACTTGTTCTTTATCGTGATCTTATTGATCTCACGATAGTCGATGCACAATCTCAAACTTCTGTCCTTCTTCTTGACAAACAACACTGGCGCTCTCCACGGTGACACACTCGGACGGATAAACTTCCGATCAAGCAACTCTTGCAACTGATCTTTCAATTCCTTCAACTCTGGTAGAGCCATACGATACGGTGTCTTCGAAATAGGCTCAGCTCCTAGAATGAGATTTATTTCGAACTCTACTTCGCGACTCGGCGGCAAACCCGGCAACTCCTTTGGGAATACATCTTTGAATTTATTCACAACCAGAATCTGATCAATTGTTGGCACCTCCTACTTCGAGTCCATTGCATATACCAAAAGTCCCACTGCTCCTTTCTGCAACATCCGGTGTGCCTGAACTGCGGTCAGATAGATTTTTATCGGGACTTTCTTCAACTTGAAGTTTCCTTGAAACATCACTTCTTTTGTATCGGGACCTCTGATACTCACTTGCTTCTGTCGACAATCTATATTTGCATAATGCTCTGCCAACCAGTCCATCCCAGAATGATATTGAAATCACTCAACTGAATCGGGATGAGAGTAGCAGTGAACATTCGTTCTTCGATCTCCAGTTCATAACCCTTATATTGATGATGTGAGACTGTCACCATATCACCAGCCGTTTGCACTCAATAAGGGGTTTCCAACCACTCTGGACATTAGTTTAGATACTTCACAAACCTCCGTGAAATAAATGAGTGACTATCGCCACTATCGAATAGTACATTCGCTGGCACTTTGTAAATCAGAATCGATCCTATCGCAATTCAAAGGTTAATTAAATACGCACATATTTACAATTAATGAAACATACATAACAATTAAATGACTGAATTATTTAACGGTATCTGTCACGACATCGTTCGTTGCTTCCACCTCAGGATCAGTCATAACATGTACTCTGGCGTTCGTCTTCGGCCTACCCTTCTGCTGACCACCTTGTGGCTGTGGCACCGTCTTTTGCTCAGGACACTCTCTAGCGTAGTGTCCAGTCTTTCCACACTTGTAGCAGATATTGTTCTTCCCCCAACATTCACCCGGATGATTTCGGCTGTAATATGCACATGGCGCTGGCACTCCAGCATTCCCCTGAGGCTGACCAAAGTCTCTATGTGGCTGCTGTTGCGGCAGCCTAAACTGCACTCCTATAGGCTGACTCGGGGTACTTTCACCCAACGTCTAGTCCTACCAGATCCAAATTCATCCCGTGGCCTCTTGCCATGATCCTCCGCACTGACTCTCCTGAAGTCCCCTTCCACTTCACAACATGCTTCGAGCACCTCATCAAATGTTTGGGCCCTGGCATTCACAAGCCCGGTCTGAATCTCAGATCTCAAACCAGTTCTAAATTTCAACATCTTCAATCTCTGATCAGTAGTAGTCAACAGCACATACTGTCCAAGGCATGAAACTTCTCAACATACTCCGCTTTAGACATACTCCCCTGAGTCAGAGCTTGAAATTCTGCCATTCGCTGCAGAACCACACTGTTTGGCACATAATACCTCTTAAACTCTTCTCAGAACTGTGTCCAAGTGATCGGTGCAATCAACTGGACTTCCATGCTGCACCACCAGACCTCGGCGTCTCCTATCAAAAAAGGTACCATAACTTCCACCTTCAGGTCATCAGGCACCTGCAAAAGTCGAAGGTGATCTGACATATCCTTCAGCCATATCTCAGCCTCCTCTGGCTTGGATGTGCCCCTAAAAGTAGTAGCCCTAGCATTCTGCATCTTCTTGTAAAAGAATCTCAAACCTCGGCTGTGGCGGTGGAGGCGGTATCTGTTGATTCAGCTGTTGCTGCTGATGAGCAACGATATTTGTCAGCATAACCAAGGCTTCAGCAATGTGGTTGTTCTGCTGCTGAGCCTGACCTGTTCCGGCGTTTCCAATCGGATCCATTTCTTTCTGCAATTCACAATTTAGTAAGACTAAAAAAGGTATTTTGGTAAATTTACATATTCCGGAAGTAAAACAGTAATTATTTAACTAACGGTCCTCACACCCCTTAACCCAATCATGTCTTAAGTCTAAAATCATCACCTACGTCTAAGTGATCTAGTTAATCCTATGTTTCCGAGGTAAGACCAGAACTTTTCTCTGATACCACCTGTAGCGCCCCGCTCCCGAGCCTAGTATCAGAAACGGTACACCCGTCGTAGTCTACTAAGAGAGCTACAATGCATCGTTCAATTCTCCTGCACGTTAGCAATGACGTAGAAAATTTGCATGCGGAAATGTATAAAAATGAAATAAACATTTATTTATTACGACTCAAGTCCAAATTCTGATAAGTACATAGTCTACATTCATTATTACATCTCATCAAAATGAAAGAAAACAGCAAAAATAACATCTTCATCTGGCTCTAACTACCCCACTGTCCGAACTCAGCTCCGTCTTCTATGTATATGTAATCGTACTCCTGCTCACCTCGGAGTAATAAAGGGTTGAGTGATATAGAAATATCACCCAGTAGGTTCTCGCCTATTTCCGAACAATTTCATACATGGCAACAAATAACAAGAAATACACGTATAAACATGAATAACTGTGTAAATAAATAAAAGCACAACACAACAGTAATGCGATGTCATGATGCATGCTTATGTCACGCGTTACGTTATCTCAACACATGATTGCCTATCTCTCTACCTTGCAATACATGAATCTCGAGGTGATCCTACCACACACCTCGTCAGGCCACTCGCCCCGTCGGGCCACACGCCACATAGGACCACACGCCACATAGGGCCACACGTCTCATATGGCCACACGCCACATAGGGTACACGCCTCATAGGGCCACACGCCACGTAGGGCCACACGTCCCGAAGGACAATGCACGTGCCATGAAATGCAATGTAATATGTCATATAACACCTATTTTCCTTTTTCCTCTTTTCATCTTTCTCATTTTCACATTTCTTCTCAATCTTCCTGTGATAATAATCATCTCTTATTTATTAAACTTCTCCTTATAAATCTACTAATTTATTTATTTATTGATGGGCTACTTAATTTGTTTTCTTTTGAAATTAGCCTCAGTTACATCATAAATATTTATGTTTATATTTATATATTAATAAATATTTTTTTTCGAAATCTGACCCCTTTTCTTGAACCACCAAAAACATATTTTTTTATTATTTTATAAAGTCTAATGTTTTCTGTTTTTCTTTATATTACAATACAGTTTTTCTTTTCTATTTTTAAGAGCAAAGTAATAGTTTTTTTATAGAATTCCCCAACCTCAATTCTTTTACCAATTTGAATACAAAACTAACAATCAATTCTAACCTTACAATTAAAAAATTAACCGAACATATTATCATTTTTTCGTTATATTTTTTTTCCTATATTTCTAATGATAACATTATGTAATATACCAAATTTTCCTCAACTGGTTTATACAATTCTGATACATAACATAAACTTTAAATAGTTTTTTTTATATAATTCCACAGCCAAAAATCCAACAAAATAAATAAAAACATATACATAACATTTTTATGCAACAATGGAAGCAACTAAAACATGTAACATATACCATATATCAATTCATATTAAAAAAAATAAAATAAACAAAAGTAATGCAAATAGCAAATAAAAAAATATATGAAATTAACTCAAAAATAGAGGGACCAGCTACCTCTTGGTTGTAAACTAACAATTTTGGTGGTGTTGTGGGGGTGGTGCACTTCCTTCTTCATTCTCTTCCTTTCTTCTTTCTTTTTCGCCGCCCTTTCTTTGTCTTTTTTCTCTCCTAGCACTTGGTTGTCTTCTTATTTTCTATTTTCCTTGTTTGTTTTTTTTGTGCGAGTTGGCCGAAAGGCAAAAGTTAAAGGGATAGGAAAAAAGGGTTACAAGGTGGAAATTTATGAGGGTAATTAAGAGAGATGATGTGTATGGTTAATGGGGGGTTTTGAATATGAAAAGATAATGGGTATTAAGTGGGTTTATGCTGTGAATTAAAAGTTTAAAACTTTTAATATTTTTTTATCTTTTTTTATGGTTGTTACATGAGGCGCCTTATGTTGGCGCTCGATGTGTACCAATGTACTTCAGAATACTTCGAACGCCTAGTATAGGCGCTTTATGTCTCATTAGGTGCCTCCTGAAGGCGTTCCAAGTGTTCTGGAAGTCCCTTTTGACCCATTAAGCGCTCCATGTATGTGAAATACTCTTATTCTCTTCCATAGCTCATTATACAAGTTCTTTTGAGGTGTGAGTGAGTTTTAATCATTAAGTGTGAATGAGTAAGGTTGGGTGAAAGCTAGAGGTGAATTTATGATACGAGAGGGCGTGAAATGATACGAGTGAGATGTGCTTGATGTACGTTTGAGGTTTATGACCTTGTTCTCAAATTGTAGAGTATGTGTACGTGTTTAGAAGTTTGATATGATGTGACATGAGCATTTTCATCATGACATACGCATTTTGCATTCAGACATGGTTTTTGCTTTGCGAAAAGACACATGTACTCAAAGAAGACAAGGTTAAGGCTGCTGGTTGATCGCAGGGTATAAAAGTCACGTCTGCTATGGCAGGGTATAAAAGCATAACCTATGAATCAACAACAGGGTATAAAGTATATATGATATAGAGCCGTGGACCGTTCAGCATTGGGTATAAATTTTATATGATATGGGACTGTGGACCTTTCAGCACGGGGTATAAGTTCTTTTTGCTGTGGATTGATCACCCACAGGGTATAAAGTTCTGCTACGCGAATAATAAGATAAGAAGAATTGTGAAAAGTTTTGTGAAATGACACACATGACATGTTTACAAAAGAAGGCATATGTATGGGTTTTTTTAGTTCGGTGTGTTGTTTTAAAGAAGTACATGCATCATGTGACACGAAGCATAAGATTTGACATGCAGTGTTGGTTCTGTATTTGTGTATCATTTATGTGACTTATTTGGATTTGATGAATTATTATAAAGATGTTATTTGCTAACCCGAGCACCTTATTTTGGGCATTGATATATATATTGGTGACTCGTCGTGTGTGGTCTTGCAAGGTGTATAGACTGGTTACTTGCTAGCGATGTTTTCACTAAGAATAGATACTCCATCTGCTTTTCAGATGAGCCAGAGTACGAGATGATTTTTGTAGAAGACAACAGCGAGTGGGCTCATTGGGATGATGGTCACTAAAGTGGACAGACTTACATTCATTCTCTTTTAGTTGGAAGACTTACTATTTAATGTTTTGTATTGGAGAACATACTAGACATTCCCTAGTTACGTTTCATTTCCACTGTATTTCATTTGGTGGTTATTGAAGTTTTAAAAATTTACAAAGTTTCCGCTGATTTATCTTACATCATGGATGACATGTGCTTGATCTGCTTTGACGCTTCATAGTTCTCGTAGCAGACTATGGCGGGTGCACTGGTACCGATGTCTAGTATCGGGCTGGTGCGCTACAGGTGGTATCAGAGACTTAGGCTTCAGATCTATCTCGGAAACTTAGGTTCATGATCTTTTAGCAATTTAAGATGTGATGTCACCTTTAGTTTGATCCTTATGTATAAGTACTAAATGTATAGAGTTTAAGTATGATCCGGGCTGGGGGTGTGTGAGCGCGTGCAACAGTTATCTTCGTATTCTTAATTCATACCCCACCCATTCTTATGCATTCAAGCTTTCAGTAATATCTTGTATTTACTGATTGCTAATGAAAACATTGAACTTTCAGAGAAAATGTCTCCACAAAGAGATAATGCAGGAAACTCTGGCAACAGACAGATAACCAGCCACAATAACTGGTTTTACCCCAAGTGCTTATGGATGCACTGACGGTAAACGCACAGGGGTTTGTCCAGCAGCAGCAACCTCTGCCTCCTCTGCCACCGCAACATAATATCCGATTCTTTAAACGGGAGATGAGGAAGATCAGGGTTTTAGAGTTTGGGGGATGTATCGATCCTGAGGAGGCTCAGCATTGGTTGGCTGAGGTAGAAAAATGCTTCAGGCTAGTGCAAGTGCCTGAGGAGATTAAGGTAGATGTGGCCACACCTCTTTTGTGTGGCAAGGCGGGAGAATGGTAGGCTTGTATGGTACTGAGGATGACCCCACCTATCTCATAAGACAGTTCTGTGATGTTTTTCTAAAGTAATATGTATCAGAGACATCAATTCTGGACAAGATCAGGGCATTCGACCGACTTGAGCAGGGTCGGATGACAGTATCAGAATATGCCGATTGTTTCCATGCCTTGGAAAATTTTGCTCCGGTGATTATGTATGATAATCGTCTGAAAATGACAAAGTTTGAGAGGGATTTGGACTTCAGAATTCAATCAGCAATCTGAACGCAGGGATTGAGAACTTATGAGGATATGCTGGACGCATGCTTCTGCGTCAAAAGTGACTTCTGCAGAGTAGAGGCAAGAGAAGCAAGTGCAGGGTTGTCTGACAGAGGCAAAAGGCCAAGGGAAGAGGTGAGAGTTGGCGATAGACCTAGACGTTGGGTCAAGATTCCGAAGAGGGGTCCGGTCAGAAATTTTTAGAGATCTCCACCACAGAATCCAATAGTACAGCAGGCTATGGGAGTTTGCCCACACTACAACAAGAGCCATGTTGGAGAATGCAAGAAGTTGGCTGGGGCATGCTAGCGATACGGACAGGTGGGCCATATTATTACAGATTGCCCAGAAATGAAGAAGAATACTCTGGGAGAAGCGGCCAAGCAGCCAAGGGCAAAGCCGAGGATAAATGTGCGTGTCCATGTCATGACTGACACCGATGTTCAGGAAGCCACCGATGTGGTAGCAGGTAATAATTTAAAATTAAGTTTCAATTTTGATTTGAATTGAGTCTTTACATGTTTAAGTCCCCGTGTGAAACTTGATATGGTCCTAGGTTCTGTTTTACTAAATAAGATACCTGCCAACGTGCTTTTCGATAGCGGCACAAGCCACTCTTTTGTGGCAAAAAGATTCACTAAGCACCTTGGTAATTTACCTGAGCGGTTAGAAACTCCGTACCATGCCCAAGCGGCCGGAGATCAAATTATGATTTCCCACCATCATTACCGGGATTGCAAGTTAGAGTTCGGAGGACAAATGTTCTCCGCCACACTGATTCCTATATAGATGTACGACTTTGACGTCATATTGGGAATGAAATGGTTGACCAAGTATCAAGCCAACATGGATTGCCGAACAAGCAAGTGACGGTCAAGAATGCAGGGATGAAAGAAGTAATGTTCCAAGGGGATGCGGAACGGAAAAAAAGTCCCCAAGAAGGTGTATGCGTCGGTTGCTCAAGCTTGAAGAGCCTTAAGGAAAGGTGCCAAGGGATTCTTAGTGTATGCGATGTATGTTACTCAGGAAGTACATTCTATTGAGCAGATTCAAGTGGTCAACGAGTTTCTGGATGTGTTTCCAGAAGAACTGCCAGGAGTGCCACCTCTGAGGGAAGTCGAGTTCGAGATAAATCTGATTCCAGGAGCCAACCCATTTCTAACGCCCCTTACAGAATGGCTCCGACAGAATTGAGAGAGCTGAAAGAACAACTTCATGAGTTATTTGACAAGAAGTTTATCCATCCCAGCGTGTCACCTTGGGGAGCACCTGTTTTATTTGTAAAGAAGAAGGATGGTAGCATGAGGCTCTGTATCAACTATCGAGAGCTGAATAAAATTACCATCAAGAATAAGTACCCCCCTTCCGCGAATCGAAGATCTGTTTGACCAGCTCAAGGGTACCAAGATCTTCTCTAAAATTAACCTCAGATCAGGATACCATCAGTTATGAGTAAAGCTTAAGACATCGCGAAGACAGCTTTCCGCATGAGATACGGCCACTATGAGTTCTTAGTGATGCCATTTGTGTTGACAAATGCCCCTGCAAACCTTTATGGACCTTATGAATACCGTCTTCCAAGAACAATTGGATAGGTTTGTGGTGGTATTCATAGACGATATTCTGGTGTATTCCTCCTAACAAGCAAACTCACCCTGAGCATTTCAGAATCGTTCCAGACATTCTGAGGCAGAAATAACTTTATGCCAAATTTAGCAAATTTGAATTTCGCTGAGGAGCATGACCTTCCCTGTTCACGTGATATCAGAAGAAGGGATTGCTGTGTGATCCGAATAAGATGGAAAGCTATCACTGAGTGGCCTAGACCCACTAATGTCACCGAAGTGCGAAGTTTCTTGGGTCTAGCTAGCTATTAAAGGAAGTTTGTTGAGAGATTCTCAACAATAGCAGTGCCCTTCAGTCACCTTACTCAAAAGAAGTCCAAGTTTGAATGGACGGCGGAATGTGAGAAAAGCTTCACAGAGCTTAAGAAGAGGTAAACCATAACTCTAGTACTGGCTCAACCCTCCGGTACTAATAGGTTTGTGATCTATAGCGATGCGTCAAAGAATGGTCTAGGTACGTAAACTATGGCATAAGTTATGACTTTGGCATGCCAATCGAATTTGGTCTAATACCTTACTTACAGGTTGTGTTTTGATGCAACACGAACGAGTTATCGCGTATGTCTCAAGACAACTAAAACCTTTCGAGCAGAATTACACGGCGCACTATCTTGAGCTTGTAGCAGTTGTGTTGGCCTTGAAGATTTGGCGGCATTATTTATATGGGAAAAAGTGTGCGATATTCATTGATCATAAGAGCCTAAAGTACCTGTTCTCCCAGAAGGAGTTGAACATGAGATAAAGGAGATGGTTTAGAACTACTGAAAGATTACGATTTGACTATCAATTACCACCCAGGAAAGGCTAACAAAGTGGCTGACGCGGTTAAGCAGGAAATCCAGCCATGCACGACATCACCGCTAGAAGAGAGATGGAAAATTGGTTTAGATTTGATTGACTCCACAATGAATGTCTTGGCGGAAATGTCAATCACTCGGAGTCTGATTGATCGGGTAAAAGAGGCTCAGAAAAATGATAAGGCTCTGGGTGAGACTTTTGAGAAGCTGAAGCATAGTCAGGTTGAAGAATTTCAGGTCAATAAAGACAGGAGCTTATATTTTAGAGGAAGACTGTGTGTACCTGATTTAGATGAGCTAAGGATAGAAATTTTGCAGGAGGCTCACAGCTCAAGGTTATCGATACATCCTGGTAGCACCAAGATGTACAGAGATCTCAAACAGCACTATTGGTGGTCTGGAAATGAAAAGACGTATCACGAAGTTCACATCGAGAGAGTTGGTGTGCCAGCAACTTAAGGCTGAACACCAACGACTTGGTGGATTGTTTATGCCATTGGAGATTATGGGAGCACATACAATGGATTTCATAGTCGGTTTACCAAAGACGAGATGTGGATATGACATGATTTGGATCACTGTGGATTGATTAACCAAGTCTGCACATTTTCTACCCATCTCGAGCTAATCATCTCTCGATAAGTTTGGTAATCTATATATAGACAATATTGTCCATTTTGCACGGTATTCCTATAAGTATAGTGTCCGTCTGAGAACCACGGTTTATGTTCTAAGTTCTGTATAGCCTTTCAGAGAACTATGGTACGGAGTTAAGGTTGAGTACAACGTATCATCCCCAAACGATGGATAGTCTGAGCGGACTATTCAGACTCTAGAAGACATGCCAAGGGCTTTGTGTCCTAGACTTCAAAGGAAGTTGGGACGGAATGGTGAAATTGAGGAGTTCTCGTATAATAACAGTACCACATTGCAATTGATACGGCTCCCTTCGATGCGTTGTATGGACGGAAATACAGGCCACCCGTGTACTGGGACAAAAGTCAGTGTGAGGACCATCACCGGACCTGAGTTACTCGAAAAGACGTTAGAAAAGGTGAAAATCATACGAGATAGACTCAAGACGGCTCAGGACTGCAACAAAGTTGGGCGGATTTCAAGCGATGGCCTTTGGAGTTAATATAGGTAAAAAGTTATTTGAGAGTATCACCTACGAAGCATATTATGAGGTTTGGAGTGAAAGGCAAGCTAAGCCCCTGTTTTATTAGCCCTTATGAATACTTGAGAAGGTGAGAGCATTGGCATATATGTTGGCAATTACCTCCGGTATTGGCGTAAGTCCATAACGTCTTCACGTATCACAGTTAAGAAAGTACGTGACGGATCCGAGCCATGTTCTCGAAGCACAACCTTTGGAATTCAAACGTTGATGTTATTTATGAAGAGGTACCGGTGAGGATCGTGGACCAGAAGGAACAAGTGTTGAGGGAGCGGGTTTATTCCATATGTGAAGGTCCAGTGGAGCAATCACACGGAACGGGAAGCTTCTTGGAACTTGAGGAACAGATGCATGAGAAGTATCCTCAACTTTTCAACAAAGGTACGTAAGTTTCGAGGACGAAACTTTTTGTAAGGGGGTGGAATGTCATACCTCGTAATTTTTTGAGTCCGACTTTAAATGCAATTAAAGCAACTTAAAATACAATTTATTGATTACATATGTTTATGAGCTTAGTTAAATGAATTTTATGTGAGAAATTAATCAGAAAGCTGAAATTGGAGAAATGTGAAACCCAAAATAACAAATTTTCCCTCCCTCAATTAAGTGTTGGGGGAGTTACACTAATTACTATAACTCCCAGGAGTGGTCAGCGGTTAAGAGAGAAAGAAAATGGGGAAACAGCTGGAGAA
The DNA here is from genome assembly GCA_036186865.1 of Eustoma russellianum. Taxonomy (NCBI): domain Eukaryota; kingdom Viridiplantae; phylum Streptophyta; class Magnoliopsida; order Gentianales; family Gentianaceae; genus Eustoma; species Eustoma russellianum. The sequence continues at coordinate 22,924,794 of AP025054.1, forward strand.
AAGGGAGAGAGAAAAGAAAGAGAGAAAAAGAAAGAGAGAATAGAAAGAGAAGAAGAAAGAGCGGCCAACCTAGGTCCAATCCATCACGAAGCCATACACTCGTAAGACTATCTAGAAACAAAAGCAAGTAATCTATCTATTCACTTTCACTTTACACAAATTTCGATTCAACAGTCCCTATGTTCTTATAAGAGAAAATTGGATCACACATTTGTAATTCTTGATTTGTTTACTTTAGTTGATCTATTATGTACTTCTATTATTGTTGATTGAGTAAAACTATGATCTTTTGGGCTAATTCTGAGAAAAGCTATGTTTTGTTTGATTGTTGTTAAAAGTGCTCTTAAAGTGTCATCTTTGGTGAACTCATTGCCTTGTAATAGTTTCTTATGTTTAGTAATGGTGGTTTAGATGATTTGGAATGATGTGAGGAAGTTGGAAAGGTTGAATGATGAAATTACTACAATATTTGGTTTGGGTAGAAGGTGGATGACATATCCAGAAGTGTGAATAGTAGAAGGCCTAAGGTTGATGCAAACTGATAGATTTAAGGATCAAACTGTGTGTTTTTGTTATGCATGATGAATTTAGGTGGTAAGGTTGAATTTAGGGTGTTCAAGATGAAAGGGGTGAAGGGAGAAGATGAAGAGAGAAGTTACTGCAGAATTACAGGCTTTGGAAATCGTCAGAACACTTCAAACACCCACTTTAGGCGCTCAATGTCACATTAAGCGCCTAAAGTAGGCGCTCGATGTGTCACAGTGCATTCCAGAACACTTCAAACACCTCATAAGGCGCTTCATGTCACATAAGGCGCCTTACGTAGGCATTTGATGTGTCGCAGCACAATCCAGAATACTTTGAACACCTCATAAGGCGCTCCATGTCACTTGAGGCGCCTTATGTAGGTTTTCGATGTGTACCAGTGTATTCCAGATACTTCGAATGCCTAGTATAGGCGCTTAATGTCTCATTAGGAGCCTGCTGAAGGCATTCCAAGTGTTCTGGAAGTCCCTTTTGACCCATTAAGCGCTCCATGTATATGAGATACTTTTATTCTCTTCCATTGCTCATAAAACAAGTGCTTTTGAGGTGTGACTGAGTTGTAAACATTAAGTGTGAATGGGTAAGGATGGGTGGAAGCTAGAGGTGAATTTGTGATACGAGAGTGCGTGGAACGATACGAGTGAGATGTGCTTGAGGTACGTTTGAGGTTTCTGACCCTGTTGTCAATATGTAGAGTATGTGTACGTGTTTAAATGTTTGATATGCTGTGACATGAGCATTTGCGTCATGACATACGTATTTTGCATTCTGACATGAGTTTTGCTTTGTGGAAAGACACATGTACTTAAAAGAAGACAAGGTTATGGCTGCTGGTTGATCGCAGGGTATAAAGTCACATCTGTTGTGGCAGAGTATAAAAGCGTGACCTGTGAATCAACAGCAGGGTATAAAGTTTATATGATATGGGGCCGTGGACCTTTCAGCAGGGGGTATAAACTTTATATGATATGGGGTCGTGGACATTTCAGCACGAGGTATAAAGTTTTGATTGCTGTGGATTGATCACACACAGGATATAAAGTTCTGCTATGTGAATAATAAGATAAGAAGAATTGTGAAAAGTTTTGTGAAATGACACGCATGACATGTTTACGAAAGAAGACATATGTATGGGTTTTGTTTAGTTCGGTGTGTGGTTTTAACTGTGTTGGTTCCGCAGTTGTGTATCATTTATGTGACTTATTTGGCTTTAATGAATTGTTATAAAGATGTTATTTGCTAACTTGAGCATCTTATTTTGGGCATTGATTTATATACTAGTGATTCGTCGTGTGTGATCCCGTAAGATGTATAGACGAGTTACTTGCTAGCGATGTTTTCGCTAAGAATATATACTCCATCTGCTTTTCAGGTGAGCCAGAGTACGAGATGATTTTTGTAGAAGACAACGGCGACTGGGCTCATTGGGATGATGGTCACTAAAGTGAACAGACTTACATTCATTCTCTTTTAGTTGGAAGACTTACTGTTTAATGTTTTGTGTTGGAGAACATACTAGACACTCCCCCAGTTGCGTTTCATTTCCGTTGTATTTTATTTGGTTACATTATGGTATTGAAGTTTTAAAATTTACGACATTTTCGCTGATTTATATTACGTCATGGATGACGTGTGCTTGATCTGTTTTGACGCTTCGTAGTTCTCATAGCAGACTACGGCAGGTGCACTGGCACCGATGTCCAGTATCGGTCGGGGCGCTACACAGTAGGGTTAATATATCGGAAGATTCGGTAGATATGTAAGTATAGTTATTTACCTATGGAATGGATCGTATAGTTAATCACCATAAGCAGTTTTACTCTGTTTCGAAAATGACCATGCTTCTGGACTCGTATATGTGTGTATATCCTCTCAACCCAAATTGGAATTTTGTAGTTACGAAATTTAACGGTTCACTCATGGATCCTCTCAGAAGGACCAGTGATCGTATACGTTGAGAAGTATCTGCGATGGACCATCAACTATTGAAATTAGAATATTTAGTTTATATTCCTTTTCCCCGACATGTTGCTTAGTCGGGACTTCACGGACATGTAACTTATGCAACTAAATTATTTCAGCTGCCTTATGTTACGATGCTCTATGATGAAAAATTTAATATTTCTAATTGCAATTAGTACATCACATTAATTGGTTGTTTATGAATAATTTGTAGAACCAAAATAGGGTTTGGTAGGATTACTTTATGAAATGGATTACATTTTGCACACATAGTAATAAAATAACTGAGAAAAGAATAATAAAATAAATATAGTCATACTTTATCTTGGTTGATTGATGAGCGGTGTACCACATAAATTGACATTTAGAGAAGGACCATCATACGTTTACATACTAGGACGCATCATCGTACATCAATAAACGGTAAATTTGTTGGTGAGGGTGGGGGTGCGGGTAATCTTTTCTGCCTATAAAAGAGAAAAGATCAACATTATTTATCATATAAGAACAGCTTGATTTTCTATCTATGGGAGAGGAGAAAAGATCAACAATATTAAACATATAAGAACAGCTGATTGACGGACTTTTCAATTTGTGTTCTTCTGCAGTTTTAACTTCTCCCCGTAACAATCAGCCATGTTGTGCCTTCTCCTCTTTCTCCTCTGTTCTTGCACTTTCAATCCCTTTCCCTTCGCTGCATCAGATTCAGAGTACAACAATTTGTTACTTGTCTTGCTAAAAACTCGATTCCCAGCGACCAAATCTCCAAAATTCTTTATGGTCCTACCAATTCGTCCTTCTCTTCCGTCCTTGAGGCCTACGTAAGGAACCAAAGATTCAATACTTCTTCAACTCCAAAGCCTGTAATCATTGTCACCCCTCTGCAAGTTACCCATGTCCAAGCCACAATTTCTTGCACCAAAGCTCAGGGTCTGCTTCTCAAGATCCGCAGCGGCGGCCATGATTACGAGGGCTTATCGTATGTTGCAAACAGCCCGTTTGTGATTCTTGACATGTTCAATCTCAGAGAAATCAGCGTCGACATTCCCAGCCAATCCGCCTGGGTCCAAGCCGGGGCGACTCTTGGTGAACTCTATTACAGAATTCAGGAGAAAAGCAAAGTACATGGCTTCCCGGCCGGCGTTTGCCCCACGGTTGGCGTGGGAGGCCACATAAGCGGGGGTTACGGTGCTATGTTGAGGAGAGACGGGCTAGCGGTTGATAACATTCTGGACGCACAGATTGTTGATGTGAAAGGCCGGGTTTTGGATCGAGCAGCCATGGGAGAAGATCTGTTCTGGGCTATCAGGGGAGGTGGGGGTGCGAGTTTTGGAGTTGTTTTAGCATATAAATTAAAGCTAGTCCAAGTCCCCCCGTTGTCACTGTTTTTAAAGTTTTCAAAAACCCGGAGCAAAATGCCACAACCATTGTTCATAGGTGGCAGGAAACTGTACCCAAGATGGATAACAATCTCTTCATAAGGGTTCTTTTGCAGCCGAGTACCGGAAATAATAACACCAAAGTTGTTAGAGCAACATTTATTGCACTATTTCTTGGAGATTCCGAGACGCTCATGTCCGTTATGAATTCTGGATTTCCTGAACTGGGATTGCAGAAAGGCGATTGTCTAGAAATGAGTTGGGCTCAATCGGTCCTCTGGTGGCTAATTTCGACCAGAACGCACCGGTCGAGACTCTGCTTAATCGGACGCCAGATTCTGTCAACTTCTTGAAGAGAAAATCAGATTATGTTGACACCCCAAATTCCGATAGATGGTCTCACATCAATTTTCAACAAAATGGCCCAACTTGGTAATAGGATTCGTTTTCAATTCCTATGGTGGAAAGATGAGCCAAATCCCCGAAAGCGACACGCCCTTTCCTCACAGGGCAGGGATTTTATACAAGATTCAATATTCAGTTAATTGGGATGAAGATGATCCATCATTGGAGAAGAATTACTTAGGCAGGCAAGGGAACTTTACAGTTTCATGACCCCTTACGTGACCAAAATCCCAGACAGGCTTTTCTCAACTATAGGGACCTTGATATTGGTACCAAGAAAATGGAGCCAACCGTTCTGAGGAAGGAAAAGTGTTTGGGCTTAAGTATTTCAAAGGAAATTATGACCGATTGGTGAAAGTGAAGTCATCGGTTGATCCTGAAAATTTCTTCAGGAATGAACAGAGTATACCTCCTCAACAGGCTGCTTCTCCAACAGGTTCTATGTCGTTCCGGAGAAGGAAATTCTAAATGGATTAGCCAATTAAACTACACCATGCACACGTGGCACTAGTTTCGTCCATGATTTCTGACGAATGAAAAACGTGGATAGATTTAAGTCTTAGTTTCTATGTCAATCATTATTAAATTTTCATAAATTTTGTTTTTGTACGAGACCTTTTGCGGACCGCAAAATGTAGTTATTAGCCTGAACCTATGCCAGGCATCACAATGGATCTGATGTACTTGTCCCTTTTTATGTGTGTATGTGTCCAAAACTTATGGGAATGGATGATGCCTAAAAAAATCTTTGAAATACCCTATACACACGTGCGTATGTGTCTATATATATATATATATATATTATATATATATTTGTATATGTCTACTCTATGTATGTCTGTATGTATCTATCCCATACTGTATTATATTGTGTGTGTATGTATGTCTGTAGTATATCTCTATTATATCTTTTTTTTAGTTGAAAGTCGGGGCGGTACCGTCTTGGTGTTTTTTAATAAATTTTACCCTCACTTGTGGCGGAGGAATACCGTAGTTACATTGAAACCCTAACTATGGCGGGAGACTCTCCCAAAGTAAACAAAATAGCATTTTAAAATTGTACTTGCTACGCAGAAAATTAGCTAGTGAATTTACAGGAATAGTGAAATGCAAATGTAGTATAAGTCAGATGGTTCCTTGAAGACGCAATTGTGTTTGATAATGCTGCTGTCGTTGCCATAGTGATCTGCCGTTGATGCTACATGCGAAGTCATTGAAGAAACATTGTTGTTGCCATGTGGAATTTTTTGCCCAGTTTGACGCCCCAAAAGCATAAAATAACGATAGAGTGAACCAGAGGGTATATGAAAATAATATTAAGATACTGTAGCAAACGTGATACATACCGACGTTGCCTGTATTCATCCAGAATACAAGCAACCAAATTTGTAAACGCAGTGGATGCCTATGTTGCCAGAGCTTGTTCATATACGCATCATTTCTCTCTCGGCAAAAAGACGCAAAGAAAATTGTAAGAAGTATAAAGCAGTATGAAATAAAGCTGAAAGAATGAAGACAGTTTGAGTGTGAAGTCATACCAACGTTGCCTATGTCCGACAAAGACATAGGCAACCATATGCATATTGCGCCAACTCATTGTGAGTTTTATGATTAGAATCGAAGGGAAGGCAATGTATTGTCCATCAATATAGCCCCTCTGACCTCAGCTGGCAAGGACGCCATCGAGGTGTAAAGCGTGATTCCTGAAGAACGAAATCCATATGTGGCTAGTTTATGAGCTGCTGTGTTGCTGCTTCTTTCCCGAAAACAATGTTGAACTGTTGCACCATTTATGCTGAGGAATCTGAGTGTACGCTGTAAATCTGCTGCATACGGTCCAGTAAAATTGGAAGGGTTTGAAAGATTCAGAATTTGTTGTTTACAATCCGTTTCAACCCATAATTGATTAGTGCATCGCATAATAGATAACGGCATAGTAGTGCCATTAATTCTGCGCAATGGGCGGTCCAGTTGGTAATCCAAAGCATACTGCAGATACCAAATTGCCTTGATGATCTCTCAATATCGCTCCTCCAGCTGCATATGTTGATACTGCTGCATCTACATTGAGCTTTAGTCTTCCTGTAGGAGGATGTTTCCAACGTACAATCTTAGGCAGCTTCCTTGGTATTTTTGGAGAAAAGCGTCGTATCACCAGATGTGGAATATGTTGCGAAAATTTTTGGTGCTTTGTTGCGTCACACCAAGTGTATATATGGTCCCGTGCTTTTTGAAATAGTCGATGATTAGAGAAAACAGCCGCACCAAACCTAATACAAGCATACTCTTTCCAAATGGCCCAAACTACTAAAGATGGAACTATTGCTCGCAATTGGCCCAACATTGAATTTGAAGATGATGCACTCCACCATTTCATCATGTAGTTACGTATGGATTCTGCAGCTGAGGGGACCAGAAAAAATGATAGAAATTTCTTTCCACAATAGATAAATATTGGCACATGTTAAGAATAGATGATCCATATCTTCCGTCTCTTTTTGCAAAATGCACATTGTGTAGGAAATATAGCTTGCCAACTGCGCATATTGTCAGGAATAGGTAGTGCACATCCATAACCTCCATAAAAATATCTGCACCCGAGAGGCAATGTCTTCCACCAGAGATGTTTTGGATATGAGGCATTTGATGGTGTAAATAATACCATGCATGCTGATTTAATTGAAAACTGACCGTTGGTGTCTGCCCACCATATGTAGCCATCCGGAGTGTGCTGTACATGTTGTATCATAAATGAATCTATGGCACATATGCGTTTCCAAGTATGAGTCGTATATATGAGCATATAATGTTGATCGTCTTCGATATTTTGCTCGGCTAAATTGAGCCCATAACGTGGAAGAGTGGTGATATCTCCACCAAAGTCTACAGTTATAAGCTTGCTGTAGCGTGGTTAAGTGCCTTATGTCTAGTCCACCAATTTCTATTGGACTGCATACTGTTTCTCATGATTTCCAATGATGTCCACCGTGCCATAAAAAGTTTGCCATTTTTCGAGACAAAGCATTGATTACACTCTTTGGCAGTGTAGAACTTGCCAGTATATGTAGTGGCATTGAGCATAGAACATGACGCACCAAAATTAATCTGCCTGACATAGAGAGAAGCTTCGCAGACCAAGTGTTAAGAGCATTGTCTACATGTTGTATTAACGAAGTGCAATATGCCGCCCTATTGATGCCCTTATGTAAGTATGATCCAAGATATTTGATTGGAAATTAGAAAGTCTCATGCCAAGTGATTGTGAAACTCTTGTGCCTTGCAATCCTGCACTCACCACTATTTGACTCTTATGCAAATTAACCAACTGTCCCGAAGCTGTCTGATAAGAGTCTAAAAACTTCTGAAATTGCTACAAGTTTTGGGAACTGCCATTCAAGAAATTACTAAATCATCAGCGAAGCCAAGGTGTGTTACCTGGGGTACTCTGCCCGATTGAAAACCTTGGATAGTTCCATTACGCATCAATGTACTAAGTCCACATGAAAAACCTTCAGAGGCAAGTATGAACAGTAATGGAGAGAGTGGATCTCCCTATTTGACTCCTATTTTAATTAGAAAAAACCTGATGTACTCCCATTAACTAAGACTGAACATCTTGTTGCCGAAAGATTGTTCATAATCAGTCGAATAAGACGTGCATGGGAACCCATTTTTGCCAGTATTAGACGTAAAAATGTCCAACAAACTCTGTCAAACGCCTTTGCCATATCTAGTTTAATTAGAATGTGACCTCCACGCGAAGGTCTGTCCATGAGGTGTACCATTTCTTGGGCCAAAAGTATTTGCTCAGTGATATCTCTACCTTTCATGAAACCGGCTTGTTCTGGAGATATAATTGTAGGCAGCAAAACTGATATACGTGTGGTTAGTAATCGTGTTATGGACTTTGCCATAAAATTTGTGAGGCATATGGGGCGATATTCTGCATATGAAATAGGGTCGGCCACTTTTGGTATCAATGTAATGAGTGCAGATGCCAGTTTAGCAGGAGGCCGAATTCCTATGAAGAATTCCTGAATTGCTTTGTAAACATCCATAGATATAACATTCCAAAAGTGTCTGTAGAAGGACCCAGGAAAACCATCCGGACAAGCTGCACTAGATGGACTCAAGTCCCAGATGGCTTGCTTAACTTCGGAAATGTCTAGCATACAAAGTAAATCAGCATTATCCTCATCTGAAACTATTTGTTGCATATATTTCAATATCTCCTCATAATTGCTTGTTGGCTCTGCTGTAAATAATTGTTGAAAGTATCTCACTGCTTCATTCTCAATATCTTGTTGAGATTCTAATTCAACACCATCATATCGTCTAATACGGTGGATGCATTGTCGATGTCGTTTCTCCTTCACTTTTTGATGGAAAAATTTGGTGTTTGCATCTCCCTCATTCATCCACTTTACATTAGCTTTTTGTTTCCAATATAGCATGGCACGTCTTTGTGCCAGACGCAGTTGGCTCATCGTGAAGTGATATGCTGCTCTTGTATCCTCTGATGGTTGTGCATCATATAATCTTTCTCGTCTTGTTACTTCCTCCTCGGTTGCAACCACTGCATCAAATATATTGCCAAAAATTCTTTGTTCCAACGCATCAAATGTGTCTTCAGTTTTTGCAACTTGTCATATAACCCCCACATTCCCCCTACCGTAGGAAAAGATTGCCATTGGTGCTTTACATATTCATCAAAATCTTGGTGTGTTGTCCAGACGTCAAAGTATTTGAATGATGATGAATGTCTTCGGGTTTCCAGTTTGCATTGTAAGAATATAGGTGCATGGTCCGAAGATGTACGGTTCAAACGTTGATATTGAACATTTGAAAAAGATCAAAGAAACTTGCAGAGCATAAGTAGCGATCTAACCTTCGACTGACTCTGCCCAATCCTCTACCGTCGGACCACGTAAATGGGGATCCTTGAAATGCAATATTTTGCAATGTTGTAGCAGCTACAAAGTCATTAAAGTCTTGCAGTGTTCGTAGAGCAGGAACCGATCTACCTTGGTGTTCATCTAATGATAAATATGTATTGAAATCTCCACCAATAATCCACGGTTTGTCCAATGTAGAATGAAATAATGTGAGATCATCCCATAGAGGGCGACGAGCCGTAATACTATGAAGTGCATATTGTAGAGAAAAAGGGGTTTGAATGATTTCAAAATATGTGATTTAAATGAAAGACGTAAAACATGCATGATATACACAAACGTGTGCATGATAGACATGTATGCATGATACATTGCTCATCACTTACCTTATTTAGCTCATATATAATGTTGCCGTACTAACGAGCCATGAAGCGTTAAAGCTTACATCATATGGCAAACATTTGTTGTGTTTACACTATTTTCAGGTGCCACCATTAATGAACTAAACTAGTTCATTAAGTGAAGCACTTAGTTAATAAAACTAAGTAGTTCATTAAAGGAAGCCACATTTGGAAAAGGCACAAAGGAAACAAGGCTAAGGAAGGAAAGTCTTCTCCTCCTCCCCTCATTAATATATACACGCCATACACACATATATATACATATATTTTCAGATTTTTTTAAAAAGCACTTACACATGTATTCCAACGTACTACCGACACATTATATATTTTACGTACGTACGTTAAAGTCACACCAATATACTTAACTCATATTTATGAGTATATTCAGGTCTTATATCATATGATATAAGTCATGGTGATGACAAATTAAATACGACACGTTAAAAGGTTCTAAACCGAAAATTGTCGTATCGGGCGAATACCGAAACTTCGCCAACGTGTCACGTACTTGCCATAAATATATGGCCAGCCCCTACATCTCAAAAATCATCAAAACTTTCGTGGGTTTGAGAATATTTTCAGCCAAAAATACTTTCCATGTTGGCACACACAAATCACCCCACATTAAGGCCAAAGTGTGAAGATTTCAATTTTAATTTTGTCACATGTTAATGGCATCACTTTAGACCAGCCAAGTGCTGAGATTTAAAGTATACATTATATATTATGTGTAACATAATATATATAACATGTGCAAGAATTTGGAATTTAATTAGAGAAAAATCGGGTAATCGATAAATATCGAAAATTCGGTTTTCTACGTACACAACACATGGAATATTGTGGCACATCATATGACACGTATCTAGACACTTTTTACATATGTTATGTAGCGCCCCACCCGAAACCAGGGTTCTGGCTCAGTGTACCCACCGTACTCTACTCCATAGAGTACAAAGCGTCGATACTATACATGTACATGTCGACATGAATAATGAATCGATAAGCGGAAGCAACATAACATAAATAAATCTTTATCGACATGCACTGTACTACATCATAAACTGTACAATCATCATATACAGAACACTGAAATCTATATCATCATCATAATCCGAAACTTAATGCCTTTGAAATAATCTCTCAGTATGCTCTTCATACCAATGGTCTATCTAGCATGTCTTCAACGAACTTGTATATTGATACCTGTTATCTAGAAAATTATAAATGAGGCAAGTATGAGCGATAGCCACCGACTTTTAATCGCTCAAAAGTAGTCTTACCAGATACGACATGTGGATCATACATGGGGAGACGGGGTGACAAATCATAATAACCATAAATTTTGAATATAATAAGCACGTCTCCTTTCTAACAAGTAAAGTATCATATCATATCTGTAAACTGCTGTAAACTGAAAGCAGATAAATTAAGAAGATTTCAAAGCATACATAGCATAACAGCATCTCATTCTGCTTATCCATAACATCATACTATATCCATACTTAGCTTCTAATCCATAACTTATACCATCTTTGCATATCTTACATGTACTACATTCTCATGCTTAACACTACATTGTCCACTGTAGTGCTATCATATACTTAAAGAATTCTTAATCATAACCCTAAGGTGACATGGTCATGACGTGATGCATAAAATGACTTTTCATAAAATGACTTTTCGTAAACATGACTTTTCATAATCATGACATGATTTTCATAACTTGCATAACATGACATATTCATAACTTGCATAACATGACTTTTTCATAACATGAGACATAACATTTACATCATTGGCTATAGCACTTTTCATAAGAATAATAACGCACGACATACCGAATGATTCCCCATATAGTACATGTGTGACATAACATCATGAATCATATGCACATGTGTAACGGTGACGCATTATGACTGAGATCCCGTCCCAGACCCGATGTTACACTCAGCCATAACGTAAACATGGGCCCCTGACACCTACCACTCCGGTCCCGATGTCAGGACAATGCTTCAACATAACATAACATAATCATGATCATGACATAACATAACATATCGTGTCTCATCGGAATCATTCGTCTCGTGTTTATTATTCCTATGCATATGAACTTTTAAAACATGAGATGTGACAACATAACTTTGCAAATCTTGTTTTCATGCAACGTGAGACTCGGTCAAATATGGGTATCTTGTCATACTACCACTAGTAACATCACTCACTTAATTTCCTTCTACATGTCACAACTTAAACAAAATACCATTTTCACCTACAAATAAGTACCATTCGGCCATCATACTAAAACAGCCTCCTTTTTCTATTATCATCACACAATAATTTGGTAGCATCTATTCCATACATGCATACATAATTCATAACTTAAATGCCTACATCATGAAATTTCTAATTACTTTACATTTCATCTAGATTTCATAACTTACATCTTATCATACCTATTATGTTAGTATACATAACAGTAACATATCATATATACTATAAAAGTTAATAATCTTATACTTACGCACACATAAATATGAACTATTTATGTTTTCTACTTTTCAACATAATACATAAATTACATACTTAGCCTACTTTCATAACTTAACATATTCATCATATATACATATATACTTATAAAAAATATGATGAAATCATCTTTGTCACTAAGGCCTAAAGGCCGAACCTATATGTACATAGCATATACTATATAAGTCATTTTGTGATATATTATGTAATATCCAAAACTTATTCATTTTCATATCTTAACATATTCATCATATATACATATATATACTTGTATAAATATAATGAAATCATTTTTGTCACTAAGGCCTAATGGCCGAATATATATATATATATATATATATTCCTTAATAATACACATATATGTATAAATATCATTTCATAAATCCTTTAAATATATTTTGCTCAAAAATAAGGTCATTAGGCCAAAATTTGGCCGAATATATATACACCATATATATATATATTATATATAATATATATATATATATATTCTCAAAAATACATATATGTATATATCATTTCATAAATACTTTAAATATATTTTTCTCAAAAATAAAGTCTTTAGACCAACAATATTTTAATGGCCAAAATTTACACATATTCCACATATATATATATTTTCCATAATTCTTACCCACATATACATGTGTATACATCCGTATATATACATATATTTATATATATATATATATATATATAGATTTGCTCATAATTTAAAATAACCCATAAACCTAAAAAAATACACATTATGGCCGAAAATACTAAGTGTATTTATATTTGTGACCGTATGTGTATATATGTATACTTTATATGCTCAAACATATATACATATGTATATTATGTACTTGTATTTATATTTTACTTTTCATATTCAAGCATATATACGTATATACTCATTAAATACACCCATATATACACTTGTTATATACACGCATATATATACATATACTTATCATATACATGCATTTGAATTTACTTTTCATGTTCAAGCATATATACATATACATATTATATACACGTATATATATACATAATATACACACA
>AP025054.1:22937967-22953694 GCA_036186865.1 Eustoma russellianum
TATACATAATATACACACACACATATATATACACTTTTATATATGTGCGTTTACATATATCTATACATACATATGTATATCATATAAAAATTAGATTTGTATATATTTTTGAAGGAAAATCTTGAACATACTACATGATGATCCAACTTTGATATGAACATACATACTTAGTATTTGTAAAACCATGTAGGATCTAGGAAGAATACTTGCCTTGGTTCACTTTCTTACTCTTAGATGGTGATTCCTTCACTTGGATTTGAAGAACACATTTCTCCTCCTTCTCCTTGGTGTATACGGTTATGATGCCCAAAAAGGAGAGTTAGTGTACAACTTATGAAACTAATTATATGGAAGAATCAAACTTAAACTTCATAAAATTCTTACCTTACTTGCTTTTGATTCTACATGCTACAACCTTCTTGAATCTTTCTTAGTTGATGGAGTGTTGTTTAAAACTTGGTGTAGGAGTTGTTATGTGGTTTGAGATGAAGAAGAAATCTTCTTCTTGCCTTCTTGGAATGTTCGGCCATGAGGAGGAGAGGATGGAGATGGAAGATTTGTTTATTTTGTAAGAGGAAGAAGATGATGTTTGAATGGTATAAGTGTGTGAATATAGATAAAGAATGGGTTGTCTACTTTTCTTGAGGATGCAAACGTGATATTCAAGGGGAGAGAAAAGAGAATGTTGTCATGTGGGCTTGTAAGAAAAGTGGGAGAAGTTGTGTAGTGGTGTGGAAGAAGATGAGAAGAATGATGGGGTGTGATGAATAAACAAAAGAAAGTTGTCTACTTTCTTGGGTGTTTGACCGAAAATTCAAAAGAAAAGAGGGAAGGGAATATTTGTTTTGGGGGCATGTGGGGATAGTAGGAGAAAAGTAGGATAAAAAGAGATGTTAAATGAAAGAATGTATTAATAAATAAAAGGAAAATATTGAATTGAAAGTAGTGGGGCGGCGGCCATGTGAGGGGGATGGGAGATTTTTGTCTTTTATTGACATGTAGGATAAAGTGGAAGAAAATATGATACTAGTGTGTATTATAGTTATCGTATCGGGTATTTTTATTCGGTTTGATTTATTTCTATCGACTTATGTTGCTACCGACTAATTTATTTAAATACCTTGTATGTCTCATACAGTCATTGTCTAGTCTCATCTAGTCTCGTTATATCCGTTAACTTACCTTAAGGTTATTTTTATGTGTGTTTCTAACCCCGATATTTAATGTCGATGTCTTTATTAATTCTAAATAGAAATTTAAAATTCCACTGCAATTTCATCAACATCGCATTTGCGTTCCATTTTCATCATTTCCACTAGCCCAGGATCTCGGGTCGTAACATTATACATCTTAAAGTGTTCTAGAAAATTAAATTAAGGGCTGATTGGAATATAACATGTGTGTATTATTAAATGTGCACTATTTTACAAAGTTAGCAAAAATAAATTTCAGCACATGCATACATCTTATCCAACGCCCCTACAGCTGAGATGGAGCCTATGTGGAGCCTTGTTGACATATTGATTGGTCAAGAATCAATCATACAATGTTGACGATTTAAAGAAAGAAGCTACAAAAGGTAAGGTTTCAAACTTTGTCTCATTTGAAACACATGCTGAAAATTTCAGCACGTAGACTTAGTGCTGGCCGAATTTTACATGATTATGACTCATATTTTGTGTCTTGATTAAGGTGGATCAATTAGAAGACAATTTGGAAGTGTTTTAAATATTTTATGGAATAAAGAAAGTGATATTCTTGAATATCACACATGCTGAAAATTTCAGCATGGGTGTAATGTACCTAGGCTGATTTTGTGGCCTTATTAATGTCTAAGTTTTATTCCAAAATTGAGGAAGATGTCTTGTACTAAATGGAGATGGATTTCTTGAATTAAAACAATGCAAAATAGGAAATATTTTGAACAAAAAGTGTATGTAACACATGCTGAAATTTCAGCATGTACAAAATCATTATGGACGAATTTTTGTACCTATTTTGTGAGATATTATCTTGCTTAACTTTATGTGACAATCTTGTGGATTATGGAAATTATTCTATGTTGATTTTGGCACATGTTTTGAGTGAAATATTCAGATTTTCCAAGTCATCAAATGATGACAACATTCAACCTATCATGAAGTGCCAAGTAAGCAAAGCTTAAATGATTATCCAATGAGAAGATGCCAAGTAAGCAAGATCATGTCACATTGATGTCTTACATTCTCCCAAGGACTTAGAAGACAATTTTCAAGAGGGGAGTGCACCAAGAGTGGACGGCTACTCAAGCTTAAAAAGGAAGGAGATGAGCAAAAACAAGAACAAGAACAAGTATTGAAAATTGAAAGATCAAAAGTGTTCTAGTCTTCTTCTTCTACATTCTCTTTCTTTCTTCTTCTTGAAAGCCTATTGTATTCATATTTTTCAATCTTGAATAGGCTTGATATAGACCACCACATATTCCATATCTTTGTAAAAGATTGATCAAGGTGTGATCAATCTTCATTCTTGCGAGGTGGTGGTGTTCGTACGAATTGTATTCATCGTACAAGGTTTGTAAAGGGTTGGAGTTGGTGTGTAACTCTATCAACCCTGTGGTAAGGTGTATTGCGTGTGTGTGATTAGTGTGAACCAAGAAAGGTGTTCCTTGAAGACTGGAGTAGGTTGTTTGTAACCGAACCAGTATAAAATTCTTGGTGTCATTTACTTTCAGCATTTATTTTCTGTTACTGCACAGTTTACTCTTTTTGTTTGCATTCGTAAAAATAGTAAACGATTTTCAAAAATCACGACAATTTCCAGAAACATAGCCACACGTTCTAGGGTTAATTTGGCACAAGTTTCAACCCTTTTGGATAAGTATAAGTCAATCAAACATCAAAAGTTCTGAGACTAGTACAGTCTGATTTTCAGACTTGCAAAGGTTGAGATTTTGATTGTAATTGACCTACTTCCCAAAAGAATTTTGCTAAACTGTTTCAACCCACTTAAATATAGTACATAAGGAGTTAGTGGTTAAATTTTCAGAGCATTTGGACTTATACGCAAATAGGAATAAATTTTTCAAAACCGTCTACCGTTTCTGGCAGATTCGCGCAATCTGATCACCAACGGTTTTTGAAGAGGTTAAATGTTGAATTTTAATTTGAAATTTTTAGGTGACCCTCATAACATCTGAGGCTAAGTTCTCCCAAAATTTCAGAATTTTTAGAGACCTATAACCTGGTTTTATAAACGTTTTAAAACTGGTCTTGAAAACAGAATATGTTTTCAGAAGTTGAGTTGTTTAGGTTTAAACAAATTTTAAAAACCACACTTTCCGCACCACCTATTCATCCCCCCCCCCTTCTAGTGGTGCCTTACAGATCCTACAATTGGTATCAGAGCGCAGGAACACTCACATCAAAAGGATCCAACGATCTAAGTGAGATGGCAACCACAACCGTGCAAGAAGGAATGTCAACTGTAAGGTCTCCTCTTTTCGACGGAGAGTCTTTTATTCAATGGAATTAAGAATGAAACTTTTTCTTATGGCTATTGATATTGATCTATGGTCCATCATAGAAGACGGTCCATTCGTTCCTACTAAGATGTCAATTATTGATGGTGTCACACTAGAGGTTATCAAAACGAAACAAGAATACACTAGTGATGACAAAAAGAAGTTGAGTATGAATGCTAAAGCCATGCAACTACTATTAAACGGCCTAAGTAAAAGTGAGGCTAGTTACGTGTCTAATTATTCTAGTGCTCAAGAGATGTGGCATATTCTTGAAATGAAACATGAAGGGACTAGCCAAGTAAAGGAGTCCAAAATTAATATGCTTATGTCCACACTTGAGTCCTTTAAATTATTGCCAAATGAGTCTATTGTTGAGATGGATTTACGCTTGACTAACGTTTACAATTCTCTTGAGTCTTTTGACAAAGTCTTCACTATGCAGGAAAAGGTACAAAAGGTCTTGCGAAGCCTTCCATCCGAGTGGGACCCTAAAGTAACGGCCATATAAGAAAGCAAAGAGACCAAATCGATTAAAATGGAAGAACTAATCGGATCACTTAAGGTATATGAAAACAAACTTGCTTTAAGACATTCTGAGTCCATTTCTAATAATGATAGGTCTATAGCATTTAAATCAAATGAATACGTCGTAGATGATAGTGACATAGATTCCGATGATGAAGGCTTAATCACGATGGCTAAAAGATTAACAAAAATATTGAGAAAACATAAGTCTACCTCATCTAAGGATCATAAACATAAAAATAAGGAAATAAAGTGCTATGAATGCGGCAAACTTGGACATCTATCATATGACTGCCCTAATAAAGAAAAGCAAACAAACAAATACCCTGACAAGGATCGGAACAAGAATAGACTCGTCTCAGAACCTAAGCAAAGGAGAAGAGCCTTCAAAGCCTCCACTTGGAGTGACACATCCGACTCTGAGACTGATGATACGGAAGAACACAAGACACGAGTATGCTTTACATCTAAAGCATCAAATGAGGTATCTTCCGACTCTGATTCCGATTCTGAATGTTCTTATGATGATTTATTTAGACAATATTTAGAATTGCATAAGTTCTCAAAGACTCTTGCAATAGAAAAGAAGCGATTAATTGAAGACCAGAAATTGTTAGAATCTTCTAACAAAGATCTTGTGTCTCAATTAAACGATTCAAAAGAAGGGTCGTCATGCATTATAAATTCATTAAAATCTGAAATTTCATCATTGACATCCGAGAACACTGAATTGAAATCTGAGATTTCGCACTTAAAATCAAGGAATGCGGATGTAGAGAAAAAGGTGAAACAATTTGACACGGGATCTAACATGCTGCATCGCATTATCTTATCACAAAAACATGACAGTGACAAAATGGGTTTGGGATACGCTGATACTAATGAAGTATCCACCAAACCAACTAAGTTTGTTGTGTCTAAGAAAGTAGACACCCCAAAGCCTCAAATGGCGTCTAAGATGACGCAAAAATCGCTATCCCCCCATCACGCCCCACTTCTTCATCATATCATGTGAAATACAATGTTGTACCATATAGATATGAAAAGAAAAGAGTGATGCATACACGGCATTCATTCCATCCACGCACTACGCACACAAACACATATCAAAAACGTCCTACATATAATGCGTATAAAGGAGTTCTTGGCCGAAGGCTAGATACAGTTGAATCCAAAGTATATTATGTTGCATTCTCATCATCTTTCTCACCTTTTGGAAGACCTAGAAAGGTCACCCAAATGTGGGTACCAAAAGGGACATTTTCAAAGGGTTGAATAAACAACCCTTACGAACGTACGTTATATGAAATGGATAATTTTTTTATAGGCATCTATTGATTTACTTTCCAAAATAAAGGGGGAGAGAAAGCATGACTTAAGGGGGAGAGAGACACTAATTGATACTGATTGCACAAATCAAGGGGGAGCCGGATTTGAAATTTAAAATTCAAATTTCAAATTTGTGCATGTTTGAAGGGGGAGCGATAACATTTAAATCATGTGCATAAGTTATTTTGAAAATCATCAAAAGGGGGAGATTGTAGAGAAAAAGGGGTTTGAATGATTTCAAAATATGTGATTTAAATGAAAGACGTAAAACATGCATGATATACACAAAACGTGTGCATGATAGACATGTATGCATGATACATTGCTCATCACTTACCTTATTTAGCTCATATATAATGTTGCCGTACTAACGAGCCATGAAGCGTTAAAGCTTATATCATATGGCAAACATTTGTTGTGTGTACACTATTTTCAGGTGCCACCATTAATGAACTAAACTAGTTCATTAAGTGAAGTACTTAGTTAATAAAACTAAGTAGTTCATTAAAGGAAGCCACATTTGGAAAAGGCACAAAGGCAACAAGGCTAAGGAAGGAAAGTCTTCTCCTCCTCCCCTCATTAATATATACACGCCATACACACATATATACATATATTTTCAGATTTTTTAAAAAAGCATTTACACATGTATTCCAACGTACTACCGACACGTTATATATTTTACGTACGTACGTTAACATCACACCAATATACTTAACTCATATTTATGTATATTCAGGTCTTATATCATATGATATAAGTCATGGCGATGAAAAATTAAATACGCCACGTTAAAAGGTTCTAAACCAAAAATTGTCGTATCGGGCGAATACCGAAACTTCGCCAACGTGTCACGTACTTGCCATAAATATGGCCAGCCCCTACATCTCAAAAATCATCAAAAATTTCGTGTGTTTGAGAATATTTTCAGCCAAAAATACTTTCCATGTTGGCACACACAAATCACCCCACATTAAGGCCAAAATTTGAAGATTCCAATTTTAATTTTGTCACATGTTAATGGCGCCACTTTAGACCAGCCAAGTGCTAAGATTTAAAGTATATATTATATATATTATGTGTAACATAATATATAACATGTGCAAGAAGTTGGAATTTAATTACAGAAAAATCGGGTAATCGATAAATATCAAAAATTCGGTTTTCTACGTACACAACACATGGAATATTTGTGGCACATCATATGACACGTATCTAGACACTTTTTACATATGTTATACATCTTAAAGTGTTCTAGAAAATTAAATTAAGGGCTGATTGGAATATAACATGTGTGTATTATTAAATGTGCACTATTTTACAAAGTTAGCAAAAATAAATTTCAGCACATGCATACATCTTATCCAACGCCCCTACAGATGAGATGGAGCCTATGTGGAGCCTTGTTGACATATTGATTGGTCAAGAATCAATCATACAATGTTGACGATTTAAAGAAAGAAGCTACAAAAGGTAAGGTTTCAAACTTTGTCTCATTTGAAACACATGCTGAAAATTTCAGCATGTAGAATTAGTGCTGGCCGAATTTTACATGATTATGACTCATATTTTGTGTCTTGATTAAGGTTGATCAATTAGAAGACAATTTGGAAATGTTTTAAATATTTTATGGAATAAAGAAAGTGATATTCTTGAATATCACACATGCTGAAAATTTCAGCATGGGTGCAATGTACCTAGGCTGATTTTGTGGCCTTATTAATGTCTAAGTTTTATTCCAAAATTGAGGAAGATGTCTTGTACTAAATGGAGATGGATTTCTTGAATTAAAACAATGCAAAATAGGAAATATTTTATACAAAAAGTGTATGTAACACATGCTGAAATTTCAGCAAGTACAAAATCATTATGGCCGAATTTTTGTACCTATTTTGTGAGATATTATCTTGCTTAACTTTATGTGACAATCTTGTGGATTATGGAAATTATTCTATGTTGATTTTGGCACATGTTTTGAGTGAAATATTCAGATTTTCCAAGTCATCAAATGATGACAACATTCAACCTATCATGAAGTGCCAAGTAAGCAAAGCTTAAATGATCATCCAATGAGAAGATGCCAAGTAAGCAAGATCATGTCACATTGATGTCTTACATTCTCCCAAGGACTTAGAAGACAATTTTCAAGAGGGGAGTGCACCAAGAGTGGACGGCTACTCAAGCTTAAAAAGGAAGGAGATGAGCAAAAACAAGAACAAGAACAAGTATTGAAAATTGAAAGATCAAAAGTGTTCTAGTCTTCTTCTTCTACATTCTCTTTCTTTCTTCTTCTTGAAAGCCTATTGTATTCATATTTTTCAATCTTGAATATGCTTGATATAGACCACCACATATTCCATATCTTTGTAAAAGATTGATCAAGGTGTAATCAATCTTCATTCTTGCGAGGTGGTGGTATTCGTGCGAATTGTATTCATCGTACAAGGTTTGTAAAGTGTTGGAGTTGGTGTGTGTAACTCCATCAACCCTGTGGTAATGTGTATTGCGTGTGTGTGATTAGTGTGAACCAAGGAAGGTGTTCCTTGAAGACTGGATTAGGTTGTTTATAACCGAACCACTATAAAATTCTTGGTAACATTTACTTTCAGCATTTATTTTCTGTTACTGCACAGTTTACTCTTTTTATTTGCGTTCGTAAAAATAGTAAACGACTTTCAAAAATTACGAAAATTTCCAGAAACATAGCCACACGATCTAGGGTTAATTTGGCACAAGTTGCAACCCTTTTGGATAAGTATAAGTCGATCAAAGATCAAACGTTCTGAGACTAGTGCAGTCTGATTTTCAGACTTGCAAAGGTTGAGACTTTGATTGTAATTGACCTACTTCCCAAAAGAATTTTGCTAAAATGTTTCAACCCACTTAAATGTAGTATATAAGGAGTTAGTGGTTAAATTTGAAGAGCATTTGGACTTACACACAAATAGGAATAAATTTTTCAAAACCATCTACCGTTTCTTGCAGATTCACGTAATCTGATCACCAACGGTTTTTTGAAGAGGTTAAAGGTTGACTTTTAATTTGAAATTTTTAGAGGACCCTCATAACATCTGAGGCTAAATTCTCTCAAAATTTCAGAATTTTTGGAGACCTATAACCTGGTTTTAAAAACGTTTTAAAACTGGTCCTGAAAACAGAATCTGTTTTCAGAATTTGAGTTGTTTAGGTTTAAACAAATTTTTAAAACCACACTTTCCGCACCACCTATTTAACCCCCGCCTTCTAGTGGTGCCTTGCAGATCCTACACATATACTATTGTACACCAAAAAGACTCTTCAGTAGGTAAGAAATTAAATTTCATCGAATGATTTTGGATGCCTGTGCGTTGATCTTCTAGTTGAACTAAAGAATGTCTCCAGAATATCCAAGTGTTATCATTAATCACTGACGTAGCATTGGAGAAACCTAGCTGAAGTCTATGTGAAAGTAAATCTGTGGCTCTTTTCTTCGGCTCAATAACTACTAATATATGAAAATGATGTTGACGATTCAATGATATTAATCGTGGGAGGGAGGTGCGGATACCTCTAACATTCCAAATCAGCATATTCATTGATTCGATAAAATATCAAATGAGTTTGAGAGTGCTGTTCTTGATCTTGTAGTAAGAGGTGATGCTGGATCAATATTTCGAGCTCGACGGCGAAGTAGTCTAGGCGGTACCTGGAAGTGGCCCTCTGGTGCAGTTCCTCTCGGTGATGATTTACTAGAGGATGGTTGATTCTGTAAGCGTTTATGTGCATCATCAATAACCACAGATTGCACAATGTTTGTGACATAATTTACAAACTCATCATCTGTTGAGATCGATGAACAGTTGTACAGCGATATGTGTGAATCATCTTTGGTTGTTGTTAAATATGGATGGTCTGTCGGATAATCACCTATGATGATGTCGTCAATGCTCAGCAGATGTGATAAATTCTGAGATATAGTAATATGATCAGTTGGCAACATTTCTGGAGATTGGAGATTAATTTGAGTGGGCGGAGAGGAGCAAGGTGGATCACTGCTGTCCTTTACAGGCTGAGTTTCAATTGTATGTGTTGTATTGGCCACAGTAGGTGCAGGAATTTTCTTTGGAGTCTATCTTGTGTCTTTATCCTTTTGTTTTGCAGCAATCTTTGAGGCAGTTTTCTATACTAAAGCAGGGGCTTCAATTTCTTTCCCACAATTATCTGTTGTATGCCCTAAACGCACGCATGAAGAACAGTATAGGGGAATATCCTCATATGTCACCGGTTGCGATATAGTTCTGGAGGACAATTGAATGTATACTCGTAATGGCAGTTCTTTTGAGATATCCAATTCAACACACAATCTTGCTACCGACGGACGCAGACGTTCGGTAGTAGCATTATCTAGCTTCATGGGTGTGCCAACCATTTTTCCAATTTGGAACAACGCATCCTTTTGATGGAAATGGATCGGTAAACCAGGGAAAGATATCCATACCAGGAAAATAGGTACATCAAATTTAGGATCATAGTCCGGCGTCCATTTTGTAACCCGCATATATTTTCCGGCGATCATCCAACTTTGACGGGAAAAACACCACAAGTAATCTGGTTCCTGCGCAAATTCTAGCAATATATGATTTGAATCTAGCAATCCAATACGTACCGTGCCATTAAAGCCAATGCGATCAATCGTGGCTCGAATAGTAGCCAAAGGTGGCCTACCATACCAAAATGATCCAACCAATGAAAATTTGTACGGTTCGGCCAATGCAGTGATTTCATCATCTGAGAAAGAAATCATGGGACTGCCCTTATACCGGAGTATTGTTTTATCAACAATTGGAGGATTATATGATGTCTTGAATAGGGAGGCAAAAGTTTGATGTTTTCTGGTCTAGGGTAATGGCGGATCCGCCATTGTCGCGATCAATTGAGAAAGGAGCAAATATAACGTATAGATGAAAAGATGGCGGAGAAGATCGAGGAGATAAGAAAAAGGTGCTGATCGAATGCCTGAGAAGATGATCGGCGACGGTTAAAAGCCGCCGCCTTTTATCGCCAGATCCTATACTATCATTACATATATGTATATATATGTGTGTATAGATATATATGTATATATATATATATATGTATAAAAGGAGGAAAAAGAAAATGGCTCTGGCGATAGCGGGGTGCTGCGCATAGTCGGCGGCCGCCGCCGCCACCGTTTTGTCTATCTTCTTCATCGTTTCATTTCTTGTGTTTGTTTCTGTTTTATTATTCTTCCTGGTTAAGGTTCGATCTTTCCATCAGACTCGTCCAATGGCTTCATCGTAGCCGCCATCTTTTGCGGCTGTGGTTTCCGGCAATGCCTCCGCCACATCTATAGCAATCTCTCCTAAGACAATCTCTAGATAAAAAGGTATTTCAATGATTTCTTTTTCGGATTCTGAGATCGACGCACTTGCTGCACCCTTCAGGTACTCTTTGGTTTGGAACATTCTTGTATGGTAGACCACCTTTGAAGGTTATACGTGAGATTTTTGAAAAGATTGGCTTTCACAATGATTTACGTATTACGCTAATCGATCAAACTCATATTCTGATGAATTTTCGAAATGAATATGATTACCTGCGTTGTTTTTATCGTCGATCATCGCATATATCTGGCTGTCATATACATATCACAAAATGGACAGTGGATTTTGATCCTGCAGCAGATGTCCCCATAGTTCTGGTGTGGGTTGCTTTCTTCGGACTCCCAATCCACCTTCATCAACGCGCGGCCCTTTTCGAAATTGTTCATCCTATTGGTACTCCCATCAAGATGGACGTTGCTACGTCTGATGGTTTGCGGCCTTATATTGCTCGTGTGTGTGTTGAAGTGGATGTCTCGCAGGAGTTGCCACAAAAAATTTATTTGCAGGCTAAGCAAAAAATCCTTTTGCAATCTGTGGCTTATAAGGATCCGCCTTTATTTTGCACGTCATGTCGTCGTCTTGGCCATGCAACTAGTTTATGCCCTTCATCATCTATGTCGTTTGTGCCGCCGCCGCCCCTGCCTCCGCCAACAACACGGTGGACGCCAAAAAAAACAACTGTTGCTAGTACTGCTTTTGTCCAAGATCCACTGGTTTCGCTTACTCAGCAGGCAACAAAAATATGTCTTCTGATCCTCAAGTGGACATTCCAACTGAGCTTAGTAGGCAGCAGGATATTTCGAGGTTAGGTGCCGATGCTGGCTTTTCGCCGCAGCAAGATTCTATGACAATGTGACATTGGTCATTCATTAGATACAGAGCTGCATGTTGATGATCAGCAGCCTGATTTGCTGGCTGTTCCTGACGAAGTTGTCCGGAAAATTCAGTTACTCCCACAATCTCCAACGAAAGATGTTCTAATATCACGGCTGGAGGATTCGTCATCAGATGCGGGTTTTATTCCGGTGGTTCCACGTAGGCAACGCAAAGCACGGAAGGATTTGCCACCTTTACCGCCCTCAACAATTTTGACACGTAGTGCCATGCGGATCTCTCAGGGAAGTGATGTTACTCTTTCTTAATGAATATTTTGATTTGGAATGTTCGAGGCATACGTGTCTCTTTGCCAAGGTTGCATCATTTGATTCGTGAACATAAGTTGAATTTGATTGCTATTATTGAACCAAAGTATTCTCCATCTCGTCTTGTTAGGTTTGGTATGGAACTTGGATTTTCACATTCTTGTTCGTCAAGACTGAGCAGATATAGGTTTATTGGCACGATTCTATGTTTCGTTTAGTGGCCACCCAGGATGATGACCAGGTTATTCATCTCAGTTTCGTGTATGTTCCACTGTAGCTGTCTTTTACTTTTTCGGTAGTTTATGCGAAGCACTCTCCAGCGATTCGTCGCTTGCTGTGGCAGTCCTTATGTGATTACTCTCAGAGTCTTAGTTCTTCATGGATGGTAGGTGGAGATTTCAATACCTTTCGGTCTTTAGATGATCACAGTGGTCGATCACATCCCTCATTAGCGGTTTTGCAAGATTTTAATGATTGTGCAGAATCCTGTTCTTTGATGGCTCCTCCTTTTCATGGATCAAGGTTTCCTTGGACAGATGGTAGAGGGCTTGGTCGAGTTCGCTGCCGTCTAGATTGGTTATTCACAAATTCTTCATTTCATGATGCATTTGAAGACATGACACTTACCCATTTGCCTCGGGTTTCTTCAGACAATACGCCTTTGTTGTTCGTATGTCGTGTGAGCAGTTCCACTGGTACTCATACTTTTCGTTTTTTAGATGCATGGCTATCACATCCGGATTTTCTTAATTACACAAAGGAAGCTTGGAGTTTGTACCCGACCACTGATGGTATGTGTGGCTTTTATTCAAAGTTATTACGATTGAAGCAGATATTAAGCATTGGAATAAGGAGATTTTTGGAAATATTTTTTCCAACTTAGCACAAGCAGAAACATCCATACGACGAGTGGAAAGATTGTGGGATGCAGACCCTTCTGAGGCTAATCGAGCAGTATATCATCAAGCCAAGGCGGAATACATTGGAGCATCTAAATATGAAATGCAGTTCTGGAAGCAAAAAAGCTCGGGTTCGATGGCTGCAGGATGGTGATGATAATACAAGGTATTTTCATTCGGTGGTTAAAGGCCACCGTACAAAGCTCCGTATACAGCAGATCCGTACGTTATCCGGTGACATATGCACATCGCCCAATTCTATTCAGAGTGAAGCAGTTTCTTTCTATACATCTTTATTTGCAAGGGAAAATATGGAAAATTATGATGAAATTCTCCGACATATACCTCATCTAATTACGGATGAAGACAATGCGATGCTCATGGTACTTCCATAGGAATCTGAAGTAAAGGATGCTGTATGGCGCTTAGATCCCCACAGTGCAGCCGGGCCAGATAGGTTTCATGGTAACTTTTTCCGTACATGCTGGCACATTATTCATACTGATGTTGTTTTGGCTGTGCAGGAGTTTTTCTTGGAGTACCACAGCTGTCAGTGATGGCTAGTGCATTAATCACGTTAATTCCAAAGATAGCTTCACCCAATAGATTTAGCAATTTTCGGTCCATTTGTCTCACAAATTTTCTGAGTAAAATTTGTACGCGCATTATTGCGACTCGTTTGAGTGTGTTACTCCCAAAGGTGATATCACCAGAGCAGGCTGGATTTTTAAAGGGGCAGGATATCTCTACACAGGTATTATTGGCACGGGAAATGGTTCATATGCTTGATAAAGGAGGGACTCAATTATGCTTAAAGCTAGATATAATGAAAGCTTTTGACAGAGTCAGCTGTGAATATTTGGAATTGTTGATGAGAAGATTCGGATTTGCAGATTTCTTTTCTCGTATTGTCTTAAATCATTCGCGGTGCACACGTTTTGCAATATTGATAAATGGTACACCCACTCGATCTTTTCAACAGCAAAGGGGTGTCAAGCAAGGCGATCTATTACCTCCTTTGTTGTTTATTCTGTCCTCTGAAGGTTTCAGTAGAGGCTTAAAATCTCTAGTGTCTACTGGAGCTTTGTAGCCACTACGGATAGGTTTAGTTCCATTTCATATTACGCACTTGGCATATGCAGATGATCTGCTGATATTCTTGCGTGGGTCAACCAGGAATTTGAGACGCTTTCAGTCTTTTTTAACAGCTTATGAAACAGCATCTGGTCAAAAGGTTAATTATAACAAAAGCAGTTTTATTCCTTCAGCTGCCACGTCATTACAACAGCGTAGGAGATTTGAGGAGATTATACATACGCGGTCCACATGTTTACCTTTTCGCTACCTTGGATATTTTCTACATAAAGGAATTAGTCGATCAAGATGTTGTGTTACTCTACTAGAACATATTGATGCTCGGCTGAATGGCAGGCATAATCGGATGCTTTCTCTGGCAGGTAGACTACATTGGTAAGTATAACATTGCTAGGCCTACATAATGTCCTCTTTGCAAACATGCCTCTGCTACGGTGGATCATGTCTTCCTGTATTGTGATCGTATTCGGCATGTTTGGGAGTTTGATGCGACGGAGCTTCATTGCTATCCTCCTACGTCTATGAAGCTATGGCAGTATATCTTGTCTTGGTGGTATCGGTCCATAACTTCCTCTTTATTTGGGGTGCTAAAAATTATTGTTCCATCCATTATTGTGTATAATATATTGTGTATAATATATGGTGTACATACACGTCGTTGGTCTATGGGGATTTGCAAGATTTTCCGATGACATCCTTTAGGGCAGGAATAAATTCTGACATTTTTATGTGGGGTAAAACTCTGGATGGTTCAAGGCTTGCCGCTGGATTTCGCTCGCTTCAGCACCTTCGTTTGCTGCTACACATTAGAGTTCCGCGTCCACACGTTGTCAAATGGTTATCACCTCCTCCTGGTCGATTAAAACTAAATGTGGATGTGACAGTTGGCAGGCAATA
The DNA here is from genome assembly GCA_036186865.1 of Eustoma russellianum. Taxonomy (NCBI): domain Eukaryota; kingdom Viridiplantae; phylum Streptophyta; class Magnoliopsida; order Gentianales; family Gentianaceae; genus Eustoma; species Eustoma russellianum. The sequence continues at coordinate 22,952,741 of AP025054.1, forward strand.
CGCCACATGTGGAGCTATTTTACGTGATCATACTGGTGCATGCGTTGGAGTTATATCTTATCGGTTGCCTCCTAATTCTCCGCTTATGGTAGAGATTCAGGCTGCTGTGTTCGGTTTGCTGTATTTTTTGGTTTTGTATCGTCATATTATTCTCGAGTCTGATTGTTCTCAGATACATACCTCATTGGAGCGGCCTGGACTTTTTTCTGGGAATTATCATTTGCGGCTACTGCATTCGTTTAAATATCAGCATAGGCTTGTTGTCCAGCATGTTTACAGAGAAGCTAACATGGAAGCTCACTACTTAGCACAATAGGGAATGTTAGACCCTCAGACGACCTGTTATTCTCATTACACGCTCCCACCGTTGGTACGTGGAAGAGTATGCTTAGATGTGACATCTGCACATCTTCGCTTACCTTGTCTTTCTGTGCCATTGAAGTTGTTCACAATGTCTTCCACATGGATTGGCTATCTTTGATGTCATCTGCCTGTATCCGGATGGATGCAGGCAGACTCGGTATGACTTTGTTCTTTGTGGCTTGCATGCTTTTACAGTGTCATTTTCTTTCATATTCTCATGGATCTCTCTTTGCATTTGCATGGATTGGACCGAGCTACGCTGCCGTGATTATGACCTTCCCTGCTGACTATCTTCAGACACACTGCGTTTTGGCTGTATCGATTGGGCTGAGAGGTTGCATTAAGATTATTTCAAAGGTGGTAAATATGTACTCTTTTAACTTCGTGCAAGATTTTGCCCACAAGGGTGGTTTTCCTTGTCAAGGTTTTAATGAGGCATATCATACCACTTTTGAACACACCCCGCCCCATTGATTGTATTTGGATTAATCCGTCTCGTCCTTTGAGTTCTTTCATTCAATTATGCTGACTTTATATGTAATTACGGTATTCCTCCGCCATAAACGAGGGTTATATTCTTAATAAAACATA
>AP025054.1:22956924-23107685 GCA_036186865.1 Eustoma russellianum
CCTATTTATATAAAAGGGTTAATCGTGCAACCTATTGCCAATCGCTTTTACAACATTTTGATACAAAACTATCAGGCTGGAAATGTCATCTGCTCACACCAGGAGGATGGATTGTTTTTGCTCAAATCAGTCCTTACATCACTTCCATAGCATTCAATGGCAGCTGCTTGTTTACCAAAGACTGTCATAAACTCCATTCATAAGAAGATGGCAGAATTCATCTGGGGTAATCGTTATCATTGGTTTTCATAGCAAACACTTTCGAGCCCAGAGTATGAAGGCGGTTTGGGCATTCGTAATCTTCATTACATACAGCTTCATATGATTGTAAAATCTGGTGGAATTTACATAGGCATTCTATACTTTGGGCACGCTATATGCACCAAAGGTACGAAAATAGATTGGACTTCATCCCTCGCATATATGATTCTCCAGGATGGAAACGAATATGCTCACTTCATTCGATGCCACAATCACACTACACACAATGTTACTGTTAACTGGATCACCGCCCCATCTGGGCAATTCACACTAAAGCAGGCTTATGCAGACAAACATCCAGCTCGCCTCTCTCTTTACTCTCACAAGTTTATTTTGTGGAAGAAGCTTCCCAAATCGGCAAGTGTTTTATGTGGAAAATTTTCGATCACGCGCTTCCTTTGGAAGATAATTTGCGTCGCTTTATAGCTCGACCCACAATTTGTTCGTTTTGCAAGACTGCTTCGGCCACACTTGATCACCTTTTCAATGTTCATTTGTATGGGATGTCTGGACACGTTTGGCCCTTATGGATGGTCCTCTTCCATGTTTTCTATCACTACGATCGCATCTCTTACAGTGGTGGCTATCCTCGACTACACGTTCTCTCATGGGTCACTATCGGATAATACTACCATCTTTGCTTTGCTGGACAGTTTGGAAATTATATACTAACGCAGTTTTTGGATCTTCAGACGTTTCAATGCAATGCTTATATGCAAGGGTGCGCCAAACGTGTTATGTTTGGGCCTCTACACTATCAAACACCAAGTTAGAAGCGAATTACTCAACTCTCATTCAACTCGGTTTATTACATTACTACGAGTTCCAAAGGTTAGATTGTTGAAGTGGCAACTACCTCCCACAGGTAAATTAAAGTTGAATGTGGATGCGTCTGCTGGAAGACTATCGGCTTCGGCTGGGGCAATACTTCGAGATCATTCTGGTCACATGGTGGGGGCTATTGCTTTTCTTCTACCATGCCTTCCACCTTTACAAGCATAGCTACATGCAATATTATACTGTCTCATTTACTTTGGACGGTTTCACCAGCATATATTAGTGGAAACAAATTATTTACAGGGAACCAAATTGGGAGATTCATTGTTCTCTAGACGATCGGAATACAAGTGGTTGGAGACATTTCTACAGATAACAGAAAGCACATTGCATTACGTGCCTCGAGAGATTAATATGGTAGCACATCATCTAGCACAGCATGTCAGCTTCATTTCTAACACTGCCACATTTACATCACCTTCACATCTCCCCTATGCTACCCGAGGATACTACTTTATGGATGTTACCACACATATGATGTGCACTTTGGATTGAGCGCTGCTCAAGGCTTGCAGTAAATTGTTGTTACGTGTATCCCTTTGATACAGGCAACTTTGTTATGACACTCTTTATTTGTTTCTTTATTTTTCAATGTGCATATCACATTCTTACCGTACCTTGTCTGCGAGCTCATTACCGCTAATGCATGCGAAAGTTTTTTCACTAAACAACATGGAGATATGAAGATTGCTCAGACGTATTTTTGTTGCCCATATCTTACGGTGGTATGTTTGCTCATATCTTACGGTGGTATGTTTCCTTTTAATCATACTTTTTTTTACATTTGCATTTGGAACCGCTTCAATGATCAATCGTTTCTTCATCTTGGAGTACAGTTTTTCGTGTTAAGCCACAAGCATAGACACATGGACCATCAAAGACAACAACTTTTCAAATTAAGCCGCCTGTGTTCGACAAGAATACATGCGCACTCAGTATGGTTTGTTTCACTTCATATTCATCCACTGTTTTATTTATTTATTGGTATATATTAATCAAACATCATTCATATTCACGTCGCTGCCTTCTCTTTATCCGAGCCATATGACCGTACAACATCGGCCTCAAGATTCAATGGTTACAAGACTAGATGTTACATCAGATTGTTGGATTTGTGAATCAAATGTACTTAGGCTACTTTGTCATTTATTTTTGGAGAGTCTCCCATAGCTGCTAGGAACGATATGTAACCACGGTATTTTTCCTCCATAAATGAGGGTTAATTATTAATAAAATTAACGGACGGTACCGCCCGTCCTTCCACCAATATATATATATATGTGTGTGTCTGATGCACAAAGATGTTTCTGTGGAAGTTACAATTTCGGGCACTGCCGCTGCCAGATAATATTCGGTCCTTTTCGGTGCCTTATCCAATGATTTGCCCATTTTGCACACGTTCAACATGTGAACTAAATCATTTGTTTTTGGATTGCCTATCGATTGCTAGTATATGGCAAAAATATTCTTCGGTTGCTTCATGGCCATATCATTCTACATACATCTCTCCGCTCTCATCTTATGAGTTGGTGGTTAGAATCATCTTATGGAGCAATGAGAGGGCATCTCAAAGTGGTGATTACACATGTAATTTGTTGGAACATATGGAAGGAATATACGTGTATAGTGTTTGGGGAGGAGTCATATAATTCTCGAAGGCTAGTGAAACACATTCGAATGGATGTTTATACTTGGCGTGCGTCGGCCTCTGATGAACGGTTTGCTCAGTTGCTGCCCGATCTAGTGTCAGCAGGACTTTCACCTCCATTACGCAATCGACGTCATACAATTGTTTGTTGGCAAACACCACCCTCAGGTCAGATGAAAATTAATGTGGATGCGACTGCCGGGAGACACGGTTCTACAGCAGGTCCGGTAGTCCGGGATTCAACTGGAACTCTAGTTTCAGCGATTGTATTTTCCTTTCCCCGCTATCCCCTTTGATGGCTGAACTTCAGGCATTGATATATGCAACAATTTATTATTCATTCAAACCTGATGGTTTCTTCATAGAGACAAATTGTCTGCTTATCATCTGTTTCTAGGGACTTTCGAGATGATTTGAGCAGATTACAACATTTCCTGTAGCTTACGCATTCAAAGCTTCGATATAACCCGCGAGAGACAAATTTTGCGGCTCATAATTTAGCAGCTTATGCGCTACATCACTGTAGCTTTATCGAGTTCACCAATCTCGCTAATATGCCACCAATCGCAAGAGGCTGTCTGCTCACTGGCTTGACTAAACCATACATGCGTAGCTGATATGGCTGACAACACCATTTCTGCTTGTATCACTTTGTGGATACAGGCAGCTCAGGTATCTTATTCCTCCTTTTTCGGACAAGACATTATACTTCTATTCTTTTCGGTTCTCTGCTCCCATTTAGAATACTTTGGATGTTTGTCTTTTTTGCGAGGTCCCATTGATAATGCTTGCATCCTAGAAGTACATGTCTTCCTTAAGGATTGGCACAATTATATTTTCTCTGCCTGCATTTATACTAATGCAGGCAGATCGGATACGTTATCTTTTTGGGCACTCCAATATTATATCCTTTTGCGCATCTTCGCTAAGCTTTTTCATGGTTTCAACTTGCATGACATACTGGGCGATGCAGTGGCGGACGCAGGACAAATTTTTGGGGGGCAAAATTCACACTATGAATCACCTTCTACTTTTTCGGACTCAATATACATTCCATCGAAAATCCGGTAAAAACTCCCTTACAATATAGATATATGCAAATATTATAACATAAAATCTAAACCAACACATCCACTAATCAAAATGCAACAATAATAAGCAACCATCAACAATATCCAACAAAAGTTATTCATAAGCAACATTAACAAGAAGCAATATCCAACAAAAGTTATTAATTTAACGCTCGACATACCTTTTATTTACGAAATGAAGGACGAGCAGCATGAGGGATTATCGGTAGCCGCAAATTTTGAAATTGTTGCATAATGTTTTCATTTGAAATGGTTCCAAAAACTTCCTTCTCGATGTAACACAGTAAACAGTCCGATAGTAAGTCGTCTCCCAATCGGTTGCGCAGATCAGTCTTTATTATATTCATCGCAGAAAAACTTCTTTCCACACTCGCTGTTCCGACAGGTAAGATCAGTTCTAACTCGATGAGCCGATATATTAAAGGAAAGTAATTGTGATAATTCAACTCCACCATCTTCTTTGCAAGAACTCCAAGATTAGTATTATGAGAGAATACTTCATTTGATTTCATATCACCAATGTAACTTTTAAGTTCATGGTTGAGCTCAATTCGATCATTGGTAGTGAAATCGTCTGGATATAACTCAACAAGATGTAGTAATTGACTATGATCAAAATTTGCAAAAGAATTGGAAGGATCAAGGCACATCACGCACCTAATTAAATGTGCTGGCTTCGGTGAAGTGTGTATCCATTTCCGTAGCAATGATGTCAATTACTTAGTAACACACATATATCACATATCATGAGATAGTTTTGGGATTAAAAAACAGATACATTAAATTTAGATAATCAAAAATACAACTGCATCTACCTACCAACTAAATTTTTTCTCCGAGTTGGGGGGGCGGCTGCCCCCCCGTGCCCCCCTTGTGAACGCCCCTGCATATATCACATATCATGAGATAGTTTTGGGATTAAAAACTGATACATTAAATTTAGATAATCAAAAATACAACTGCATCTACCTACCAACTAAATTTTTTCTCCGAGTTGGGGGGCGGCTGCCCCCCGTGCCCCCCTTGTGAACGCCCCTGGGGCGATGGACATCACAGGATGCAACGTGGATCTTGACCCTGACCCACAACAATACCTTTACGGTTTCGGCCTCTTCAAAAGATGTGTTCTATTTGTCCCACATTGGATAAATATGTACTTTTTTTGTGCATATATATATATATATATATATATATATATATATATATATATATATATATATATATATATATAATGGCTGCCGCCGAAATCCTTTGGCGATTGCGGGCATGATGCCGCCGCCTCCTTCGATTCCTTCTCTGACACAATTCTCCTCCCCTTTCTGTATATTCGATATTGTTATTTCTGCTGTGATCGTTTGCTACTTCTCCTACAGTCAATATCATCCACTGCTGCATTCCCCATGGATACCCAGCCGCCGCCAATCTCAGCAGTTGCGGCTCCAACGATTTCGGCCCCTCGATCTTTCGCTTCGTTATTCCAATTGCAAGTTGGCTTTACTATATGCCGAAACCAATTTAAAAATATAATGGTAGCCCTCTGATAACATTCACTGATGAAGAGGTCAATTCTTTAGCCGCGCCTTATCGTTTTTCATTAGTTGGCACTTTCTGGCATGGTCGACCTCCAATGGCAACAATCCGTTCAACTTTTGATAGAATTGGATTTACTAGTATGGTTCAGATTGTATTGCTTGATTCATCATATGTTTTGATTGAATTTGATCAAAAACGGGATTACCTACTTTGCTTTGTCAGACAAAGCTGGACAATAGCTGGCAAATACATGAGGGTCACCAAATGGACCCTGTACGACCTAAATGTCGATATTCCCATTGTACTAGTTTGGGTATCGTTTCCAGGCTTACCCGTTCATTTTCATCAGTGATCAGCGCTATTCCAAATTGGTAGTGTACTTGGTACGCCAATGAATCTCGACACTGCTACAAATGAGGTTCTGCGTCCGTCAATAGCGCGTCTTTGTATTGAACTGGATATTTCTAAGGAGCTTCCATCTCGCATATACATCCAGGTATCTTCTCGTTGTATTTCGCAATCGGTTGTTTATGAAGATCTACCGTTATACTGTGCTACATGTTCTCGGTTATGACATATTGCATCAAATTGTGGAAAGGGAAATACTGTTGAACATTCTAATGAGCACCCTATGCCGAAGTCTGTGAAACAGCACCCTGATAAAGAGCAACATCAACGTTGGATACCCAAGAAACTACCGCAGAAAAATGAGGCAAATTTAAATAATGAGGTTTTGGTAACCGAAGATGTAAAGACCTCGGTTGTACAATCTCCAAATATGACTTCCTTTCCTCAAGTTAGTTATATGCAGGATATTTCCAGATTGAAAGGTTGTTCGACCGTGGACCTGCAATGAACACCATTAGAGGGGGAGAGAGGTGAATAGTGTTAGCGGAAATTACACTACAACCCTTAGTAAAAATCCCCTTCGAAAGCAAAATCTGAGACCACCTCAGATTCAGAATCTATTTTTGAAAAATTCAAAACTAATTGTACACAACTCCAAAAATTATGAAACATTCCAGAATTTAACTTCAATGTGTTAACAAGACTCTATCCAAAACTCAGACAAAAATAAGATCGTTTGATCCTTCAAACAAATAAAAAGATTCAGATGGTCAATCTGGACAGAATTGGACAGAATGTTGCTGAGTTTGCAAAACGTGTTTCTCTTTGAATACTCAACCAAAAAGGTTGATCTTTATATCAAAACACTCCTTAGGATGTGTAGATGAAGTTTTCAAAAATCCCTGACCTTAAACAATTCTTGATAAATACAGAATTTAAGTTTTCTCAAAACTGGTCAGATTGCAGCTAGATTGGAGCAGTTATCTTGGTAAGACTGAAAGACTAACTTTGCCTTGCTCAAATCAAGTGATTCTTTTTGCAAATGAAAGCTAACAGTCTGAAGTATAACTCCATCAAAAATCACAAATTTTGAAAGTGTTTAACTATTTTTTCAAATTGTGATAAATTGTGTGAAAACTGCAGTAAAAACGGACAGAAAACAGAAATGAAGAAACAAGACAAGAACACCGAGGATTTATCCTGGTTCGGTCAATGTGACCTACTCCAGTCCCAAGGAACACCTTTCCTTGGATTTCACTATCAAATGAATCACCTTACAACAAGAACCAAGCTTGATCCTTGGGTTATACACCAACCCTATTCAAGACTTGGATAATCACCTGATAAGCAACACTTAGTTGCAACACCTCTACCACCTATTGATGTAGCCTTATAAGAATGGCTAATCAATCTTACAAATGAAGCTCAAGAGGCTTGTAGCACAACAAAAATAACAAGAACACATTCGCTACAAACACTGGAACAAGAACAACAACAAGAAGAAGATGATAGCTAGACAATTCAACAAATGCTTGTAAGCTTCAAGCGTGTTTCTTCTTCTTCACCATTGCCTCTATTTATAGTGTGATTTGAGCCTTGGAGATAAGGCTTCCAATGTGTCACCATCTTCATCATCAAGTCCAAATGTCTTCTCATCATTGGTTGGCCTTGTATACTTGGCAAAATAAAACAACATAATTGGTCCACCTTGGCAACATAAAGCTGGCCGAAAATTACACCTTGGATTGTCTTTAAAATGTGAAGATAATACCAAAAGATAATAGCCATAACAACTCCATTATCTTCTCAAATCTTTGGCACAAGAATAGGCATGTGGGCATTTACATTTTCAAACTCAAAAATCTGCTCAAAAACCTTCTTAGTAGCCATTGGCTACCTTTTTCTTTTTTCAAAAATAAATTTTGATTTTCTTTAATAAAATAAGAAAGGATAATACCACCAAAATATCCCCAACTTTAAGCACAATAATAGGGCATGTGAGAGCTCCATTTTGGCTCAAAAAAATCTGCCAACCATAGCCATATACACCAAGTAGCGTTTGGTTATATTTAGAAAATTCCAAGTTGGCAATTTTGCCAACTTGCTCCTTTTTGGTTGGTCCACTTGTCTCCAACTCACAAAATGAATTCCACATCATATCCAACTGCATATGCACGTTTTTCAACATACATATATATGTGTAGAAACTCGGATTTTTGAAGAAGAAATCAATAGATAATAGTTGACAAGATTATGTCAACTTGTAACACCGAAATTCCCAATATTTCTTCTTATATGTTGAGATAATTTCCGCACCTTTAAAACCTTGAACAATTCTGAATAATGATGAATAATATGCTCTTACAACATATATAAGAGGGTCTTCAAGAAAAAGTAGAATGTGATATCTCAAATTGTCACATATCCAGCTATAGTCAATAATATCATCATGTTAGAGAATAAGATAAAGAATCACCATATTATCTTCAAGCTAATAATAAATCAGCTGCAGAATGAAGATAATAATATGCTCATGAGATTCCTTGAGTGAAAATACCAAAAATACCCTCAGGGGTGAAATGACCAAAATATCCCTGGTATATGAAAACTCCAGAAATGACCCGGATGGTCAGAAATAATTATGATATCACCTTCGTCATGATAAATAGTATAATAATACATCCTTGAAATATATTCACCATGTGATGTTCCTACAAAACTCAAGATGCCAATTTTGTCCTTTTTGGTAAGTTGTAGAAACTTCTAAGGCACGTTAGTCATAAGACATTTAAAATCATCAAAATCTTATAAGAATAACATAATAAACATGTATAAATCATATACAAATGAAAACAACCATTTTAACACATTTTCTAAAAACCCTAGACATCGATCGATCGAAGTGTCTCAGCTTCAGAGATCGATGTCTCACAGAAAGGTTCAAGTTTTGTCTCTGACCTACATCGATCGATCGAAGTGAGGGTTCGATGTACATCGATCGATCGATGTGTCTCAGGTTTAGAGATCGATGTCTCATAGTAAGGTCTTGAACTTTCACTGCCTTACATAGATCGATCGATGTGATAGATCTATGAACATAGATCGATCGATGTGCAACAGCCTGAGAGATCGATGTCAACTTTTTAAACTTTTTCAACTTTTAATCACATATAACACCATGTGTGACATTTTTAAGTATTCACCACTTAAAATCATGACTTTGAAAATTATCCAAACATATTTCTCAACATTCTTCCTCTTTTGGATGATTTTCAAAATAACCTAACATGATTTTAATGTCACAACTTATAACCAATTGTTTATCAAACTTTTTTTTAACAAAATTTTAAATAGTACGCTCTCCCTCAGCTCATACTCTCCCCCTTAACCTATACTCAACTTATACCAATTGAAATTGAAACCTTGTTTTTAACAAACTTTTAAATAGTACGCTCCCCCTCAACTCATACTCTCCCCCTTAACCTATACTCAAATTATACCAATTGAAATTGAAACTTAGCATATGACTTACCAACTAAAATCAAATCATGTTCTTATTCTATCTCCCCCTTTATTTTGGAAATCATACAAAAGATAGAACTATGCAATGGTATCGTAAGTCACCATACCTAACTTGGCTCGTAAGTTTTCAAAAGTGGCTTGATTAAGGGGTTTGGTAAAGGTATCAGCTATTTGGTGATCAGTTCTTATATGGTTTATGACTATATCCTCATTTTGAACATGATCTCGAAGGAAGTGGTATCGCACCTCAATGTGTTTGGCCTTAGAATGAAGCACCGAATTCCGAGAAAAAATGATTGCACTTGTGCTATCGCAGAAAATTGGAATCTTATTCATTTTAATGCCAAAATCACTAAGTTGTTGTTTAAGGCAAAGTATTTGGATAGTACATAAACTCAAAGCAATATACTCGGCTTCAGTGGTAGAAAGAGCTACACTAGCTTGTTTTTTAGAAAATCAAGAGATCAAGTTGGTTCCTATGAATTGACACGTACCGCTAGTGGATTTTCTATCTAATTTGCAACCACCATAATCAGCATCACTATTTGCGTGTAATTCCAACTTAGCATTTCTATCATACCAAAGTCCTAAGTGAGGTGTGTATTTAAGATATCTAAATATCTTTTTCACCGCATTGTAATGAGATACCTGAGGACAAGATTGAAACCTAGCACATATACATACACTAAACATGATGTCAGGTCTTGATGCAATTAAATATAATAATGAGACAATCATGGACCTATAAAGTGTGTCATCAAAAGGTTTACCATTTTCATCCTTATCAAGTTTGGTGCTAACACTCATGGGGGTAGTTGTAGATTTCAACTCTTTAAAACCAAACTTCTTAATCATATCATTAGCATACTTAAGTTGGCTAATGTGAATTCCTTGAGGGGTTTGTTTGATTTGAAGGCCTAAGAAGTAGTTCAATTCACCTACCATTGACATTTCAAATTCTGACTTCGTATCATCTACATATATTTGAAGTAATAACAAGTCATTATCTTTTCTTCTTAGAAATAATGTGTTGTTGATGGTCCCCCTTTGATAATTATTTGCAATAAGAAATTTTGCAAATCTATCATACCAAGCTCTTGGAGCTTGTTTCAAACCATATAGAGCTTTCTTAAGCTTGTAAACATGGTTAGGATTCTTTGGATCTTCGAATCCAGGGTTTGTTTGACAAACACCTCTTCTTGGATGTATCCATTCAAGAATGCACTCTTGACATCCATTTGAAAAAGCTTAATATTGCTTAGACTTGCAATTGCAAGTAACAATCTAATTGCTTCTAGTCGTGCAACGGGTGCAAAGATTTCTTCATAATCTATTCCTTCTTGTTGATTATAACCTTGTGCGACTAGTCTAGTCTTATTTCTTGTAATTTTTCCTTGTTCATCCATCTTATTCCTAAACACCCATTTCGTTCCTATTATAGACTTGTTTTCGGGTTTAGGTACTAAGTCCCACACATTGTTCCTTGTGAATTGATTTAATTCCTCATGCATAGCTTCTACCCAAGATATATCACCTAAGGCTTCCTTTACATTCTTAGGTTCTAATTGTGAGATTAAGCTATGTTCTTCAAGTTGACTTATATTTCTACGTGTTCTAACCCCAGCACTTGGATCCCCAATGATTAGTTCTCTAGGATGCCACCAATTCCTAGATTGACTAGGTTCACCCTCATCTTGTTCAAATGTTTCATTAATGTGAACATTATCATATGTAATTGGATCATTAGTTGTATTATCTTCCAATTGCAAAGTTTCTTCATTTATTTCATCTAAGGGTTCATGCATGTCTTGTTCAGGGGGAGTTGGTTCTAGATGATCAAGTATAGACTCAAGTAATACATTATCATCAAACATATTTTCAACATTATTCTCGGGTTTATGTTGAGTTTTATCACTAACTTCAAAGAATACATTTTCATTGAATTTTACATGTATAGATTCAATTATCTTTCTAGATGCAGGATTATAACACCTGTATGCTCTTGAGTTAGTTGAATACCCAACAAATATGCATTCAATAGACTTTTGTTCAAATTTATCTAGATTATCCTTAGTGTTCAGCACAAAACATTTACATCCAAATACTTTAAGATAATCTATCTTAGGTTGTCTATTGTTTAACAATTCATAAGGCATTTTATTTAATTTCTTTCTAATAGTAAGCCTATTTATAATATAGCATGCACAACTAACAGCTTCAGCCCATAAATATTTAGGTAATTTATTTTCACAAAGCATTGTCCTAGCAACTTCTTGAATTGTTCTTTTTTACGTTCAACAACTCCATTGAGTTGTGGTGTTCTAGGTGTTGAGAATTCATGTTTAATTCCATATAGTTCACAAAATTTGATTACGTCTTTGTTTTTAAATTCTCCACCTCTATCATTTCTAATCCTTTTAACATTTTCTTCGTAAATGTTTTCAAGTTGCTTAATAAGGGTTTCGATTGCTAATGGAGCATCGTCTTTGTGTGTTAAGAACAATGTCCATGTGTAGCGTGAGTGATCATCTACTATGACACACACATAGTAGTGTCCACCTAGACTTCTTGTCCTACTTAGACCAAATAAGTCTAAGTGAAGCAATTCTAGTACATGACTAGTACTCACTTCATGTTTCAGTTTTAATGTTTCTTTAATGTGTTTTGCTTTTATACATGTTTCACACATTTGAAAATTATCTAACTCTAACTTAGGCATACCTCTAATTAAATTTTTTTAGATATTTCCTAATGGTTGAAATTCCTATATGACCTAATCTTCTATGCCATAAATTCATATCTAAGTCATGTGATATCAAACACTTAACCTTAAAATCTAACATATTATCTAAGGTAAGAGTATAAATGTTACCATCCATATTTTCTTTTAAAACTATTTCTCCTTTTTCATTTATTATATCACACGAAGTGGGAAGAAAAGAGACATTATAAGCGCAATCTATAAGTGGAGAAATACTAAGTAAATTATACGAGAGATTGCTTACTAACAACACATTTCGTATATGAAATGTGTTAGGATCTCCAATTGTTCCTTTTTTAACAACTTGTCCTTTGTTGTTGTCACCGAATGTTACTTTACCTTCAGTCTTGATATGTTCCAATTCGATGAATAGTTTTGGTTTCTCTGTCATATGCCTCGAACATCCACTATCTAAAAACACATTTGGTTTTCAGATTCTTTGACTTTGCCTCCTTCTTGCATTCTTTGCGTTTTTCCTACAATGGAGACAAAGTTTTAGGTACTCTTTATTTAGGTCCTTGAATATTAGGGGCACTATTCTTGTTTAGATATCCCTTAGGTATCCAAACTTGAACATACCTTTTAGGCACATTTTTAGCATGATTATAATTTGGAAAATACGAAGGATTAGCATATAGATGATCATTCCGCATAAGTGAAGATGCATATTGCGCCATGGTTGATAATCATTATATGATGGCCGATTTTTATAATTTGTATAAGGCATGCGATTTTGTTTCTTGAATGACGCTATATAAGTGTGTTCATAGGCATTTCTATAAGACTTATAAGAGTGTTTCCTATACTTAGGTTCATAATAAGTTGGATGCATTTTATTATGTCTAGTTGCATTTGTATACATATAGGCATAATTTCTAGGTTGTCAAGATGCAAAGTTTGGCCTAGATGTATGTTTATGCGTGTGTGCTTTTATGGGTGTATGTTGCATTTTTGCCTTAGAATAAACAGAAGAAGGAGTAGAAGAAGATTTAGCAGGCAAAGTTGTTTTTATATCTTTATAAGGCTGTTTAGTAGTTGAAGATACAAACTTAGTCTTTCTACCTACTTTGTCATCTTCTTCTTTATAGCCTAAGCCGGTTTTATCATTTCCATACTTTTGTGATGATATTAGTGTATCTAACATATTAGCACCCGACTTAAATTGTTCTAACATTTTTTCTAAGTTAAGTTTAGACGACTTAAGTTGTATTATTTCATGTTCACAACTTTCTAACTTAGAATTTAACGTATCGTTTTCCATTTTTATCTTTTGTTCATATTTCCTATATGATTCAATTTTATTCTCTAAAGAATCAAGAGTATTAGTAGACTCTTGTTTAAGAGATTCTAATTGATCAGAAAATTCCAAGTTGGACGTCTTCAACTTGTCATTTTCTTCAACTAGTTTCTTCTTTTCTTTAGAGAGCCTCTTACAGTGAGCATGCATTCTTAAGAACTCTTCATACATTTCATCAAATGTCATGTCACTATCAGAATCACTATCAGAAGAAGAACATACCTCGTTGGATACGAGCAGACTTGAGCTTCCTCAGTTTCGGATTCCGAGTCGGATGAGTTGCTCCACGTGCTCACTTTCATTGCTCGTTTTCCTTTCCTTGCCTTTGACTCCTTTGTGTTTGTAATTTGTGCTTCCTTGTCCTTGGCTTGTTTATTATTGTTGTTGTTATTATTATTTTTTTCGTTGGACAATTATATGAAATATGCCCTTTTTGACCGCATTCATAACACTTTAATTCTTTATTATACCATTTGTTTGTGTAGCGCCCCGCACCCTGGCCTAGCCGGATACGGTGCGCCCGCCGTACTTCACTACGGAGAGTACCAGGCATCAATCCATAACATGTCGTAATCCATGACAAAATATACGGACTTTCCTGCTTACACATCAACAGGTAAGGGAAGACTGAGGCAGAATAAAAACTTTTAAATTAGAACATTCTAAACATCCATCATAAAATCTACAACCAGGTTCTTGAAATAAAGAAAGTCTGAAAATCCAAAAATCAATGTTCCCAGCATAAATTCATCAAAGTCCATCAAACATAACTGTCATAATAAAAATCCTTAATCCATCCTCCTCTCGCACTCCTATGGATAGGGAACCCTAGGCTCATCCTCGATCCACTCAACCCTGTTCCCTGCAGGTTCTGGGAGGAAAAATAAGGGGCAAGTGACAACGTCACAGCAAGTATACCATAAACGATCATGAATTAAATGGAAAGTATACACGAGAACCAAACCCCAAAATTTGGTTTAGTAACATACCTGACCTTCCAACCAGTATCCTTAGATAACAAGATCATAACTTACGAAATAACATTAAAATCATAACTTAGGGGATCTCAAATCATAACATAGTGGCCTAAGCAACAGTGTACTAAACATGCGACTAGCTATTAAATGCACATGCATGGACATGCACATGTGATGCAGTATGATAAAATAGGGGCAAATTCGTTCATTCTTTCTTTCAAAACATCATCGTCAATGGAAACAAGAGAGTGTTCAGATCTATTATATCCGGATCTGAGGCGGTCATATCCATCCCTTCAAATCTATTATTTCCGGATCCGAAAACGGTCACATCATCAATCATAGTCGTCAGGTCTATTCTTTTCAGGCCTGAACGGTCATAATCAGGTCTATTCTTTTCGGGCCTGAACGGTCATAATCAGGTCTATTCTTTCCGGGCATGAATGGTCATAACCGTCATAATCAGGTCTATTCTTTCCGGGCCTGAACAGTCATAATCATCAGATCAATTAACCCCGGATCTGGAGCGGGTTAAGCTGGCCAGAAATAAATGGTACCATAGGAATCTTCTTTCAAAACTGAAAACTTCTTTTCTTTAAAAGCGCTTTTTCATCATTCTTTGGCATAAAATCAGTTTCATAAATTATGTAAATGACGATGATGCAATGCGTGACGTGCGATATGTAATTCGTGACGAAATGCATCACCTAAATACAAGTATGACCTTGTTCTTTAAGCTGGAGAAATTTTCCAGAACTTACGCTCTGTTCATGAGGCCTCCAACATAACAAATCAGGCCTATTTTCATACTCTCTTGCCATACATATGCATTACGGAGATTTAGACAGATGTCATAATAATTTCGTAATATTCCAAAATGTCTAAAGTCCTCAAAACATCAGATTACCATAAAAAGGGTACTGCTGAAATCAGCAGGGCAGTATCGCCTTACCTCAGTTTCGTGGGTCATAAAACTTTATTCTTTTTGATCCATCACCTGGAAAACATAGCTAATTCACCAAGGAACAGTATTCATAAGTCTAAACATCACATTCAAGCCTAAATGATCAAGATCGAAGCCTTACAACTTATGACATCAAACTGTCCTGTTTTCCAGTTTCATACCACTAACTTCAACTCAGTTGTTAACCATCAAAATGGTGGTTTTATGATGGTTTCTTTACATGAACATATACATCTATGCCTTAGGTAATTACCATAAAAATTCCAAGGCAATCCAATAAGTTTAAGGGGGTCATCTAATTACTTTCCCAAAATGGACACATGCAGAACCTGGAATGAGCAGTTATATCACGAATTGAATTGTGACCAAACCACAACTCCTTTTACCAAATTTCCAACTCACAGATGTCACACACACATCAAATTATCATCATGTCAAAAAGCAGCTCATTTTCACGTTCCTAAGGTTCATTTTCAAGCCACACAACATACTACTCAAAACTGTCCTGTTCCAGCGACTCTGTTTGAGCAGTTTTACCAAAAACTTCATTACAAATAATCCACAACTCCTTTTACTAAACTTCCAACTCACACATTTCATAAACATATAAGGCTATCATCATATCAAAAATTAGCCCATTTGAACACTCCTAAGGCCCCTTTTCAGGTCGTACAACAGGCAACATAAATCTGTCTAGCTCCAGTACTTCTGTTTGACCAACTCTTACTAAGCATTTCATTTAGGACAAACCACAACTCATTTTAATGAGATTCCAACTCACACATTTCATATACATATGAGGCTAACATCACACCGAAAATTAGCCAATTTAAATACTCCTAAGATTCATTTTCAGGTCATGTAAAACGTCACACTTTTCTGCCCAGTTCCAGTAATTGCATCTTGAGCAGTTCTACCAAAAGATTTATTAAAAATAAACCATAACTCTTTTTATTGCAATTCCAACTCTGACTTTTACTACACACATAGAGCTAGTTTCATGCCAAAAATTAACTTAATTGAACACTTCTAAGGTTCGTTCTCAGGTCATACAATCAGCAATACAAATCTTCCTAGCTCCAGTAGTTTCAGCACTTCTTCATTTTTTCATTGTTCAAACATTCTTCAACCAACTTCATTTATTAAGATGACTTACCATACATCAATTACACATTTAAACATAGTAATTCCAAGTCTCGTAACTCATTTTAGGCTACACATAACTCATACCAAACAGTCACAACACATTCATGTAGCAAATCATTCAATCATGCCAACACCTTTCTTTATAACCACTAGTTTTCATGTCTTATACTTAGAATCTTCAATTAAGATTCATAGCTTAAAGATGGCTAGTCATTCAAGCATACACTTCACAAATAAGTCAAGATTGTCTAGAGTATACTTGCCTCTTTTAAGCTAGGAACCTTCCTCTAGCTTGAATCTTTGATGAAATGAAGTGAAGTCTCCCTCCAACTTCAATCACACCCCACGGTTTTGGAGGAAGAAAGAGAATGAATGTTAGCTATTATCTTAAGTGGAGAATAGAGCTAAATGAAGGCTAGATTATCTTACCAAGATAAGGCTTGAATGGAGTTTAATCCACCAAGAAGCTAACACCACTTAGGAGCTTGGAAAGTTTGAACCTAGTGACCATGGAGGTCACGGTTTTGGCAAGCATAAGAGAGGCAATGTGAGCTTCAATCTAAGAATTATGAAATTCAACTAAGTATCTTGACATGCAACTTACCTAGATGATTCTTGGAGCTTGAAGATTAAGAGGATCTTGGCAATTGTAGCTCTGGCCAACCTTATGGAGTGATGAGAGTTTAGAAATAATCTAAGTGTTCAATGCTCTAATATCTTGCTTGTACAATTCTTGATGGTGTGGAGCTTGAATATGGAGATGAAGCTACTAACTAAATAGAAGAAGAAGACTCCATTGTTGGTGAGGGGGGGGGGGGGCGGCGCATGCTTGGTCAAGGGAGGGAGCACAAGGCATGAAAGGAGGAAAGAATCTTAGGGTCTTGAAATTTGACTAGCACTTTGTCCCCCCATGCTTGCATGCATGGTTTATTTTATTCTTAAATTTTCATATAAAATAATAGAATGGGAATTAGAAGGAGTCTTCTAGAATCCTTGGTGGGGGCCGAATTCTAGGGGTGTTGGGAGGGGTATTTCTATTATTTCCCATATTTTCTTATTTCATATTGGTATAATTACTCTACTACTTGTAATCTCTATTTACTTTTGGGCTTAGTTTTAAGAAGGCACTTAGGATAAGCCTTCTTATAATTTGAAAAACCTTCTAAGGCCCTTTAAGGCCTTGTGGCCAAAATCTCTTAGGGTCTTGGGGGTGAATTGGCCATTTCGCATGCTTCATAACTCATACTTGTATGATTATATAATATTTGCTTTGAGCAAAGTTAAGTAAAGAAGTGATAATAAAACTTGGTAAAATATACTTAAAGGATGCAGCCTTTATTAATTCACTTGTACAATGCTCAAGTACAGTATGATTTTCCGTTGGGTACAACAGTTTGTGTTGTTCTTCCTAGGTTGAGAAGAAGAAGAAGAACGTTGTCTATTCCTATTAGGACGTTCGAAAAACTTCCTAAGTTTTCTTGCTATTAATATCAAGTCATCATCTAATTCAGTATCACTATTACTATCATCATTATTTGTATGTGTTTCAGTTGTTTTGAAATCTATTGACTTACTTGATGGTTTAGATGACTCAGACTTCCGTTAGTTTAGTTTTACCTCATAGACTTTAAGACACCCGATCAATTCATCCATCTTAGTGATTGACTTTGTCTCCTCAATTGCAGTCACCTTTGGATCCCATTCAGCAGGAAGACTCTGTAGCACCTTTTGGACTTTTTCATTGTTTGTGAATGATTTGCCTAAAGCTTCAAGGGCATTAAAAATGTTAGTAATCCTCAAATCCATAGATGTTATGGATTCGTTTGGTAACATTTTGAAAGACTCTAATTCAGTTATAAGCATGTTTATTTTTGATTCTTTAACACCACTAGTACCTTCATGCTTTAATACAAGTGATTTCCACATGTCGTGTGTGCTTGTGCAATTTGAAACATATCCTGCTTCAGAAGTCGTAAGTCCATTCAAGAGTAACTGCATAGCTTTTGCATTCATTGACATTTTCTTTTTATCTTCCGATGTCCACTCACTTTTATATTTTTCAACTTCTTGAGTGACTCCACTAACTTGTACAATTTTCATTGGATTGTACGGCCCATCTTCAACTATAGACCATAAATCGATGTCTATAGCCATTAAGAATAGCCTCATTCTTAGTTTCCAATGAACAAAATTATTGCCATCAAAAAGAGGAGGATGTTGAATAGACATACCTTCCAACTCACCTTTGTGAGAAACTATTTCCATAGTATGTACCTTTAATCTGAGATAAGCAGGCTACAACGAGTAATTGTTTCTTGATTTTGTATTGATTGTACGGTGTTGAATCTTGCTTCTTTTGAGTGGTGTTGGCATGGCTCTGATACCAATTGTTGGACCGTGCACCTGCAATCAACACCACTAGAGGGGGATGAATAGTGGTTAGCGGAAATTACACTACAACCCTTTGCAAAAAATCCCGTTTGAAAACAGAATCTGAGACCACCTCAGATTCAGAACTCGTTTTTGAAAAATTCAAAACTAATTGTACACAACTCCAAAAATTATGAGACTTTCCAAAATGTAACTTCAATGTGTCAACAAGACTCTGTCCAAAAATCAAACAAAAATAAGATTTTTTGTCCCTTCAAACAAATAAAAAGATTCAGATGGTCAATCTGGACAGAATTGGACAGAATGTTGCTGATTTTGCAAAATGTGTTTCTCTTTGAATACTCAACCAAAAAGGTTGATCTTTATATCAAAACACTCCTTAGGATGTGTATATGAAGTTTCCAAAATGCTCTGACCTCAAAAAATTCTTGATAAATACAGAATTTAAGTTTTCTCAAAACTGGTCATATTGCAGTCAGATTGGAGTAGTTATCTTGCAAAGGCTGAAAGACTAACTTTTCCTTGCTCAAATCTAGTGATTCTTGTTGAAAATGAAAGCCAACAGCCTGAAGTATAACTCGACCAAAAATCATGAATTTGGAAAGTGTTTAGCTATTTTTGCAAATTGTGATAAGTTGTGTGAAAACTGCAGTAAAAACGGGTAGAAAACAGAAATGAAGAAACAAGACAAGAACACCGAGGATTTAACCTGGTTTGGTCAATGTGACCTACTCCAGTCTCAAGGATCACCTTTCCTTGGATTTCACTATCAAATGAATCACCTTACAACAAGAACCAAGCTTGATCCTTGGGTTATACATCAACCCTATTTAAGACTTGGATAATCACCTTATAAGCAACACTTAGTTGCAACACCTCTACCACCTATTGATGTAGCCTTATAAGAATGGCTAATCAATCTTACAAATGAAGCTCAAGAGGCTTGTAGCACAACAAAAACAACAAGAATACCTTTGCTACAAAGAATGGAACAAGAACAACAACAACAAGAAGATGATAGCTAGACATTTTAACAAATGCTTGTAAGCTTCAAGTGTGTTTCATCTTCTTCACCATTGCCTCTATTTATAGTGTGATTTGAGCCTTGGAGATAAGACTTCCAATGTGTCACCATCTTCATCATCAAGTCCAAATGTCTTCTCATCATTGGTTGGCCTTGTACACTTGGCAAAATAAAACAACATAATTGGTCCACCTTGGCAACATAAAGCTGGCCGAAAATTACACCTTGGATTGTCTTGAAAATGTGAAGATAATACCAAAAGATAATAGCCATAACAACTCCATTATCTTCTCAACTCTTTGGCACAAGAGTAGGCATATGGGCATTTACATTTTCAAACTCAAAAATCTGCTCAAAAACCTTCTTAGTAGCCGTTGGCTACCGTTTTCTTTTTCCAAAAATAAATTTTGATTTTCTTTAATAAAATAAGAAAGGATAATACCACCAAAATATCGAATAATAGGGCCTGTGAGAGCTCCATTTTGACTCAAAAAAATCTGCCAACCATAGCCATATACACCAAGTAGCCGTTTGGCTATATTTAGAAAATTCCAAGTTGGCAATTTTGCCGACTAGCTCCTTTTTAGTTGGTCCACTTATCTACAACTCACAAAATGAATTCCACATCATATCCAAATGCATATGCATGTTTTTCAACATATATATATGTGTAGCAACTCAGATTTTTGAAGAAGAAATCAATAGATTATAGTTGACAAGATTATGTCAACTTGTAACACCGAAATTCCCAATATTTCTTCTTATATGTTGAGATCATTTCCGCACCTTTAACACCTTGAACAACTCTTAATAATGATGAATAATATGCTCTTATAACATAGATAAGAGGGTCTTCAAGAAAAAATAGAATGTGATATCTCAAATCGTCACATATCCAGCTATAGTCAATAATATCATCATGTGAGAGAATAAGATAAAGAATCACCATATTATCTTCAAGTTAATAATAAATCAGCTCCAGAATGAAGATAATAATATTCTCAAGGGACTCCTTAAGTGAAAATACCAAAAATACCCTCAGGGGTGAAATGACCAAAATACCCCTGGCGTATGAAAACTCCAAAAATAACCCGGATGGTAAGAAATAATTATGATATCACCTTTTTCATGATAAATAGTATAAGAATACACCCTTGAAATATTTTCACCATGTGATGTTCCTACAAAACTCAAAATACCAATTTTGCCCTTTTTGCCAAGTTGTAGAAACTTCCAAGACACGTTAGTCACAAGACATTTAAAATCATCAAAATCACATAATAATCACATAATAAACATGTATAAATCATATACAAATGAAAACAACCATTTTAACACATTTTAGAAAATTATTTCTAAAAACCCTAGACATCGATCGATCTAAGTGCCTCAGCTTCAGAGATTGATGTCTCACAGAAAGATTCAAGTTTTGTCTCTGACCTACATCGATCAATCGAAGTGAGGGTTCAATGTACATTGATTGATCGATGAGTCTTAGGTTTAGAGATCGATGTCTCACAGTAAGGTCTTGAACTTTCACTGCCTTACATAGATCAATCGATGTGATAAATCTATGTACATAGATCGATCGATGTGCAACAACCTGAGAGATCGATGTCAACTTTTTGAACTTTTTCAACTTTTAATCACATATAACACCATGTGTGACATTTTTAAGTATTCACCACTTAAAATCATAACTTTGAAAAGTATCCAAACATATTTCTCAACAAAGGCATCGATGATTGTATGTTGAACGAGTTGCCTGTCAATCCTGAAAACCTATCATTTTCTGATGGTGAGGCCGATTTTGCGCAAGCTACTAACCCATTGGCCGTAATTTCTCCTGATGAGGATATTGTATCCTTAAATGATCAATATCAAGCTATTTTTATCGATACTGCTTTGCAGGATATCTTATCAACCTCACAGGATCCGCCAACACCAACACCAAATATGGATGTACAAGGGTTTTTTCAAGTCCCACCTAAATTGTTACAGTGCCATCATAAAACTCTTGCACCAATTTCTCCACCCTTCACTAGGTCACGTGCTGCCCTCTCAAATACTTTTGATGCACTCTCATCTCAATGAAGATTCTAGTTTGGAATGTTAGGGGGATACGACTTCCATGGATCAATTATTATCATTAAATCGTCGTTATCAGCTACATTTGTTGTGTGTTATTGAGCCTAAGGCTTGGCCCTCACTTCTGATTACATATCGATTACAACTTGGATTCTCTTGTGCATTATCTATTTGCAACGATCATATCTGGATATTTTGGAAAGACTCTTTCATTTAGAGGACGAAAGAATTGGTATTCAAAACCATTCATTGAAACTATCTTGGCATTCTTCGAGAGATGTTTTCTGGTGTACATTTGTTTATGGTTTACACATTGCCATTGCGCAGAGGCCCCTCTGGCAGGATCTTGTTGATATTCAATGATCATTAGACATTCCTTGGATTGTTGGTGGAGATTTTAATACATTCTTAAGGCTAGATGAGAATAAGGGCCAATCAGCGCCACCACTATGATCATTACAGGATTTTAATGCTTGCTTCACAGACTACTCATTACAAGAAATATCTTATCAAGGCTCACCATTTACCTAGACAGATGGCTGAGGGTTAGGCCGGGTCTGGCGTAGATTGGATCGCTTTTTATGCTCCCTGATTTTCATGGATTTATTTGCTACGGTTAATTATCAACATGTAAATCGAACAATATCGGATCACTCGCCGCTTTATCTACTTTGCTTACTGAACAATCGCCAGCAAATTTTTCTTTTTAATATTTGGATGCATGGACAACACATCCTGATTTTGACAGTTTTGTCACCCATACTTGGCAATCATTTCCGATAGTCGGAGGTATGTGGGGATTTTATGATAAACTGTAGAAGTTAAAGAGCCAATTAAAGCGTTAGAATAAAGATGTTTTTGGAAATATTTTTGATGCGATCATGGAGCTAAAAGCCAAAGTTACTAGACGGGAAAGTGCATTTGATGCACAACCAACTGAACACACTTGCGAGAGCCTATCACCAAAGTATGGCTTTATTGAAGCTTGCACAATCAAGGGCATTGTTGTTTTGGAAGCAAAAGGCCAATGTTAAATGGCTGCGTGAAGGAGATGCCAATACAAAATTTTATCACCAAACCGTTAAAGATCTATGTAGACGCCAAACAATTCGAAGGATAATACGTGAGGATGGGGTAGAATGTGATAATGCGACCAACATTGAGACTGAGGCCATTCGGTTTTATAAGCACCTATTTTCGGGTGATATCCTATCACAACCAGATTCAATATTTCAGTATATTCCACAGCTGGTTTCATCAGAGGACAATCATTATTTGATGTCTCTACCGACTATGGAGGAAGTGAAGCAGGCAGTCTGGAATCTTAGTCCTACGAGTGCAGCAAGGCCGAATGGTTTCCCAGGTTCTTTTTGTCGATGTTTTTGGTCTATAATACACTAGGATGTTCTTCGGGCAGTCCAGGAATTTTTCTTAGGCGTTCCACCACCACTAAGATTGCATCAACACTGATTACTCTAATTCTGAAGGTGGAAAGTCCACAGAGATTTGCAAAATATCAGCCTATTTGCTTAACGAATACTTTATCTAAGGTGATTACCCGATTATTTGCAACACGACTTTCATCATTGCTTCCTCGATTAATCTCCCCTCAACAGCCAGGTTTTATGAAAGGTCGCGATATTACAGAACAAATACTGCTTGCTCAGGAAATGGTGCATGTGTTGGATAGGTCTGTCAGAGGAGAAAATGTTATAATTAAATTGGATAGGGCTAAGGCCTTTGATAAGGTATGTTGGACTTATCTGCGCAAGCTCATGGTTAAGATGGGATTTCATCCAAGGTTAGTGTGGATCATTCTAAACAATTTGGCAGCAACTAGGTGTTGAGTCTTAATAAATGGGAAACCAGTTGGCCATTTTCTAATATCCCGTGGGGTTAAACAGGATGATCCCCTATCTCCGCTGCTAGCTATTCTATCCTCAGAAGGTTTTTCTCGAGGAATAAATACTCTTATGGTGTCAGGTTATCTTTGAGGCTTCCAAACGGGGCGTGTCCCAAAGGTTTTGTCATTTGGGTTTTGCAGATGACCTAGTGATCTTTTTGAATGGCTCAATTAGTAATTTGTAGAAATTTAAACATTTTTTGGATTCTTAGCAACAAGCTTTGAGCCAATTGGTTAATTATCACAAAAGCTCGGTGGTGGTTTCATCGAACATTCAAGGGCCATGAGTGTCGCACATATTAGGTATGCATTTAACTTCTTTGTCTATCAAATATCTGGGATCATTTCTATATAAGGACATTAACCTTGCTGCCTACTGTGGTTCGTTAATATCACATTTTGATAATAAATTAAATTCTTGGTCTTCAAAATTGCTATCAATGGCAGGTCTAGTGGTATTGATTCGACATGTTCTTTGTTCTATGCCAATACATATTATAGAAAGTTCGCGTCTACCTAAAAGAAAGTTAGGTACTTTGATGCGTAAGGTGTCACATTTTCTATGGAATGGTCATCATCATTGGCATGCATGGGACATCATCTGTCAGCCTACTGAGTTAGGGGGTCTGGGTATCTGAAATCTACAAGTGGTTCAGCAATCTTATGACCGCCTAATGTGGTGGAAAAATCATCATTCGGATTCTTTGTGGGCAAAGTACACTCGGACAAAATATGGTGGTAGAGACGGGATCAAAGCGTGTATATATGATTCGCCTATATGGAAACACATTTGTAGAGAAAATGACTTCATGCAATCAAATGTTCACTATACTTCGGATGGCATTCATTAGACTGCAGACTCTTCTGGCCAGTTCTCTCTTAGCTTCGCATATCATCTTCTCTCTTCGGTTTCATCAACCTTAGAATGTTCCCGTTACATTTGGTGGAAGAGCTCCCCTCCGGGAAGTAGCATATTTCTTTGGAAGCTATGGAAGCATGCATTGCCTCTGGTTGATAATCTATGTGTCTGACAATCTATTTTTCCATCCCAATGTCTATTTTGCAGGCATCACTCTGATATACAAGATCACATTTTCCTGCATTGTCCAGAGATAAAGATTCTTTGGCAGGATATTTCGATTACATTTACTGTCCCTATGCCCAGACAAACCACCATAAAAGCGCATTTACTTAGATGGTGGCGTGTTTTCTTCATCTTCCACGATGAGTGGTAATTTACCTGTCATAGCTCCAGCCTTAGTGGTTTGGGTAATCTGGAAAGAATATGCCTCAATACGTTTTGGAGACAGTGCATTTTCTTACAAGAGGCTATATGAAAAGGTGCGAGATCATATATACATGGTGTGCATCCACACAAGGTCGTAAATTCTCACAATCAATACCACATTTGACTCCCAGTCTTTTTCGCCACCTATCCGATCACGTCGATTACGGGTAGTATATTGGGAACTTCCACTTTTCGGAAAGCTTAAACTAAATGTTGATGTTGCTGTGGGGAGGACAAGAGCTGCAGTAGGCACATTACTGCGTAACTCAGAAGGGAACTTTGTCTCAACTATTAGTTTTACGTTGCCACTCATTTCTCCATTGCGTGCAGAATTAATGGCTGTCCTGCATGCATTAATATTCTATGTCAGACATTATGACAAGCTGCTTATTGAGACCGACTATCGTATGCTGCTTAAGTATATCTCAGCTCCTGATAGATATACAGGCTCTCTAGCAATGGACATATATTGCACAACTCTTTTCTTGGGACTAAATGGCGCAACAGTTCAATATAGCCAAGTGAAGCCAATACAGCCACACATATGTTGGCCAGACATAGTTTTCATTCAGTGGGTGTTACTCTTTATGACTCCTTGCACGCCTTGCCATGTGAGGTTCGTGGCGCAATCACACTTGGCGTTGGAGTTCCCCACTTGCGAGTATAATGTCTTCCGACGGGTTGGCAATTTTTATTGTGGTTGCCTGTGTCATTCATAGACACAGTCAACTCTGATATGTTCCACTTAATGCAGTTTTATTAATGATTTAATATGTTTAAGCCATTCTATTTTCTGCTGGGGTTTCATTTTCTTTTGCATGGACTTATTACCGGCTACAAATCTTCGCTGGATGGTTGCTATGTTCCCATATGGGTGTGCATTTCCTTTTGGACTAGAATTCTTTTCGGTTTCCTGTATGTCTTATGTCTCCCGAAGGGTTGGCGAACACATGAATTCGTTGCCTATGTCATCTCTTGGCATAGGCAACTTGGGTATGTTATTGTTTTACCTCTACTTGCTTTAAGCTATACATTATATCATATACATGGTCAGTATAATAATCAAATTTTCTTTGACTATGTTGAGGATCATGTTATGCTACTTATGGGCTATGGTTATACTGATTGGCATTGGAGGGCATGGACCATAAACTTTCTCCTATTAATGTTGCATGTGTTCTTTAGGAATACAGGCAACGACGGTACGTATAGGACCATCATGATATCACTATACTGGTCATTATATTATACTCACTGTTTTCTCTTATGTGACATATGCGTTTTTCGATGAACAAATTGTTGTAGGATCCAGATACTCGACGACTTCAGTCTGCTGCTTTCTTTTGTTCATTTATATACTTGTTTCATAATCTTTAGATTTAGACTACTTTTAGTATTTGACAATTTCGCATTTGTGTATTTGCATTCATTTACTTGACGTCATCCGCAAGTGCTTCGATTGGATTGGATTCATGACAACAGTTAAAATTACACTGCTTGATCCAACGCATATCTTGATGAAATTTGATGCTGAGGCACACTACTATCGATGTTTTTCGCGACGCACATGGACGGTATTGGGATATCATATGTGCGTCACTAAATGGACGTATGCTTTTGACCCGCGGATTGACATGCCTATTGTGCCTGTATGGGTCTCCTTGTTTGGTCTCCCTGTCTATTTTCACAAGCAAGAGGCTTTATTTGGAATAACATACATGATCAGAACTCCTTTGAAGGCAGATTCGGCTACCACGCAATTGTTGCACCCTTCGGTAGCTCGAATATGTATCGAGATTGATGTATCACAAGAGCTGCCAGAGAGACTGTATATTCAGAGTGATGACTATCATTTCTTTCAATCTATCGAACATGAAAATTTGCCTGCCTATTGTGCGTCTCGTCATATACTGGGACATTCGACATCATCATGTAAAAAGGACGATCATAGGGAAACCGCACCAGCTCCAACGACTGCTGCTCCTCATTCGAAAATGCCTACGTCACAACCTGCACAATGCTGGACGCCAAAGAAGACGGGTTTGGTCCCATCAGGAGAGGCTCGTTTGCCCATAGCGGATCAGGGTACTATGTCAGTCCCATCAGCTTCTGTGCCGAAAGGAATTCTGGATCCTACAACACCCTCGGCATTTTCGTGGTGATGATCCAGTCTCACAAGATATGCAGGTTGCTGCGATATCTCATATGCAGGAGTTGACCCACTTGAATTGTTCTTCTGCTACAATAGTGTCGCCTATTATTGAGGATGCAGATCCTGTACTGCATCATTCGTCGGATTCGGAATTACACGATGATACGAAGGTGGACACAACAGAGCTGCGATCAACAGTTTTAGTAGTTGCTAGGGTATTATCTGCTACGCTTCCTTCAGAAGATGGCGGTCCAAATGTGACACACCCAGATGTCTCTGATGCAGTTGATACTTATTGAAAGTTCATACAAGATGACCCAGGCTAAAAAGGAGAGATGCCAGCTGTCCCTCCTTCTTATATTATGACCCGTGGCGTCATACATTTCTCGACAACTACTTCCCTTGACCTGTCTCAATAAAGGTACTTCTTTGGAATGTTCTAGGTATTAACACCTCTATAACACGTATACTTTCGCTTACTCGTCAACATGGTTGGCATTTATTAGTTATTATTGAGCCAAAACTTTGGACTACTCGTTTAGAACAGTTTAGATTACAATTGGGATTCTCACATGCTTATTCTTCTTCTGATGCAAATATTTGGTTTTTTTGATGAGATTCTTTTTTGGAGCCGCTGGAGATTCGGATGGGCGTACAAAATATGTCCATTAGCTTCCGGTGGCTGCCTAGCGGACAAACATTTTGGCTTACAGCAGTTTACGCTAGACACACGGTGGCAGCAAGAAAACCGTTATGGGATGATTTGATGAGGTTTCATTCGGCTGTAGCCCAACCTTAGCTCATAGTGGGAGATTTCAATACTTTTCTATTTCTGGATGAACATAAGGGGGTCGCTTTGCCAACATTACGCACGCTCACTGATTTTAAAAATTTTGTTGAATATTGCGAGTTGATGGATTTACCTTTCCAAGGCTCCCATTTTACCTGGTCCGATGGTCGGGGTTTGGGTAAGGTGTGGTGCAGACCGGATTGATTCTTATGCACCACAGGCTTCACAGAATTATTTGACATTAGCAGAGTACAACATCTACACCGTGCCATGTCAGATCATTCACCACTGCTGTTGACTTATCAATTAACAGCCCCTGGCAAACGGCAGCTTTAAGGTATCTTGATGCATGGACTTTGCTACATTTGTTTGTACCCATTGGCATTCATATCCTACTATGGGAGGCATGTATGAGTTTTATGATAAGCTACGTCGTTTGAAGGCAGACTTGCGTCGGTGGAATCGTAGTGTATTTGGAAATATTTTTACAGACTTAATGGCGGTGGAAGAGGAGACTGTACGAGCAGAAGCTGCATATGATGCGATACCGTCGGAAGACAACCGTCAGGTGTATCATCAGGTTAAGGCTCAGCTATTGCAGCAACAAACACGAGCTTATATCTTCTGGAAGCAGAAAGCTCATATTAAATGGTTAAAGGAGGGCGATGCCAATTTTGCTTACTTTCATCAAACAGTAAAGATGCGGAGGCAACGACAGTCCATTTCTTCCATTAAGCGGCCGGATGGTACAGTGTGTGAGAGTGCCTCGGACTAAACCATTTCTACTAGCACTTATTCTGTGCAGAGGCAACTATGGATTATGACATAATATTACAGCATATCCCTCAGATTTTGACTGCACCTGACAATGACCAACTAGTATCTCAACCTAAAGCAGCCAAGGTTTGTATGGCTGTGTGGCAACTCAGCCCGTCTAGTGCATCGGGCCCAGACGGTTTCCTATGTTCATTTTATCAGATGTTTTAGGAGGATATCAGAACTGATGTCTTGCTTGTGGTGCAGGAATTTTTCTTGGGAATTCCTATGCCTAGTGCGATGGCAGAGTCACTAATGTGCCTGATTCCTAAAGTTCCAAACCCTGATACATTTGCGGATTTTCGGCCGATCTGTCTGACGAATTTTTTGTCTAAAGTGGTAACTAGAATTATCTCTACTCATCTTAGTGCATTGTTACCCTGATTAATTTCTTCGGAGCAAGCAGGCTTCATGCAAGGTCGTGGTATTTTGGAACAAGTACTATTGGCAAAGGAGATGGTTCACATCTTGGATCGAAATGCCGAGGGGGCAAGTTATGATTAAACTTGACATGGCTAAAGCCTTTGACCGTGTTTCCTGGCAGTATTTAGAAAAGTTGCTCTTGCAATTTGGTTTTCATCCTCGCTTTGTGCGTATTGTCATGAATAATTTAGCAGCTACAAGATGTTCCGTGTTAATAAATGGAAAGGCAGGTGGATTTTTTCGGCCTACCAGAGGCGTAAAACAAGGTGATCCTCTGTCACCTCTCTTATTCATTCTTGCTTCAGAGGGATTTTCTAGAGGACTTAAGGCTCAACTGGAGACGGGTGTCATACGGGGTTTCAATGGTGGTAAAACACATCCTATTTCGCATCTTGGTTTTGCTGATGACTTGTTGATATTTCTGAATGGCTCTTGTTGCAATTTGCAAGCGTTTAAGCAATTTCTTGAACATATCAGCGTGCCTCGGGACAGTTGGTTAAGTATCACAAGAGTCAGTTGGTCTCTAGTGAGGGTGTTTTGATGCAACACACTACTGCGATCTTGCAAATACGGATCTCGACCTTGCCTATCAAGTACTTAGGCTCCAGTCTTTTTAAAGGTATAAACCGAGCACAATATTGTTCATCTTTGTTGGATCACTTTGATGCAAGATTGACAGGTTGGTCACAAAGAATGTTAAGTATGGCGAGCAGATTGACGCTTATACAATCGGTTCTATCCACAATGCCCTTGCATATTATGTCATCGGCCAGACTTCCCAAGAGCGTGACAGTTGAGTTAAATCGAAAGATGTCAAACTTTTTTGTGGAAACATCATCATCATTGGAGAGCATGGCCAGCGGTGTGTTACCCTAAAGAAGAGGGTGGCTTGGGAATCCGCAATCTTGAGGCATTGCAAAAGGCATTTGAATGTAAATTATGGTGGACATATCATACATCTGAATCCTTGTGGCCGCAATTCATGGGGTACAAGTATGGCACTTGTGGAGGTATATATGCGCATATTTATGATTCTACAGATTGGAAGAGATTATGTCGAATTGATTCTTTCTGTGGCTTGCACACAAATTTTTCACCTGATGGATTAGCTTGGTGTACGGATGTGAATGGCCATTTTAGTTTGTGCATTGCCTACGAATCATGTCATCCAAGACTTGATCCTCCACCCTTCACTCGATACATTTAGTGGTCAGGCACGTTAGCTGCTGCAAAGGTATTTTTATGGCGTCTCTGGTACAATGCTCTACCGTTTCCGGAGAACATCCGGATATGGTCGGCTGTTTTTCCTATGTGTTGTATTTTCTGTTGGAATGCATCTGTTTCTCAGGACCATCTCTTTTATAAGTGTTCAATAATTAAAGTTATGTGGAGCCACTTGGCTGTGACTTTTGAGGGGCCGCCGCCAATGGCCCCTACTTTTCGACGTTACTTGCGGGGTTGATGGAGCAAAGCTCGCAGCACAACAATGGCTGGACAACTTGCTGCTGTGGTCCCATTAGTCGTAACTTGGGAAATCTGGAAAGAATACGCTGCGTTACAATTTGAGGATCAAACTTTTTCGCTGTTCCAGCTTCGGGAGTGGATTCGGCAAGACATATTCACATGGTGCTCGTCTATAGTTGGTCGTAAGTTTGCATCTTTGATTTTATCTTTAATTTCTACCTCTTATTCACCCCTCATACGCACCAAACAAGTACATGTTCTAAGATGGAGACTGCCACCCTCTGATAAATTAAACCTTAATGTTGATCCTGCGACTGGACATAGAGGTTCGGCTGGCAGGGCGGTGTTACGAGATGCTAATGGGTGCCTAGTCCTAGCGATATGTTTTCATTGCTAGTGTTGCCGCCTATGCATGCTGAACTGCAAGCACTCCTCTTTTCCCTTCTCTTCTTTGCCACTGCAGGACATCTTTTCCTGGAAGTTGAAATAGATTGCCTCCAACTATTGAAGCTACTTTGAAGCCATATTGGTTTGACTGCTATGTTGGGTAGTGACTATGCTCGTCTACAAGGCCTTCTGGCTTCCACAGGTGCTACATTATTGTATGTTCCACGTGAATGTAACTAAGTAGTGCACTTTTTAGCTCAGCATGGACTTTCACGGCGTCAGACGGGCATTTTTACAATATCATCGGAGCTTTCACCAGTAGTTCGCGGCAGTTTACATAATGATGTTCACACTATCTACGTCTGTCCCTAAAAGCTTGCTGGGTTTTGCTCGCCTACGTCGTGTTGATGTGGGCGGTTGGGTATGTTTCTGTTTATATCTTCCATATTCATATTGGTGTTTTCATAAATTTATGATAACACATTAATTTGTTTTACCGAGGTCCTTCTTATCATTCTTTGGAGCCATTCATCTCGATGGTTGTGTCTGGGCTCTTCTACTATCACTGTTGCCCGTGCCAGTTTTGGTGGCGGGCAACCTGGGTACATTCTTAGCCTTCTCATTACTCTTATCTCCATACTATGGTGTTTTTTGGTATAGCGTCTGCATGAATACTGCTATCGCTGATTTATTGAGGTACATCTTTCGCCAATGGAGAAGTGTCACACACTTGGAGACCATCTTTACTAGGAGCGGTCCATTGGGAGCCTTTCTTTCTTCTAGGCCACTCATTAGACATTTATTCTTTCATGCTCTATGTATTTCACTGTTTGGTTGTATTTTGCGATTTTTATATGTTTTTCTTCATTTATTGTGTTTAGTTTGGGAGAGTCTCGCTCCGTAGATATTGACATGGATGTAACCACGGTATTCCTCCGCCACAAGTGAGGGTTTATATTAATAAAATAACAGGACGGTACCACATGTCCTTCACCTAAAAAAATATATATATTTTGCTATACACAAAAAAAATTGGAACAAACGTGATGCAGTTCTCTGGCGGCAGTAGCCGCCGCCGTTACCGTCCCTGCGCCCATCGTTGCTACTATCTATATTCGATCTGCCTTGTACCGGGGTTCTTCTCTCTTTCTCTCGATACTCTCGTTGCCGAGTTCTTTCGACTGCGATCGCAATGCCCCAGTCGTTTCAATCACCCTCTTTTGCGGCGGTTGTTGCCGGAAATAATGCTGCCTCAATCGCCATCTTCCCCAAAAGAGTCTCGCGTCATAAAGGTATTCTGATGATTACTTTCTTTGATGAAGAGATAGACGCTTTAGCTACTCCCTTTCGTTTCTTGTTGGTGGGTACTTTTTGGTATGGCCGACTACCTTTGAATGTAATTCGGGATGTCTTTAAAAAATTGTCTTCCAAAATGATCTACACATTACATTAATTGATCAATCACATATTCTCTTGAATTTTCGACATGAGCCTGACTATCTCAGATGCTTTTATCGTCGATCATGGAATATATTTGGATGTCATATGCATGTTACTAAATGGACGGTAGACTTTGACCCTGCCGCCGATGTACCAATTATTCCGTTATGGATTGCGTTTCCTGGATTGCCAATACACTTCCATCAAAAAGCTACGCTCTTCGAGATAGTTCGCCCCATTGGAACC
The DNA here is from genome assembly GCA_036186865.1 of Eustoma russellianum. Taxonomy (NCBI): domain Eukaryota; kingdom Viridiplantae; phylum Streptophyta; class Magnoliopsida; order Gentianales; family Gentianaceae; genus Eustoma; species Eustoma russellianum. Next base: position 22,989,722 of record AP025054.1, read on the forward strand.
CCAATCAAATTGGATATCGCTCGCCCGGGTTTGTGTAGAGGTGGATGTTTTGCAGGATCTGCCTAAGAAGATTATTTGCAGGCAAAATAGAAGATCATATTGCAACAGGTTGTTTACAAAGATCAACCAATGTTCTGTTCTACATGTCGACGACTTGGGCATGCAGCAGGAAAATGTGAGGAGCCTTCATCGCAGGCAGCTCCAAATTATAAGCCAACCTAAAGATCCGGTGATACTGCGATGTACCACATCTGTGGATGCTCATGTGCAGAATACTCCTATTATTGCTAACGTCCAGTTGCCACCCCCTAGCCATGCACAAGATATTTCTCGTCTAGGTCAAGATGTAGAATCCCTCCACCGCAGGAGTACAATGATGCTGGCAATATCAATCATTCCTCAGACACCGAGTTACATGGGGAACATATTCTCCCGAATCTTCCACCTGTTTCGGATGATGTTATTCGGAGGATGTGATCACTGCCAGAGTCACCCTCGGAAGAGATTCTGTTGTCTCGGCTTGAGGTGTTGTCTTCAGCTAAGGGATTTATACCAGTCGTACCTTGCAGATGCAGAAGAAATCGTAAGGAATTGCCACCTTTACCACCTTCTACTATTCTTACTCGTAGGGCGTTGTGCGTTTGGTCCATGGATGTGAAGCTACCCTGTTTCAATGAATATTATGGTTTGGAATGTTAGAGGCATCAGACCCTCTCTATCGCGTTTACACCAATTAGTTCATTTGCATCATGTTAATATTCTTGCAATTATTGAGCCAAAATGTCCACCTGGCCGCATCACACGTTATGGCATGGATCTAGGTTTTTCGTATCAGTTTTTTCTTTGTCTGGTAAGATTTGGGTTTTCTGGCGCGATTCTCTCTTTCGGCTTGCTGATATACATGATGATAATCAAGTGATTCATTTTCAGTTTTGTTATGTACCATTGAATCTATCATTTAGCTGCTCAATTGTATATGCTCAGCATTCGGCCTCCCTTTGGGTGCCTCTTTGGCAATCACTCTGGGATCATTCACAACAATTGGATATTCCTTGGCTTGTTTGTAGAGATTTTAACACTTTTTGATCTTTGGATGATCATCGGGGCCACTCCCATCCTACCTTAGCAGCCTTACAGGATTTTAAGATTGCATCGAGGACTGCTCGTTGATGGATCCACCATTTCAGGGACAAAGATGTACGCGGACAGATGGACGTGGCTTTGGCCAAGTGCAGCACCGGCTTGATTGGTCTTCATTAATTCTCTATTTCACGATTTGTTTGATGTTTTGTGGCTTACACATTTACGACGAATCTCATCCGACCATACTCCTCTTTTATTTGTATATAACAAGTCAAAGACTACTGGCAGACGCTCTTTTCGATTTTTACATGCTTGGTTATTTCATTTGGATTTTCATATATATATTAAGGAAGCTTGGACGTCATACCCAACCACTGGTGGAATGTACAGGTTCTATAATAAATTGTCTCGGCTCAAGCAGGACATCCAATGTTGGAATAAGAATATTTTCAGAAATATTTTTAATCGCGTGGAGCTAGCCGAGGCCAAGGTCCGACATGCAGAAGTTGCATGGGACCAATCACCAATGGAGGATAATAAGAGTTTATATCATCAAGGAAAAGCGGAATACGTTAAAGCTGTTAACTATGAGTTTAATTTTAAGAAACAAAAGGCTCGCGTTAGATGGATCCGAGATGGGGATGCCAATACCTTTTATTTTCATTCTGTGGTAAAGGGTCGGCACACTCACCTTCGGATACAGCAAGTCTATGCCTCCACTGATGCCTTATGCGATACCCAAGACTTAATTCAGGCGGAGGCAGTTTCTTCCTATGCAACTCTATTTGCGAAGGAACAAACGGGAGACTATGATCGGATATTACAACACATACCCCCGTTGGTGATTACAGAGGATAATATTTTTCTTACACGACTTCCACAGGCTGCTGAGTTTAAGGAGGCTGTTTGGCATCTAGATCTACAAAGTGCGGCAGGACCAGATGGATTTCATGGAATTTTTTTTCTCTCCTGTTGGAATATCATATATTTGGATGTTACTTTAGCAGTCCAAGAATTCTTCATTGGCGTTCCACAACCTTTAGTTATGGCTAGCGCTCTGATTACTTTGATATCAAAAATCTCAGTTCCCCGCACTTTTAGTGACTATCAATTGGTATGTTTGACTAATTTCCTAAGCAAGATTTGCACTCGTATTATAGCGACGCATCTCAGCTCTCTACTTCCAAAATTGATATCGACGGAACAAACAGTTTTTTTAAAAGGATATGAAATTTCTTCTCAGGTCCTCTTATCCTGCGAAATGATACATATGATTGATAGAGGAGAAAATCAGTTATGCTTAAAACTGGATATGATGAAAGCCTTTGATCGCGTGAGTTGGGAGTATTTAGAGTTACTGTTGGCAGAATTCGGCATCTCATCATTTTTTGTTCGCATCATTCTAAATCATCTACGGAGTACCAGACTCTTGGTCCTCATAAATGGAGTCCTATCAGATACTTTTCGGCCATATCGTGGAGTTAAGCAGAGTGACCCTTTATCTCCATTATTGTTTATACTGTCTTCAGAGGGATTCAGTCGGGCTTAAAGGCTCATATGGAGGCTGGCCGGTTACACCCCTTTCGGTTGGGCTGTGCGCCAATGCATATTATGCACCTTGCGTATGCTGATGATTTGTTGGTGTTCTTTCGTGGCACAATTCGTACATTACGAATGTTTAGAGAGTTTTTGGATTGGTATAAGACAGCCTCGGGCAAGAAGGTTAATTACAACAAGAGCAGATTTATACCTGCTTCAAACACATCAGTTCAACGAAAACAGCGCTATGATGACATGCTACACATGCGTCCAACAGGTTTACCTTTTTGCTATCCTGGATCTATGTTGCATAAAGGTATCATTCGTGCTCGCTACTGTTCATCTTTGTTAGAGCATATTGATGCACGATTAAATGGTTGACACAATAAGCTGCTTTCACAGGCGGGTAGATTAGTCTTATTGCGGTATGTCATCTCCTCCCTTCCTTTACATATTAATGCTGCTGGAGGCCTTTCACAATCCATGATTAAAATCATAGAACAAAAGATGGCTAATTTTTACTGGGAGCAAAAAAGGCATTGGGTGGCTGGGTATAAGATTCGAATACCATGTGCTGAAGGTGGTCTGGGACTCCACGATATTCGAGAACTGCAGGAAGCGTACTTTTGTTGTATTTGGTGGTCTTATAAACCACACAATACTCTATGGAGTAGATATCTTCATGCCAAGTATGGTGTTCGGGGAGATTATATTCCGCGTCTACCTGACTCTCCCGTCTGGAAAATTATTTGATGTTACCGTTTGCACTGTCAATCATATTGTTGCCATGAAGGAACGCATTTGACATGGACAGCCACAACCATGAGATCTTTCACATTGAGTTCAGCCTATGACATTTGCAGAATGTCGCGTCCCACTATTCTGTCGGCATAGTTTATTTGGCACAAACAACATCGGCCGGTAATCAGCAACTTTTTCTGACGCATATATCACCGGGCGATCCCACTATAGGATTATGTATGTAAGTTAATAGTGGCTATGCCCACGCAATGTTCTTTCTTGTAAACCGGCATCAGCAGAGGTAGATCATATACTTTACATTGCCCTTACATTCAGCCGATATGGGTCTTTTTTGCGTCTATTCTCAATGACCTCTCACCTACTTCCAGATGGCTATGGCCTTATTTATTATCTTGGTGGTTTCGGTCCTCATCGAATAATCTATTGGGTGTTCTACGGATTGTTGTTCCGTGTATTATCATTTTTCATATATGGCGTACTTATGACTCTTTAGTATATGGTGAGGACAAATCTTGCATTACAGAGTCGATCATGGCTGTTATACGTAGACAAATTTATTCATGGGCTAAAACTATTGATGGTACGAAGTTAGCTTTGGGATATCGGTTGGTGCAGCATTCGGACTTTATGCCTCCACTTCGAATCAAGAGACCTCAAGTCGTACGATGGTTAGTTCCTCCCACTGGTCGATTGAAACTGAATACAGATGCCGCAGTCGGACGAACATTTGCAGCTGTAGGTGTTATTTTACGGGATGCTATGGGAGAATGTGTTGGAGCGCTCTCTTTTAGATTGCCTTTATGCACACCATGTCTTGTAGAAACTCAAACTGCCTTATTTGGTCTGCTCTTTTTCTTGCCATTATATCGGAACATTATATTGGAAACTGTCAACCTCCAGCTTTCTCAGATTCATTGTCAACAAACCGCTGTTGCAGGACCTTTTCATTTCAAGATGTCGCATTCGCTTCTTCGGCAAACACACATAGTGATACAACACACTGTTCGAGAGACGAACATGGCCGCCCGTTACTTAGCACGACACGGGTTAAGGACGCCTAGAATGACTTATTATACACGGCACACCCTTCCTCCCCTGGTTCGTAGATGCATCACGCTAGATTTTTACTATCGGACACCTTCGCCATGCTTGACAATATAAGAAAGCACATTTTCATTGTCTTCCATATGGATTGACTATGTTTCACGGATGCTGCCTGCGTTCTGATGGATGCAGGCAGACTGGGTATGCCTTTATACTTATTGGTTGGCATATATTCTTATTTTGGTTGCCACATACTGATGTAATTGGACAGCTTCACCATTGTATTATGCATTTGCCAAATGGGGTAAATATGTACTATTTTTCTTTCGTGCAAGATTTTATCCACAAGGGTGGTTTTGCTTGCCAAGGTTTTAATGAGACATATCATACTCCATTTGAACTTTACCCACCCCTATATCGTCCTACTCAGAGCCTCGAATTCAGGCCATCAAGTAGTAATGTTTTGTTATGCTTTGAATTTTTGTGTATGAATGATACTCCTCCGCTTTAAGTGAGGGCATTTAATAAAAATAGGGGGTACTTGGTCCTTTTAATAAAACAAATATTTTTGCTATTTCCTGGCTGAGAAAGATCTACGGAACACAAACCAAAAAAATATGCAGGCGGGGCATACAATGTGTAATGATTCTACTGTTCACAATAACAAAACTGTATCCGACTAGGGATGGACTTAAACTCGTATGCTACCAAGGGAAGGGATAATTGTGTGTGTGTGTGTATTAACAGGCGTAGAATTTATAACGACAAAATTGCTGAGTGCAGGAGAAATATATCTTTAAGCATTTTCCTAAGACACTTGAGTTTAAGACCAACTGCTTTCTATTTATCATATATTATGTGCATTTAATCCAAGCAGCGGAAACTTGAAGTAAGATGTCAGTTCTATGATATCAATGCCCTCCCAAATCAGGAATGGATTTTGGTTTCCATTTGGACAATCGGATTGCATCATCGTTGATCTTTTTAATTAATCTTTCAATATCAAAAGTTCTATGATAGTTTCTTGGTTATTGTCTACAATTTTGTTTGAAGTTGAAGGTCAAGATTCGATTAAAGGTATTATAAGAGAATTAGTTTAGTGGACATGAAATCTATGAAGAATGCTGTGAAGTTTGTTGGAGGCACCATGTTGACGGTGTAATGTGAATTATATAGTGATTGAAGGGTTTTGAGATTGTGTATCTTTTTTAGATTCATTAGATATGTACATATTGGTAAAAAAAAAAGGAGAAGTTAAACCGGTGTGTCAGGCACTGCTACAGCTTTGTGTGGATTAAATTAGTTAACATTCTGAGTGTATGTTCATTTAAAGGCTTGGAAACGAAAAGCCAGACTCCAGAAGTTAACGATTTACTACAAAATTTAAATTTGTAATTAATTTAATTAAAAATACACTTAGAGGATATGCACTATACTATAGTGCCACACACCTTTATACGGTAATGATTACACGAACAGGACAATATGTTGAATCATCATGTAAGTGAACGTCTGACAAATATCTACACACATACCATTAAAGAATGTAAACTTAGACGTTTAAAGGACATAGCAGTTGAATAAAAGCATAACATAACATGCACATAATGACATTAATGATCTCAATCTAAGTTTTGCCAAGGGTGTCATTCAGTTACATGCAAAGTCCCAAATCAATTTTTTTTTTGTTTTTCATAAAAATGGCAACAATATAAGAAGACCACAAATAACCCAATTTAATATTTTTTTGGGTAAACTCAAACACGCACACATATGTGTGTACACCATATATACATGTGAGTACGTATGTATATATGTATATATATGTGGTGTGTGTGTGTATATATGCAACGATAACAACAACATTACCTCATTGTCTTAGAAGCTCCCGCATATGGCGGGGTATGGAGGGTCAGATGTACGCAACCATACCCATGTGTTAGAAACACACAGCGGTTATTTCTCAATGACCTATAATAAAATTTACGTGTCGATCAACTTCTACTTCACAATATAAGAACCGCAGCCAAGTTAGTGAGTCATTTTGCTTTATTTCATCATATTCCAAAGTCAAGGAAGAGTGTCCTTGACTCCATTGGAAATGGAAAGAATGTATGCATATATACACACACACATACATATATATAAATATATATATATATATATTTTTTTTTTTAAAGAGAAACTTTTATTAATGTTAAAGCTCCGTTATGGTGGAGAATACCTTGTTACATCAAAGTATGTCATACGAAAACTTTTATATATATATATATATATATATATATATATATATATATATATATATATATATCTGTGTGTGTATCTATATATATATGTACAAGTGTATCAATCGTGCAGCTTATTGTGCTTCGTTGATTGCTCATGTTGATGCTACTCTCAATTCTTGGTCTTCTAAGCTTCTTTCAATGGCTGGCCGTGTCATTTTGATTCGTCATGTCCTATGCTCCATGCCACTTCATATTATCACTAGCTCGAGATTACCGAAGAGTGTTTTGGATATTTTAAAAATGTCGCAATTTTTGTGGAATGACCACCATCATTGGAAATCCTGGGACAATATTTGTCGGCCTAAGGAGTATGGGGGTTTGGACATTCAAAATCTAATATTAGTCCAACAGGCCTATGACGATCTTTTGTGGTGAAAATATCATCACTCTCATTCGTTGTGGACAGTCTATATGCGGCAAAATATGGCCGTAGAAACACACTATCTGCTCATATTTATGACTCTGCTACTTAAAAGTGCATTTGTCGGACTCATCCCCATATGCTTTATCGGGTGCAGCTTACTCTGGATAGACTCTATTGGCCCACTGAAGCTTCTGGAAAATTTACACTTAAGTCGGCTTATAGCCAAATAGGCTCTACTTCTCCATCATTTGACTACTCTCGGAGGTGGAAAACTCTGCCTTTGGGGGTGGCTTATTTATCTGGAAATTATGGATTCGATCATTGCCTCTGGCTGACAATCTCCACAGTTGGCAAACCATATTTCCAACACAATGTCTTTTCTGCAGAATACATTCAGATAATCAAGATCACATTTTTCTGTGTTGTCCAGAAATAGAGCCATTATGGCAGGATGTATCTATTCTATTTTCTGGCCCAATGCCTCAGCAATCGATTATTTGCGCATATTTGCTTCGATGGTGGCGAAATTCTTCTTTACATACTATGATATGTCAATTGAGAGCAGTGGTGCCCTCATTGGTAACATGGGTCATTTGGAAAGAATATACAACCATAAGATTTGGGGGGGGGGGAGCAGCTATTCATATAGGAGATTGTTTGAGAGAGTTCGAGATCATATACATACTTGCTGTGTGGATACGCAGGGCTAGAAATACTCTCAGCAGATCCCCCATCTGATGACCCGCCATTTCTCTCCTCCCATATGTTTGCGACGCCCCATAGGTAATTCATTGGGCACTACCTCCATCGGGCAAGTTAAAATTAAATGTTGATGTAGCAGTGCGACATTTCAGAGCCGCGGCAGGAGCGGTCTTACGGAATCATCAGGGAGAATTTGTCTCTGCCATTTGCTTCTATTTGCCGGCTACAATGCCATTGAGAGCCGAACTCATAGCGCTTCAGTATGCTCTTATATTTTATTCCATGGCCCATGACCAAATGATAATTGAAATGGATTGTCGTTTATTGCTAAATCATATATCTGCCTTTGACCGATTTACAGGTGCTTATGCCGTAGACTTGCAGCAAACTATTCAATTTCTGATCCTAAATGCTTCGTCTTTGCATTACCGTCCACGGGAAGCCAACATTGCGGCACATACATTATCAAGGCACCGATTGCGCTCGGCAGGTGCGACTATATACACAACTTTATCAGCCTTGCCATATGAAGTTTGCGGAGCAATTACTTTAGATACTTTGGTGCCGTATATGCGATTTTGATTCATATATCTCTCGATGGGTCGGCGCCGACATGAACTAGTTGCCTATGTTATTTCTTGGCATAGGCAACGTTGGTATGTTAATTTTCTGTATCTCATTGCTTTCTCCAGCACATTATATTACATTCATTGTCAGGATAACAAACATTTCTTTTCTGGTTATGCTGAGGACCATATTCGACTGCTTCTAGGCTATTATGTATTGGTGGAAGCCCCACTTGTGGTTTTTTCTATGTCTTCCGATGGGTTGGCGCACACATGAAATAGTTGCCTATGTCATTTCTTGGCATAAACAACATGGGTATGTTATTATTCTGACTCTCCTTGCTTTATCCAGTACATTATATCCAATCCATTGTCAGGATAACAAACACTTCTTTATGTCTGTGCTGAGTGTAGGACATGTATAGCACCACTATAAAGGTGGGTTGAGTAGTGAGTGCGGAAAATTTTTTTTTAAAAGTTTTTGACCCAAATTACTCACTTCTGAAAAAAGTTTCTGTTTTCAGATCCTGATTTGAATTATTTAAATGACCTAGTTGTAGACCTCTAAAAATTATGCAATTTGGTGAGAATTTACTCTCAGATGTTATAAGTGACTCACGAAAATTTCAAATTAAAACTCCAATCCTAACCCCTTGAAAATACGTTTTTGTTCAGATTGTACAAATCTTCCAGAAACTGTATTCCGATTTGAAAATTGTATTCCTATTAAATGGTAACTCTAAATGGTCTGAAACTTTTATGACGAAACCCTTATAATGTTTATTTTAGTGTTTGGAAACAGTTTTTGAAAATTTCTTTGGAAAGTATGTCAACCACGTTGATGTTCTGAACCTTTGCAACTCTGAAAATCAGATTGCACTAGTCTCAGAACTATTAACGTTTGACTGACTTATACTTATTCAAATTGGATGAAGCTTGAGCCAAATTAAATCTAGGACGTGTGTCTATGTTTCTGAAAAAGTTTATGATTTTTGAAAATTGTTTACTATTTTTATCGTCGCAATGAAAATGATACTGAAAACTGGAAACTGAAAGTTATGTGCTGAAAAGTAAGAGCACCAAGAAATTTATACTGGTTCGATGAAATCAACCTACTCCAGTCTTCGAGGACACCTTTCTCGGTTATCACTGAGCACAGCAAACACCTTACCACAAGGGTGACTGGAGTTAAACACTAACTCCACCCTTTTACAATCACAACAATCAAGCAAATCAATCACAAACACCACCAGCGATCGAATAAAGGTTTGATCACACGTTGATCAACCTTTTACAAACAATGAATGTGTATGGGTGGTATATTCAAAGCCTATACAATATGTGGAATATATGAACAATAGACTTGAGACTAAGAAGAAGAAGAAAGAAAGGAAGAAGAAGAGAGTAGTCTAGCTTTTTGCGCTTGAGAGAATGTGAATTGTAGCTTGGCCTTGTCTTGCAATATCTTCTCCTTTTATTTCCTTTAGGCCGCCCCCTCTAGGGCTTTCTTCCTACCTTGAGAATTTTTTTTAATGTCCTTGAAAGATTACCTTGTGTAGAAGATGACACAATCTTGCTTACTTGGTGCAATGTGATTGGAAGGATGACTTGACCTTGCTTAGTTGTCACTTGTTGATTGGTCCACCTTGGCACCCTTGTCGTGAGCTGTAAATTCTAAAAAAACTAAAAACATGTGCTCAAATTCTAGTCAAATCATTACCATACAATAACACATTAATCCCCTTCAATTTTGGAATAAAATTGAAGACAAAAATGTACCAAAATTCGTTCATAATAAACATGTGCTGAAATTTCAGCATGTGTTGTATTTTGAATTATTTACTTGTGTATTGCCTTCTTTAATGTCACCAATCATGTGTGGCTTATTTTCCACCAATTGATGTGTCAAATAAGCTCCACCTAGGCTCCAACACAGCTGAAAATGGCGTGTAAAATTCCTGCACATGTGGTGAATTTTCTTTTGGTAAACTTTGTCAAATAATGCACAATATTCACACATATATGGTAAATTGTAATCAGCCTTACTTTAAATTTTCTAGCACACTTTAACATGTCTTGAATGTGTAAAAAGTGTGTAGATATATGTTACACCTATGCCAAAAACGTCCCATGTGTGTTTATTTCGTAGAAAACCGAATTTTCGACTTTCGTCGATTACGCGATTTTTCTCCGATTAATTTCAAACTTCTTACACATGTAATATATATTATGTCACACATGATATATATAAAATGAAGTGTATATTCAGCTCCAATAGATGAGTAGAAAATGCCCATGTGCAAAAATGAAATTAAGTTTAAATTCTCCACAAATCTGGGCTAAATTGTTGATGATTTGTGTGCCAACACGGTATGACTTAGTGGCTTATTGTAACATTTAAGGCACAAAATTTTTAATCATTTTTGATGTATATAGGCTGGCCATCTCTATATGGTAAGTACGTGACATGTCGGTGAAGTTTTGGTAGTCACTCGATACGACAATTTTTTGGTTTATGACCTTGTAACATGTCGTTATAATTTTGACATCACCATGACTTATATCATATGATATAAGACCTGAATATACGCATAAATATTAGGTGTATATAGTGGTGTGATGTCGATGTACATTTATAATATATGTGACGTGTCAGTGGTACGTCGAAAAATATATGTATAGTGCCTTTTTAAAATATATAAATATATATATTAGGCGTGTGAGATGAGATGAGGAGAGGACTTTCCATTTTCAATTTTTTTGCCATATAACTTCCACCAAATATGTCTCCATTTAATGAACTAGTTAGTTCATTAACTTAAGCACTTCACTTAATGAACTAGTTTAGTTCATTAATTGTGGCGCCTGAAATTAGTACAAAGACAACAAATGTTTGCCATATGATGTAAGTTTTAATGCTTCATAGCCTGTCAGTACGACAACAATATATATAAGCATGTAAATCATGTTTATCACATAAACGTGTCAAGTAATAATTTGTTCATGCATTTCGTAAGCACGTAGCATTTAAATCATGCATTTGTAAATCACTCAAACCCTTTTTCCCAAAAATCTCCCCCTTTTGACGATTTAGAAAATAACATTGGTTCATCATTTAAATCATGCTTCTCTCCCCCTTAAATCATGCTTTTCTTTCCCCCTTTATTTTGTAAATGTCATCAAAAGTACAAGTAAAAATGGAATGAAATAGCAGTTTATAGTATATCAAAAATCATGCATTTCAAGTGCGTTATTATGGGTTATTGATTTACCCGTTGCAAATGTACATTTTGGTACCCAAACTTGGGTGACCTTCCTCGGTCTTACAAAAGGTGAGAAAAGAGATGAAGAAGCAATATAATAGATGTTAGGTGCAAATCCATTTGGCCTATGGCCGAGAATGTAATCATGCTCATGATAAGATTTTCGTTTTTGATATGCTTTTGTGTTAGTTTGCATGGTACATGATCTAGATGCATTAGTATGATATGAGTGTCGCATATGCATCAGTGTTTTTCTTTCATATCTATATGGTACATGATTATACTTTGCACATGATGAAAAAGCAGGATTGCGATGAGATATAATGTGTGGTGTACTAGAAGTCTATTTAAAACGTACACATGTCTTGAACGCATCCGGTTTCTTAGATGAGGATAAAATAAATATGGTTGACTTATTTTATGTTTCATTTTCCTCAATGTATCCTAATCTGGTTTTGTCACTTTCATGCTTTTGTGAGGAAATGAGGCGATCTAGCTTGTTCGTTGTTACGACCCGCATCCTCAGGCTAGTTGAAAAGAGAACCGAGGAAATAGCGATAGAATGTAAGTGCAATCGTTGCATCGCACTTGGTATAATACGTATAAGTGTACCCCAAACGAAACTTAAAGAACTACTAAAATACCCTAAGGGACATAAGAAAAATTAAATAGCCATGCAAAGAATAGTAAAACTTTTATTAGGACTTAAATTAAAAGAAAAAGAAAATAACACCTAAGAAAAGTGGGAAAGGACAAGATGGTAATTTCTAGCCCACTACCATCCTCAAACCTTTCCACCCCCTTAGTGTAAAACAAAATGGTCTTGCATTTTTATTCCATTTACTTTATTTTATTTTCTCCATTTTCTACCTTCAACCATTGGCATTTCAATCATGCCTTACACATCACTTACTAATTTTTCCATTTTATTTTGTTTCCGTTATACTCTTTCCATCAATTTCATTCTTACAAGATATAAGACCACCTCCAATCATTGCCCATGCATGTCTTACCACTTTCTTACACCTTTAGAAAATTCTCAACCAAATGCCTTGCATGGCATTTTCCTCTCCACTATCCACAAAAATAAAATGATGAAATCCCCCACTCATTTCTTAACCATTTCGGCCAAATAAGAAATTAGGGATCAAAAATATTTCTTCCACTAATTTAACTCTAACAAATCATATTTCAATCACTAATTATATTGTCATTTCCATATCATCTTGCAATAAACCACTACTTTTATTTCAAGAAGAATTGCATCATGCAAGAAGACAAAACATGTTGTCTTGCACTTCATTTCCTCATCCATCATTCATGCCTTCTCCCCAACCAATTACAGTTCATGCACCCTCCACTGTCACCTCCTCTAACCAAGACAATGAGGAAAATAATCTTTAATTCCTCCCCACTCCTTTAAACTCACGGCAGCTCCCCACCAAGAGAAAGGAGAATCTTTTAAATTATTTACTTCCCTACTTAAACTATTCTCCTCAACCAACTTCTATCCTTTTCTTTCTCTAACCCTTTTCTTCTAAAAGCAAGCATTCCCTTCCTTTGGAGTTTTCAACCGTGGAGATGAAGAGTGTAACACACTCTCTCTCCAATTCTAAGAAACAATTATCTCACTCTACAATTTTCATACTTTCCGAGTTTTTCTTTCATCCTATTTTCTCTCAATGGAAGAAAAGCTCCATCTTCCTCCTTCAAGAGCTCCATCCATGAGCTTCTAAGCAAGAAGGAGCAAACTCCTTCAAGCACTAAAGTGAAGAAAATCACTTGCATGTGCTGTGAGCCTCAATAACGAAGGAAGGGGAGTTTCTTTAGCTAGCAATGTGAGAATCTTCAAGCCATATAAGGCCGTGTACTCCCAAGTCAAGGACAAAGAAGAAATATTTCACTACCTAGTCTAAGATTCAAGTATTCAAAGACAAGTATTCTTCTTAGTTTCTTCAAGGAAATTGAAAATGAAGTTTAGTATGCTCACTAGCAACTATTGGATCATGCATGCAACTAAAACTCGGGTCTATAAGTTTTGTTGACGTTAAAGAAGGCTTGCATGTTGAAATTGTTGATGCATGTGTTCTTTTCTTGAGTGAAACCATCAAGTGTGCTTAGAGTACTACTCTAATCTAACATGCAAGATGAAATTTAGTGAAATTTAGTCCCAAAAAGCCATTTAGGCCGTGTATGTCAAGAAGAAGACATCTTTACCATTATCTCTACACTTAGATTCAAAATGGTAGATATATGAGTATATTATGCTAATAAGTGTGCTAAGAATCATCTCCTTTGTCATTTTGATACATGCATGTCATTTCTTTTATACTTATATGTAATAGAAAAAATTCTCATGAAAATAGAGTAATGTTAGTCTTACAATGATGCAATATTATTTACTCCCTCAGGCATGTATACCAATATGCTAGCTTTGAACATCATCCATGTTAGCATCATCATTTTCCTTTCCATAGGGGACGGCCATAAGTCCCTTCATAGTCCATCACCATCATCATGATGTGTATTTTGATGATCATGGTGATGCGTGCAACTCGTGGGCTCCAACGATTCTACCTTCCAAACGTCCTTCACAAAGGGTGAGACACAAGGAAGAAGACTTCCCCTTGCTTCCTTAGTGATTAAAAATGTGTGGATTAAACAAATGAGCAAGACCAACACTTCAAGATGGTCGTTGATCAGGCAAACCAATAAGACCCTCCTGGATGGCACCTTTAAGCAATGGCAACACCTTCAATATGCTCAACTTTGAAGGATCTTAACCTAGGTTTTTAATGCAAAACCAAGAAAACAAAGTATCACACAAAGTGAATGAAATATCAATAATTGTTATTCATCAAAAGGTGAGATTATAATCAGCCAAAGGGGTCTATTTATAGGCCTCTAACCCACGCCTATCAGCATTTAAATGACCAGATTTTATTTCAAAATAAGCCAGCTAATAATGTTTGAAACTTGAAAACTATTTGAATTCAAAAAGTAAAACAAATCCTAACTAAAATTTGAATTGCTTGCAAGGTGTCTTCCCTTCTATCTTCAGCCGTGTATGTGGACCAAAATAGAGCCTTGGAGGAGCTGATTTGATGAGTAGGATATGCTTGAGCTTGTTTTCAAAAGTTTGGATGAGGTTTGACTTCAAGTCGAGATTGAATTTTGAGTGCACTTTGAATTTGATCCTAGGATATCCTTAATCCTTCCAGCCGTTTTTGATGAGTGATGAGGGTCTTGTAAAATCTGATTTGATGAGGATAAGGTGGTTGGGGTTGAATTCAAAGGATGGTTGAAGATTTAATCCAAATGGAGTTTGAACTTGAATTCAAACTCGATTCAATTTTTGTGTTGTTGATTTATCCTCCAAAATGGCGTGTATATCAAGAAGATAGGAGCTGAAATCTTCTTCAACTTTAAATCTCAAATTGGTTGAAACTTGAATTCAAATCATGATTGATCATTATCCATTTGTTACAAACATGGCCGGCCCCCCCTTTGTGGATAATGGAGATGATTTTGATTTCAACTTGATCAAGAGATTCTATCTTGGACACCTTTGAATTTGTCTTAGCGTAGACAAACATTCTCTTCGAACATTCTCTCGAAACATTCTCTTCAAACATTCTCTTCAAACATTCTCTTCAAACATTCTCTTCAACATTCTCTTGAAACATTCTCTTCTCTTGAAACATTCTCTTCAAACATTCTCTTGCACCTAATTTACCTACAAAGCAAATACATAAAACTAAGATCACACGACACAAAATAAATTCAAAAACAAAGAATGTAGACGTGCATGCTGAGACATGCTCAAGTTGAAGGTTCAATGAAATGAACCCAAGGAGTCTTAGGTTCATCTTGAACATGCTTGTACAAGAATGTGGCAACTTGATGACAAAGTTCCTTTGCCCTACTTCTTGTCATAGGACTTTTGACCTCTTGATGGGGCCCTTGATCCTCATCGGACCCTTGATCCTCATCACATGGTCTTAGAAAGGAGAAATGACATAGATGTCTCTATTTTTAGCTTCACATGTTGCGTGTTATGTGTAGCATGATCATCATCATAATATGTGACATTCTAGGTTCTTGCATGTCACTTCTAGTATGGTCATCATATCACATGTCATTTTGTGAGCATTACCATAGATGTATGATATGACTTGAACATGCCATCATCAGCATGTGATATACATTATGATCAACATTAGAATCGAGTTGATTATTTTTGTAGAAGTGCATTATTGGAAATATTTTCCCCCTACTTTCGGTGGTGGCATAAAATAGGTAAGATAAATGCAGAATTTAATATTGAAGTATATTTTGTAACTATGACATGCAATAAAAAGGAAAATGGCCATAAGTGCCACAAGAACATAACGTGAGTATTTCAAACCTTGGACCACACTAACCTCGGCCCAAAGGCCTTTTTGGTATTTAGACTCACAAAGCTCAAACATGAATTAATTTCCATGAGATTATAGTGTTAGCATAAGTTATAAATGTCTAAGACAATTAAGGCCCAATGAAATGTTACAAGAAAAGAATGAGCAAAGTTAAATTGGAGCAAGAGGGCCTTTCGGCCTAAGCCCAATTCTCGGCCATCTTCAATAATAAAGGCAACCTTGGACATATTACGTAAATAGGAGCTAAACGTGTCTTAATAGCAGTTTAATTGATAACACAATGTAACTTGAATGTCCAACCTTATAAATATGAAAATTCTTCGAGTCATGGTATACGGTCCAACATAGTAAGCAAGTTAACAAGATCACAACAAACTAACGGAATAAAAGTCTATAAGTATAAGAAGTTAAAGATTGCACAAGAATAAAGAAACCTACACACCGCATTCTCTCATGCATGATGTTCTCATGATTTTTCATCATCCTAAATTGTTTTCAAGACATGTTATAACCACTGCATGAAATGTTTTAAGGATTAACTGATTTTAAGAATTGATACTGTGAGATGATTGATTCCATACGACATGCATATATCCATAGGTAAGTGTAACACCTTGCATGATATGCATGTTGAGTGTAACACCTTGCCCGGGGTAAGGGTTCTCTACCTTTTATGTTACGTCTACGACGTTCAGCATGGAGCACTGCCTAATGTCTGATCCTGAGGGAGGATGTCAGGGGTAAAATACGTTATCGCAGAGTGTAACACTGTGTCTGGGACCCCAGTTCTCTGCTATAGCACGTCACCGTTACTCCTATATACATATGATGTAACACTATGGTTGGACCATCGGGATTCATAGACGATACTTGTGGCTACTTGGGGAATCATTCGGTATGTCGTGGGTACCATTCTTATCTTATGCAAAGGGCTATAGCCACCCATGTCATGTCATATTTATGCAAGTATGAAATGAAATGTTTTCTTTTTCAACAAGTTTCACAATGCATACATCACAATCATGTCTCACGCACCCCCGAATAACTCTAAATCACGAATCTTAAAAACAAGCCAAGTATGATTACAGAATAAGAAGAACAATCCAAGGAAGATCGCACACCAGAATGAAGTAATTAAGACAAGTTTTTTTAGCAGTAAAGTATGTGCCTTTTATGATGTTTTCAATCTGTGATAGTAATGCATGATATGATATCTACTTTATTATTTTTGCAACTACACTATGCTTTATTTTTCAGCATTTACTTTATGCTTTACTATTCCTATCTACATTGAGCATTATGATACTTGCGTCGCACCATATTGTATCACCCACAACCCTGGCCCCATGTATGATCCACTTGACGAACCTAGGCGAAAATACTTGCTGAGCGATTCGTTGTCGCTCACCCCTTTATTTCACCACGCAGATGCACAGGACCTTGAACCATAGTTTATTGATGATGAGCCCAAAGACTAGACGTATGGAGTTGATTAGTAGCTGGTTATGGTCTCTTTTGTATTTTAAGATATTCAGCTCTGTATTTTGATATTTTGTACTACGGATGTATCCATGACACTCATGCGGATGTATTAGGATGTACTCCTGTTGACGTTTATTTCTGCTTATGTCATTTCGTTTCCGCTTATCGATACATGTTATTACACATGTATGATGACGTCGCCTTGTACTTCTCATAGTAGAGTACAGCGGGTGCACCGTACCGAGACCCTGGTCTTGGGCGGGACGCTACAGGTGGTATCAGAGCCAAGGCTCCAAATCCACAGTGGGCAACATAAAGTAAGCAACGACAGGTATTAGGCTATGATGTAGAACCTAAGTTATGACCATAGAACTTAAGCTGATATCGTAGAGCCTAAGTATATCATTTTAGACTGGATGTAATAGACTTAGAATAAGATCCCTTAGAATGTATTAAGAAAACAACCGGAATAACCCTGCTTTTCCTTAGTGTTGGAGAAATTAATTTAGTGTCATAATAAATCGACTGCTTCCTAAATAAGATCCACGTAGGATATGATCTTAGAAAAAACATGTCTGAACGTCAAATCAATATATTGGCTAATGTTCGGAGATGTGATAAGATGAATCACATAGAATGATGTTAAGCTGTAGATTACGACTCAACTTACAAGTTTCGAGGATGAAACTTTTTATAAGGGGGGAGGACTGGTACGACCCACATCCTCAGGCTAGTTGAAAAGAGAACCGAGGAAATATCGATAGAATTTAAGTGCGATCGTTGCATCGCACTTGGTATAATACGTATAAGTGTACCCCAAACGAAACTTAAAGAACTACTAAAATACACTAAGAGACATAAGAATAATTAAATAGCCATACAAAGAATAGTAAAACTTTTATTAGGACTTAAATTAAAAGAAAAAGAAAATAACACCTAAGAAAAGTGGGAACAGACAAGATGGTAATTTCCACCCCACTAACATCCTCAAACCGTTCCACCCCCTTAGTGTAAGACAAAATGGTCTTGCATTTATTCTATTTCCTTTATTTTATTTTCTCCATCTTCTACCTTCAACCAATGGCATTTCATGCATGCCTTACACACCACTTACTAATTTTTCCATTTTATTTTCTTTCCTTCATACTCTTTCCATCAGTTTCATTCTTATAAGATATAAGACCACCCTCCAATCATTGCCCATGCATGTCTTACCACTTTCTTACACCTTTAGAAAATTCTCCAACCAAATGCCTTGTATGGAATTTTTCTCTCCACTATCCACAAAAATCAAGTGATTAAATCCCCCACTCATTTCTTAACAATTTCGGCCAAATAAGAAATTAGTGACCAAAAATATTTCTTCCACTAATTTAACTCGAACAAATAATATTTCATTCACTAATTACATTGTCATTTACATATCATCTTGCAATAAACCATTACTTTTATTTCAAGAAGGATTGCATCATGCAAGAAGACAAAACATGTTGTCTTGCACTTCATTTCCTCATCCATCATTCATGCCTTCTCCCCAATCAATTACATTTCATGCACCATCCACTATCACCTCCTCTAACCAAGACAATGAGGAAAATAATCTTTAATTCCTCCCCACTCCTTTAAACTCACGGCAGCTCCTCACCAAGGGAAAGGAGAATCTTTTAAACTATTTACTTCCCCACTTAACAATTCTCCTCAACCAACTGCTTTCCTTTTCTTTCTCTCACCCTCTTTCTTCTAAAAGCAAACATTCCCTTCCTTTGGAGCTTTCAACTGTGGAGATGAAGAGTGTTACACACTCTCTGTCCAATTATATGAAACAATTATCTCACTCTATAATTTTCATACTTTTCAAGTTTTTCCTTCATCCTATTTTCTCTCAATGGAAGAAAAGCTCCATCTTCCTCTTTCAAGAGCTCCATCCATGAGCTTCTAAGCAAGAAGGAGCAAACTCCTTCAAACACCAAAGTGAAGAAAATCACTTGCATGTGCCGTGAGCTTCAATAAGGAAGGAAGAGGAGTTTCTTTAGCTAGCAAAGTGAGAATCTTCAAGCCATCTAAGGCCGTGTACTCCCAATTCAAGGACAAAGAAGAAATCTTTCACTACCTAGTCTAAGATTCAAGTATTCAAAGGCAAGTATTCTTCTTAGTTTCATCAAGGAAATTGAAAATGAAGTTTAGTGTGCTCACTAACAACTGTTAGATCATGCTTGCAACTAAAACTAGGGTCTCTAAGTTTTGTTGACATTAAAAAGAAGGCTTGCATGTTGAAATTGTTGATGCATGTGTTCTTTTCTTGAGTGAAACCATCAAGTGTGCTTAGAGTAATACTCTAATCTAACATGAAAGATGAATCTTTACCATTATCTTTACACTTAGATGCAAAATGGTAGACATATGAGTGTATTATGCTAATAAGTGTGCTAAGAATCAACTCTTTTGTCATTTTGATACATGCATGTCATTTCTTTTATACTCATATTTAATAGAAAAGATTCTCATGAAACTAGAGAAATGGTAATCTTATAATGATGCAATATTAATTACTCCCTCATGCATGTATACCAAGATGCTACCTTTGAACATGATCCATGTTAGCATCATCATTTTCCTTTCCATAGGGGATGGCCATGAACCCCTTCATAGTCCATGAATTCATCACCATCATCATGATGTGTATTTTAATTATCATGGTCATAGAAGGAGAAATGACATAGATATCTCTATTTTTAGCTTCACATGTTGCATGTTATGTGTAGCATGATCATCATCATAATAGGTTACATTCTAGGTTCTTGCATGTCACTTCTAGTATGGTCATCATCACACATGTCATTTTGTGAGCATTACCGTAGATGTATGATATGACTTGAACATGTCATCATTAGCATGTGATATACATTATGATCAACATTAGCATCAGGTTGATTATTTATGTAGAAGTGCATTATTGGAAATATTTTTTCCTCTACTTTAGGTGGTGGCATAAAATAGGTAAGATAAATGCACAATTTAATATTGAAGTGTATTTTGTAACTATGACATGCAATAAAAAGGAAAATGGCCATAAGTGCCACAAGAACATAATGTGAAAATTTCAAACCTTGGACCACACTAACTTCGGCCCAAAGGCCATTTTGGTATTTAGACTCACAAAGTTCATACATGAATTACTTTCCATGAGACCATAATGTTAGCATAAGTTATAAATGTCTAAGACAATTAAGGTCCAATGAAATGTTACAAGAAAAGAATGAGCAAAGTTAAATTGGAGCAAGAGGGCCTTTCGGCCCTAAGCTTAATTTTCGGCCATTTTCAATAATAAAGGCAACCTTGGACATATTATGTAAATAGGAGCTAAACGTGTCTTAATAGTAGTTTAATTGATAACATAATGTACCTTGAATGTCCAACCTTATGAATATGAAAATTCTTTAAGTCATGGTATACGGTCATAACAAACTAACTGAATAAAAGTATCTATAAGTATAAGAAGTTAAAGATTGCACACGAATAAAGAAACCTACATGCCACATTCTCTCATGCATTATGTTCTCATGATTTTTCGTCATCCTAAAATGTTTTCAAGACATGTTATAATCGCTGCATGAAATGTTTTAAGGATTAAATGATTTTAAGAATTGGTACTGCAAGACGATTGATTCCATACGACTTATGCATGTATCCATGGGTAAGTGTAACACCTTGTCTGGGACAAGGGCTCTTTACCTATATTTATAAGCATGATATGTAGGTTGAGTGTAACAACTTGCCCAGGGTAAGGGTTCTCTGCCTTTTCTGTTACGTCTACGACGTTCAGTATGGAGCGCTCCCTGATGTCTGGTCCTAGGAGAGGATGCCAGGGGAAAAATACGTTATCGCAGAGTGTAACACCATGTCCGGGACCTGGGTTCTCTGCTATAGCGCATCACCATTAGTCCTATGTACGTATGATGTAACACCATGGTTGGACCATCGGGATTCATCGGCAGTACTCGTGGCTACTCAGGGAATCATTTGGTATGTCGTGAGTACCATTCTTATGTTATGCAAAGGGCTATAGCCACCCATGTCATGTCATGTTTATGCAAGTATTAAATGAAATATTTTCTTTTTCAAAAAGTTTCACGATGCATACATTACGATCATGTCTCATGTACCCCCAAATAACTCTAAATCATGAACCTTGAAAACAAGCCAAGTATGATTACAGAATAACAAGAACAATCCAAGGAAGATCGCACACTAGAACGAAGTAATTAAGACAAGTTTGTTTAGCAGTTTAGTATGTTCCTTTTATGATGTTTTCAATCTGTGATAGTAATGCATGATATGATATCTACTTTATTATTTCTGCACCTATACTATGCTTTATTTTTCAACATTTACTTTATGTTTTACTATTCCTGTCTACATTGAGCATTATGATACTTGCATCACACCATACTGTATCACTCACAACCCCATCCCCATGTATGATCCACTTGCCGAACCTAGGCAGAACTACTTGCTGAGCGATTCGTTATCGCTCACCCCTCCCATGTATGATCCACTTGACGAACCTAGACAGAACTACTTGTTGAGCGATTCGTTATCGCTCACCCCTTTATTTCACCACGTGATCCACATGACCTTGAACCATAGTTCATTGAAGGCGAGCCTAGAGACTCGGCGTATGGAGTTGATTAGTAGCTGGCTACAGCCTCTTTTGTATTTTGAGATATTCAGTTTTGTATTTTGATATTTTGTACTATGGATGCATCGATGACACTCATGCGAATGTATTAGGATGTACTCCTGTTGACGTTTATTTCTGCTTATGTCATTTCGTTTCTCTTGTCGACACATGTTATTATGATTTGTGCATGTATGATGACATTGCCTTGTACTTCTTGCAATACAGTACGGCGGGTGCACCATACCGAGATCCTGGTCCTGGCTGGGGCGCTACATTCATACCTGTATCGAACTGTTTTACCATTCTTTCTAGATCCGTGTTTCTTGATTTTAAATTTGAAATCTCAGCTTTCATTTCATTGTTTTTGGATGTTAAAGATTGAATTTCAGATTTCAATGAAACAATCCAATTAGATGACTCCTCTTTTGAATCGTTTAATTGAGATACAAGATTTGTGTTAGAGGATTCTAACACTTTCTTGTCTTTAATTAAGTGTTTCTTTCCTTTTGCAGGAGGCTTAGCAATCTTATGCGATTCAAGATATTGAACATACAAATCATGATACGATGGTTCAGAACGGAATCAGATTTGGAATCCATCTCACTATCAAAAGGTGGAGGCCTTTGGCTTGACATACCTTCTTGTTCGGTTTTGTGGCTAGTGTATGCTATCTCACAAAGATTGTTATATCTTCTTGTTGTGAGTGTGTCTGTTCTCTGATACCACTTATAGGACATGTATGAAATCACTAGAAGGGGGCATTGAATAGTGGGTGCGGAAAATTTGGGATTTAAAAGTTTTTGACCTAAATTACTCACTTCTGAAAACAGTTTCTGTTTCCAGATCCTGATTTGAATTATTTAAATGACCTAGTTGTAGACCTCCCAAAGTAATGAAATTTTGTGAGAATGTACACACAGATGATCAATTAAAACTCCAATCCTAACCCCTTAAAATGCATTTTTTGTCAGATTGCGCAAATCTGCCAGAAACTGTACTTCGATTTGAAAAATTTATTCCTATTAAATGGTAACTTTAAATGGTCTGAAAATTTTATGACAAGACCCACAAAATGTTTATTTTAGTGAACCGAAACAGTTTTTGAAAATTGCTTTGGAAAGTATGTCAATCACGTTGATGTTATCAACCTTTGCAAATCTAAAAATCAGGTTGCACTAGTCTTAGAACTATTAATATTTAACTGACTTATACTTATCCAAATACGGTGAAACTTGCGCCAAATAAAAACTAGGACGTGTGTCTATGTTTCTGCACAATTTTGTGATTTTCGAAAATCTTTTACTATTTTTATCGTTTCAATGAAAACAATACAGGAAACTTGAAATTGAAAGTTAAGTGCTGAAAAGTAAGAACACCAAGAAATTTATACAAGTTCGGTTAAATCAACCTACCCCAGTCTTTGAAGACACCTTCCTCGGTTATCACTAAACAAAACAAACACCTTACCATAAGGGTGACTGGAGTTAAACACAAACTCCACCCTTTTACAATCACAACAATCAAGCAAATCAATCACAAACACCAACACCGATCGAATGAAGGTTTGATCACACCTTGATCAACCTTTTACAAACAATAAACGTGTATGGGTGGTATATTCAAAGCCTATATAATATGTGAAATATATGAACAATAGGCTTGAGACTAAGAAGCAGAAGAAAGAAAGAAAGAAGAAGAGAGTAGTCTAGCTTTTTGCACTTGAGAGAATGTGAATTGTAGTTTGACCTTGTCTTTCACTATCTTCTCCTTTTATTTCCTTTTGGCCACCCCCTCTAGGTCTTTCTTCCTACCTTGATAATTGTCTTTAATGTCCTTGGAAGATTGCCTTGTGTAGAAGATGACACAATCTTGCTTACTTGGTACAATATGATTAGAAGGATGACTTGACCTTGCTTAGTTGTCACTTGTTGATTGGTCCACATTGGCACCCTTGTAGTGAGCTGTAAATTCAAAAACAAAACCAAAAACACGTGCTCAAATTCTAGTCAAAACATTACCATACAATCACATATTAATCACCTTAAATTTTGGAATAAAATTGAAGACAAAAATGCACAAAAATTCGTCTATAATAAACATGTGATGAAATTTCAGCATGTGTTGTATTTTGAACTATTTACTTGTGTATTGCCCTCTTCAATGTCACCAATCATGTGTGGCATATTTTCTACCAATTGAAGTACCAAATAAGCTTCCACCTAGGCTCCAATAAAGATGAAAATGGCGTGTGAAATCCTTGCACATATGTTGAATTTTCTTTTGGTAAACTTTGTTAAACAATGCACAATATTCAGACATATATGGTAAATTGTAATCAGCCTTCTTTTGAATTTTCTAGAACACTTTAACATGTCTTGAATGTGTAAAAAGTGTCTAGATACATGTTACACCTATGCCAAAAACGTCCCATATGTGTATGTTCGTAGAAAACCGAATTTTCGACTATCGTCAACTACGCGATTTTTCTCCGATTAATGTCAAACTTCTTACACATGTAATATATATTATGTCACACATAATATATATAAAATGAAGTGTATATTCAGCTCCAATAGCTAAGTAGAAAACGCCCATGTGCAAAAATAAAATTGAATTTTAATTCTCCACAAATCTAGGGTAAATTGTTGGTGATTTGTGTGTGCCAACATGGTATGACTTGGTGGCTGATTGTAACATATAAGGCACGAAATTTTTAAGCATTTTTTATGTACATAGGCTGTCCATATCTATATGGCAAGTACGTGAGATGTCGGTGAAGTTTCGGTAGTCACGCGATACAACAATTTTTCGGTTTATGACCTTGTAACATGTCGCTATAATTTTCACATCACCATGACTTATATCATATGATATAAGACCTGAATATACTCATAAATATTAGTTGTATATGGCGGTGTGACGTCGACGTACGTTTATAATATATGTGATGTCAGTGGTACGTCAGAATATATGTGTATAGTGCCTTTTTTAAGATATATATATATATATATATATATATATATATATATATATTAAATATATATATTAGGCGTGTGAGATGAGATGACGAGAGGACTTTCCATTTCCAAATTTGTTGCCATATAGCATCCACCAAATATGTCTCCATTTAATGAACTAGTTAGTTCATTAATTTAAGCACTTCACTTAATGAACTTGTTTAGTTCATTAGCACCCGAAATTAGTACAAAGACAACAAATGTTTGCCATATGATGTAAGCTTTAACGCTTCATGGCCTGTTAGTATGGCAACAATATATATAAGCATATAAAGCATGTTTATCACATAAACGTGTCAAGTAATAATTTTTTCATGCAGTTCGTAAGCACATAGCATTTAAATCATGCATTTGTAAATCACTCAAACCCTTTTTCTCAACAATCTCTCCCTTTTGATGATTTAGAAAATAACATTGGTTCATCATTTAAATGTGATCGCTCCCCCTCCAATTGTGCACAAATTTGAATTTTGAATTTTGAATTCCATATTGTCTTGTGCTCCCCCTTAAATAATGCTTCTGTCCCCTTAAATCATGCTTTTCTCTTCCCCTTTATTTTGTAAATGACATCAAAAGTACAAGTAAAAAATGGAAAGAAATAGCAGTTTATAGTATATCAAAAATCATGCATTTCAAGTGCGTCTCATAAGGGTTATTGATTTATCCCTTTACAAAAGTACCTTTTGGTACCCAAACTTGGGTGACCTTCCTCGGTCTTACAAAAGGTGAGAAAAGAGATGAAGAAGCAATATAATATACGTTAGGTGCAAATCCGTTTGGCCTATGGCCGAGAATGCCATCATGCTCATGATAAGGTTTTTGTTTTTATATGTTTTTGTGTTAGTGTGCATGGTGCATATTCTAGATGCATTAGTATGATACGAGTGTCTTATATGCATCAATGTTTTTCTTTCATATCTATATGATACATGATTATGCTTTGCACGTGATGAAAAAGCAGGATTGCGATGAGATATAATGTGTGGTGTACCAGAAGTCTGTTTAAAATGTACACTTGTCTTTAACGCATCCGGTTTCTTAGATGAGGATAAAATAAATTTGGTTGACTTATTTTGTGTTTCATTTTCCTCAACGTATCCTAATTCATTTTATCACTTTCATGCTTTTGTGAGGAAATGCGGCGGAAAATTTGGTTTTTAAAAGTTTTTGACCCAAATTACTCACTTCTGAAAACAGTTTTTGTTTTTCAGATATTTATTTGAATTATTTAAATTTCCTAGTTTTAGACCTCTAAAAATTACGAAATTTTGTGAGAATGTACTCCCAGATGTTACTCACATGATGATATTATTGACTATAGCGGGATATGTGACGCTTTGAGATGTCACATTCTATTTTTTCTTGAAGACACTCTTATATATGTTATAAGAGCACATTTATCATCATTATTCAGAGATATTAAAGGTGTCAAAGGTGTGGAATGTTCATGACATATAAAAGAAATATTGGGAATTTCGGTGTTACACGTTGACATAATCTTGTCAACTAATATCTATTTATTTCTTCTTCAAAAATTTGAGTTGCTACAGATATTTGTATGCTCAAAAACGTGTATGATCAGGTGGAGGTGATACATTATTCATTTTGTGAGTGGGAGACAAGTGGACAAATCAAAAAGGAGCTAGTTGGCAAAAATGCCAAACTTGGAAATTTTCAAATGAAGCCAAACGGCTACTTGGTCATTATGGATATTTTTCAACAGATTTTTGAAGTCAAATAAAGACTTCACATGTCCTATTATTGTGCTTGAAGTTGGGGATATTTTGGTGGTATTATTCTTTCTTATTTTATCAAGGAAAATCAAAATTATTTTGGAAAATATGAAAGGTAGCCAACGGCTACTATGTTGTCTTGGAGCAGATTTTTTGATTTGAAAATGTCAATGCCCACATGCCTATTATCAATCCAAGGAGTTGAGGGAATAGTGGCGTATTATCCTTCTAATTATCTTCATTTTTGGCAAAGGATAATCAAGACAATTTTAGTTGAAATTTTCGACCATGCTGAATTGTCAAAGTGGAAGGTCAGGTATGTTTCTAAACCGATTTTTTTTGGGGTTCAGTTCTTGTATGTACTTTTCATTTAATTCACGATTATTTATAGTTTACTTGCTGGTGACGTTGTCACTCACCCCTTATTTTTCCTCCCAGAACCCGCAAGAAATAGAGTTGAATGGATCGAAGATGAACCTAGGGTTCCTTACCTGTAGAAGAGCGAGAGATGGACGACTTAAGAGACTTGACGAGATGGTTATGACTGATGATCTTCTGATGAAATTATAATGGAAACATTTACTTTTGGGATTTCCGTACTTTATGATCATGTTGTAAGACTAATGATGGTTGCCTAGACGTTTTTATTTTAAAAGTTTTTATTCTGCCTCAGTTTTGCTTACTGGTCGACTTGTAAGCATGAAAGTCCACATATTTTATTTTAGACTACGATATGTTATGGATCGACGCCTGGTACTCTCCGTAGTGAAGTACGGTGGGCGCATTGTATCCGGCTGGGCCGGGGTGCGGGGCGCTACATTAAAATTGAATAAGATTTCAATTTTCTGCGATAGCACAAGTGCAATCAATCTTTTTCGGAATCCGGTGCTTCATTCTAAGGCAAAACATATTGAGGTGTGATACCATTTTCTTCGCAATCATGTTCAAAATGAGGATATAGTCATGAACCATATAAGAATTGATCACCAAATAGCTGATATTTTTACCAAACCCCTTAATCATGCCGCTTTTGAAAACTTACGATCCAAGTTAGACATGACGACTTACGACAACATTGTATAGTTTTATTTTTTTTGCATGATTTGCAAAATAAAGGGGGAGATAGAATAAGAACATAATTTTAGTTGGTAATTCATATGCTAAGTTTCAATCGGTATAAGTTGAGTATAGGTTAAGGGGGAGCGTACTATTTAAAAGTTTGTTAAAAACAAAGTTTGATAAACAAAATTAGTTATAAGTTGTGACATTAAAATCATGTTAGGTTATTTTGAAAGTTGAAATATATGTTTGGATAATTTTCAAAGTCATGATTTTATGTGGTAAATACTTAAAAATATCATATATGGTGTTATATGTGATTAAAAGTTGAAAAAGTTGAAAACGTTGACATCAATCTCTCAGGTTGTTGCACATCGATTGATCTATGTACATAGATCTCTCACATCGATCGATCCATGTAAGGCAGTGAAAGTTCAAGACCTTACGTGAGACATCGATCTCTAAACCTGAGACACATCGATCGATCGATGTACATCAAACCCTCACTTCGATCGATCGATGTAGGTCAGAGACAAAACCTGAACCTTTCTGTGAAACATCGATCTCTGAAGCTGAGGCACTTCGCTCGATCGATTCTAGGGTTTTTAGAAATAATTTTCTAAAATGTGTTAAAATTGTTGTTTTCATTGGTATATGATTTATACATATTTATTATGTGATTTTGATGATTTTAAATGTATTGTGACTAACGTGCCTTGGAAGTTTCTACAACTTACCAATAAGGGAAAAATTGGTATTTTGATTTTTGTAGGAACATCACATGGTGAAAATAATTCAAGGGTGTATTCTTATACTATTTATCATGACAAAGGTGATATCATGATTATTTCTGACCATCCGGGTCATTTCTGGAGTTTTCATATACCAGGGGTATTTTGGTCATTTCACCCCCGAGGGTATTTTTGGTATTTTCACTCAAGGAATCTCTCGAGCATATTATTATCTTCATTCAGGAGCTGATTTATTATTAACTTGAAGATAATATGGTGATTCTTTATTTTATTCTCTCACATGATGATATTATTGACTATAGCGGGATATGTGACGATTTGAGATGTCACATTCTATTTTTTCTTGAAGACACTCTTATATATGTTATAAGAGCACATTTATCATCATTATTCAGAGATATTAAAGGTGTCAAAGGTGTGGAAATTTTCATGACATATAAGAAGAAATATTGGGAATTTCGGTGTTACACGTTGACATAATCTTGTCAACTATTATCTATTTAATTCTTCTTCAAAAATTTGAGTTGCTACACATATTGTTATGCTCAAAAACGTGTATGATCAGGTGGACGTGATACATTATTCATTTTATGAGTTGGAGACAAGTGGACAAATAAAAAAGGAGCTAGTTGGCAAAAATGCCAAATTGGAAATTTTCAAATGAAGCCAAACGGCTACTTGGTCATTATGGATATTTTTCAGCAGATTTTTGAAGTCAAATGAAGACTTCACATGTCCTATTATTGTGCTTGAAGTTGGGGATATTTTGGTGGTATTATTCTTTCTTATTTTATCAAGGAAAATCAAAATTATTTTGGAAAATATGAAAGGTAGCCAACGGCTACTATGTTGTCTTGGAGCAGATTTTTTGATTTGAAAATATCAATTCCCACATGCCTATTCTCAAGCCAAGGAGTTGAGGGAATAGTGGTGTATTATCCTTCTAATTATCTTTATTTTTGACAAAGGATAACCAAGACAAGTTTAATTGAAATTTTCGGCCATGCTAAATTGTCAAAGTGGACCAATCATTTTGTCTTATTTCGCCAAGTGTACAAGGCCAACCAATGATGAGAAGATATTTGGAATTGATGATGAAGATGGTGACACATTGGAAGTCTTATCTCCAAGGCTCAAATCACACTATAAATAGAGGCAATGGTGAAGAAGATGAAACACACTTGAAGCTCACAAGCATTTGTTGAATTATCTAGCTATCATTTTCTTGTTGTTGTTGTTCTTGTTCCATTCTTTGTAGCTAAGGTGTGCTTGTTGTTTTTGTTGAGATACAAGCCTCTTGAGCTTCATTTGTAAGATTGATTAGCCATTCTTATAAGGCTATATCAATAGGTTGTAGAGGTGTTGCAACTAAGTGTTGCATAGAAGGTGATTATCAAAGTCTTGAATAGGGTTGGTGTATAGCCCAAGGATCAAGCTTGGTTCTTGTTGTAAGGTGATTCATTTCATAGTAAAATCCAAAGAAAGGTGTTCCTTGGGATTGGAGTAGGTCACATTGACCGAACCAGGATAAATTCTCGGTGTTCTTGTCTTGTTTCTTCATTTTTGTTTTCTGCATGTTTTTACTGCAGGTTTCACACAACTTCTCACAATTTGAAAAAATAGCTAAACATTTTCAAAATTCGTGATTTTAGGTGGAGTTATACTTCAAACTGTTAGCTTTCCTTTGCAAAAGAATCACTTGATTTGAATAATGGAAAGTTAGTCTTTCAGTCTTTGCAAGATAACTGCTCCAATCTGGCTGCAATCTAACCAGTTTTGAGAAAACTTAAATTCTGCATTTGTCAAGAATTGTTTAAGGTTAGTGCCTTTTGGAAACATCAACTACACATCTTAAGGAGTTTTTTGACATAAAGATCAACCTTTTTGGTTGAGTATTCAAAGAGAAACACGTTTTGCAAAATCAGCAACATTTTGTCAAATTCTGTCCAGATTGACCATCTAAATCTTTTTATTTGTTTAAATGGTCAAACAATCTTATTTTTGTCTGATTTTTGGACAGAGTCTTTTAAACACATTGAAGTTAAATTCTAAAAAGTTTCATAATTTTTGGATATGTGTACAATTATATTTGAATTTTTCAAAAACGGGTTCTGAATCTGAGGTGGTCTCAGATTCTGTTTTCAAAGGGGATTTTTACAAAGGGTTGTAGTGTAATTTCCGCTAACCACTATTGACCCCCCTCTAGTGGTATTTATTGCAGGTGCATGGTCCAACAATAAGTGCCTCATGAAAATTTCAAATTAAAACTCCAATCCTAACCCCTTGAAAATGCATTTTTTGTAAGATTGCGCAAATCCGCCACAAACTGTACTCCAATTGAAAAATATATTCCTATTAAATGGTAACTCTAAATGGTCTAAAAAGTTTATGACAAGACCCTCAAAATTTTTATTTTAGTGGATTGAAACATTTTTCGAAAATTTCTTTGGAAAGTATGTCAACACATTGATGTTCTCAACCTTTGGAAATCTGAAAATCAGGTTGCACTAGTCTCAGAACTATTAACGTTTGACTGATTTATACTTATTCAAATGGGGTGAAACTTGCGCCAAATTAAAACTAGGACGTGTGTCTATGTTTATGAAAAATTTTATGATTTTTGAAATTCATTTACTATTTTTACCATTGCAATGAAAAAAATATAGAAAACTGAAAACTGAAAGTTAAGTGCTGAAAAGTAAGAGCACCAAGAAATCTATACTGGTTCGGTTAAATCAACATACTCTAGTCTTCGAGGACACCTTCTTCAGTTATCACAAAACACAAAAAACACCTTACCACAAGGGTGACTGGAGTCAAACACTAACTCCACCTTTTTACAATCACAATAATCAAGCAAATCAATCACAAACACCACCACCGATCGAATGAAGGTTTGATCACACCTTGATCAACCTTTTACAAACAATGAACGTGTGTGGATGGTATATTCAAAACCTATACAATATGTGAAATATATGAACAATAGGCTTGAGACTAAGAAGAAGAAGAAAGGAAGGAAGAAGAAGATAGTAGTCTAGCATTTTGCACTTGAGAGAATGTGAATTGTAGCTTGGCCTTGTCTTGCACTATCTTCTCCTTTTATTTCCTTTTGGCCCCCCCTCTAGGACTTTCTTCCTACCTTGAGAATTGTCTTTAATGTCCTTGGAAGGTTGCCTTGTGTAGAAGATGACACAATCTTGCTTACTTGGTGCAATATGATTGGAATGATGACTTGACCTTGCTTAGTTGTCACTTGTTGATTGGTCCACCTAGCACCCTTGTAGTGAGCTGTAAATTCTTAAAAAACTGAAACATGTGCTCAAATTTTAGTCAAATCATTACCATACAATCACACATTAATCTCCTTCAATTTTGGAATAAAATTGAAGACAAAAATGCACCACAATTTGTCCATAATAAAAAACATGTGCTGAAATTTCAGCATGTGTTGTATTTTGAATTGTTTCCTTGTGTATTGTCCTCTTCAATGTCACCAATTATGTGTGGCTTATTTTTCACTAATTGAAGTGCCAAATAAGTTCCACCAAGGCTCCAACAAAGCTGAAAATGGCATGTGAAATTCCTGCACGTGTGCTGAATTTTCTTTTGGTAAACTTTGTCAAATAATGCACAATATTCACACATATATGATAAATTCTAATCAGACTTGATTTGAATTTTCTAGAAAACTTTAACATGTCTTGAATGTGTGAAAAGTGTCTATATACATGTTACACCTATGCCAAAAACGTCCCATGTGTGTATGTTCGTAGAAAGCCGAATTTTCGACTTTCGTTGATTATGCGATTTTTCTCCGATTAATTTCAAACTTCTTACACATGTAATATATATTATGTCACACATAATATATATGAAATGAAGGCTCCAATAGATGAGTAGAAAATGCACATGTGCAAAAATGAAATTGAGTTTGAATTCTCCATAAATTTAGGCTAAATTGTGGGTGATTTGTGTGTGCCAACATGGTATGATTTAGTGGCTGATTGTAACATGTAAGGCACGAAAGTTTTAAGAATTTTTGATGGATATAGGCTGCCCATCTGTATATGGCAAGTACGTGACATATCGGTGAAGTTTCGGTAGTTACCCGAGACGACAATTTTTCGGTTTATGACCTTGTAATATGTCGTTATAACTTTGACATCACCATATATCATAAGATATAAGACCTGAATATACTCATAAATATTAGGTGTATATAGTGGTGCGACATCGACATACGTTTATAATATTTGTGATGTGTCGGTGGTACGTTGTAATATATGTATATAGTGCCTTTTTAAAAATATGAATATATTTATTAAATATATATATTAGGCGTGTGAGATGAGATGAGGAGAGGACTTTCCATTTCAAAATTTTTTGCCATATAGCTTCCACCAAATATGTCTCCATTTAATGAACTACTTAGTTCATTACTTAAGCGCTTCACTTAATGAACTAGTTTAGTTCATTAATTGTGGCATCTGAAATTAGTACAATGACAAAAAATGCTTTCCATATGATGTAAGCTTTAACGCTTCATGGCCTATTAGTACGTCAACCATATATATAAGCATATAAAGCATTTTTATCACATAAACGTGCCAAATAATAATTTGTTCATGCATTTCGTAAGTACGTAGCATTTAAATTATGAATTTTAAATCACTCAAACCCTTTTTCTCAACACTAAGGACCATAATCGACAGCTTCCAAGCTATTGTGCTACTCATTGGCATTGGTGGACAAGGACTTATCGCTTGCTCTTCTTACCGTTGCCTGTGTTCCTTTGGAATACAGGCAACATCGGTATGTACATGGCCATTACGATCTCCTTATACTATATTTTGCTTATATTTTATTGACTGTTTTTTTCTATGTGGCATGTACATATTACGAGGGATGTACAGCTGATGCCTTTCGGCCTCCATTTAAATTATTGTGTATATAGCATAGACTTTACATTGCAAGCTCTTTTGTAATTTGATAACAATTATTTACTTCAATTTCTTTCATTTATTCAGATTTTAAGTGGGAGAGTCTCTCGCAACGCATGTAACTACGGTATTCCTACGTCACAAGTGAGGGCTTACTATTATTAATAAAATCTCAGACGGTACCACCTGTTCTTCACTAAAATAATATATATATATATATATATATATATATATATATATATATATATATCTGTGTATGTATGTATATATGTATGTATAGATACATATATATGTATATGTGCATATAAATATACATGTATATATTTATATGCACATTTTTTTTGGGTGAAAGACAGACGGTACTGTCAGGTTGTTTTATTGATAAAATATCCTCACTTGTGGCGGAGAAATACCGTGGTTACATAAATATCCTAGCTATGGTGGAAAACTCTCCCATTAGGAAATGTAAAATCTTTGGCAATAACAAGTTATAAATTCACAAAATAAATACAAAACAGGCTATTCCAAGTCGTCGTGTGATGGCGCTAGGATCGGAGATAGCAGGCAGTTGCAGCGTTAGAAAAGTTGCACTAGTCATGATGTACCTCAGAGAATCAAATATGTAACATGTTATGTATGTAAACAGACAAAATAATCCAAGGTCGAAGTACATAAATAGCGTCAAAAAGAGTACCCGGGCTGCCCATAGCCAAGCTAGCTACGGGCAACAAGTATGGCATTCCAGTTCAGTAATGGTCAAATAGAACGTAGCCTTCGACGTAATCAAGCAAAAGTATAGCGGACCTCAGCAAGGACAAGAAATAGTGCATCAGGCAATTGATAAATTGTGAAGTATACAGAAGATAATCATAGCATAAAACATACCTGGTCGCCTGCATCAGTTCGATGCAGGCGAGACAAATGAGAAGTGCTACCATCCGTGAAGGGCTACGAGCGGATGTATGGTGTATGAATATTCGTCTTCAGGCCACTACGGGCCATTGGGTGCTTACTCTGAAATATTGTTGTAAATGGCCAGATGTGTCTGCATAATTCCATGCTGCAATAGAAAGCGTGCTACTGAGTTACCCTCGCAAGGTATATATGATAGTGTCACCCGTAAATGTGTGAAAATATGTTGTCGCCATGCATAATCCATGCCTAATCAACCTGAGAGCGTGGTCGGATTCTGAATTAAAGTTAATAAAGGCTGAGAATCTATCTCAACGTATAGGTCAGTGTATCCAGCTGTTGCAAAGAAAATAAGGGAGAAAGGCATAGCTTGCAACTCTGCATGCAACGGCGGTAACATCGAAAGAGGGAAGCAAATGGCCTGGACAAGCTGGCCGATCTCATTACGTAGAACTGCCCCTCTGCTGCCTGCTGCAACATCTATGTTAAGCTTGAGTTTGCCAGTGGGTGGCAATTTCCATCTAACAATGCGAATCTGACGTGTTTGTAATATAGGCGTGTAGTTCGTAACCAGTAGATGCTGTAGCATCATAGCAAATTTGCTCCCAGAGATAGAACAACACCATGAATATATTCCAACTCGGATACGCTCCTGGAGACATAATAATGAGAAATCGTCTTCTCCAAACTGAATAGCAGCGTATTCCTTCCAAATATCCCAAGTAGTCAACTGTGGTACCACAACAAATAATTGGCCAGCCATAGAATTGACATGCGCATGACCCCACCACTTACTTAAATAATGCCAAAAAGTCATCAATGTAGGGGCTGGGCCGCTGAAAAGTATAGAGAGGTGCTGCCAGATTGCCTTGATCACTGGGCATGCATAGAAGACATAGTTTTGCATCATCGAATCTTGGCGACAAAAAACACAGCGTCTAGGAAAAGCCACAATCCAGGTACAAATCTGATCTGACATAGGAAGACCATTGCACCATAATCTGCACAGAAACACTTGTCCTGCAGCAGGAGCGCCTTTCCACCAGATATATTAGGCGATGGGGTAACGTATACCGAGTGGTCGACATGATTCGTACGCCCCTCTAAGCGTGAACTGGCCATGAGCATCATCCGACCAAATCCGTCTGTCCTGTGGGTGATATACCTGAATAGAACAAAACTGATGAATATGACACAGACGCTTCCAATCCGAAGAATCATAAGTAAACAATTTCATATCTGGGCGACTCCCATATTTTTGGCACAGATAGTGTGCCCAAATAGAGTCTGACGTCTGATATGTCCACCACATTTTGCATTCATAAACCTTCTGGAATGTCTCTAGACTCCCATATATATATATATATAAGATAAAGTCTATTTTATTAAAAAACTGCACATCACTTTTGGTGGAGGAATACCATATTATATGAGGATATCGTATGAAAAAAGAAAATGTAAAGCAGTGATGATTGTCAACCTCCAATCATATATGATATACAGTATTAAAACCTTACCAAGTAAAACCATTCTTGTGGAGAAAACCTTGGCGAAGGAAAAAGCATACATATTTATATCATTGGAGTGTTGACCCAAGGCAAATCCTATCCATAGATAAAGTAGGGAATACACAACAAAAGATGCAGCATGTGTCAGCAATCTGCATACGCTCAGGATAAGGAAACGTTGTCTCCCTCCTATCATCGCCGCCACTTGAGTACCCCAGCTGAATATGTGTATGCCACGAATGTGTGTCCTCATCAAGAAATACGCAAACATTAGCATTATGAACAAAAACTAAAAACCACTGAATTGTAACAATATATGAACAACATACCCAACCGCCTGCATCAAAATGATGCAGGCGAGAAAAGTGTTGTCCAGCCAAAATGTCATCGACGTAGATATGGCGTGTGAATATCCATCAGCAAGCTTCCACGCACCATTGGCGGAAGGTCAAACCGTCGAGAAAACAATACATAGACGGCTGCTCATCAATCCATGCTGTGCTAGAAAATGGCAACACTGTTTCCCTCCCGCGGTATATATGATATCGAAATGGACATGCAGGATTTCATCATGACCACACGTGCATAATCCCGACCCATTCTGGATGCCAAAGGCACTTGAGTATGGAGCATGTCAAGCAAGTTCTTACAATCTGTCTCAATGTGAATTCAGTGAAGCCTCGAGTGGCAAAATAAATGAGAGAAAATAATAATGCCTACAACTCAGCATGTAACGGAGCTAAAACCAGCAAAGAAAAGCAAATGGCCAATAGAAGCCGACCCTCATCATTCCGCAAAACTGCTCCTCCTACTGCCCCTCGACGTCCTGCTGCAGCAACAACGTTAAGCTTTAACTTGCCTGAAGGAGGGAGCTTCCATCAGATAATCTGTGTTTTCTGAGATGATAAAGATGGTGAGTAACACGTGGAAATCAATGGTTGGATGGACTCTGCAAACTTGCTCCCTGAAATCGACGAATACCAAGTGTAAATGAAACAAGTGATAAGGATGTGATATGCACATTGTAAAACAAAAAAGCAAAGAAGGAGGGCCATACCAAAGTTGCATGTATCAAATAGATACAGACAACGACAATTGAATGCAAGCCTTGAGCAGCACTCAATCCGAAGTGCGCATCGTATGTGTGGTAACATCCGTAAAGTAGTATCCTTGGGTAGCGTGTGCAAGATGCGTAGGTGATGTAAACATGACAGTTTTAGAATTGAATCTGGCATGTTATGCTAGATGATGCGCTACCATATTAATCTCGTGAGGCACATAGTGCAATATGCTCTGTGTGATCAGTAGAAATGTCTTCAATCACTTATATTCCGATAGTCTGGAGACCGGTGAATCTCCAAATTTGTTTACCTGTAAACAATCTGTTTCCACTAATACATGCTGATGGAACCAGCGCAAGTAAATGAGACTGTATTGCCTGCAGCTCTGCTTGTAAAGGTGGAAGGCATGGTAGAAGAAAAGCAATTGCTCCCACCGGGTGACCAGAATGATCTCTAAGTATTGCCCCTTCGAAGCCGTGAGTCTTCCAGCAGATGTATCCACATTCAAATTTAATTGACCGGTCGGTGACAGTTGCGACTTCAACACTCTAACCTTAGGAACTCAGAGTAGTGGTGATAAATCGAGTTGAATGAGATTGGAGTAATTTGCTGCTAACTTGGTGCCTGATAATGTAGGGGCCCAAACATAACACATTTGGCGGACTCTTTTATATAAGCATTGCAATGTAACGTCTGAGGATCCAAAAATTATGTTAGTATATGTTTTCCAAACTGTCCAGCAAAGCAAAGATGGTAAGATGATCCGATAGTGCCCCAGAAGAGAACGTGTAGTCGAGGATAGCCACCACTGTAAGAGATTTGATCGTAGTGATAAAAACTGTGGAAGAGGACCATCCAAATGAATGGCAAATCTTGTCCAGACATCCCATACAAGTGAACATTGTAGAAAAAGGTGATCAACTGCAA
This sequence comes from Eustoma russellianum, assembly GCA_036186865.1. Classification (NCBI taxonomy): domain Eukaryota; kingdom Viridiplantae; phylum Streptophyta; class Magnoliopsida; order Gentianales; family Gentianaceae; genus Eustoma; species Eustoma russellianum. Next base: position 23,027,826 of record AP025054.1, read on the forward strand.
GTCTTTCAGAACGGAAAAATTGTGGGGGAAGCTTGTGGAAAGCAATGCAAATTGTCTTCCAAAGGAAGCGCGTGATGGAAAATTTTCCACATAAAAACACTTTCCAATTTGGGAAGCGTCTTCCACAAAATAAATTTGTGAGAGAAAAGAGAGAGGCGGGATGGACGTATGTTTGCATATGCCTGCTTTAATGTAAATTGCCTAGATGACGCGGTGATCCAGAAACAATAACATCGTGTGTAGTGTGATTGGAGCATAATGAATGAACTGAGCATATTCGCTTCCAACTTGGAAAATCATATATGCAAGGGACGAAGTCAAATCGATTTCCGTACCTTTGTTGCATATACCGTGCCCACAGTGTAGAATGAGTATAGAAATTCCACCAGATTTTACAATCATATGCAAGTTGTATATAATGAAGATTATGAATGCCCAAACCGCCTTCATGTTCTGGGCTCAAAAGTGTTTGCCAAGAAACCCAATGATAACGATTACCCCAGATAAATTCTGCCATCTTCCTTTGGATGGAGTTTATAACACTCTTTGGTAAACGAGCAGCTGCCATTAAATGTAATGGAAGTGATGTAAGGACTAATTTAAGCAAAATAATATGTCTTCCTGGTGTGAGCAGGTGACGTTTCCAACCTAAGAGTTTGGTATCAAAATGCTGCAACAGTGATTGACAATATGTTACATGATCAAAACCTCTATATAAATAAGAAGACAAATATTTATTAGGCAAAGACGAGGCATGCATATTTAGGATGGCCCCCATGGCAACCAAAGTCAGCCGAGAAACATAAGAGCTGGCAACAAATTGACTTTTCGAATAGTTAACCAGTTGGCTGGATGCACCTTGATAAGTTTGGATGAAAGACTGAAAGAGACGCAAGTTGTGGGTAGAACCATTGATGTATGCAAGTAAATCATCTGCATATGCTAAGTGAGATATCCCTGAAGATCGACCCACATGAAATCCAATAAGTGTACTGTATGAAAACAGATGATTAAGACCTCTACTGAAGCCTTCGGATCCAAGGATGAATAACAGTGAAGAAAGTGGGTCACCTTGTTTCACCCCACATGTTGGAGAAAAGAAACCATAATTTTTACCATTCACAGTAATGGTCAATTTTGAAAAGCGCATATTGTTCAGAATAAGTCTAATGAAGCCATCATGAAAGCCAAAGTTTCGAAGAATGTTTTCTAAGTAGCACCAATTGACACGATCAAAGGCCTTAGCCATATCTAACTATATCATCACATTTGCACCACACTTTTTTTGTCAATGAGATGGACCATTTCATTAGCCATCAATACGTGCTCACTGATGTCGTGGCCTTTAAGAATGCCAATTTGCTCCGCAGAGATAGTAGAAGGCAGCAATGTAGACAAACGAGTGGCTATCATGCGTTTTGTGACTTTACTGATCGAATTGGAGAGACAAATCGGACGAAAGTCTGCTTAGGTATTGGGTTGTTGTTTTTTAGGCAACAATGTAATCACAGATGAAAGCATGGCCTGCGGTGGTGGGATATCGAGAAAAAACTCCTGGACTGCACACATTACATCTTGTTTGAGGATACTCCAACATGTTCTAAAGAAGTGACCATTATAACCATCGGGGCCTGCGGCACTGTTGAGATTTAAACTCCACACTGCATCTTTAATCTCATTCATATCACGAATGCCCAACATCCTGTCATTGTCAGCAGGTGTCACCAGTGTTGGAATGTATTGAAGAATGGATTCCATGTCCTCCACTGCCTTATTTGTGAATAACTGTGTAAAAACAGCAGCATTACCAAGATCGTCAGTTTCCTCTAGGATATTGCCGACTGAATCCTTCAACTGGCAAAAATGTTGACGTCGATACTTGTCCTTAACCATTGCATGAAAATATGCAGTATTTGCCTCACCTTCTTCTGCCCAACGAATTCTGGATTTTTGCTCCCAAAAAGAGACCTATTCATTATTCGCACGTAACAGCTGTGCTTGAGCAAGAGAATAGGCCTCCCTATTCTTGGCAGTGGGGTTCTGATCATAGACAGCCTCCATACGAGTAAATTCTTTCTCCGCCTTAGCTGTCTTGCTAAATATGTTGCCAAAAATTTCCTTGTTCCAACGTCTTAGTTCATGTTTCGATAATCGGAGTTTAACATATGAACCTCGCATGCCTCCGACCATAGGATATTGAGCCTAGGCTGCCTCAACAAATTTGTAGAAATCATCATGCAAGGTCCATGAATTAATAAATCGAAATTGGATTGGTGGTTTATCCAACATCAACTTGCAACTTAAGAGTAAAAGAGAGTGATCAGACAAAACTCGGGGAAGATGTTTTACCGTTACATCCGCAAATAGATCATTGAAAGATGTATTACATATCAAGCGATCCAAACGACGCAAAACACGGTTCAAACCACCCCTTGCCACGTAAATGAAGATCCCAGTGTAGGAATTTCTTTCAGTTGACAAGGATGTAAACATGTATTGAAATCGACTAAAGAACGAAGTGTTGGCGTAGTGCGACCTTGATGTTAACTGAGACGCAAGAAAGTATTAAAGTCTCCACCAAGAATCCATGGACAAGTAATATTCTGAAAAGTTGATGTCAAGATGTCCCAAAGTAACTTCCGTTCCGCAATAGTATGACGGCCATATACAACTGTCCAATGAAATGAGTGCTGCATTTGACGCCAAGTGAACCGAAAAGTAGACGCTTGTGTATTATGATCTACAGCATGAAATTGTAAAGACGTAGTTTGCCAAAATACCCAAATATTTCCTTCACAAGTCTCCTGAGCATGACTGAAACCTAATTTAATTCGAAAATATGTGAGTCTAGTAGATTGCTGCTTAGGCTCAATAAGCACAAGTAGATCGACATAATGATTATGTAGCATAGTTGAAAGTGTGTATAATGAAGTCTGTAACCCTCCAACATTCCACGTAATGGCATGCATTGAGAGGTTGATTGAGAAAGTTGAGTAAACTGACCACCACGAGTCGCACTTCTTGTTATCATATTAGAAGGTGGACACGGAGGAAGCTCTTTACGCATTCTTCGTCGCCGTCTGGATGGAGCCGGGAGAAACCCATCCGAATCTGGTATAGAAGGTTCATTCAGAGCTCTTAGTAGGCTTTCATCATCAAACGTAGAGGGCTTCGATGCTAGACGTTTACCAAATAGAGTAGAGGCTGATGTCATCTGGTAAAGGAAATCTGCACGTGCATGAATGTCATCCATGTGGCTGCAGTTGTAAGAGGATTCACCTCGGAATCAGAATTATGACATTCTTCTGCATCATCCAATGATTTTTGGTGAAGTAAAACATCCTCTTTATCTGTATGCAATAAACATAGTTCTTGTTTCTTCGGAATTTTAGGATCTTGAGGAGCCTGTTGATATGGTTGTGCCGCTGAGATGTCAGTCACTGGAGGCTGTGTATGTGCGACTTTATCTATAATCGATGTGTGTAGCCACGTGAGCAAAGTTACATGAGAAGGACCTTGGTTTGGGTCCAAAGCTTTAGCCTTTTTTGGGGTCCAACGAAGTGCAGGTTTTGAGGGTTTCACAACATGCGGCAGTGGCTGGTCATTGCATGCACTAATCGCATGTCCCAGCCTGCGGCAAATAGCACAGAAAGAAGGAAAATCCTCACATACAATCTGCTGCAAGATCAGTTTGTTTTTACCCTTGAAGATAATTTTTCTTGGTGAGCTCTTGTGAGACGTCGACTTCCACACATACTCGTGCCACAGAGGGTCGTAAGCCATCAGCGGTGGCAATGTCCAGTTTGATCGGTGTTCTAACAAGACAAGATATTTCAAATAACACCGTCTGATGATGATAGTGAAGAGGTAACCCTGGAAAGCAATCCAGATTGGGACCATCGGAGCATCCGTTACCAGATCAAAGTCCACCGTCAACTTGTCACTCGCATATGGCAACCTGCGATTTGTCATGTCCTACGATAAAAACACCGGATGTAATCCGGTTCATGCATGAAATTCAGCAGGATATGTGAATGATCAAGCAATGTGATTCGAACATCCGACCTAAAGCCGATCCGCTCAAAAAATCCTAATCACCTTGAGCGGCGGCCGACTATACCAAAAAGTACACACTAGCGAAATCCAGTACGGAGCGGCCAAAGCTTCGATCTCCTCATCCGAAAATGTGATCATCGGAATTCTTTTGTGTTTGGATATTGTTTTCGGTGAAATTTTGATGGGCGGAGCAGCAGAAGTGACGGGCAGCAGTAAAGGTCTTGTCGCCGCTGCCATGGACGTCGGGAGGAGAAGGAACCATTCAGCTAAAATTTTCTTGTATTATATATGTTATACACACACACACACACATATATATATATATGCGTATATAATATTCATGTATATACATATATACTGTTAGACAAGTGTTATGAACGAAAGTCATATTTAATTGATTTGAACAAGGTACAATAGGACCTATTTATAGTTGAATTCTAATCACTATCTATGGTATATGCCAATTATAGTAAATACAATTGATATGATCAGATTATGAATATGATTGTGAATGATTAGACTGGATCCTTGATTTGATACTTTCCATCACTCCCCCTCAAGTTGGACAATGGGATCGCTAGTGCCTAACTTGCAAAGTACTAAGTCAAAGATCCTTTTGGTGAAGGCTTTTGTGATGATATTAGCTAGCCTATCTTCAGATTTTACAAACGGAACCTCAATACTATCTTCCTCAAGCTTTTCTTTGATGAAATATCTATCCACTTTCACATGTTTGGTTCGATCGTGCTGCATTGGGTTCTCAGAGATACTTATCACCGCCTTGTTATCACACATTAGCTTAGTAGGCAGCCTTAAGGAAAAACCGATCTCGTGCATTAGCTTCTTCAACCAAAGTACCTCATTGACACCCTTCGTACTCCCTCTGAATTCAGCTTCTGCACTTGATAACGCCACTACCTTCTGTTTCTTGCCTCTCCATGTAACTAAATTTCTTCCAACCATGGCAAAGTACCCGGAAGTAGACCCCCTATCGCTCGGGCTGCCTGCCTAACCAGCATCAGTATATACCTCCACGTCTAAGTGTCCATGTTTTTGAAGCACTATTCCCTTACCTGGTGTTCCCTTCAAATACACTATTATCCTCATTGCCGTTTCCATATGTTCTTCTTGTGGTGGATGCATAAACTGGCTCACAACTCCCACGGCATACGCTATATCTGGTCTGGTGTGGGAAAGATAAATCAATTTTCCTACAAGTCTCTGATACCGTTCTCAATTTGGCTTTGGTGCCCCTTCCTTTATATGCAGTTTATGATTAACGCATATCGACATCTCACTTGGTTTGCAATCAATCATCTCAACCTCAGCTAGCAAGTCAAGAATGTATTTCCGTTGCGACACAAAGATTCCCTTCTTCGACCGGAGAATTTCAATCCTAAAAAAGTATTTCAGTCCACCTAAGTCTTTCATCTCGAATTCTATAAACAGGTTTTCCGGAGCCGTGTGATTTCCTCTTTATCATTTACTGTGATGATCATATCATCCACATATATAATTAGACATGTGATTAGGTCCCCTATTTTCTTGAAGAACAAAGCATGATCAGCATAACTTTGTTTGTAACTGTTCTTTTTCAAGGATAATCCAGTTTTTTCTTTCGGCTACACCATTTATTATGGTGCATTTGGACAGGTTGTTTGATGCATCAATCCATTATCTTGAAAGAACGATGTCAGACGTTCATTCACATACTCGCGACCATTGTCCAAGCAGATGATCTGATATTTGGTGTTGTATTGTGCTTGGACCATCTGAAAGAAATGGATAAATTTCTCTAGGACTTCAAACTTGTGTTTCAAGAAGTATACCCACGTCATCCGGGAGAAATCATCAATGAATAATAAGAAATACTGAAACTGACTGTGACTAGGTATATGTGATGGTCCCCATACGTCAGAATGCACCAATGAAAAGATATTGTCAACTTGAATATTATTTGGTCGAAAGGTAGCACGATGACTTTTTGCACGAATACATGTCTCACAAGACACATGAACTGTCTTATTGGTAAACTAACTAGGAAATAAGATTTTAAGGTAACTGAATGAAGGGTGACCTAAACGTCGATGCCAGAGCCATAGTTGTCTGTTGATCGTCCCGTGAGCGAGCATAGACCGACCCTGTTGAGTGACCTCGTCAACGTAAATAAGAAACACTGAAACTGACTGTGACTAGGTATATGTGATGGTCCCCATACGTCAGAATGCACCAATGAAAAGATATTGTCAACTTGAATATTATTTGGTCGAAAGGTAACACGATGACTTTTTGCACGAATACACGTCTCACAAGACACATGAACTGTCTTATTGGTAAACTAACTAGGAAATAAGATTTTAAGGTAACTGAATGAAGGGTGACCTAAACGTCGATACCAGAGCCATAGTTGTCTGTTGATCGTCCCGTGAGCGACCATAGACCGACCCTGTTGAATGACCTCGTCAACGTAGTACAAGCCTCCTCGCTCAGTCCTACGCCCAACTATTTCCTTCATATGTATGTCCTGCAAGAGGCAAAATGAGGATACAAGAGCGCCACACAGTTGAGTTCTTTGGTGGCATGGCTAAGAGATAACAACTATGAGGATAAAGCAGGAACATACAAACAGTTATTGAGTCGCGTGTGTAGAGAAATCATAATGGGGCCTTCCCCTTGTACAGAAACTAAGCCACCATTTGCAGTTTTGATATGTGTTTTTGAGGGTTTAGAGAGGTGTAGAAAATCGTTAGAGTCGTTGGTCATAGTGTCAGTGGCTTCGCAATCGAAGATTCACTCATGGCTTCTGTATGCATATGGGAGGTAGAGTTCGTATTGTGGGCTTGTGATAATTTTCTAAGTTATGGGGTCAATGTTCTAATGTCTGAAAGCTTGGGGCAAAAATGCAGACTTTGAAAAATTATGACTGTAAATTGAAGAATCAAAAAATGTAGGGTTGGGGTTTGAAAACCCCACCCCTTCACTTCCCTGTCCAGTCTTTTCTTTTCCCCTTCCACCGCCGTTTTTCTCTTTCAGCTCCCAAGGCTGCCACGGCCCCTTCCTGCTTCTTCCTTCAGTTTTGAAAGTGACAAGGCTGGTTAAAGGTCGCGTCTTGGAGGTCTCTGCCGGAAGAGACGGGTTTTTATGGGAGCCTCCTTGTTTCGTCTCTGCAGTTTGACAGCGACGGAATTGAAGATGCGACTGGTTGACGGACTGGTCACTGAGTTCCCCAAATCGAACACTTGTGCGGCGACGGGAAGCCGCCAATGTAACGGCGGGAGGTAGTTGGTTAACAAAAAAGGGGAATCCGGCGGCTGTTGCTCTGCCATGAATGATGCTGTGCAGCCGACCACCGTGTAAGGCCGTTCTGGAAGCTCTCTTTCTGGAACTGAACTCCTTGCTAAGCCTTCTTCCATTGGTTTGAAACCAAGAAAATGCAGGTCTGCTTCGGCGGTTGTCAAGTATGTTGAAAAGAGGGAGAGGATTGTTGAACAGTGATGAAACTCTTGTTTCTGAGTTCAACCGGGTTTTAGTTTGCTGGATGGGTATGGCTTGGTCAGTTGATAAAAAAGGACGGCCAGGAAATATTTTTCTGAGTCTTACATATAAAAAAATCTTGATCTGATACCATGTTAGACAAATGTTATGAATAAAAGTCGTATTTTATTGATTTGAACAAGGTATAATAATATCTATTTATGGTTGAAATTTAATCACTATTTATGGTAGATGCCAATCATAATAAATATAATTGATATAATCAGATCTGAATATGATTTTGAATGATTATACTGAATATTTAATTTGATACTTTCCATCACATATATATACACACACACTATATATGTAGGATAGCACTGTAGCTGCCTAGGGATGTTCGCACTGCGATCTTCACTGGGCCATCTTCCTGGCCATGCTTGGCCTAACGGGGCCTTCTGCACCGACTAAATCATTCAATGACGAGCTGCAGAATGCCTCCACAGAGGATTTTTCGTTGAAAGAAATATAGAAACCTAAAGGTTTGCTCTTATCACATTTACGAATGAAGAAGAACCAATCTTGATTGACAAATTTAAATCTGCATTAGTTGGTATGTTATGCCCGATATTTTATGTACGTAAAATTTGCATGCAAGTCACATGCACACACACGTTATACACGTAACAAATATATATTATACATACTACACATACACACGGCAAAAACAGCCACAAAAAAAATATAAATATATATTACACACACGGCAGAGAAATAACAAAACACACACATATATATATGTGTATATATATGTTATATTATATATATACCTACACGGCATAAAGGAAAGAAAAATATCAAAAAAAACTCTTGTATCCTAATCATACTAGGAAAATGAATAAGATAGACTTTTATGCATGATACAACTCATAATAACATTAGAATAAGATAACCTAAATGCATTAGAACTCTACCTATACATACATCTATATCTATACATACACATAACACAACTCCTATCACCTTCATATTACAAAACACGACAGCAGCCCTTCTCCCTTCAAAAACAAATCGGCGGCCACCCCAAGAAACCTAAGTGATAAACCATAACCGGATGGTCAGTTAGTCAATAACAGTCAACGGTTTAATCCTAATAACCCAGTATTGCAGTTCAGCGGGTTAATGCTTAAGAATGGCTGTCTGGCCTCAGCAGCACTTCAGTAGGGCAACATGACGCCCTTATAACATCGAAGAATCTATTAAAGTTTTCACCTCGGCATTAACTTCAGTATATGTTCAAATGCTGCACTTCGGACTACTTCATTTAGGCAATATTTAGCCATGCATTTCGGTAAGGCCAAGTCACGCATTTCGGCAAAACTCAGCTGTGTATTACATCAGCTCGTGCACTTCAACAGAAGACAGCTGTGTACCACAGCAAAATGAACTCATTACGATAATACTTCGTGGGACCCTCAAACGGAGATATTTCTCCAATATATCGACTACAGCTGTTTGGTCTTCCTGAACACGCCAATGTCACAACAGCCAGTTTATCAGTTACATCAACTAGGTCGGTCTATTGGTCACATCAGTCGACCTATTGATCACATCAGCAGACCTATTATGCCTTAGACTCTCTGCCCTAAACAAAACGTCTTCTCCAAGCTATCATCAAGTTTCAGATTGGGAAAAGATCTATAAAGGTAAGGAGACCAAGACAAAGGAAGGAGATCAGACTTTACAACATATACATACACCCTGCTCTTCGGCAAATACAGTGAGAAATTCCTAACTCACCCTTTACATTATAATCTCAGTGAGATATGGCCCAAACTGACTTGAGCGTCGGAGGGTTTTTTTCGGGGCCAACCTCCCAGGACCTCTGACCTATACTACTTTGTGCAGGATATTTAGCGCTATTCCAGCTACACATTTTTAGTTCTAGTGGACAAATTCTTTACGTCAACTGACGGAGTTGAATCGAGGTCATCTATGTAGCGCCCCGCCTCCGAGCTCTGTCCTCGGTAACGGTGCACCCGCCGTATCTCACTAAGGAGAATACAAAGCGTCACATCAACCTGTTACACGTCAGTGTTGACATAGAAAAGTTTTCCTTTTCTTTGGGCGGAAACGAAAAAACACATCGATAAGTTTGAATTTAACGAACTTCAAGAAAATAACGACATTATTTCTAGGCTGACCAGGCCTTACAAGTCAAGGTCAAATGTCTAAGTTTAAAAGTGTGAAATTGTTTCGAAGTAATACTGAATATTAAAATGTCTGTGACACCCCAATAACATCATAAAAAGCCCGTCTCCGTCCTCGCTGCAGACATATCTACCAGTCACTCAGTCCATTCCACGGTATCGGACCCATCCTCAATGAAAATATAATCATACTCCGTCTCGGCTTCACCTGGAATAGTAGGGGTGAGTGATGGTAATCACCCAGTAGGTGCCTCTCAAAACAATACAAAACTTACATACCCAAAACGATACCAGCACGTAGCACATAAAACAGCATGACATGACTTATACGAAAAAGTAAACAATCCACACAAGATGCATGCGCAAGTACGTGATGCATGCTCAAATAACGTGTCACGCGCAACGAGAATCATGTCACACAGTATGTCCCTAAACCTATATGCAATGCATACCCCCGGGTCCTAAATCCAGCGTCATGGTCTCTAGCCACCACTTGCCTTTGGACACCCACGCCCTATAGACGCAGTATGTCTCATGATCCCGGTGCCCTATAATGAAAATAGGGGCATATATATTCAGCCAGGATAGTTAAGTAATATTATGTACATGGAGTAATAATTTATGCCTACAATGAAAATAGGGGCATATATATTCTTACCCAGCAGGTCTGGAAGGTTGAGCAGGTCTCAACATCATCTTACCCAGCAGGTCTGGAAGGCTGAGCAGGTCTCAGCAGGATGGGACAGGTTTCCTGATATTCTTACCCAGCAGGTCTCAACATCATCTTACCCAGCAGGTCTGGAAGGCTGAGCAGGTCTCAGCAGGATGGGACAGGTTTCCCGATATTCTTACCCAGCAGGTCTGGAAGGTTGAGCAGGTCTCAACATCATCTTACCCAGCAGGTCTGGAAGGCTGAGCAGGTCTCAGCAGGATAGGACAGGTTTCCCGATATTCTTACCCAGCAGGTCTGGAAGGTTGAGCAGGTCTCAATATCATCTTTACCCAGCAGGTCTGGAAGGCTGAGCAGGTCTCAGCAGGATGGGACAGGTTTCCCGATATTCTTACCCAGCAGGTCTAGAAGGTTGAGCAGGTCTCAACATCATCTTTACCCAGCAGGTCTGGAAGGTTGAGCAGGTCTCAACATCATCTTACCCAGCAGGTTTGAAAGGTTGAGCAGGTCTCAACATCATCTTACCCAGCAGGTCTGGGAGGCTGAGCAGGTCTCAGCGGAACAAGACAAGTTCCCTATATTTACCCCAGCAGGTCTGGGAGGCTGAGCAGGTCTCAGCAAAACAAGACAAGTTCCCTATATTTACCACAGCAGGTCTGGGAGGCTGAGCAGGTCTCAGCGGAACAAGACAAGTTCCCTATATTTACCCCAGCAGGTCTGGGAGGCTGAGCAGGTCTCAGCGGAACAAGACAAGTTCCCTATATTTACCCCAGCAGGTCTGGGAGGCTGAGCAGGTCTCACCAGAACAAGACAAGTTCCCTATATTTACCCCAGCAGGTCTGGGAGGCTGAGCAGGTCTCAGCAGAACAAGACAAGTTCCCTATATTTACCCCAGCAGGTCTGGGAGGCTGAGCAGGTCTCAGCGGAACAAGACAAGTTCCCTATATTTACCCCAGCAGGTCTGGGAGGCTGAGCAGGTCTCAGCAGAACAAGATAAGTTCCCAATATTAGGGGTTTCGGCAAAGTCTTAACAATGGAACAAGCTTGCCATCATTCCAACTCAGCCAAGCTGAAAAGCCAAGTATAAAAGATGGAGCTTGATACTTTGATAAAGGAACTTTGCCACAAGAAATACTCTTATGCAAAGATGAAGACAAATACTTGCAAACTATAACCGCGGGGCAAGTTGAAGACAAAAATTTGCAGAAAACAAACGAAAGAACTTCGCAGAGTAGAAGGTCAACACTCGCCATCTAGGGAAAAAGAGCAAATTGAACTTCAAAAGATTGAAAAGCTAGAAGAAGTCAGAAAGCAAAATCTGAAAAATAGACTTTCATTGAGTATGAAATCTATTACAACTACAAATTGTTTACAAGGGAAAATCCTATTCTACTATGGAATCTTCTCCTGTGCTCCGAAAACTAGGTAATCTGGATACAGCTTCAGACTCAAACTACGAAGAGCAGCGAATGATCCTTATTCAGATCTGGGTAGACTTCTTGGCAATCGTCCCCTATATGGTTACATGGCAGAACAAAATTTTGCAGCATTTTGCCGCCCCTTGCTTCACTACTACCATGGCTTGAAGATGGCCTGCGAAGAATGTAATCGCAATTATTTCTTGCTTCACTGGAAGAAAAGGGATTTGTGCGATTACAAAACAGCAAAGGGAAACCTTTGTTGGAAAGGGATATGTCAAAGGAGAATCCCTGTCATGAAATGACAGAGGCGCTAAAGCGAAAGATACGACAATGACTAAAAAAGAATTGCTGGAAAGGAACAATCTCCATGAAGAAAGATTGTTCCCATCAGAATCAAATTCTCTATGAAAGGACTGAGTCTCACAGGTATTTTCCAGATTCATGAGGCACGAAAGGGCAGGCATATTTTGGAAATGCTTACATAGAGATAAAGGATTGGGTGGAAAGGAGGAATGTTATGAAACACCAAGATAGGCATCAAGGATGGAAAGCTTAAATGGAGAATGAAGAATGAGGAGATGAAAGCACCTCTATTTATAGGCAGAAGAAAGAAAAGAGGCCCCCTTTTTTCGTTTAAAATTTGAAATTCGAAAAGGCAGAAGTCCATGCATTTCCCACCCTCGGGAAGTGGAATCGCCGAAAAAGCAATAACAGAGCGTTGAAACTATCGCTTACGTTAAAGACGGGAGTTATGGCATAAATAAAGGGATAACCATGTTGTTAATGAAGATTTGCCACGTCATAAGAGCAAGATTTGTCCGCCTTCGCAGTTCAGCTCAGCCACACAAAATCTGGGGGCAAATGATAAACCATAACCGGATCGTCAGTTAGTCAATAACAGTCAACAGTTTAATCCTAATAGCCCAGTATTGCAGTTCAGCAGGTTAATGCTTAAGAATGGCTGTCCGGCCTCAGCAGCACTTTAGTAGGGAAACGTGACGCCCTTATAACATCGAAGAATCTATTAAGGTTTTCACCTCGGCATTAACTTCAGTATATATTCAAATGCTGCACTTCGGACTACTTCATTTAGACAATATTTAGCCATGCATTTCGGTAAGGCCAAGTCACGCATTTCGGCAAAGCTCAGCTGTGTACCACAGTAGCTCGTGCACTTCAGCAGAAGACAGCTGTGTACCACAGCAAAATGAACCCATTACGATAATACTTCGTGGGACCCTCAAACGGAGATATTTCTCCAATATATCGACTACAGCTGTTTGGTCTTCCTGAACACGCCAAGGTCACAACAGCCAGTTTATTAGTTACATCAACCAGGTCAGCCTATTGGTCACATTAGTCGACCTATTGATTACATCAGCAGACCTATTATGCCTTAGGCTCTCTGCCCTAAACAAAGCGTCTTCTCCAAGCTATCATCAGACTTTCAGATTGGGAAAAAGATCTATAAAGGTAAGGAGACCAAGACAAAGGAAGGGGATCAGACTTTACAACATATACATACACCCTGCTCTTCGGCAAATACAGTGAGAAATTCCTAACTCACCCTTTACATTATAATCTCAGTGAGATATGGCCCAAACTGACTTAAGCGTCGGAGGGTTTTTCCCGGGGCCAACCCCCCAAGACCTCTGACCTGTGCTACTTTGTGCAGGATATTTGGCGCTATTCCAGCTACACATTTTCAATTCTAGTTGACAAATTCTTTACGTCAAATGACGGAGTTGAATCGAGGTCATCTAGACCCTTGGTGAAGATCCGGCTTCATCACTAAGTATTCTGCCGCCATCACTTGAGACCAAAAACAAGTGATTTTGATCCGTTTTTCATCCCGGTTCTTCATATATTGCGTATAATCGAGACACGTGGCAAGTACCTTTTCTATATTTGCTATGATTTTCTAACGTTATCATGTTATTTGTGTATTAAATCGGATCATGCATGATTTATTTGTGGTTGCATAGATGAATGTATACGTACATTTGTATAGGGCCGAATATATATATATATATGTATGCATAAAAAAAGAGCCAAATATATTCACAAACGCCTTTACTGAAAGTTTTGTCTTTTTGAATGGTGTGTATGAAAAACGTTTTCTTTGAATCTTAAAACATTGCAGTATGCTGAAGTTGTGTGAGAAACTAAATTTGTTTTATATGTTTTTTTGGCTGTGGCTGAAGATACCCAATTTTTCCAAATAACTGCCATATTTACATTTTGGCCAATTGATCTTCGGTTGCCAGCAGGTGTGAAATTGTGTGTCTATATATATAGATGTATATATATACATATATATGTATATATATATATGCATATATATGTATATATATATATATGTGTGTGTATATATATGTATATACATATATATACACATATATACATATATATACATACATATATATGAATATTATGATATGGAATACAAGGGGCCTTCGTGCCTCTAAACCTCGTTTGCATCACCTGATTCATGAGCATCGATTAAATTTACTTGTCGTCATAGAGCCTAAACATGCATCTAATACTGTTTCTCGATATGCTTTCGATTTCGGTTTTTCAAATTCATATGCATCCCAGTCTGAACGTATATGGTTTTTCTGGCGTGATTCTCACTTTGAGTTGGTCTCAGTACAGGATGAAGGGCAAGTAGTACATTTTACACTACTGTTTCGGCAATTACAGAATCTTTTTGTCCTCTCGGCAATCTATGGCAGCCACACGCCACTATTGCGTCGTGCCTTGTGGGCTTCTTTATGTACTTTTTCTGAAAACACAACACTTCCTTGGGTTTTAGGGGGAGACTTCAATACATTCCGCTCTCTCTCAGATCATGACGGACGCTCTCAGCCTTCGCTCTCAGTTCTGCAAGATTTTAATGATTGTATAGAGTCCTGCGGTTTGATGTCACTACCATTTCAGGGTTCTAGGTTCACATGGTCGGATGGTCGAGGTCTTGGCAGGTTACGTCGACGTTTAGATTGGGTGTTTATTAATTCTGATTTTCATGATAAGTTTGAAGACTTGCAGCTTACGCATCTCCCTCGAATTGCGTCGGATCATACGCCACTGCTTTTCAAATGCCGACATACTATGGGCTCGCAGCGACGCACATTTCGGTTCTTAGACTCATGGCTGCAGCACCCCGATTTTCATGATTATATGCGCGACGCATGGAACGCGTATCCAACAACAGGAGGCATGTATGGTTTTTATCATAAACTATTTAGGTTCAAAAAGGATGTGCAGCAATGGAATAAAGACATCTTTGGTAATATTTTTTCTCGGGTCCAGCATGCTGAGGCTCAGCTTATACAAGCCGAGCAACGGTGGGACATGCAGCCGACAGAGGAAAGTCGTACGGAGTACCATCGTGCAAAAGCAGAATATCAACAAGCAGCCTCTTATGAAATGCATTATTGGAAACAAAAAGCAAGAGTTCGATGGTTGAAGGATGGCGATGCAAATACTCGTTACTACCATTCTATTGTCAAAGGCAGACGTCTACATCTTAAGATTCAGCAAATTCAATCAACTACTGGTATTATCTGTACTACACCTCATGATATAATGACTGAAGCTGTGTCGTTTTATACATCTTTATTTGCGCGAGAAACCACGGGCAATTATGATCATATTCTTCGTCATATTCCATCTCTGCTTTCATCAGAGGACAACGCCACATTAATTCAAATTCCGATGCCTGATGAAATTAAGGAGGCGGTTTGGCATTTAGATCCACACAGTGCAGCGGGACCTGATGGTTTTGATGGTAACTTTTATAGAACCTGCTGGTCAATTATATACAAGGATGTTATCTTAGCAGTTCAAGAATTCTTTATTGGCGTCCCACAACCCAAAGTTATGGCGAGTGCTTTGATTACATTAATTCCAAAGAAAGCTTCTCCTACAACCTTCAGTGATTATCGTCCTATTTGTCTAACAAATTTTATCAGTAAAGTATGCACCAGAATTGTAGCTAGTCGCTTGAGTAAGTTGTTGCCTCGTCTAATATCTCCAGAACAAACAGGTTTTCTTCCGGGTATGGTATTTCTCATTCAGTTTTGCTGGCTAGAGAGATGATTCATATACTTGATCGAGGTGGTTCACAACTCTGCCATAAATTGGATATGATGAAAGCTTTTGACAGAGTTAGCTGGGAATACTTGGCATTAGCCCTTAAGGCCTTTGGATTTTCTGGCTTTTTTACGCGTATTATTCTGAATCATTTGAGTGCCACCACACTTGCAGTATTAATAAATGGTCAGCCATCTCCTTATTTTCGCCCATTTAGAGGAGTAAAGCAAGGGGATCCGTTATCTCCTTTATTATTTATTTTAGCAGCAGAAGGTTTTAGCAGAGGCTTAAATGCTTTGACAGCAGCAGGTGTGTTGCAGCCATTCCGATTGGGACGCATGCCGTTTCCAGTTACGCACTTGGCTTATGCAGATGACCTTCTGATATTTCTTCGAGGTACGCAGCGAAATTTGCGACATTTTCATATATTTCTTAAACAATATGAAACTGCTTCAGGCCAGAAAGTGAATTTCCAAAAGAGTAGTATGATTCCTTCTGCTGCTGTTACTCCACATCAGCGTCAAATTTTCATGAATATTTTGGGCATGCGTCTATCAACTCTCCCGTTTCGATATCTTGGATCCTTTCTGCACAAGGGTATTTCTCGTTCTCAGCACTGTGTCTCACTGCTACAGCATGTTGATGACAGACTTCAAGGGTGGCACTCTAAATTACTATCTGCTACAGGCCGACTCGTGCTCTTGCAATCGGTGATTGCTGCGCTGCCTCTTCATATTATGGCAGTGGGTGGCATACCTAAATCGGTCATCAAAATTATTTATCGCAAAATGGCTACGTTTTATTGGGGTCGACGACATCATTGGGTCTCGTGGACAAACATTGTCAAACCAAAGTCTGAGGGAGGTTTAGGCCTCCGAGATTTAAATGCCTTACAAAAGGCATATCATTGCCGTATTTGGTGGTCTTATCATCAGAATACAACTTTGTGGAGCAAATTTATGCATGCAAAATATGGTCAGCGACATGACTATCTTCCTCGACTAACCGATTCACCTATCTGGAGAATAATTTGCCGTATTCATTCGTTCTGCTTAATGCACACAATAAGACAAGGTGATCAGCTCACATGGATACCAACTACACTGGGGGAATTTTCAATTAAGAGTGCTTATGACATCTGCCGGATTTCCTCTCCCACTGTGCTATCGGCCTCTTTTATTTGGTCCAAGCATCATTCTCCCTCTATCCGACTGTTCTTATGGCGTATTTTCCATTCAGCATTGCCTTTTCAGGACTATATTGGACGATACATTGCGGCACAACCAACACAATGCCCGTTCTGCAAGCGCGATTCGGCTACGATAGACCATGTTTTCATATTTTGTTCTTATATTCACCCTCTATGGTATTATTTTGCAAGTGAGCTGCATTGTCCCCTTCCTTCATCATTGCACCTACGCCAGTATCTTCTTGCTTGGTGGTATCAGTCATCTCTCTCTTCTCTTATCGGGGTTTATAAAATAGTGATTCCCGCCATCATCGTCTATAACATTTGGTGTGCTTATACATCCATGGTTTATGGGGACAAAACAACATGTACAACAGTTTCTCTACGAGCTACCATCCACTATGATATTATGCTGTGGCACAAAAAAATAGCAGGCTCTAAGCTTTCTACCTATCCAAGGCAGGTATTCCAATGGCTTCCTCCCCCTCGGCCACCTCGACCAGTCATAGTTCGTTGGGTCACCCCGCCTTCTGGCCGATTGAAACTCAACGTGGATGCTGCGGTGGGCCGCCAATTTGCAGCAGGCGGTGCCATATTACGTAATCATACAGGCTTCTGTCTAGGGGCAATCTCATTCCGGCTCCCAAAATGCGCTCCTCTTCAGGCAGAAATCCAAGCTGCGCTTTTTGGTCTCCTTCATTTCCTTCCGTTGCATCGCTCGATTACCCTCGAGTCTGACTGCATCCAACTGATTGATAGGCTCAGGCAGTCAAACGCCACCCTAGGGAACTCCCAGCTACGTTGGCTTCTTGATCTGGTCCAGTCTCATCGACTTCCTAGCAGTCATATTTATCGTGAAGCAAATATGGCAGCACATTACTTAGCACAGCATTCCATGTTACACCCAATAACGGCGTACTATACTGCGGCTACTCTCCCATCTTTGGTCAAGGCAGTTTCACTTTAGATCTCACATCTGTTCATTTACGAGTCCCTTGACACTTACGGTCTTCCATATGGATTGGCGCTATTTTGCATCACCTGCCTGCACCCATTGGGCTGCAGGCGGGCACGGTATGTTTATTCATCCCTCTTTTTATGCATTACGAGTTTTCTTGCATCAATATAACAGGCTATTTTATTTCATGGGAGCGATTTGGACATCATATCGGCGCCTTTATTACACTCTCATTTTTTCATTGGCGAGTGGAGGACTATACTGCGGGAACACGAACTTAGATCAAGAAGCAGATACATCCAGACATTTAACTGATGGAATCTACACACTGTCGCCTTGGCTGCCTAGTCAAGGCGACTTGGGTATGCAATTACACATTCTATTTATGCTTCTCACTTTTGGACTTTCTACTCTTTTAATGTGTTCTCTTCATCCGCGCGAGATTACAACTGCGACTTTCATCCGTCTGTCACGATGGCATCCTACTTTTCAAGTAGCCTTCGAAGGTTGGGACAACACACGGCAACAAAGGTCAAGCGTTGGCGATTACCCTGTCTGCGGCCTCAAATTATTATTCCATCCGCCTGCAGCACATCTTCATTTATATACACTTCTCCACATATATCATATCAATGACAGCCGTATAAATATGTACGCTTTTTCCTTCGCCAAGATTTTATCCACAAGGGTGGTTTTACTTGGCAAGGTTTTAATGTGTCATATCATATACGACTGGAGATATGAGATTATTAGTTCTTTAATTTACTTATTCACGTACTCTGACTTTGTAATATGGTTTTCCTCCGCCATAAGTGAGGTTGCTCCTTAATAAATTCTGTTTCATATAAAAAAAATATACATACATATATATATGTATATATATTTTTTTATTTGATGAAAGACAAGCGGTACCGTCTTGGTGTTTTATTAATAATATAACCCTCACTTGTGGTGGATGAATACCGTGGTTACATTGATATTCTAACTATGGTGGGACACTCTCCCAAATTAAACAGAATAACATTAAGAAAATATACATGTTGCGCAAAAAATTAGCTAAGGAAATAACAAGTTTAGTGAAAATAAAATCAACTATAGAATGTGTAAGACTTTCAAGACGTAATTGATGCGAAGTGATTTGCTCTTGTTCCCGCCGCTGCCATTCTTTTGCGTAGCATCCAAAATCTTCTGTTGTTGCAAGTTTGATACATACCGGCATTGCCTGCATTCGTCCAGAATACAGGCAACCTAAGATGAGGACGCAATGAGTGTGCATGTTGCTTAATTTTGTCCATACGTACAATATTCCTCTCAGCAAAAACATGCAAAAGATAGTCATAAGATATATATATATATATATATATATATATAAGAGTGAAGATAAGAGAAATTAAAGGATAAACCATCAGATTAAAGTCATACCAACGTTTCCTATGCCATATGTAGACATAGGCAACCATATGCATAGCACGCCAACCCATTGGGAGACATAATAATCAAAATCTAAAGGATGGCAACGTAGCGTCCAACAAGATAGCGCCTCTGACCTCAGCTAGCAAGGATGCCAAGGAGGGATAAAGTGTATCTCCTGAAGATCGAAACCCATATGTTGCTAAATTATGAGCTGCTGTATTGGTTTCACGAAAACAATGCTAAACTACAGCACCATTTAATCTGAGGAATATAGTAGTACAATTTAAATCTGCAGCATATGATCCCGTGAATATGGACGGGGATGAGAGATTCCGAACAAGCTGTTTACATTTTGTTTCTACCATTATTTGACTATGCTGCATCGCATAATATATAATGGCATATTGCAACGCCATGAGTTTTGCACGGAGTGGCGCTACCGCAGGCAAACCAAAACAAATCGCTGATACCATATTACCATGATTATCACTCAAAATCGCACCTCCTGCTGCCGATGTATTAGACACTGCTGCATCTACATTTAGCTTTAATTTACCTGTAGGCGGATTTTCCCAACGTACCATTTTAGGTAGCCTCCTAGTAAGTTTTGGAGAAAATTGTCGCATCACTAAATGGGGAATGTGTTGAGAAAATTTACGATCTTGTGTTGCATCACACCAAGTGTAGACATGTTCCCGAACTCTTTCAAACAAACGGTGGTATGAGAAAATATCATCACCAAACTTGATACAAGCATATTCTTTCCAAATGACCCAAACCACTAAAGATGGCACGACAGATCTCAACTGGCCTAGCATTGTATGTGTAGAAGATGCACTCCACCATCGCATCAAATACAGACGGATGGAGTCAGAAGATGGGATAGGGCTAGAAAAAAGTATTGAAATTTCTTGCCACAATGGAAGAATGCTGGTGCATTTTAAAAATAAATGATTCATATCCTCAGATTTTTGCTTGCAAAAAACACATTGCGTAGGAAATATAGCTTGCCAATTCCGCAAGTTGTCTGGTATTGGCAGTGATTGTCTCCAAAATCTCCATAAAAATAAGCGGCACCGTAAGGGCAAGGTTTTCCACCAGATTTGCATCGGAGAGGAAAATGTGGGCATAGTCGATAAGACCATACAGGCAGACTTAAGCGAAAACTGACCGTTATTGTCCGCAGACCATAAGTAACCATCTTGCGAGTTTTGGACGTGCTGGGTCATAAAAGAGTCAATAATACAGATGCGCTTCCAAGAAGGGGAGTCATAGATATGGGCATACAATGTTGATCTCTCCCATATTTTACACGGCTAAATTCAGCCCATAATGTCGAAGAGTGATGATAATTCCACCACAATCGACAATCATAAGCTTGTTGTAAGGTATTTAAATGTCATATGTCTAACCCACCATATTCCTTTGGCCGACATATGGCTTCCCACGATTGCCAATGATGTCCACCATGCCATAAAAAATTTGCCATTTTGCGCGAAAGAGTAGTGAGCACACTTTTTGGAATCTTAGAACTTGCCATTATATGTAACAGCATTGAACACAAAACATGCTTTACCAAAATTAATCTTCCTTCCATGGATAGTAACTTCGACGACCAAGAGTTAAGTTTATGGTCAAAATGCTGTATTAAAGAAGAACAATACGCAGCCCGATTGATGCCCTTATATAAGTATGATCCCAGATAGTTTATTAGTATATTTGCTAACCTCATGCCTAGAGCTTGTGAGACTCTAGGACCTGGTACTCCTGCACCCACGACTACCTGACTCTTATGCAAGTTAACCAATCGGCCCGAAGCAGTCTGATAAGAATCCAAAAAACGGCGAAAGCGCTGCATATTTCTCAAGCTTCCATTCAAAAATGTCACTAAGTCGTCAACAAAACCCAGGAGGGTTATTCTGGGTACCCTGCCCGCTTGAAAACACAGTATAGTGCCATTACCTATTAGCGCATTGAGCCCTCTAGAGAAGCCTTCTGAGGCAAGGATGAATAAAAGGGGAGAAAGTGGATCACCTTGCTTAACTCCACGTGTAATGGGGAAAAATTCTGCTGGTTTCCCATTAATTAGAATTGAACACCTTGTGGCCGATAGATTGTTGATGATCATTCGAATGAGTCGTGCATGAAATCCCATCCGTTCTAGCAATAGACTCAGAAAAGACAAACTAACTCTGTCAAATGCTTTTGCCATATCAAGTTTAACAAGTATATGACTGTTAGGTCCGAAATACTTTCTAGAGGGGGGGTGAATAGAGTGTTTGGCTCTTTTGTGGAATTTTTTCGTTTGGCTCAACTCAAAAGATATTCAAAATCAGAGCAAGAATGGGAGATGAGAAGTAGTGAATGAGTACACCGGATATAGAGTGGTTAGAATCGTAAATGATTCTACTCCACTACCACTTTGTTGCCAAAGTGGATTTTCAACAACTACTCTTCTTATTATGAACAATAAGAACAACCACAGCAACACTTATACTAACACCTTAGTGTAAGCAACAACAACAGCAACTTTTTGCACAAAATACTCTTGTGCAACTACAGCAACTACAGCTCTTAGCGAGAACAACTTCTTGCTACCTCACAACTTCAACAAAAGTTCCCTCAAGAAATTCTCACAGTGGATTGAAGAAATATAGTAAGGTTCACACTTTCTCACTAGTTTAAGCACAAGCAAGAGATCAAATATTTATGGTTCCTCTTGTGCTTGACTATCTTTCTCTCAATATACAACAATGAAGAGCAAAGAAAAGCTACACAAGCTTTAAGCAAATTCACAAGTATGAGAGAACTATACAATAATGAAAGATGAAGCTAGATGATGTTCAAAGTGTGTAATTGCTTCTTCCAAGTCTCTTCTATTTATAGATGAAGTTGACCACGTTTTTGAGGCTCTCCACCAAGTCTTCATCTTCAAAAATGTCAAGATAGTGTCCAAATAGTCTTTAGCCACCCTATGGAGTGATTTGATCTTGAATAGCCAGACTAGAGAATCTTAGACATGGTTAAAATAGTCAAGGAAGCATGTAGTATGTTGGGTTAAAGTCCACAAGAAATTTGAGCAAGATTGGAGAGAGAAAACATCATAGATCTCCCTTGGATTTTGTTCCAACGTTCAAAATTCTTTTACTTCTGGGGACGTTGATCGATCTACGTGCCAATGCTGAGAGATCGATGTCTCTCAGAATGACGTTGATCGATCGACGTCTCCTAGGCTAAGAGATCGACGTCTCTCAGATATACATCGATCGATCGACGTACCCTTAGCTGAGAGATCGATGTCTCTCAGATGTATGTCGATCGATCGACGTACCTTTAGCTGAGAGATCGACGTCTCTCAGATGTACGTCGATCGATCGACGTATGACTAACTGAGAGATCGATGTCTCTCAGATATACGTCGATCGATCCACGTCTCTTTGGCTGAGAGATTGACGTGGATCTGAGAGCTCAAACATTTACAAAACTTCACATGGATCGATCCATGTGCCTCCCTGAGGGCTGATGTATACTTCAACCCGGCAATTGTGTTTTTCTTAATTTGCTCAAATGGTGAAATTCCATTTTAGCCCTTTTAAAACATCTTTTTAACATCATCAAAACATTTCATAATCCAACAATCTCCCCCTTTTTGATGATTTCAAAACCAAGATTTTAAAAGATGTTTTTGCTTCATTTTGAATGTTTCAAACTTGAAAAATATCAATCTCCCCCTAAGTGTATGCACTTTATATCTTCCGTAATAATCAATGTGAACAAAATTTTACAACTCCAATCAAAATACTTTTCTTTAACATTTGCTCCCCCTCAACCAAATATATATCAACAACCCAACTTCCTTAAACCAAACATGCATCGATAACTCATTTTTTTAAACATGCTCATTTTCATTTTACCAGCAAGATTCCAAACTTACCTCATTTTACCAGCTACCAAAAATTATCTCATCAAGCAATAAACAACTTTAACAAATAAGCCACAATAACTTTAACAAATACCAACTACCAACAAATTATCTCATGGAGAAATAAACAACTTTAACAAATAAGCCAATAGCCACTTTCACTTTCCATTTTCCAATAGCCACTTTCACTTTCCATTTTCTCCCCCTTCTTGAAAGCATCAAAAATAATAAGCAGAATTACTTCAATAAATTCAAATTCACAGCCAAGTTTTACAACTGACAATACATACTAAGCTAGAACAAGAAGCGAGCTAAACAAACACCCTAGTCTTCATCGGAAGAGAACGTGATGCCAGGAATGCAAGCTTTCATCTTTGCCTTGAGCTTTGCAAATCTTGACTCATGTACGAATACCTTGCTACGAAGCTCCCTAACCTCTTGTTGAAGACTAGCAACTTGAGCTTGAAGTTCCGGGACATTTGAGCTCAAGCCACTTGGTTCTTCTTGAGTATCCGTTTCCGGAATGGGTGCCTCATCTGGAAAGTCTTCTTCTTCTCTTGCTTCCTCCTCTTGTTCTCTCCTCATTGCTTCTTTTGGAGACTTCAATATTTGTTGGATGTTGACTTTATCATAGAAGTCCTTGTGCGTTATGTTGTCAACATCCGTGTCATCTACATGAATACCCGATTTCACAAGCATCCTATAAATAAGGTTACTATAAGGAAGGACCTTGTTTTGTTTAGTTGTGTCTTCGAAAACATTTGTCATGAAAAGCTCCCCAAAGTTAACCTTCTCACGGTTGGCTATTCTGAATGCTATGTAAAAGTCTAGGTTACTTGGCAATTTGGCGGATTTACCATTTATAAAAAATGTAACAATGGCAAGAAGTGTACGATAAACTAAGGGCATATCATTTGTATTTTTACTGGGATGGAAGCCTAAGAATGACTTCACTTCATCTTCAGATACTTTCCACCTAGCTGCATCCCACTTCCACGCATCAAACTCAAAGTACCCTTCATTGGGTACACCAATCAAGTCACACATTTTTTCCACTTTCCATTTAATATGATGTCCATCAATAACGGAATGTAGAGCTAAAGGAAGGCCATTTATGTATTCAATCCATAAATTTGCATAAAAGAGTCGAGTATACCTAGTGGACATTTTTGCCATCTCATTCTCATTCCATATACTTCTCCATTCTTGAACATCTAACCACTCAATGATAGGGCTTAGTTCATTATTGCTTAGAATATCATTTATTCTAAGCAATTTGAGTGGGATGGTGGATCTTTCATCATCTTCCCATTTATCCTATAAATCTGAGAATGTCTAGTTATATACCTTACTTGCCCCGGGGGTAGAGGTTCCGTCAAAGCTTCCTTGGCATCTTTGGCTTTGATCCAAGGGAAGTTGGAGAGAGTTAGCCCACTTCTAATCCCAGCAAGAAGGCGCCCTTCACTCATATCCGTAGACTGTTTCGTTGAGGTTGAGAGGTTTGTCCTTGAGAAGGGTTGCTTGACCCTTCTCCTCCACCCCTAGAGGATCTTGGCCTCTTGGTTGTGCTTTTGCTCCTTGAAGACATTTTTGAGAGAAATTAGGGCTTGAAATTTGGGGATTTCTGGAGAGGGATGAATGAAGAAGATGAAAATCAAGTGTAGAGATGAAGAAGTTGTGTTTTGGAGATGAAATTGAAGAGATGAAGGTCTTTTGGAGAAGGAGGCGGAGGGAATGTAGGGTTTCAGCCGAAGGTTTTGAGTGAAATGAAGAAGTGTTGCATTTTTGAGAGTTTTTATAGCTGCTGAAATCGACGACGTCGATCGATCGATGTCTGAGTTCGACGTACGTCGATCGATCGATGTTAGAGATCGACGTGTTTTGATACGTCGATCGATCGACGTATGCTGGCTTTTGAGATTTTCAATTTTATTCCTCTAAATAATGTTTATCATCCCTAATCTTGTTCTAATAGACTCAAATGTCTCAGTAGGAAGGGATTTGGTGAATATATCCGCTAGTTGGTCATTTGTTGGGACAAATTCAATGCATACCAATCTTTTTTGAATGCAATCTCGTATGAAGTGATGCCTCACTTCAATGTGTTTGGTTCTACTATGATGAACCAGATTTTGTGTTATACTTATGGCGGATGTGTTGTCACATAGAATGGGAACTTTATCAAACTTAACATTATAATCATTCAAGGTGTTTGTCATCCAAAGTAGTTGTGCACAACATGAAGCGGCCGATACATATTTGGATTCTGCCGTTGAAAGTGACACACTATTTTGTTTCTAGGAGAACCAAGAAACCAAGCAATCTCCAAGGAATTGACATGTCCCGGAGGTGTTTTTTCTAGCAACAAGATTTCCGGCATAGTCGGAGTCACTGTACCCTCTTAAATCAAAACATCCATTTTTAGGATAAAACAACCCAAAATCAAAGTTCCTTTCAAATACCTAAAGATACGTTTAATAGCAACTAAATATGATTCCTTAGGCATACTTTGAAATCTAGCACATAAGCACACAGCATGCAAAATATACGGTCTACTAGCGGTTAAATAAAGTAAACTACCAATCATACCCCTATATTTGGTTACCTCAACCGGCTTTCCTTTTTCGTCGTTGTCAAGCTTTGTACTTGTGCTCATTGGAGTGCTCACACTTCTTCCATCCTCAAATTTGTACTTCTTGAGCAAATCCTTTGTATACTTCGTTTGAGATATGCACACTCCATCTTGAGTTTGCTTGATTTGTAGACCAAGGAAGTAGTTGAGTTCACCCATCATGCTCATTTCAAATTCTCTTTCCATCAATTTTGCAAAATGCTCACAAAGAGAATCATTAGTTGCACCAAATATGATATCATCCACATAAATTTGAACAAGCAATTGATGGTTTCCTTGTTCTTTAATAAAAAGAGTAGTGTCGACTTTTCCTCTTGAAAACTCATTCTCAAGTAGGAAGTTACTTAATCTATCATACCAAGCTCTAGGAGCTTGTTTAAGTCCATAAAAGGCCTTTTTGAGTTTAAAAACATGATTTGGATAATCATGATTTTCAAACCCCAGCGGTTGAGCTACATAGACCTCTTCTTGAATTATTCCATTCAAGAATGCGGATTTCGCATCCATTTGATATAGTTTGAAATCCTTATAGCATGCATATGCTAATAGCATCCTAATAGTTTCTAACCTAGCTACGGGGGCAAAGGTCTCATCATAGTCTATGCCTTCCTCTTGCCTATAGCCTTGGGCTACTAACCTAGCTTTGTTTCTAGTGATGTTTCCTTTATCATCCATTTTGTTTCTAAATACCCATTTAGTGCCAATTACGGGATGATCACTAGGTTTAGTAACTAATTCCCAAACATCACTTCTTTCAAATTGATTTAATTCTTCTTGCATAGCTAATACCCAATCTTCATCATTTATTGCCTCCTTTATATTTTTAGGCTCAACTTGTGAAATGAAGGCATTTTCATTGAATTTTCTCCTAGTCATTATGCCTTGGCTAGTTTCACCTAATATCAACTCTTTAGGGTGATCTTTCCTATACTTATATGAATCCGGTAAATTTGAGGTATCTCCTCCTACTTCTTCATCTTCAACCTTAAGTTCAAGGCGATCAATCCTAAGGTCAATAACAATATTACCTTTTGGATTCTCAAATTTCTCTATATGGCTTACTTCAATTATTTCATCATCATCATCATCATCATTAATGTTTGATTTGTCCTCATTGAGTTCACTAAACTTGACATGAATTGATTCTTCAACTTTCATGCTTCTTTTATTATATACTCTAAATGCCTTGCTATTTTGAGCATAACCCATAAAGATTCCTTCATCCGCTTTGAAGTCGAGTTTATCCAAGTTATCTTTGGTGTTAAGTATAAAGCACTTACAACTAAATACCTTGAAATAACCAACATTTGGTACTCTACCTTTCCAAAGCTCATAAGGAGTCTTTTTGAGAAATGGTCTCAAATAAACTCTATTGATCACATGACAAGAGGTATTTACCGCTTCGGCCCAAAAATATTTGGGTAGCTCAAATTCGTTTAGCATGGCTCTACTCATTTCTTGAAGTGTTCTATTTTTCCTTTTCGCAACACCATTTTGTTAAGGGGTTCTTGGAGCTGAGAAATTGTGTCCATACCTTTTGGATACACAAAATTCTTGAAATTCTCCATCAAACTCACCACCTCTATCACTTCTAATTTCCTTAATTGTGTCATCTCTTTGATTTTCTAATCTCTTACAAAGCTTTATAAATTCTTGGCATGCATCATTCTTTTTAGCTAAGAACATTACCCAAGTGTACCTAGAGAAGTCATCTACCACCACAAAGGTATAATGTTTCCACTTAGACTTGCCGTACCAATATCCCCATACAAATCCATATGAAGCAATTGTAGAGGTTTGGTGGTGGAGATTTCACTTTTGGGCTTGAAGCTTGTTTTAACAAGCTTTGCCTTTTGACAAGTGTCACATAAGCCATGGTTTTCGAAATTTAATTTTAGAAGACCTTGGACTTTTTCATTTTTGCAAATCTCTTTGAAAATTTTAAAACTAATATGTCCAAGTCGTCTATGCTATAGTTGAGTCAAATCATTTTTGGCAACTAGGCAGGAAACATTTTGTGATATCAAATCATGTGTGCTAAATTTGTAAACATCATTTTTACGTATAGCCTCAAAAATAATCTTATCGTTCTTTTTCACAACACATTTTCTTTTCACAAATTCAATTTGAAAATTAGCATCACATAGTTGGCTAATACTTATCAAATTATACTTAAGCCCTTCTACATATAATACATTATTAATAGTAAAAGAAGAATTACCAATTTCTCCATGTCCAAGGATTTTAGCTCTCCCATTGACAAAATGCACCGTTCCACCATCTTGGAGCTTGAGCTTGGTGAACAACGTCTTGTCTCCGGTCATGTGCGTTGAACATCCACTATCCATAATCCATTTAGTTCCTTCTTCTTTGGCTACTCCATTTATCTTGAGATCCTCAAGATCATCTTCAATTGCCATAAGACAAGTATGTTGAATCTTTGGATTGTCAACTATTGCAACAAGTCCAACACCTTGATCTTCACTCTCTTCTCCTTCCGATACCGAAAGGAGATCATCCCACGTGGTTACCTCCGCATTGAGGGCTTTCTTCTTTTGAGGAAAGACCTTCTTCTCTTGCTTTTGCGGCTCTTTTACGTGACAATCGGCAATGAAATGACCGGGTCGACCATATCTATAGCAATTTTCACTTGCTTCCTTTACTTTAGATGGTCTTTTAAAAAACTTTCTTGCTTGAGCTTTGTTTCTAGTTGCCATTCTTCTAAATTTTCTTACTAGAAGGGTAACTTCCTCATCCGATTCATCGGACTCTACCACCAATCCTTTGTGTGATGTTTGTGTGGGCTTGATAGGGTTCATCCTATTTTGTTCATCAATAAGAATTTCATGAGTAAGAAGATTACCGGATAGCTCATCAAGGGTAAGAGTCTTGAGATTCTTTGATTCGGTGATGGCGGTGACTTTGGGTGTCCATTCTCTTGGCAAAGAGTTGAGGAGTTTTAAGACAAGGTCTTCATTTGAGATTTTCTTGTCCACCATGGAGAGTTGATTCACTATTTGTATGAATCGATCGATTGTCTCCTCAATCTTCTCACCGCTTTTCATTACGAACATCTCATACTCCTTCACGA
This sequence comes from Eustoma russellianum, assembly GCA_036186865.1. Taxonomy (NCBI): domain Eukaryota; kingdom Viridiplantae; phylum Streptophyta; class Magnoliopsida; order Gentianales; family Gentianaceae; genus Eustoma; species Eustoma russellianum. The sequence continues at coordinate 23,056,957 of AP025054.1, forward strand.
GCATGAGTCTTTTGGCCATTCTTACTTGCTCAGTTCCTTCATGTATCATTTCAAGCCTTTTCCATGCCTCATGGGCTGTTTCAAGACCTTGAAGTCTTATGACCTCAGTGGTGGTAAGAGCACTTGAGAGAATGTCAAATGCTTTGCCATTGATAGCGAATTTTATCTTCTCTTCGTCGGTGTAGTCATCTTCATCCTTAAACATTGATTCTCCTTTTGAGTTGATAATCATAGGAACTTCAATTCCTTTGACAATGGCTCTCCATATATCAAATCCACAGCCTTTCAAATGATTGATCATTAGAAATTTCCACAAAGAATAATTTTGGGCATCAAACATAGGTACTTTAGTGTTTGATCAAGAAAATAGTGCAGTAGGTTTAGGAGATGAAGTGTGGGATGAAGAGGTTGAGGTTGAGGTTGTCATTGCCATGATCTTTAACCTTGCTACTTGCAAAGATAGGCCAAGCAATCAAGGTTAGTCTCTGATACCAATTGTTAGGTCCTAATTACACTCTAGAGGGAGGGGGTGAATAGAGTGTTTGGCTCTTTTGCGGAATTTTCTCGTCTGGCTCAACTCAAAAGATATTCAAAATCAGAGCAAGAATGGGAGATGAGAAGTAGTGAATGAGTACACCGGATATAGAGTGGTTCGAATCGTAAATGATTCTACTCCACTACCACTTTGTTGCCAAAGTGGATTTTCAACAACTACTCTTCTTATTATAAACAATAAGAACAACCACAGCAACACTTACACTAACACCTTAGTGTAAGCAACAACAACAGCAACTTTTTGCACAAAACACTCTTGTGCAACTACAGCAACAACAACTCTTAGCAAGAACAACTTCTTGCTACCTCACAACTTCAACAAAAGTTCTCTCAAGAACTTCTCACAGTGGGTTGAAGAAATATAGTAAGGTTCACACTTTCTCACTAGTCTAAGCACAAGCAAGAGATCAAATATTTATGGTTCCTCTTGTGCTTGACTCTTTTTCTCTCAATATACAACAATGAAGAGCAAAGAAAAGCTACACAAGCTTTAAGCAAATTTACAAGCATGAGAGAACTATACAATAATGAAAGATGAAGCTAGATGATGTTCAAAGTGTGTAATTGCTTCTTCCAAGCCTCTTCTATTTATAGATGAAGTTGACCACGTTTTTGAGGCTCTCCACCAAGTCTTCATCTTCAAAAATGTCAAGATAGTGTCCAAATAGTCTTTAGCCACCCTATGGAGTGATTTGATCTTGAATAGCCACCCTAGAGAATCTTAGACATGGTTAAAATAGTCAAGGAAGCATGTATTATGTTGGGTTAAAGTCCACAAAAAATTTGAGCAAGATTGGAGAGAGAAAACATTATAGATCTCCCTTGGATTTTGTTCCAACGTTCAAAATTTTTTGACTTCTGGGGAAGTCGATCGATCTACGTGCCAATGCTGAGAGATCGACGTCTCTCAGAATGACGTCGATCGATTGACGTTTGCCTGGCTGAGAGATCGACGTCTCTTAGAATGACGTCGATCGATTGACGTCTCCTAGGCTGAGAGATCGACGTCTCTCAGATGTACATCGATCGATCGACGTACCCTTAGCTGAGAGATCGATGTCTCTCAGATGTATGTCGATCGATCGACGTGCCTTTAGCTGAGAGATCGACGTCTCTCAGATGTACGTCGATCGATTGATGTATGCCTGACTGAAAGATCGATGTCTCTCAGATATACGTCGATCAATCCACGTATCTTTGGCTGAGAGATTGACGTGGATCTGAGAGCTCAAACATTTACAAAACTTCACATGGATCGATCCATATGCCTCCCTGAGGGCTGATGTATACTTCAACCGGGCAATTGTGTTTTTCTTAATTTGCTCAAAATGTGAAATTCTATTTTAGCCATTTTAAAACATCTTTTTAACATCATCAAAACATTTCATAATCCAACAATGACCTCCTCACGACGGTCTGTCCAGAATATGCACCATTTCCTGAGCCAAAGAGTATTTGTTCCATGATATCCCGTCCTTTCATGAAGCCTGCCTGTTCTGGAGATATAAGCTTTGGTAATAAAATCGAAAGACGTGTGGCTATTAAGCGGGTAATTACCTTAGCCATAAAGTTTGTTAAACATGTAGGCCGATATTCAGTATATGACATAGGATTGGCCACGTTTTGTATCAATGTAATAAGAGCAGCTGCCAGTTTAATAGGCGGACGAATCCCAATGAAAAATTCTTGCACTGCTTTGTAAGCATCCATAGAAATAACCTTCCAAAAATGTTTGTAGAAAGACCCAGAAAAGCCATCTGGTCCAGCTGTACTAGCTGGATTCAAATCCCATACTGCTTATTTAACTTCCGACAACAATGGCATGCGTAGCAATTCCATATTTTCCTTATACGAAACTAGTTGTGGTATGAACTGTAGTATCTCCTCATAATTATTCGTTGCCTCTGCTGTAAATAATTTTTGAAATATCGAATTGCTTCATTCTCAATATCTTGTCGGGTATCCAACTCCACCCCATCATCACATCTAATGCGCTGGATACACTGCCTTTGTCGCCGCTCCTTTACCTTCTGATGGAAAAATTTTGTGTTCGCATCCCCTTCATTCATCCACTTTACATTTGCTTTTTGCTTCCAATATAACAAAGCATGCTTTTGCGCCATACGCAGGCGGCCCATAGCCAAATGGTATGCTGTTCGCGTAACATCCGAGTGTTGTGCATCATATAATCTTTCACACTGCGTTACCTCCTCCTCAGCCACTACAACAACATCAAAAATATTACCAAAGACCTCTTTATTCCATCATGCCAAACATTTCTTTAATTTTTCCAGCTTTGTATAGAATCCCCACATTCCTCCGACTGTGGGGAAAGACTGTCAGTGATGGATCACATATTCATCAAAGTCTGGATGTGTAGTCCAGACATCCAAATATCTGAATGCTGATGATAAACGAAGCGCTTCCGACTTGCATTGCAGAAACATAGATGCATGGTCCGAAGACGTACGATTCAAATGCTGATATTGCACAGTCGCAAAAAGTCAAAGAAACTTGCTGAACAGAAATAACGATCTAGCCTGCGACTGACTCATCCCAGGCATCTACCATCTGTCCAAGTGAAAGGGGATCCTTGAAAAACAATGTTTTGTAATGCAGCAGTAGCAACAAAATCATTAAAGTCCTGCAGCGTCCACAAGGCTGGGACAGATCTACCATGGTGCTCCTCTAATGATAAGTATGTATTAAAGTCTCCACCAATAATCCATGGCTTGTCTATCGTAGTATGAAACGAGATAAGATCAGCCCATAAAGGGCGATGAGCTAGGATAGAATGCAGTGCATATACAAATGTACACCAAAAAGATTCTCCTGTGGGTAAGAATTTAAATCGCATAGAGTGATTTTGCACTCCTGCACGTTGATCTTCTAACTGAACAATAGAGTGTCTCCAAAAAACCCAAGTTTTATCATCAATAACTGACAGAGAATTGGAAAAACCCAGCTGTAGTCGATAAGACAGTAACTCCGTAGGTCTTATCTTTGGTTCAATAACAACTAGTATATGAAAGCGATGACGACAATTCAAAGAAATTAATCTTGGCAATGAGGTGCGAATACCTCTGACATTCCATATCATCATATTCATTGATTAGATAAGATATCAAAAGAGTTTGTGAGTGCCGCACGTGACTTGTAGTGGGTGGCGACAATGGATCCATATTACGTACGCGACGACGAAGGAGTCTAGGAGGCACTTGAAATTGTCCATCTTGAGCAGATACTGGCAGTGATGATGAGCGTGGGGAAGGGTGATCTTGTAACTGTTTATGCGCCTCATCAATAACCACGGATTGTACTACATTTGTGACATAGTTCATAAATTCATCTTCTGTTAAGATTTCTTCGCAGGAACTACTGGGAACATGGATATCATCCATTGAGGTTGCCAAATATTGATGGCTAACAGGTCCTTCACCTAAAATGATGTCATCAATACTTTTTAAGCATGACAAATCCTTTGATGTAGTAAGCATATCCTTTGCCAATAGACCAGGAGATAGCAGATTAATGCTGATTGGCTGAGATGAGCATGCGGTATGAGTGTTTCCATCGGGGATATAAACTTCTGCAGCATGGGAACCATTACCTGTGACTGCAGGCACTTTTTTTGGAGTCCATCTAGTGTCTTTAGATTTCTGTTGGACAACAAACTTTGAGGGCCTTTTCTGTTCAATATAAGCCTGAGTAACCTCTTTCCCGCAATCTTCAGTTTTATGCCCTAGACGCATGCAGGAAGAACAATATTGAGGGAGATCTTCATATGTCACATTTTGTGCAATAGTACAAGTGGATAATTGAAAATACACACGTGATGGCAACTCTTTTGAGATATCAACTTCAACACACAATCTTGCCACTGATGGACACAGACGTTCAGTGGTTGCATTATCAAGCTTCATCGGCGTTCCAACCATCTTCCCTATTTGAACTAATGCATCCTTTTGATGAAAATGAACGGGTAGGCCTGGAAGAGAATTCCACACTAGAACTATTGGCACATCAATTTTTGGATCATAATCTGGTGTCCATTTGGTAACACGCATATATTTTCCTACGATCATCCAACTTTGACGAGCAAAGAAATGCAAATAGTCCGGTTCCTACGTAAATTCTAGCAAAATATGGTTTGAAACCAACAACCTAATACGTACAGTGCCATTAAATCCTATGCGATCGATAGTGGCGCCAATGGTAGCCAAAGGCGACCGGCCATACCAAAAAGATTCAACCAATGAGAACCGGTATGGCTCAGCCAGTGCAGCAACTTCATCATCTGAGAAATAAATCATTGGACTTCCCTTATATCGTTGTACTGTTTTATCGACTATTGTAGCATTGGATGATGGCTTGAAGAGAGAAGCAAAAGTTTGTGTCTTTTTCGCCATTGGCAATGGCGGCTCTGCCACTGCTGCGATCGCAGCCGATTGTATTGTAAAAAGATAACAGGTAAATAGAACAGTAAGTAGAAGATCTTAGAAGGATGTGAGAGCGGGACTTGTTGAGAATCAGAGAAGAAGATCGGCGACGGCTAAAAGCTGCTACCTTTTGTCGCCCGAGCACGGTTATGGTGGAGGGAACCATATCACAATAATGTATATCGTACGAGAACAAAAAGTCTAAAGACGTGAGAATATGAAATCTCCAATCATATATGATATGTCGCATTAAAACCTTGCCAAGTAAAACCACCCTGGTGGTTAAAACCTTGGAAGGAAAAAGCGTACATATTTATATCAATGGAGTGAAAATACATGAGTACAGTCACGGCATAAAATAGTGGGAAATACAATAAGTCGTCGTTGAGATGATGAGGAGCCTCTCAATCATTACATGGAAAATTGACGAAGCATTGCAACCAGCAGCGGTGTGTTAGGTAAGAAAAAGTCAGAAAGTATCATTAGTCGCCAATTTTAGAGTTGCAGAGTCCGGTTCAGCCAAGTACCCGTAATCATAGATAGTGGTGATCATCGACAGAAAGCAGCATAAGATGTATTAGTATCCACAGAAAGATATAATGGAGGACGAATAAGTGGATAATGGTACCAATAACATACCAATGTTGCCCGAAGTCCAAAGACTGCGGGCGACAGAACGAATGTGTTGAAGCCGATGAAATAGTACAAGTATAGCATACGATAATAAAGATGAGTATGAAGGCATACCAGGGTTTCCTGCATGACAAGAATGCAGGCAACAAAACAAGATTTCCAGCCATGAATTTTATGTTCTGAGTGCATGTATAACACCATCGGTATAATAGAACCCACGCGCCGTGGGTGGCATCTGATTTGCAGATGTGAAAAGCCGTGTAACTGGGGACATGCATGCGAATTGACTTAAAAAGTGTGCAACCATGTTGATCTCCCTCGGGATGTAACAAAGCGTACTGTCTGTGAGGCTCAGAAATAGATTTAACCGGGCATAGTCTGCAATGCTGCAAGTTGAGTGTTTGATTGCTGAGTTATTTGCTTGCAGTCTGTCTTAATTATAAGTTGGCGATGTTGTAGGCCAAAGAACATAAAACTATAAAGGAGAGCTTGTATCTCCGCGCGAAGTGGTGGCAGATGAGGTAGTCGGAATGAGATAGCAGCAACCATACGGCCTTGCGAGTCCCTCAGAATTGCTCCGGCCGAAGTAGAAGATTGCCCAGCCGACGCATCAACATTGAGTTTTAATTTCCCCGATGGTGAAAGTTCCCATTTTAGTGGCAAGATAACTTTTGGCCGTAGTCTTGGGGAGAAGCCAGCATCAATGAGGGATGGCACATATTGTGCCAAGGACGTGCAAGAAAGAGATGAAGCCCAATCATAGCATGACTAGCGAGCAAGATTATAAATATTTGTAACTGGAAAATCAGCATTGCCATATGCATGGTTTGTATATACTCTCCAAATGGTCCAACATAGCATTAGAGGGCCAATTACCCGGAAGTTGTCTTTGAGAGTACTAGCAGACGAGGACAACCACCACTGTAGCAAATGAGGTCGAAGGCATGTAACCTGAGGCATTAGGCCATCTAATAAACAAGATAATTGCAACCAAGCAGGCTTGACATGAGGGCAAAGAAGAAATAGGTGATTGAGATTGGCAAAATCATTACGGCAAAAGGGGCAGATAGTAGGACAAATGACAGAAAGGTGCCTCAAATTATCTTCAATGGGTAGCGCCGAATGTAATAATCTCCATGCAAAGATGCTAATTGTTTTTGAGATGCCTCGCCACCATATAAATTTATGTGAAAACAAGTGTGCACGATATGGTCGAACATCCTCATATGCCTGTCAAATAGAAAAAGAACCAGATGCACTAGAGCGCCATAATGGATTTGGGAAATCCGATGAAAGTTGCAGACATAAAGAATGAATGGAGCATATTCTCTTCCAGCCAGGAGAATCATATATGCGGGGTACATAATCCGTGCGAATCCCATAACGATTATGCATGTATGTCGTCCATAAGGATGTGTTAGTATGATAAGACCACCATAGCTTACAATCATAGGTTCGTTGAATATGAAGCAAATTACGCACACCCAATCCACCTTCCATTTCTGGATAACATACATCCTCGAAAGAGATCCAGTGATGTTTGTCACCCCACAGAAAGGATGCAATTTTCTGGTTAAGGGCATGAATAACACTTTTGGGCAGACGGGATGCATCTAGAATGTGTAGTGGTATAGATGACAGCACCGATTTTAATAATACCAGACGGCTCCCTGGCGAAAGAAGGTGACTGGCCCGACCAGTCAGTCTCGCGTCAAAGTGTTGTATATATATGTATATATGTATATATATATGCATATATACATATATGTATATAGATATGTATATATATTAGAGTGAAATAAAGGATTTTCTCTCTGGCGGTGGCGACTAGGGCGATCGTGCGTTACCCTATCATTGCCGGCGATGGCCGACGATCCACCTCCGTTATCAAAGTCTTTCGCTTCCATTGTTTCCTCCTCTTTCGCTTCATTCTCAGATCGTGATATTGGTCGCTATAAGGGAGCACCATCGGTGCATTTCACCACTACCAAAATCGATGCCTTGGCCTCGCGCTTTCGCTATTCTTTGGTTGGTATGTTTTGGCGAGGACGGCCGGCGATGGATTCTATCTGCTGCGCTTTAAAAGTCATTGGATTCTCAGGTACGATTACCAGTGGACTTTTAGATGATTCCTATATACTGTTGAATTTCAATAGGGAGGATGATTACACTTGTTGTTTTTATCGTGGCATATGGCGTATTCTTGGATATGAGATGAGAGTCACCAGTGGACACCGGAATATAACCAAAGTTTGAAACTCTAGTGGTTCCGATCTGGGTTTCTTTCATTGGATTGCCCATACATTTACATGGTCAACATGCAAATTATACGATCGCACGTACCATTGGACGGGCCGATAAAGGTAGATGTGGCAACATTAAAATTTAATCGACCTTCTGTTGCCAGAGTCTGTATGGAGTTAGATGTGAGAGCTGATCTACCAACAAAAATCTATGTTGATTGCGGGCCGTCGTCTTTTTTCCAAAATGTTCTCTTTGAACACTTGCCCCTATACTGCATGAAATGCAGAACATTTGGGCATAAGGAGGGTTTCTGTGCTAAAACGCGTGAAATACACGAGAATCAGGATCAAAACCCATGCACAATAAAAAGGTTTGGTAGCCGAAGTCAATTCCGGTATCCAAAGACACAGCCAAACAAGTAGAGGACAATGCAGAAGATGAGGTTCCAGAGCATGCACAATATTTATCTCATCTAGGGCAGGATGCTGAGTATCCAGTTCACGTCGATGAAGCGGCTGACATTGAAATGGGTCATAGCTCAGATAAAGAATTACCGAATATTCACACCCAATCCTAGCAGGATATACCTATTATCATAGATGAAATCTCCAGGCGCATACAATTGTTGATGTAGGACCTGCAAGGCACCACTAGAAGGGGAGGGGTTTGAATAGTGGGTGTGGAAAATTTGGTTTTTAAAATGTTTTAATCCAAAAACCGAACTTCTGAAAACAATTTCTGTTTTCAGGACACATGTATTGTGACGTTTAAAAACCTAGGTCACAGGTCTTCAAAAATTCTGAAATTCGGACAGATTTTAGTCTCAGATGTTTTGAGTATCTTTTCAAAGTCTCAGATCAAAATTAAACCTTTAACCCTTTGAAAAATCATTTGTGGTCAGATTGCGCAAATCTGCAAGAAACGGTAGTCTGACTTGAAAATTTTATTCCGTTTAAACCGTGGCTCCAAATGGTCTGAAAATTTAATGAAAAACCCTTACTATGTGTATTTAATTGTGTTCAAATAGTTTTGAAAAATTCCTTTGGGAAGTATGTCAAATACGTTCAAAGTCTCAACCTTTTCAAGTCTAAAAATCAGACTGCACTAGTCTCAGAACTATTGACGTGTGAATGACTTATACTTGTCCAAAAGGGGTGAAAATTGCGCCAAATGAAACTTAAAACGTGTGGCTATGTTTCTGAAAATTTTTGTGATTTTTGAAATTTTTTTTTGGTATTTTTACTACTGCAATGAAAATGATGCATAGTGTAGAAAACTGAAAGTAAAGTGCTGAAAAGTAGAGAACACAAGGAATTTTATACTGGTTCGGTTAAATCAACCTACTCTAGTCTTTGAGGACACCTTCTTTGGTTATCACTAAACAAAATAACACCTTACGACACAGGATTGATGAAGTTATACACCAACTCCAATCCTTTACAATCGAAACAAGCAATCACAATGATCACGAACACCACCACCGAACGGATGAAGATTTGATCACTCCTTGATCAACCTTTTAAAATAATAGGGTGTGTATGGTGGTATGAATAAAGTCTATACAATGTATTTGAATGTAGATACAATAGGCTTTGAGAGAGAAGAATAAAGAAAGGTAAAAGAAGAGAGTATAGAAAACGTTTTTGCACTCTTGAAATTCTAAGACTTGTCTTGTGTTTGATTTGCTCTTCTTCACTTCCTTTTATGTCAATATGGCCGCCCCCTTCTAGGGCTTTTCTTCCTTTGGAAATTCTCTTTTAAGTCCTTGGAAGAATGCTTTGTATAATTGTGACATCAACTTGCTTACTTGGCAACATTTCATTGGATGATCATCTTGGCCTTGCTTACTTGGCACTCCTTGATTGGATGAGATTTGTCATCATTTGATGATTTTACAAATCTGAAAATTTTGCTTAAAACATGTGCCAATTTAGTATTAAAACATTGCCAAATATCACATAATTAATTCCGACAAATTTAGAAAATAAATTTGGTCTCATTTAAACTAAAAAATTCGGCCACCTTATTCAACACATGCTGAAATTTTCAGCATGTGTGATATTTCAAATATCTTCAAATTATTTCCATTACATCATCAAATTAATCCATTAATATTGAAGAGGCAAAATATATCTCCATTAAACGCAAAAAATCGGCCAACTTAATTTACACATGCTGAATTTTCAGCATGTGTCACATATGTGACATAGTTTGAAACATTACCTTGTGTAGATCTTTCCTTTATGTCACTAATCTTGTATACTCCATTCTTGACCAATCAAGATTCCAACTAGGCTCCACATAATCTTCTCCAAGCTGTAGTAGGCGTGTGAACCATCTCCAACATGTGCTGAATTTTTTTTTGTAAACTTTGTAAAATATTGTACGATAATTATACACATATTTTATATTCCAATCAGCCCTAAATTGATTTTTCTAGAACACTTTAGTATGTATTGAATATGTAAAAAATGTCTAGATACATGTTATATGTCATGCCAAAAACATTCCATGTGTCGTGTTAGTAGAAAACCGAATTTTTGACTTTTATCGATTACGCGATTTTTCTCCGATTAAATTCTAACTTTTTGCACATGTTATATATATTATGTCACACATAATATATATAGAATAACTTGAATATTCAGCTCTAAAGGCTGAAGTAATTGGCGCCCCATGTGCTTAAAAAGATGAATTTGGAATCTCAACAATTTGGCCTTAATTGGGGGGATTTGTGTGTGCCAACATGGAATGATTTTATGGCTGAATATACCATGTAAGCCACGAGATATGTGGCCATTTTTGAAGTGTAGGGGCTGGCATCAATATATGGCAAGTACGTGACACGTTGGCGAAGTTTCGGTTGTCACCCGATACGACAATTTTTGGTTTAGAACCTTATAACGTGTCGTAATAATTTTGTCATCACCATGACTTATATCATATGATATAAGACCTGAACATACTCATAAATATGAGATAAGTATAGTGGTGTGACGTTAACGTACGTTCGTAAAATATATAACGTGTCAGTAGCACATTGGAATATATGTACATAGTGCCTTTAAAAAAATCTGAATATATATATATATATATATGTATGCATGTATGTATGTATGTATATATGTAAAACGTGTGATATGATAAGGAGAGGAGACTTTCCATTCTTCAATTTGTTGCCTTTATGCCTTTTCTAAATATAGCTCCATTTAATGAACTACTTAGTTCATTTAACTAAGTACTTCACTTCATGAACTAGTTTAGTTCATTAATGGTGGCACCTGAAAATAGTTCAAACACAACAAATGTTTGCCATTTGACATAAGCTTTAAAACTTCATGGCTTGTTAGTACGGCAACATTATATTTAAACTATGTAAGGCAGGTTTGTTGCAAAAACGTGTCAAGTCATAAAATGTGTCATGCATTTCTTTAGCACACGTTATTTAAATCATGCATTTTTGTGAATCACTCAAACCCTTTTTCTTAACAATCTCCCCGTTTTGATGATTTACAAAATAATCTTAGTACATGATTTAAATTTGATTGCTCCCCCTCCAATCGTGCACAAATTCAAATTTTGAATTTTCTCCCCCTTAATTTGTGCAATCAATCTCTCTCTCTCCCTTTGAAATCTCTCTCTCTCTCCTCCTAAAATCTCTCTCTCCCCCCTGAAATCATGCACTCTATCCCCCTTTATTTTGGAAAGACAATCAAAAGTGCATGTAAATATGGAAAGAAATATCAAATCAAATCAGCAGAAATCATACCTAATTTAGAACGGAGATTTTCGTAAGTGGCTTGATTTAGTGCCTTAGTGAAGATGTCGGCTACTTGTGCCTCAGTGCGTACATGATCAATGACAATATCACCATTATTTACGTGATCACGAAGGAAGTGATATCATACTTCTATATGTTTTGCCTTAGAGTGTAGTACGGGGTTCTTAGATAGGTTTATGGCGCTCATACTATCACAATATATTGGAATACAATTTACCGTGATACCGAAATCAGAAAGTTGTTGTTTTAACCATAGTAATTGTGTACAACAAAGACTAAGTGCCATGTATTCAGCTTCAGTAGTGGATAAGGCTACACTTGCTTGCTTTCTCGAAAACAATGAAATTATTGAATTTTCTATAAATTGACAAGTGCCACTTGTGCTTTTTCTATCTATTTTACATCCACCATAATCCGCGTCGGTATAAGCATGCAAGTCAAATTCACAATCTTTATCATACCACATTCCTAAAGTGGGTGTGTGCTTAATATATCGAATATTTCTTTTCACAGCATTATAATTGTAGGATCTTCAAGGCACCACTAGAATGGGGGAGGGTTGAATAGTGAGTGTGGAAAATGTGGTTTTTAAAATTGTTTTAAACCAAAAAAACCTAACTTCTGAAAATAGTTTCTGTTTTCTGGACCCGTTTTGAAACATTTTTAAAACTAGGTTGCAGATCTTCAAAAATTCTGAAATTCGGAGAGAACTTAGTCTCAGAAGTTTTGGGTATCTCATAAAAATTTCAGATTAAAATTCAACCTCTAACCCTTTGAAAAAGTGTTGGTGGTCAGATTGCGCAAATCTGTCAGAAACTGTAGTCTGATTTGAAAAATTAATTCCTATTTATCCGTAACTTCAAATGCTCCGAAAATCTAATGAATAACCCCTTATTAGTTGTATTTAATTGGGTTGAAATAGTGTTGAAAAAGTCTTTTGGGAAGATAGTCAAATACATTCAAAATCTCAACCTTTGCAAGCCTGAAAATCAGACTGTACTAGTCTCAGAACTTTAGATGTTCGGATGACTTATCCTTGTCCAAAAGGGTTGAAACTTGCACCAAATTAACCTTAAGACACGTGCCTATGATTTTGGAAAGTTTTGAGATTTTTGAAATTCTTTTACTATTTTTAATAACGTGATGATTTACGATACACAGTGCTGAAACTGAAAGTAAGTGCTGAAAGTAAATAACACCAGAAATTTTATACTGGTTCGGTTAAAACAACCTACTCCAGTCTTCGAGGACACCTTCCTCGATTAGCACTAATCAAAAAACACAAAGAACACCTTACCACACAGGGTTGATGGAGTTACATCAACTCCAACCCTTTACAAATCTTGTATGTGAATACAACGATCACGAACACCACCACCTTGCAAGTGCACGATTGATCACACCTTGATCAATATTTTACAAAAATAAAGAGAATATGTGGTGGCCTATATGAAACCTATTCAAATGTATGAATATGAGTACAATAGGCTTTTAGAGAGAAGATAGAAAGAAGGTGTAGAAGAAGAGAGGACGCAACGTTTTTGATCTTCAATTTGCAAGACTTGTTCTTGTATTTTGTTTGCTCTCTTCTTTCCCTTTTATCACCATATGGCCGCCCCCATCTAGCCTTTTCTTCCTCTTGAAAATTATCTTCTAAGTCCTTGGAAGAGTGTATTGCATCATTGTGACATGTCCTTGCTTACTTGGCAACTTCTCATTGGATGATCATTAAGCTCTTGCTTACTTGACACTCATTGATTGGATGGAAGTTGTCATTATTTGATGACTAGACAAATCTGAAAATAAACCTTAAAAAGCATGTGACAATTAGCCATAAAATTATTTCCATAAAGCATATAATCATCCCACATAATTAGCAAGACAAATTTCTCCAACTTGCCATGATGAATTCGGCCATTAACTTCCTCCACATGCTGAAATTTCAGCATGTGTAACATTTGCATTTTATTCAAAATGTTGCCAAGTTTGTATTTGATTTATACCTTGAAAATAAAGAAGAAATCAATCATCATTTAGTAGATAACATTCTTATCAATTTTGGAATAAAAATTAATCACCAATAGGGCCATGAATTCGGCCAACATACATTCCCACACATGCTGAAATTTTCAGCCTGTGTGATATTCAAAGATATCACTTTATTTATTCCATAATATATTCAAAACATTTCCATACTATCTCTCAATTAATCCACATAATTCAAGATAGTAAATATGCCATTATTTAGTGCAAAAATCGGCCAGCTCAAGACAACACATGCTGAATTTTCAGCATGTGTCACAAATGTGACAAAGTTTGAAATGTTACCTTTTGTAGTTCATTTCTTTATGTCACCAACATTGCATGCTTCATTCTTGGCCAATCAAGATGCCAACAAAGCTCCACATATGCTCCAATAAGGGTGATCTAGGCGTGTATGATAGTTGTACATGTGTTGAATTTTATTTTTGCAAACTTTGTAAAATATTGCACATATAATTATACACACATGGTATATTCCAATCAGCCCTTAATTGATTTTTATAGAATACTTTAGAATGTATGAATTAGGTAAAAAGTGTCTAGATACATGTTATATGCCATGCCAAAAATGTTCCATGTGTCGTGTACGCAGAAAACCGAATTTTCGACGTTTATCGATTACCCGATTTTTCTCTAATTAAATTCTAAATTTTTGCATATGTTATATATATTTTGTTACACATAATATACATAAATTAAATTTTAATATTCAGCACTTAGGCTGATCTAAAGTGGCGCCCAACATGTGACAAAATTGAATTTTGGAATCTCCACAATTTGGCCTTAATTGTGAGTGATTTGCGTGTGCCAACGTGGAATGATTTTATGACTATACATACCATGTAAGCCACGAAATTTGTGGCCATTTTTGAAGTGTAGGGGCTGACCATCTATATATGGCAAGTACGTGACACGTTGGCGAAGTTTCAGTATTCGCCCGATACGACAATTTTTGGTTTAGAACCTTTTAACGTGTCATAATAAATTTGTCATCACCATGACTTATATCATATGACACAAGACCTGAATATACTCATAAATATGAGTCAAATATAGTGGTGTGACATTAACGTACGTTCGCAAAATATATAACGTGTCGGTAGTACGTTGGAATATATGCGTATGTGTCTTTTTCAAAAACAATATGAACATATATATATATATATATATATATATATATATGTTGAAAATGGCGTGTAGGAGGGTGGAGAAACTTTCCTCTCTTCAACTTATTGCCTTTGTGCCTTTTCCAAATATAGCTTCCTTTAATGAACTACTTAGTGTAATTAACTAAGTACTTCACTTAATGAACTAGTTTAGTTCATTAATGATGGCACCTGAAAATAGTTCAAACACAACAAATGCTTGCCATTTTATGCAAGCTTTAAAACTTCATGGCTCGTTAGTACGACAACATTATATATGAACTATACAAGGCAAGTTTTATGCAACAACGTGTCATGTCATGAAATATGTTATGCATTTCATTAATACACCTTTATTTAAATCATGCATTTTTAATCACTCAAACCCCTTTTTCTCTACAATCTCCCCCTTTTGATGATTTACAAAATAACCTACATACATGATTTAAATCTTGTCGCTCCCCCTCCAATTGTGCATAAATTCAAATTTTGAATTTCAAATTTCAAATTCGCTCCCCCTTGATTTATGCAATCAGTTTCTTTCTCCCCTTACATCATGCATTCTCTCCCCCTTTATTTTTGAAAGTCAATCAAAAATGCATATAAATATGGAAAGACAATCAAATCAAACAGCAGAAATAATGCCTAATTTAGAACGAAGATTTTCGTACGTGGTTTGATTTAATGCCTTAGTAAAAATATCCGCTACTTGTGCCTCTGTGCGTACGTGATCTATGAAAATATCACCATTACTTACGTGATCACGAAGAAAATGATAACGTACTTCTATATGCTTGGCCTTAGAGTGTAGTACGAGGTTCTTAGACAAGTTGATAGCGTTCATACTATCACAATATATAGGAATACGTTGTACTGTGATACCAAAATCAGATAGTTGTTGTTTTAGCCATAGCAATTGTGTGCAGCAAAGACTAAGTGCCATGTATCCAGCTTCAATGGTGGATAGTGTGACGCTGGCTTTCTTTTTGGAAAACCATGAAATAAGTGAATTTCCTATAAATTGGCCAGTGCCACTCGTGCTTTTTCTATCTATTTTACATCCACCATAATCTGCGTCAATGTAGGCATGCAAGTGAAATTTGCAGTCTTTATCATACCAAATGCCTAAGGTGGGTGTGTGCTTAATATATCAGAATATTCTTTTCACGGCATTATAGTGAGACACCTTTGGTTGACTTTGAAAACGTGCACACATACATACACTGAACATGATATCAGGCCTACTAGCAGTAAGATACAGCAAAGAGCCAATCATAGATCTATATAAGGCATTATCAAAATCCTTACCATGTTCATCTTTGTCTAATTTAGTGGTGACACTCATAGGGGTGGGTGACGGTTTTAAATTCTCAAAATTGAACTTTTTAATTATATCATTTTTATACTTAACTTGGCTAATATGGATACCTTTACTCGTTTGTTTAATTTGTAAGCCAAGAAAGTAATTTAATTCACCAACCATAGACATTTCAAATTCCAATTTCATGCAAATTTCGAAATCTTCAACAAGTTTATTTGAAGTGGAGCCAAAAATGATGTCATCCACATAAATTTGAATAATGAGTAAATCCGATTCTTGTTTTAAAAATAAAGTACTATCTATAGTGCCTCTTTTAAAACCATTTTCTAAAAGGAAAGTAGCAAAACGATCATATCATGCTCTCGGTGCTTGCTTTAGACCGTATAGTGCCTTCTTTAGTTTGTACACGTGATCGGGATGTTTCAAATCTTCAAAACCGGGTGGTTGTTTCACGTATATCTCTTCTTGTATAAATCCATTTAAGAATGCACTTTTCACGTCCATTTGATAAAGTTTAAAATCTTTCATGCAAGCAATAGAAAGTAAAAGTCGTATGGCTTCTAAGCGTGCTACGGGTGCAAATTTCTCATCATAATCAATTCCTTCTTCTTGATTATATCCTTGTGCTACAAGTCTAGCTTTATTTCTAACAACTTTTCTGTCTTCATTCCTTTATTTCTAAACACCCACTTTGTGCCTATTATAGTCTTAGCTTGTGGTCGTGGCACTAAATCCCATACGTCATTTCTAACAAATTGATTAAGTTCATCATGCATAGCATCAATACAAGAAGAATCACTCAAAGCATCATGCACATTTTTAGGTTCGATTTCAGAAATCATGGCATGAAATTGATTTATTTCATCTGGATTTATTTTTCTACGTGGTAGCACACCGTGAGTGATATCGCCTATAATGAGATCATGTGGGTGATCTCTATGCCATCTTGGTTGATTATTTTCTACGTTCTCATGCATTTCTAAGTGATCATGCATTTCTAGTGTATCATGCATATCATGCATGCCATCATCATAATTCAACACGGGTTTCAATTCAAAATCATCATCATATTCTTTATCTTTATCAGTCTCACCAAATTCATTAAACTTCACATGAATGGATTCTAGAATTCGTCTAGTGATGGGATCATAACATCTATATGCTTTTGAAATCGCAGAATACCCAACAAAGATGCATTCAATTGATTTAGATTCAAACTTATCTAAATTGTCTTTCGTATTTAACACAAAGCATTTACAACCAAACACATGAAAGTAATCAATTTTAGGCATGAGACCATTTAATATCTCATAAGGCATCTTGTTAATTTTCTTTCTAATGGACAAATGATTAACTATATAGCATGCACAATTTACGGCTTCCGCCCACAAAAATCTAGGTAATTTATTCTCACACAACATGGTTCTAGCAATTTCTTGTAATGTCCTATTCTTTCTTTCTACTACTCCAATTAATTGTGGAGTTTTAGGTGGCAAAAACTCGTGTTTAATTCCTTTTTCTTCGCAAAATGAAATCATGTCCTTGTTTTTAAATTCACCACCTCTATCACTTTTTATCCTTTTCACATTGACACCATATTTATATTCAAGTTGTTTTATTAGTTTCGCAATCTCAATGGCACTATCATCCTTATGTGCAAGAAACAAAGTCCAAGTATAATGAGAAATCATCAACAATCACACAACCATAGTGAAGTCCACCAAGACTCGTAGTGCGACCAGGACCAAACAAATCAATGTGTAATAATTCTGAAACTCTAGTCGTGCTTATTTCATTTTTAGGTTTTAGTGACTCGCGTGTTTGTTTGCCTTTTATGCAAGATTCACACAACTGAAAGTTGTCTAAATCAAGTGTAGGCAATCCTCATATTAGGTTCTTTCGTTGAAGTTTTTCAAGTGTAGAAATGCCAATGTGTCCTAAACGTCTATGCCATAAATTTACGTTAGGTTCATTCGACATGAAACACTTAACCTTAGCGTCTACCATATCATCCATAGAAAGTGTAAAGATGTTTCCTTCCCGTTTTCCTTTTAAAACTGTTTCTCCATTTTTATTTATTATATTGCAATATGAGTGAGTAAAACACACACAAAAACCATTGTCAATAAATTGTGAAATGCTAAGAAAATTATAGGATAAGTTGCTCACCAAAAAGACGTTTGAGATTTGAAGGGTGTTTGGGTTTCCAATAATACCATTTACGTTGATCTTGCCTTCATTGTTGTCTCCAAAGGTCACGGATCTGCCTTTTGTGACCTTCTTCAATTTAGTGAACAAGCTCGGGTCACCTGTCATGTGTCTCGAGCAACCACTGTCAAGGAACCACTTGATAGATTTGTCTTTTAATGTGTGGGTTCCCTGCAATGTACACAAGTGATTTAGGTACCCTTTTAATTTTGGGTCTTTAAGAGTTAGTTATTCACCGCTTAGTAAAAGTACCTTTCGGTACCCGTACTTGAGTGATCCTTCTCGGTCTAGCAAATGGCAAGAATGTAAATGAAGGTGCAATGTAGTAGACATGTGGTGAGTGAACTTTGGGCCTTTGGCCGAGAACTCCTTTATATGCATCATATTGATTTCGTTTTTGATATGTCCTTGTGTTGATGTGCATAGTGCGTGATCTAGATGGATGAAATGAATGTCGTGTATGCATCACTTGTTTCTTCTCATATCTATATGGCACATAATTATATTTCGCATGATATGAAGAAGTATGACGAGATGAGGGGAGACGGGGTCTTTGTGTCATCTTAGACGCCGTATTTGCTTTCGGAGTGTCTACTTTCTTAGACAAGACAAACTTGGTTGGTTTAATGGATACTTCATTTGTTTCAATGTATCCTAATCCCGTTTTATCACTATCATGATTTTGTGATAAAATAATACGATCTAGCATGTTAGATCTCGTATCAAACTGTTTCATCATTTTCTCTATGTCCGTATTCCTTGATTTCAAATTTGAAATCTCGGATTTCATTTCATTATTTTGCGTGGTCAATGACGAGATTTCTGTCTTTAATGCATTAATGATACATGATGACTCTTCTTTTGAATCGTTTAATTGAGCAACAAGATTCTCGTTAGAAGATTCTAACAGCTTCTTGTCTTCAATTAATCGCTTCTTTTCTTTTGCGACAGTCTTAGTAAATTTATACAATTCTAAGTACTGACTAAAAAGATCATCATAAGAAGGCTCGGAGTCAGAATCAGAGTCATATGATACCTCGTTTGATGCTTTGGACACAAAGCATTCTTGTGCAGTCTCCTCTTCTGTTTCAGTCTCGGAATCAGATGTATCACTCGAAGTGGAGGCCTTGAGAGCTCTTTTCCTTTGCTTAGGTTCTGAGACGAGTCTATTCTTGGTCCGTTCCTTGTCAGGGTGTTTGTTTATTTGCTTGTCCTTATTAGGGCAATCATATGATAGATGTCCAAGTTTACCGCATTCGTAACATTTAACATCCTTGTCATTTGTCTTGTTCTTATTTCTTTTAGTCGAAGTAGCCTTAGTTTTGTTTCTAAATGACTTTCTCATGAATTTTCTTAAGCCTTTAGCCAATAAAATTAAGTTATCGTTATCTGATGCAGAATCACTATCATCTACGTGATCGGAAGAAGTAGAGACGTATTCATTTGATTTAAATGCAATAGTCTTACCTTGTTTTGATGATGATTATGATTTCCTTATGGTGAGTTTGTTCTCATATACCTTAAGTGATCCAATTAGTTCTTCCATCTTAATCGATTTAGTTTCTTTGCTTTCTTCTATGGCCGTTACTTTAGGGTCCCACTCGGATGGAAGGCTTCGCAAGACCTTTGTACCTTTTCATGCATTAAAAAAGGCTTTGCCAAGAGACTCAAGAGAACTGTAAATGTTAGTCAAGCGAAGATCCATATCAACGATAGATTCATTTGGCAATAATTTAAATGACTCAAGTGTGGACATAAGCATGTTGATCTTGGACTCTTTTACTTGACTAGTGCATTCGTGTTTCATTTCAAGAATTCTCCACATTTCTTGAGCACTAGAACAATTTGAAACATAGCTAGATTCACTTTTACTTAGTCCATTTAGAAGTAATTGCATAGCCCTAGCGTTCATGCTCAATCTCTTTTTATCATCACTATTATACTCTTGTCTAGGCTTAACGACCTCTAGTGTGACTCCATCTACAGCGGATATTTTTGATGGAACAAATGGATCATCTTCTATAATTGACCAAAGATCAATATCAATTGCCATAAGGAAAAGTTTCATTCTTTAACTTCCATTGAATGAAAGACTCACCGTGAAAGAGAGGAGGCCTTTGACTGGACATACCTTCTTGCTCGGTTTTGAAGTTTGTGGTTGCCATCTCACTTAGATCGTTGGATCCTTTAGTTGTGAGTGTTCCTGCTCTCTGATACCACTTGTAGGATCTGAAAGGAACCACTAGAAGGGGGGGGGTTGAATAGTGGGTGCGGAAAATGTGGTTTTTAAAATTGTTTTAAACCAAAAACCTAACTTCTGAAAACAGTTTCTATTTTAAGAACCCATTTTGAAACGTTTTGAAAACTAGGTTTCAGGTCTTCAAAAATTCTGAAATTTTGAGAGAACTTAGGCTTTGATGTTTTGAGTATCTCCTAAAAATTTCAGATTAAAATTCAACCTCTAACCCCTTGAAAAATTGTTGGTGGTCAGATTGCATAAATCTGCCAGAAACGGTAGTCTGATTTGAAAACTTAATTCCTATTTATCCGTAACTTAAAATGCTCTAAAAATTTAATGACTAACCCCTTATTAGTTTTATTTAATTGGGTTGAAACAGTTTTGAAAAATTGTTTTGGGAAGATAGTCAAATACGTTCAAAGTCTCAACCTTTGCAAGCCTGAAAATCAGACTGCACTATTCTCAGGACTTTAGATGTTTGGATGACTTATCCTTGTCCAAAATGGTTGAAACTTGCGCCAAATTAACCTTAAGGCGTGTGCCTATGATTATGGAAAGTTTTGTGAGTTTTGATATTCGTTTACTATTTTTAATAACGTGATGAATAATGATACACAGTGCTGAAACTGAAAGTAAGTGCTGAAAGTAAATAACACTAGGAATTTTATACTGGTTCGGTTAAAACAACCTACTCCAGTCTTTGAGGACACCTTCCTTGGTTAGCACTAATCACAAAACACAAAGAAGACCTTACCACACAGGGTTGATAGAGTTACACACCAACTCCAACCCTTTACAAACCTTGTATGTGAATACAACGATCACGAACACCACCATCTTGCAAGTGCAAGATGGATCACACCTTGAGCAATCTTTTACAACAATAAAGAGAATGTGTGGTGGTCTATATGAAGCCTATTCAAATGTATGAATATGAGTACAATAGGCTTTTAGAGAGAAGAAAGAAAGAAGGTGTAGAAGAAGAGAGGATGCAACGTTTTTGATCTTCAATTTGCAAGACTTGTTCTTGTATTTTATTTGCTCTCTTCTTTCCTTTTTATCACCATATGGCCGCCCCCTCTAGCCTTTTCTTCCTCTTGAAAATTATCTTCCAAGTCCTTGGAAGAGTGTATTGCATCATTGTGACATGTCCTTGCTTACTTGACAACTCCTCATTGGATGATCATTAAGCTCTTGCTTACTTGGCACTCATTGATTGGATAGAAATTGTCATCATTTGAGGACTAGACAAATCTGAAAATAAACCTTAAAAAGCATGTGCCAATTAGCCATAAAATTATTTCCATAAAGCATATAATCATCCCACATAATTAGCAAGACAAATTTCTCCAACTTGCCATGATGAATTCGACCATTAACTTCCTCCATATGCTGAAATTTCAGCATGTGTAATATTTGTATTTTATTCAAAATGTTGCCAAGTTTGTATTTGATTTATTCCTTGAAAATAAAGAAGAAATCAATCATCATTTAGTACATAACATTCTTATCAATTTTGGAATAAAAATTAATCACCAATAGGGTCATGAATTTGGCCAACATACATTCGCACACATGCTGAAATATTCAGCATGTGTGATATTCAAAGATATCACTTTATTTATTCCATAATATATTCAAAACATTTCCATACTATCTCTCAATTAATCCACATAATTCAAGATAGTAAATATGCCATTATTTAGTGCAAAAATCGGCCAGCTCAAGACAACACATGCTGAATTTTCAGCATGTGTCACAAATGTGACAAAGTTTGAAATGTTACCTTTTGTTGTTCCTTTCATTATGTCACCAACATTGCATGCTTCATTCTTGGCCAATCATGATGCCAACAAAGCTCCACATATGCTCCAATAAGGCTGAGCTAGGCATGTATGATAGTTGTACATGTGTTGAATTTTATTTTTGCAAACTTTGTAAAATAGTGCACATATAATTATACACACATGGTATATTCCAATCAAGCCTTAATTGATTTTTTTAGAACACTTTAGAATGTATGAAGTATGTAAAAAGTGTCTAGATACATGTTATATGCATGCCAAAAATGGTCCATGTGTCGTGTACGTAGAAAATCGAATTTTCGACGTTTATCGATTATCCTATTTTTCTCTAATTAAATTCCAACTTTTTTCACATGTTATATATATATTATGTTACACATAATATACATAAATTAAACTTTAATATTCAGCACTTAGGCTGATCTAAAGTGGCACCCAACATGTGAGAAAATTGAATTTTGGAATCTCCAAAATTTGGCCTTAATTGTGGGTGATTTGTGTGTGCCAACATGGCTGTACATACCAGGTAAGCCACGAAATTTGTGGCTATTTTTGAAGTGTAGGGACTGGCCATCTATATATGGCAAGTACGTGACACGTAGGCGAAGTTTCAGTATTCGCCCGATACAACAATTTTTAGTTTAGAACCTTTTAACGTGTCGTAATAAATTTGTCATCACCATGACTTATATCATATGATATAAGACCTGAATATACTCATAAATATGAGTCAAACATAGTGGTGTGACATTAACGTACGTTCGCAAAATATATAACGTGTCGGTAGTACGTTGGAATATATGTGTATGTCTCTTTTTCAAAAAAAATCTGAATATATATATATATGTATGTTGAAAATGGCGTGTAGGAGGTTGGAGAAACTTTCCTTTCTTCAACTTGTTGCCTTTGTGCCTTTTCCAAATATAGCTTCCTTTAATGAACTACTTAGTTTAATTAACTAAGTACTTCACTTAATGAACTAGTTTAGTTCATTAATAATGGCACCTGAAAATAGTTCAAACACAACAAATGCTTGCATTTGATGTAAGCTTTAAAACTTTATGGCTCGTTAGTACGACAACATTGTATACGAACTATATAAGGCAAGTTTTATGCAACAACATGTCATGTCATGAATATGTTATGCATTTCTTTAATACACATTTATTTAAATCATGCATTTTGTAATCACTCAAACCCCTTTTTCTCTACAATAATGAGACACTTTAGGTTGACTTTGAAAACGTGCACACATACACACACTAAACATGATATGAGGTCTACTTGCAGTAAGATATAGCAAAGAACCAATCATAGACCTATATAAAGAATTATCAAAATCTTTTCCATGTTCATCTTTATCTAGTTTAGTGGTGACACTCATAGGGGTGGGGGACGGTTTTAGGTTCTCAAAATTGAACTTTTTAATCATGTCATTTACATATTTAACTTGGCTTATATGTATACCTTTACTCGTTTGTTTAATTTGCAAGCCAAGAAAATGATTCAATTCACCAACCATAGACATTTCGAACTCGGATTTCATGCAAGTTTCAAACACTTCAACAAGTTTATGAGATGTAGATCCAAAAATGATGTCATCAACATAAATTTGAATGATTAGTAAATCCGATTTATCTTGTTTCAAGAATAGAAGGCTATCTATCGTGCCTCTTTTAAAACCATTTCCTAAAAGAAAAGTAGCAAAACGATCATACCACGCCCTACGTGCTTGCTTTAAACTGTATAGTCCCTTCTTTAATTTGTACACGTGATCGGGGTATTTCAAATCTTTAAAACCGGGTGGTTGTTTCACGTATACTTCTTGTATAAAGCCATTTAAAAATGCACTTTTGACGTCCATCTGATAAATTTTAAAACTTTTCATGCAAGCAGTAGCAAGTAAAAGTCGTATGGGGTCTAAACGTGCTACGGGTGCAAATGTTTCGTCATAGTCTATTCCTTCTTCTTGATTATATCCTTGTGCTACAAGTCTCGCCTTATTTCTAACAACTTTACCTTCTTCATCCATTTTATTTCTAAACAACCATTTTGTGCCTATTATAGTCTTATCTTGTGGTCATGGCACTAAATCCCATACATCATTTCTTACGAATTGATTAAGTTCATCATGCATAGCATCAATCCAAGAAGAATCACTCAAAGCATCAAACATGTTTTTAGGTTCAATTTCGGATATCATGGCATGAAATTGGTTTATTTCATCCGGATTTATTCTTCTACGTGGTCACACACTGTGAGTAATGTCGCCTATAATGAGATCGTGTGGGTGATCCATATGCTATCTTGGTTGATTATTCTCTACGTTCTCATGCATTTTTAAGTGATCATGCATTTCTAGTGTGTTTACTTCATCATGCGTGCCATCATCATCTAACACGGGTTTTAATTCAAAATCATCGTCATATTCTTTATCTTTTTCAACCTCACCAAACTCATTAAACTTCACATAAATGGATTCTAAAATTTGTCTAGTGATGGGATCATAACATGTATATGCTTTTGAATTCACAAAATATCCAACAAAAATACATTCAATTGATTTAGATTCAAACTTGTCTAAATTATATTTTGTATTTAAAACAAAGCATTTGCAACTAAACACACGAAAGTAATCAATTTTAGACATGCGATTATTTACTATCACATAAGGCGTTTTATTTATTTTCTTTCTAATTGACAAACGATTAACTATTAGCATGCACAATTTATGGCTTCAGCCTACAAAAATCTAGGCAATTTATTTTCACACAACATGGTTCTAGCAATTTCTTGTAGTGTCCTATTATTTCTTTCTACTACTACATTTAGTTGTTGAGTTCTAGGTGGCGATAACTCGTGTTTGATTCCTTTTTCTTTGCAAAATGCAATCATGTCCTTGTTTTTAAATTCACCGCCTCTATCGTTTCTAATCTTTTTCACATTTAAACTATATTCATTTTCAAGTTGTTTTATTAGTTTTGCAATCTCAATGGCACTATCATCTTTATTTGCAAGAAATAAAGTCTAAGTATAGCGAGAAAAATCATCAACGGTAACACATGCATAATGACGTCCACCGAGACTCTTAGTGCAACTAGGACCAAACAAATCAATGTGCAATAGTTCTAAAACTCTAGACGTGCTAATTTTATTTTTAGGTTTAAGTGACTCGCGTGTTTGTTTGCCTTTAATACAAGATTCACACAACTGAAAGTTGTCTAAATCAAGTTTAGGCAATCCTCGTATTAGGTTCTTTCGTTGAAGTTTTTCAAGTGTAGAAATGCCAATGTGTCCTAAACGTCTGTGCCACAAATTAACGTTAGGTTCATTTGATATAAAACACTTAACCTTAGCATCTAACATGTCATCCACGGAAAGTGTAAAAATATTTCCTTCTCTTTTTCCTTTTAAAACTGTTTCTCCATTTTTATTTATTATGTTGTAATATGGATGAGTAAAACACACGTTAAAGCTGTTGTCAATAAACTATGAGATGCTAAGAAGATTATAGGATAGATTACTTACCAAAAAACGCTGGAGATTTGAAGAGTGTTTTGGCTTCCGATTGTACCTTTTCCGATGATTCATCCTTCATTGTTGTCTCCAAAGGTCACGGATCCGCCTTTTGTGACCTTCTTCAACTTTGAAAACAAGATCGGGTCACCTATCATGTACCTCGAGCAACCACTGTCAAAGAACCATTTGATAGATGTGTCTATTCATGTATGGGTTCCCTGCAATGTACAACAATGATTTAAGTACCCTTTTAATTTTGGGTCCTTACGAGTTAGTTATTCACCTCTTAGTAAAAGTACCTTTTGGTACCCATACTTGGGTGATCCTTCTCGGTCTAGCAAACGGTAAGAATGTAGATGAAGGAGCAATGTAGTAGACATGGGGTGAGAAAACATAAGGCCTTTGGCCGAGAATCCCCTTATGCGCATCATATGGTGTGCGTTTTTGATATGTTCTAGTGTTAGTATGCATAGTACGTGATCTAGATGCATGGAATGAATGTCGTGTATGTATCAATGGTTTCTTCTCATATATGTACGGTACATAATTATATTTTATATGATATAAAGAAGAAGCATGACGAGGTGAAGGGAGAGGGGGTCTTTGTGTCATCTTAGGCTCCATGTATGCCTTAGGTGTGTCTACTTTCTTAGACAAAACGAATTTGGCTGGTTTAATTGATGCTTCATTTGTCTCAATGTATCCTAATCCGGTTTTATCACTATCATGTTTTTGTGATATAATAATGCGATCTAGTATGTTAGTTCCCATGTCAAATTGTTTCATCATTTTCTCTAAATCCGTATTCTTTGATTTCAAATTTGAAATCTTGGATTTCATTTCACTATTATGTGTAGTTAATGATGTGATCTCTGATTTTAATGCATTGTGATGCATGACGACTCTTCTTTTGAATCGTTTAATTGAGAAACAAGATTCGTGTTAGAAGATTCTAACAGCTTCTTGTCTTCAATTAATCGTTTCTTTTCTTTTATGAGAGTCTTGGTGAATTTGTGTAGTTCTAAATATTAACTAAAAAGATCATCATATGAAGGTTCAGAATCAGAAGATACCTCGTTTGATGCTTTGGATACAAAGCATACTTGTGCTGTCTCCTCTTCTGTATCAGTCTTAGAGTCGGATGTGTCACTCCAAGTGGAGGCCTTGAGAGCTCTTCTCCTTTGTTTATGTTCTGAGACGAGTCTAGTTTTGGTCCGATCCTTGTCAAGGTGTTTGTTTGTTTGTTTGTTTGTCCTTGTTAGGGCAGTCATAAGATAAATGTCCAAGTTTTCCGCATTCATAGCATTTCACGTCCTTGTCATTTACTTTATTTTATTTCTTTTAGTGGAAATAGCCTTAGGTTTGTTTTTGAATGACTTTCTCATGAATTTTCTCAAACCTTTAGCCAATAGTATTAAGTCATCATTATCTGATTCGGAATCACTATCATCTACCTGATCAGAAGAAGTAGAGACGTATTCATTTGATTCAAAAGCAATAGCCTTATCATGTTTCGACGTTGATTCCAATTTCCTTAAAGTGAGTTTGTTTTCATATACCTTTAGCGATCCAATTAGTTCCTCCATTTTTATTGATTTGGTTTCTTTGGTTTACCCTATAGATGTCACTTTAGGGTCCCATTCGGATGGAAGACTTTTTAGTACCTTTTGGACCTTTTCCTGCGTAGAGAAAGCTTTGCCAAGGGACTCAAGAGAATTATAAATGTTAGTCAAGCATAGATCCATGTCAACAATATACTCATTTGGCAATAATTTAAAGGACTCAATTGTGGACATAAGCATATTAATCTTGTGCTCCTTTACTTGGCTAGTCCCTTCATGTTTCATCTCAAGAATTCTCCACATTTCTTGAGCACCAGAGCAATTAGACACATATCCAGATTCACTTTTACTTAGCCCGTTTAAGAGTAATTGCATGGCTCTAGCATTCATGCTTAGTCTCTTTTTGTCATCAGTAGTATATTATTGTTTTGGCTTTACAACCTCTAGTGTGACACCATCTACAGTAGATAATTTTGAAAGAACAATGTACCGTCTTCTATGATGGACCACAGATTGATATCAATAGCCATAAGAAAAAGTTTCATTCTTAACTTCCATTGAATAAAGGACTCACCATCAAAAAGAGGAGGCCTTTCACTAGACATACCTTCGTGCTCAGTTTTGAAGCTAGTGGTTGTCATCTCACTTAGATTGTTGGATCTTCTTGTTGTGAGTGAGCCTGCGCTCTGATACCACTTGTAGAACCTGCAAGGCACCACTAGACGGGGGGTTGAATAGTGGGTGTGGAAAATTTGGTTTTTTAAAATGTTTTAATCCAAAAACCCAAATTCTGAAAACAGTTTCTGTTCTTAGGACCTGTTTTGTGACGTTTGAAAAACTAGGTTACAGGTCTTCAAAAATTATGACATTTGGAGAGATTTTAGTCTCAGATGTTCTGAGTATCTCCTAAAAATTTCAGATCAAAATTCAACTTTAACCCTTTGAAAAATTGTTTGTGGTCAGATTGCGCAAATCTGTCAGAAACGGTAGTCTGACTTGAAAATTTTTTATTCCGATTAAAACGTGGCTCCAAACGGTCTGAAAATTTAATGACAAACCCCTTACTATTTGTATTTAATTGGGTTGAAACAGTTTTGAAAACTTCCTTTGGGAAGTATGTCAAATACATTCAAAGTCTCAACCTTTGGAAGTCTGAAAATCAGACTACACTAGTCTCAGAACTATTAATGTTTGAATGACTTATACTTGTCCAAAAGGGTTGAAACTTGTGCCAAATGAAACTTAAAACATGCGGCTATGTTTCTGAAAATTTTGTGATTTTTGAAATTCGTTTGATATTTTTACTACTGCAATGAAAATGATGCACAGTGCAGGAAACTGAAAGTAAAGTACTGGAAAGTAGAGAACACAAGAAATTTTATATTGGTTCGGTTAAATCAACCTGCTCCAGTCTTCGAGGATACCTTCCTTGGTTATCACTAAACAAAATAACACCTTACCACATAGGGTTGATGTTAGTTCCGAAATACACTCTAGAGGGGGGGTGAATAGAGTGTTTGGCACTTTTGCGGAATTTTTCTTGTTTGGCTCAACTCAAACGAAATTCAAAATCAGAGTAAGAATGGGAGATGAGATGCAATGAATGTGTACACCGGATATAGAATGGTTCGAATCGTAAATGATTCTACTCCACTACCACTTTGTTGCCAAAGTGGATTTTCAACAGCTACTCTTCTTATTAAAGCTATAAGAACAACCACAACAACACTTATACTAACACCTTAGTGTAAGCAACAACAGCAACTTTTTGCACAGACCACACTTGTGCAACTACAGCAACTACAGCTCTTAGCAAGAACAACTTCTTGCTACCTCACAACTTCAACAAAGTTCCCCCAATAACTTCTCACAGTGGGTTGAAGAAATATAGTAAGGTTCACACTTTCTCACTAGTCTAAGCACAAGCAAGAGATCAAATATTTATGGTTCCTCTTGTGCTTGACTCTCTATCTCTCAATATACAACAATGAAGAGCAAAGAAAAGCTTAACAAGCTTTAAGCAAATTTACAAATATGAGAGAACTATACAACAATGAATAATGAAGCTAGATGATGTTGAAAGTGTGTATTTGCCTCATCCAAGCCTCTTCTATTTATAGATGAAGTTGACCACGTTTTTTGAGCTCTCCACCATGTCTTGAATAATCCCAAACGTCAAGATAATGTCCAAATAGTCTTTAGCCACCCTATGGAGTGATTTGATCTTCAATAGCCACCCTAGGGAATCTTAGACATGGATAAAATAGTCAAGGAAGCGTGTAGTATGTTGGGTTAAAGTCCACAAGAAATTTGAGTAAGATTGGAGAGAGAAAACATCATAAATCTCCATTGGATTTTGTTCCAACGTTCAAAAAATTTTGAATTCTGGGGACGTCGATCGATCCACGTGCCAGTGCTGAGAGATCGACGTCCTCCAGAATGACGTCGATCGATCGACGTCTCTTTGGCTGAGAGATCGATATCTTCCAGAAGTATGTCGATCGACCGACATCTCCTTGGCTGAGAGATTGATGTCTTTCAGAAGTACGTCGATCGATCGACGTCTCCTTGGCTGAGAGATCGATGTTTTTCAGAAGTACGTCGATCGATCGACGTCTCCTTGGCTGAGAGATCGATGTCTTTCAGAAGTACGTTGATCAATCGACGTCTCTTGCTGAGAGACTCACGTGACGTCGATCAATCGACGTCTCTCTTATTGAGAGATTGACGTAGATCTGAGAGCTCAAACTTTTTACAACCTTCACATGGATCGATCCATGTGCCTTCCTGAGGGGCTGATGTATACATCAATCGATCCATATGAGAGATTGACGTATCACAATGTGTTTTTCTCAATTTGCTTCAAACTCAAAATGTGAAATTCTATTTTAGCCCTTTTAAAACATCTTTTAACATCATCAAAACATTTTATAATCCAACAATCTCTCCCTTTTTGATGATTTCAAAACCAAGATTTTAAAAGATGTTTTTGCTTCATTTTAACTAATTTGATGTTTCAAACTTGAAAAATCTCAATCTCCCCCTAAGTATATGGATTTTATACTTTCCGTAATAATCAAAGTGAACATGATTTTACAACTCCAATGAATATATCAAAATGCTTCCCTTTGATCAAAATGCTCCCCCTCAACCAAACATGCATCAATTTCAAAAATTTCTTAACTCAAATATGCAACAGTTTCTCAACATGCATCAATTACTCAACACTTAACATGAATCACTTTCTCAACATTGCATCAATTACCCAACACATAATATGCATCAGTTTCTCCCCCTAAAGTAAACATATGTAAATCATCAAGCATCAAGCAATTTAGCTCCGTCAAATTAATAAGATCACTAACTTTCTCCCCCTTTTCGAAAGCTTCAAAAACAACGTCAATATAAAAGCATATTACTGCATTAATCATTAAAAAACTAACCAAGTTCAGCAAAATACATAAGCCAAGAAATACTAAACTAGAATGATAAACATGGAAAACATAAGCTAAAAGAAGTGCTAATCTTCATCGGAAGAAAATGAGATGCCCGGAATGCATGCCTTCATTTTAGCCTTCAGCTTGGCAAACCTTGACTCGTACAAGGTCACCTTGCCTCGAAGCTCATCAACCTCTTGTTGAAAGCTAGTGACTTGAGCTTGAAGTTCAGGAACATTTGAGCTCAACCCACTAGTTTCTTCTCGATTGTCGGGTTTAGGAATAGGTACTTCGTTCGGAACACCTTCGTCTTCTTCCGCTTCATCCGGTTGGTCACGACCTCTCATTGCTTCTTTTTGTGCTTTGACTATTTGTTGGATGTTGACCTTATCATAAAAATCTTTGTGCGTGATTTCGTCAACATCCGTGTTGTCCACATCAATACCCGACTTTACAAGCATCCTATAGATAAGGTTACTATAGGGTAAGGCTTTGTTTTGTTTAGTGGCGGCCTCAATAACATTGGTCATAAAAAGCTCCCCGAAGTTCACCTTCTCACGGTTGGCTACTTGGTATGCAATGTAAAAGTCTAGGTTACTTTGCCCTTTGGCGGATTTACCATTGATACAAAATGTAACAATGGCAAGAAGAGTACGATAAACCAAGGGCATATCATTGGTATTCTTAGTGGGATGGTAGCCTAAGAATGACTTCACTTCATCCTCAGTGACTCTCCACC
Organism: Eustoma russellianum; assembly: GCA_036186865.1. Lineage (NCBI taxonomy): Eukaryota > Viridiplantae > Streptophyta > Magnoliopsida > Gentianales > Gentianaceae > Eustoma > Eustoma russellianum. Next base: position 23,088,627 of record AP025054.1, read on the forward strand.
GAGCCACATCCCACTTCCATACATTAAACTCAAAGTACCCCTCATTGGGTACACTAATCAGTCTACAGATTTTTCCAACAGCCCATTTAATGTGATGATCATCAATAATAGAATGCAAAGCCAAAGGAATACCATTTATGTATTGAACCCATAAATTTGCATAAAAAAGTCTAGTGTACCTAGTGGACATTTTGTACATCTCTCTCTCAACCCAAATACTCCTCTATTCTTGAACATCTAACCACTCAATGATAGGACTTAATCCATTATTGCTTAGAATATCATTGATTCTAAGCAATTTGAGTGGGATAGTGACTCTCTCATCATCTTCCCATTTATCATATAATATTTGAGAATGTCTAGTGATAAACCTTACATGTCTGGGTGGTAGAGGTTCCGTCAAAGAATCATTGGCTTCTTTAGTTTTGATCCAAAGAAAGTTGGAGAGATTTAACCCACTTCGAATCTCTACAAGAACTAGGCTTTGGCTCTCATCCATTGATTGTTTTCTTCTAGGTTGAGAGGTCTGTCCTTGAGAAGGATTGCTTGACCCTTCTCCTCCACTCCTAGAAGATCTTGGCCTCTTGGTTGTGTTCTTTCTTCTTGAAGACATTGTTGGAAAGATTAGGGCTTGAGAGATTGAAAACTTTAGGTTTGGATAGAGACATTCAAGAGAAGAAATCAAGAATCAAGAGTAGAGATGATGAAATCTTGATTTAGAGATGAAATTGAAGAGAGGGTGGGTTTTTGGAGATGGAGGCGTAGGTTTTGAGAGGCTTCAATCGATTTGTTAGGTTGGAAATGAGAGAGGTTCGTGTTTTTGAAGTTTTTAAAGTTGCAGAATTCGATGACGTTGATCGATCGACATTAGAGATTGACGTACGTAGATCAATCGACGTCAGAGATCGACGTGCATGGATCTCTCATTTTGATACATGGATCGATCCATGTATGCTGATTTTTGAAATTTTCAATTTTAACCCTCTAAACATTGTTTATCATCCCTAATCTTGTTCTAATGGACTCAAATGTCTCAGTAGGAAGGGATTTGGTGAATATATCCGCTAGTTGGTCATTGGTTGGAACAAATTCAATACATACCAATCCTTTTTGAATGCAATCTCTTATGAAGTGATGCCTTACTTCAATATGTTTGGTCCTACTATGATGTACCGGGTTTTGTGCTATACTTATGGCTGAGGTGTTGTCACATAGGATGGGAACTTTATCAAACTTAACATTATAATCGTTTAAGGTGTTGAGTTTGCTTGATTTGAAGACCAAGAAAGTAGTTGAGTTCACCCATCATGCTCATTTCAAATTTTCCTTCCATCAGTTTAGCAAAATTCTCACAAAGAGAATCATTAGTAGCACCAAATATAATATCATCCACATAAATTTGAACAAGCAATTGATGGTTTCCTTGTTCTTTGATAAAAAGAGTAGTGTCGACTTTTCCTCTTGAAAGCTCATTCTCAAGAAGGAAGTTACTTGATCTATCATACCATGCCCTATGAGCTTGTTTAAGTCCATAAAGAGCCTTTTTGAGTGTAAATACATGATTTGGATAATCATGATTTTCAAACCCCGGAGGTTGAGCCACATACACCTCTTCTTGAATTATTCCATTCAAGAATGCGGATTTCACATCCATTTGATATAGTTTGAAATCCTTATAGCATGCATATGCTAATAGCATCCTAATAGCTTCTAACCTAACTACAGGGGCAAAGGTCTCATCATAGTCTATGCCTTCCTCTTGCCTATATCCTTGAGCTACTAACCTAGTTTTGTTTCTAGTGATGTTTCCTTTATCATCCATTTTGTTTCTAAATACCCATTTAGTGCCAATTACAGGATGATCACTAGGTTTAGCAACTAATTCCCAAACATCACTTCTTTCAAATTGATTTAGTTCTTCTTGTATGGCTAATACCCAATCTTCATCATTTATTGCCTCCTTTATATTTTTAGGTTCAACTTGTGAAATGAAGGCATTTTCATTGAATTTCCGACTAGTCATTATGCCTTGACTAGTTTCACCTAATATTAACTCTTTAGGGTGATCTTTCCTATACTTATATGAGTCGGTAAATTTGAGGTATCTCCTCCTACTTCTTCATCTTCAACCTTAGGTTCAAGAGGATCAATCTTAAGGTCAATAACAATATTACCTTTTGGATTCTCAAATTTCTCTATATGGCTTACTTCAATTATTTCATCATCATCATCATCATCATTAATGTTTGATTCATCCTCAATGAGTTCACTAAATTTGACATGAATTGATTCTTCAACTCTCATGCTCCTTTTATTATATACTCTAAATGCCTTGCTATTTTGAGCATAATCCATGACGATTCCTTCATCCGCTTTGAAATCGAGTTTATCCAAGTTATCTTTGGTGTTAAGTACAAAGCACTTACAACCAAAAACCGTGAAATAACCAATATTTGGTACTCTACCTTTCCAAAGCTCATAAAGAGTCTTTTTGAGAAATGGTCTCAAATAAACTCTATTGATCACATGACAAGCGGTGTTTACCGCTTCGGCCCAAAAATATTTGGGTAGCTCAAATTCGTTTAGCATGGCTCTACTCATTTCTTGGAGTGTTCTATTTTTTCTTTCCGCAACACCATTTTGTTGAGGAGTTCTTGGAGCCGAGAAATTGTGTCCATACCCTTTGGATACACAAAATTCTTGAAATTCTCCATCAAACTCACCACCTCTATCACTTCTAATTTCCTTAATTGTGTCTTTTCTTTGATTTTCTAATCTCCTACAAAGCTTTATAAATTCTTGGCATGCATCATTCTTTTTAGCTAAGAACATTACCCAAGTGTACCTAGAGAAGTCATCTACCACCACAAAGGTGTAATGTTTTCCACTTAGACTTGTCGTACCAATATCCCCATACAAATCCATATCAAGTAATTGTAGAGGTTTGGTGGTGGAGATTTCACTTTTGGGCTTGAAGCTTGTTTTAACAAGCTTTGCCTTTTGACAAGTGTCACATAAGCCATGATTTTGGAAATTTAATTTTGGAAGACCTTGGACTTTTCATTTTTGCAAATATCTTTGAAATTTTTAAAACTAATATGTTCAAGTCGTCTATGCCATAGTTGAGTCAAATTGTTTTTGGCAACTAGGCAAGAAACATTTTGTGATATCAAATCATGTGTGCTAAATTTGTAAACATCATTTTTACGTATAGTCTCAAAAACAATCTTATCGTTCTTTTTCACAATGCATTTTCTTTTCACAAATTCAACTTGAAAATTAGCATCACATAGTTCGCTAACACTTATCAGATTATATTTAAGCCCTTCTACATATAGTACACTATTAATAGTGAAAGAAGAATTACCAATTTCTCCATGTCCAAGGATTTTGGCTCTCCTATTACCAAAATTCACCGTTCCACCATCTTGGAGCTTGAGCTTGGTGAACAATGTTTTGTCTCCGGTCATGTGCGTTGAACATCCGCTGTCCATAAGCCATTTGGTTCTTTCTTCTTTGGCTACTCCATTTATCTTGAGAGCCTACACAACCAAAAGATTTATGCATTGGTACCCTTTGATGGTTGGGTCCTTTAGGATTAGTGTGTCGACCCTTAGGCTTCCAAACATACATGCTTCCAAATCTAGCTCTACATTCATTCTTCACATATCCTACTTTGTTGCAATGAAAACAAGTGGGTACATTCTTTGGCTTAGAAGGTGATGAATTTTGTTTTGTTTTTCTATTGTTTGCCTTTTTCTTTAAAGACTTAGGCTTAATGGAAGAATGTGATGAATTAAATCCTAAAACGGGTTTATCATTTCTGATTCTTTGATTTCCAAGTAGTATGTCTAAATTATTTTACCATTTGTTAGTCCTTGCAAGTCTAACCTTAGTTTCTCACATTCTTTTCTAATTTCTACATTTTCAAGAGCTACGGTTTTATCCATGGTGAGTATGATGTCATGCTCTTGAGATATCAAAATGTTCTTGTCATGCAAGCTCTTATTTTCTAAGATGTATTTCTTGAACTTTTTCTTCAAATGCTTATAATTTAAATTCAATTTCTCAAAGTCATCTTGCAAATCTCCTATTTCATCATGCAAATTTGAAGGATTAGATTTTACCTCAAGATCATCTTCAATTGCCATGAGACAAGTATGTTGAACCTTTGGATTGTCAACTATTGCAACAAGTCCAACACCTTGATCTTCACTTTCTTCTCCTTCTGATTTGAAAAGGAGATCATCCCACGTGGTTACCTCCGCATTAAGAGCTTTCTTCTTTTGAGGAAAATCTTCTTTTCTTGTTTTTGTGGCTCCTTGACGTGGCAATCGGCAATAAAGTGACCTGGTCGACCACATCTATAGCAATTTTCACTTGCTTCCTTTTCATTCTTCTAAATTTTCTTACTAGAAGGGCAACTTCCTCATCCGATTCATCGGACTCTACCACCAATCCTTTGTGTGCTGTTTGTGTGGGTTTGATAGGCTTCATCCTATTTTGTTACCGGATAGCTCATCAAGGGTAAGAGTCTTGAGATTCTTTGATTCAGTGATGGCGGTGACTTTTGGTGTCCATTCTCTTGGCAAGGAGTTGAAGAGTTTTGAGACAAGGTCTTCATTTGAGATTTTCTTGTCCACCATGGAGAGTTGATTCACTATTCGTGTGAATCGATCGATTGTCTCCTCAATCTTCTCACCTCTCTTCATTCCGAACATCTCATACTCCTTCATGAACAGAGTCTTTTGGCCATTCTTACTTGCTCAGTTCCTTCGTGTATCATTTCAAGTCTTTTCCATGCCTCATGAGCTGTTTCAAGACCTTGAAGTCTTATGAGCTCGGTGGTGGTAAGAGCACTTGAGAGAATATCAAATGCTTTGCCATTGATGGCAAATTTTATCTTCTCTTTGTCGGTGTAGTCATCCTAATATTTGAACGTTGATTCTCCTTTTGAGTTGGTAATCATAGGAACTTCAATTCCTTTGACAACGGCTCTCCATATATCAAATCCATAGCCTTTCAAATGATTGATCATTCGAAATTTCTACAAAGAATAATTTTGGGCATCAAGCATAGCCTCTCAAATGATTGACAACGGCTCTCCATATATCAAAACCATAGTCTTAGGAGATGAAGTGTGAGATGAAGAGTTGAGGTTGTCATTGCCATGATCTTTAACCTTGCTACTTGCAAAGATAGGCCAAGCAATCAAGATTAGGCTCTTATACCAATTGTTAGTTCCGAAATACACTCTAGTGGGGGGGGGGTGAATAGATTGTTTGGCACTTTTGCAGAATTTTTCTTGTTTGCCTCAACTCAAATGAAATTCAAAATCAGAGTAAGAATGGGAGATGAGATGCAATAAATGTGTACACCGGATATAGAGTGGTTCGAATCGTAAATGATTCTGCTCCACTACCACTTTCTTGTCAAAGTGGATTTTCAACAGCTACTCTTCTTATTAAAGCTATAAGAACAACCACAACAACACTTATACTAACACCTTAGTGTAAGCAACAACAGCAACTTTTTGCACAGACCACACTTGTGCAACTACAGCAACTACAGCTCTTAGCAAGAACAACTTCTTGCTACCTCACAACTTCAACAAAGTTCCCTCAAGAACTTCTCACAGTGGGTTGAAGAAATATAGTAAGGTTCACACTTTCTCACTGGTCTAAGCACAAGAAAGAGATCAAATATTTATGGTTCCTCTTGTGCTTGACTCTCTATCTCTCAATATACAACAATGAAGAGCAAAGAAAAGCCTAAAAAGCTTTAAGGAAATTTACAAAAATGAGAGAACTATACAACAATGAATAATGAAGCTAGATGATGTTGAAAGTGTGTATTTGCCTCATCCAAGCCTCTTCTATTTATAGATGAAGTTGACTACGTTTTTTGAGCTCTCCACCATGTCTTGAATAATCCCAAATGTCAAGATAATGCCCAAATAGTCTTTAGCCACCCTATGGAGTGATTTGATCTTCAATAGCCACCCTAGGGAATCTTAGACATGGATAAAACAGTCAAGGAGGCATGTAGTATGTTGGGTTAAAGTCCACAAGAAATTTGAGTAAGATTGAAGAGAGAAAACATCATAAATCTCCCTTGGATTTTGTTCCAACGTTCAAAAAATTTTGAATTCTGGGGAGGTCGATCGATCCATGTGCCAGTGCTGAGAGATCGATGTCCTCCAAAATGGCGTCGATTGATCGACGTCTCCTTGGCTGAGAGATCGATGTCTTTCAGAAGTACGTCGATCGATCGACGTCCCTTGCTGAGAGACTCACGTGACGTCGATCGATCAACGTCTCTCTTATTGAGAGTTCGACGTAGATCTGAGAGCTCAAAGTTTTTACAACCTTCACATTGATCGATCCATGCGCCTTCCTGAGGGGCTGATGTATACATCAATCGATTCATGTGAGAGATTGACGTCTCACAATGTGTTTTTCTCAATTTGCTTCAAACTCAAAATGTGAAATTCTATTTTAGCCCTTTTAACACATCTTTTAACATCATCAAAACATTTTATAATCCAACAGTTGATGAAGTTATACACCATTTCCAATCCTTTACAATTGAAACAAGCAATCACAATGATCACAAACACCACCATCAAACGGATGAAGATTTGATCACACCTTGACCAACCTTTTAAATAATAGGGCGTGTATGGTGGTATGAATGAAGCCTATACAATGTATTTGAATGTAGATACAATAGGCTTTGAGAGAGGAGAAGAAAGAAAGGTAGAAGAAGAGAGTATAGAAAACGTTTTTGCACTCTTGAAATTCTAAGACCTGTCTTGTGTTTGATTTGCTCTTCTTCACTTCCTTTTATGTCAATATGGCACCCCCTTCTAGGGATTTTCTTCCCTTGGAAATTCTCTTTTAAGTCCTTGGAAGAATGCTTTGTATAATTGTAACATTAACTTGCTCACTTGGCAACACTTCATTGGATGATGATCTTGGCCTTGCTTACTTGGAACTCCTAGACTAGATGATATTTTTCATCATTTGATGACTGTACAAATCTGAAAATTTCACTTAAAATATGTGTCAATTTAGTATTAAAACATTGCCAAATATCACATAATTAATTCCCACAAATTTGGAAAATAAATTTGGTCTCATTTAAGCTAAAAACGGCCACCTTATTCAACACATGCTGAAATTTTCAGCATGTGTGATATTTCAGATATCTTCAAATTATTTTCATAACATCATCAAATCAATCCATTGAAATTGAAGAGGCAAAATATATCTCCATTAAACACAAAAAATCGGCCAACTTAATTTACACATGCTGAATTTTCAGCATGTGTCAAATATTTGACATAGTTTGAAACATTACCTTGTGTAGCTCCTTTCTTTATGTCACTAATCTTGTATACTCCATTCTTGACCAATCAAGATGCCAACTAGGATCCACATAAGCTTCTCCAAGTTGTAGTAGGCGTGTGAACCATCTCCAACATGTGTTGAATTTTATTTTTGTAAACTTTGTAAAATATTGCACAATAATTATACACATATTTTATATTCCAATCAGCCCTAAATTGATTTTTCTAGAACACTTATGTATTGAATATGTAAAAAGTGTCTAGATACATGTTATATGTCATGCCAAAAACGGTTGTATGTGTCGTATTCGTAGAAAACCGAATTTTCGACTTTTGTCGATTACGCAATTTTTCCCCGATTAAATTCCAACTTTTTGCACATGTTATATATATTATGTCACACATAATATACATAGAATAAATTGAATATTAAGCTCTAAAGGCTGAAGTGAGTGGCGCCCCATGTGCTTAAAAAGATGAATTTGGAATCTCCACAATTTGGCCTTAATTGGGGGTGATTTGTGTGTGCCAACATGGAATGTTTTTATGGCTGAATATACCATGTAAGCCACGAAATTTGTGGCCATTTTTGAAGTGTAGAGGCTGACCATCTATATATGGCAAGAACATGACACATTGGCGAAGTTTCGGTTGTCACCCGATACGACAATTTTTGGTTTAGAACCTTGTAACGTGTCATAATAATTTTGTCATCACCATGACTTATATCATATGATATAAGACCTGAACATACTAATAAATATGACGTAAGTATAATGGTGTGACGTTATCGTACATTCGTAAAATATATAACGTGTCGGTAGTACGTTAGAATATATGTGTATAGTGCCTTTAAAAAATCTGAATATATATATATATATATATATATATATATGTAAAAACGTGTGATATGATAAGGAGAGGAGACTTTCCATTCTTCAATTTGTTGCCTTTATGTCATTTCCAAATATAGCTCCATTTAATGAACTACTTAGTTCATTTAACTAAGTACTTCACGTAATGAACTAGTTTAGTTCATTAATGGTGGCACCTAAAAATAGTTCAAACACAACAAATATTTGCCATTTGACGTAAGCTTTAAAGATTCATGTCTTGTTAGTACGACAACATTGTATATAAATTATATAAGGCAGGTTTGTTGCAAAAACGTGTCAAGTCATAAAATGTGTCATGCATTTCTTTAGCACACGTTATTTAAATCATGCATTTTTGTGAATCACTCAAACCCTTTTTCTCGACAGTTGGGCCCATCGTTGTCTGAGGAAGAGTTTCTAAATAGGCTGGTTGCACCAGCAGATGATGCTGGTTTTATTCATTTAGTCTCCAAACATCGCAAGCGTACAAGAAAGGAATTGCCTCCATTACCTCCTTCAACTATTCTAACTCGTAGTGCAACCAGGTTTTCTCAAAAGTGTGAATCTTGCACATCCTCCCAATGAATATTATGACATGGAATATACGTGGCATTCGCCCATCGATGCCACATTTGCATCGTTTGAGTCGTACACATCAGTTAAATCTTTTAGCTTTGCTGGAACCTAAACATTCTTCATCTCAAATAACACGAGTTCAGATGGAACTGGGTTTGTCACATTCTCATAGCTCACCAAACGGCGCTATATGGATCTTTTAGAGAGACTCTCATTATCGCCTTGAGCAGGTATGTGATGAAGAACAACTTGTACATTTACAATTTGTTTTTTTGCCTACTAACTTCACATTTTGTTGGACGGTGGTTTATGCTTGTCATACGGTGGTCCTTTGACGGCCCCTTTGGCAATCACTGCTAGGATATGCAAACTCTCAATCACATCCATGGCTATTATGTGGTGATTTTAACACATTCCGCTCCTTGGAGGATCATAAGCGCCGTTCAAACCCACATCTATCTTCCTTACAAGATTTTAATGACTGCATTGAGGATTGTGCGCTGGTGGATCTGCCATATCATGGTACACGATATACATGGACGGACGGGCGTGGACTTAGACGTGTGCACCGTCGACTAGACTGGGTTTTTCTCAATTCTATGTTTCAGGATACATTTGGTAATCTACAACTAACGCATCTTCCTCGTGCTCTATCTAATCACACACCTCTTTTGTTGTTCTGCAAGCTCATTCGGACGGCTGGTCCGAAATCATTTTGATTTCTTGATGCTTGGTTGGCGCACCCAGATTTTCATTCTTATGTTAAGACGTCGTGGGAACCATATCCTACTACAGGTGGCATGTATGGTTTCTATCGCAAGTTGACCAGACTCAAGCAGGATATTATCCTATGGAAAAAAAATACTTTTGGAAACAGTTTTGATAATGTACACCAGACAGAGGATACACTATGCCTAGCTGAGCAGACATATGACGCGGATCCAAATCCACACAATCATCAGACATATCACAAGGCCAAGGCAGATTTTATGCTCGTGTCAAGGGGCTCTGAGATGGTGATGCCAATATCTGCTATTTTCATTCAATTGTTAAAGGCAGGCACAACCATCTTAGGCTGCAACATCTCTATACTGCAGATGGCATAGTTTGTGATACATAGGATAAAATGGAGAGTGAAGCAATTTTTTTACAAGGCTTTATTTATAAGAGAAGATACTGGCGATTATGTTCAGATACTGGATCATATACCTAATCAGGTGTCCGCAGATGTGAATGCGATGCTCATGCAAGTACCTCAGCCGATGAGGTAAACGCAGCAGTATGGCATTTAGATTCACAAAGTGCAGCAGGTCCGGATGGTTTTCATGGTAATTTTTTTTGCTCTTGTTGGAATATTATCTCCACAGATTTGGTCAAAGCAGCGCAAGAGTTTTTTCTTGGTATTTCACAACCCACAAGCATGGCTAGTTCATTGATCATTTTATTGCCCATGGTTACAGCTCCACATACCTTTGGTGATTTTTGGCCCATCTGTTTAACAAACTTCATGAGTAAAACTTGTACACGCATCGTAGCAACACAGCTTAGTGTGTTGTTGCCCAATCTTATATCACCGAAACAAACAAGATTTCTAAAAGGCTATGACATTTCATCCCAAGTCCTCTTAGCAAAGAAATGATACATATGTTGGATAAAGGTGGTGCGGGAGGGCAGCTGTGTTTGAAGTTGGATATGCAGAAGGCTTTTGACAGAGTCAGCAGGGAATATTTAGAGTTGCTTCTAACTGCTTTTGGCTTCTCTGCATTTTTTATAAGGATAATTATGAATCACTTATTCAGCACTCGATTTTCAGTCTTGATTCATGGTGCACCCTGTGGTTTTTTCCGCCCAACATGTGGGGTGAAACAAGGTGATCCATTATCACCTCTACTCTTCATCCTCGCTTCAGAAGGCTTCAGTCGAGGTCTCAAAGCTTCTGTAGCAGATGGGCGCATTTCTTCTTTACGCTTGGGCAGAATACCTTTTCACGTCACACATTTGGCTTACGCAGATGATCTTTTAGTTTTTTTGCACGGTGGAAAACGTAATCTTGAAGCATTCAAACAGTTCTTGGCTTCATACGAATATGCTTCAGGTCAGAAGGTAAATTTTCAGAAGAGTCGTTTTATTGTTTCCTCCAATGTTTCTTCATTTTGACGTCAAGGATCTTTTTTGCATAAAGGGATTCCACGGGTCCGGTATTACACATCTTTATTAAAGCATATAGACTCTCGTTTACTTGGCTGACACAATAAGTTACTGAAGTAGGCAGGCAGATTAGTATTATTGGGCTATGTTATCTCAACATTGCCCTTTCATGTAATGGCGGCAGGGCATCTACCAAAATCAGTCATTCCAGGATATCAACAGGAAAATGGTACGATTTTATTGGGGGTCTAAACGACACTGGATTTCTTGGAGCCGCATTCAAACACCATATGCTGAGGGTGGTTTAGGCCTGCGAAATCTGGCTACACTGTAAGAGGCTGACTATTTTTGTATTTGATGGTATTATCATCAAAAAACACATTGTGGAGTAAATATATGATGGCAAAATATGGCAATAGAGGGGACTATCATCCACGCCTCCCTGACTCACCTATATGGAGGCTAATATGTAAGGTACATTCCTTTTTCCAGCAGCACAGTCAGTGGGATGGCGATATGCTAATTTGGCGACTTACCACGGGCCTGTTCATTTTGAAATCTGCATTTGAGGTTTGTCATGTATCACGTCCAACAATCTTATCATCCTCGTTCGTCTGGCATAAACAATAGCGGCCTATCATTCGAAATTTCTTATGGCGTTTGTCAAATCATGCTTTACCTTTGGAAGATAATTTGCGTAAGTTTATGGCTATACACCCAACTCAATGTCCGTTTTGTACATCCGCATCAGCAACAGTTTCACATTTGTTTATTCAGTGTCAATTCATCTGCCCGATTTGGATTTTTTTTGCGGACTGTTTGGATGGGATACACCCGTCTTCTATGATTTGTGGCCATATTTGACGGCTTGGTGGCTCTCTTCTTCCATGCGCACTCTGTTAGGTGTGTTGCGTATTATAACTCCAGGCACAATTTTACATAATATCTGGTGTTCTTATACATCCATTATATATAATGATGATTCTACATGGACAAGCTTTGGGTTAATGGCGAAGATACATGCTGATATTTACTCTTGGGGGAAGACAATATATGGTACTAAAATAGCACAGGACACCAACAATCTTCAATAGGCAGGCCTTTTACCTCCGCTTAAGCTGCCCAGATTACAAGTAATACGGTGGATGACTCCACCCTCGGGCCATTTAAAGCTTAACATCGATGCCGTGGTAGGCTGTCATTTTGCCGCAGGTGGGGCCATTTTGCGTGATTTACGTGGCGTTTGTCTTGGGGCTGTAACTTTTCGATTGCCTCTTCTTCGACCCTTTTCAGCTGAAACATGGGCTGGCTTTTTTGCTCTACTATATTTCTTGCCATTGTAAAGAATTAGTGAGCCTGCTTTCGGATTCTACACTCATGCCACGTGATTATCATTTACGCCGCCTATATCTTTTGCTTAGACATACTCAGACAACAGTCGGGCATACATACCGAGAGGCTAACCTGCCTGCCCATTATTTAGCATAGCATGGCATGATGACAGCTACTACATGTACTTTCACTTCAGACGAGCTGTCATCTTTGGTCCGCGATAGTGTTGCGTTGGATGTAACCACCAACAACTATCGACATACTTGACACTACTACAGTCTTCCATATGGATTGGCCTACTTTTGCTTTCGCTGCCTGCATTGTTACAGATGCACGCAGGCTGGGTACGATATTGCTCCCTCATGGATTTTTCGTTTATCGTAGTTTTTATTAGATACTTACGATTTTCATTTGTCTTGCATGGCGTGCTTTGGAGGATGCGGATGGCTCACAATCGCTTTGGCTGTGGGATGTTTGCTATGTTCACATGTTGCATTTTGATGTCCCATATTGGATAAATATGTACTCTTTTTCCTTCAAGCAAGATTTTATCCACAAGGGTGGTTTTGCTTTCCAAGGTTTTGATGAGGCATATCATATACAATATGGGCATTCTTTCACTCGCATAAACTGTGACGGATTACTTTGTTCTCCTTTCCGTCCTTTAAGTTGTTACATTCAGTTACTTTATGCATGTTTATGTAAACATGGTATTCCTCCGCAATAAGTGAGGGACATGATATCATGATAAAATGGAGGAATTCCACCTCCATTATTTAAAAAAAATATATGTATATACATATATATATATATATGCGTGTGTGTGTATATATGTATATATATGTGTATATATATACATATATATTGATCCGTTCTCCGCCGCCGTCAATCCTCACCGCCTCTAATTCATCTGCAGTTATACGCTGCTTCACCCAGTCATTCTTTCGATCGACCTGCAGCAGAAATCACGTTCCAATAATGTCGACTTCGAATCCTCCATCCTTCGCCGATATTGTTGCCGGTGGCTCATCCGCACAAAAAATCAACATCTCACCCAAAACAGTTTCACGACACAAAGGTATTCCTATGATCTCATTTCTCGATTCTGAAATCGATGCTCTAGCCGCGCCATTCAAATATTCCTTGGTTGGCACGTTTTGGTATGGGCGACCTCCATTGAAGGTGATCAGAGATGTTTTTGAAAAAATTGGATTTCATTAGGATTTGCGTATAACACTCATTGATCAAACCCACATTCTCTTAAATTTTCGCCAAGAAGCAGATTATCTCAGATGTTTTTATCGTAGATCATGGCTTATATCAGGATGTCATATGCGTATAACCAAGTGGACTGTGGATTTTGATCTTTCTGCTGATGTACCCATTGTGCCAGTCTGGGTTGCCCTACCTGGCTTGCCGATCCATCTGCACTGTCGCGATGCTCTTTTTGAAATAGTGAAATCGATTGGCTGCCCACTCAAGCTCGATGTTGTGACCTCCGACGGTCTCAGGCCATCCGTGGCACGAATATGTGTTGAGGTCGATGTCTCGCAGGATCTACCGTAAAAAATATATTTACAGGCAAAGAAAAGGCTCATACTGCAGTCAGTGATCTATGAGGATTTGCCCAAATTTTGTACTGCTTGCCATCGTCTTGGGCATGACCAATCGTCTTGTACGCCAAAGCTATCAACACCTCGACAATTCCACCGCCTCCACCGCCACCCCCGTCTCGCCCACCAAAACTGTGATGGACACATGTCAAAAAGAAATCAACAGCACCGCCTACTATGGCACCATCATCTTCCCTGCCACCTCAAGATTATATGCTTGACATGCCACCAGCTGAGATGCCTCCATCGGGTGCTCCTGCCACCAGTGAAGATCCAAAAGATGTGGAGGAAGGCCAGCTACAAGACACTTTCTGTGATGCCGCAGATCACCAAATGCCAGAGGACGTCACACATACGGATATTGGCCACTTGTCGGATAATGATTTGCCGGTTGAGGACCAGGCTGAGGATATTCCTACGGTGCCTGCGGAAGTTGCACGTCGCATGCAGGTGCTTGACTCGTCGCCCGATGATGACATATTAATATCTAGACTGAATGATGAGACTGAGAAGGCACCATTTGTACCTGTTGTCCCTCGTCGGAAACGCCGAACTCGAAAGGATCTACCCCCACTACCGCCATCGACCATTCTGACGCGCAGTGCATCTCACATCATTCAGGGAAGTGTTTCTAACCTTACTCAATGAATATATTAATATGGAACATTCGAGGCATGCGCATGTCATTACCTCGATTACAATAGTTGATTAGGGAACATCGTTTAAATTTAGTTGCGTTAATTGAACCTAAGCATACCCCCGCACAAGTACATAGATTTGGTTTGCGTCTTGGCTTTTCACACTGCTATGCTTCACAGTCGGAACATATCTGGTTTTTCTGGCGTGATAATGAGTTTCGTTTGCTTGCCACACAGGATCAAGATCAAGTGATCCACCTGACTTTGTCATCAGTTTCGCTGCAGCACTCTTTTGTTATCTCTTTAGTCTATGCAAAACACGCTGCTACACAGCGTCAATAATTATGGCGCACACTATGTGATTTCTCCACGGGATTACAGTTACCTTGGATGATTGGAGGAGATTTCAATACATTCCGCACCCTTGAAGATCATAGTGGCCGCTCCACACCTTCTTTATCTGCTTTACAGGATTTTAATGACTATATCGAAGCATGTTCTCTTATGTCGCCGCCATACCAAGGTTTGCGTTTTACTTGGGCTGAAGGCCGCGGTCTTGGACATGTCCGCCGGAGGCTAGACTGGCTATTTATTAATTCTTTGATGCATGATATGTTTGACACTCTGCGTCTTTCTCATTTACCACGCGTTACATCGGATCACACTCCGCTTTTGATACAATGTCAGCTAAGTACCCAGCCTACACGTCGCTCCTTCCGGTTTCTAGATGCATGGCTTCACCATCCCGATTTTCATACTTATGTGAAGCATGCATGGCTATCATATCCAACTACATGCGGCATGCGGGGTTTCTATACCAAATTATTTTCTCTTAAGAAAGACATTCAACTCTGGAATACGAATATATTTGGGAACATTTTCACCACTCTGAAGGATGCAGAGGAACATCTTAATAGAGCAGAAACTAATTGGGACGCTAACCCCATGAAAGCGACGCGTGAGGCGTTTTTTCAGGCCAAAGCGCATTATTTACTTGCCTCAAAGTATGAACTACAATATTGGAAACAAAAGGCGCGTGTAAAATGGTTACAAGACGGCGATGCTAATACCCGATACTTTCACTCCCTTGTCAAAGGTAAACGCTCAAAACTATGTATTCGCCAGCTTCGGAACTCGCAGGGAGCACTGTTGACACAGCCGGATGATATTATGATAGCCGCTGTCGATTTTTATAAGGACTTATTTGCCCGTGCGCCCACGAGTAATCACTCCGCTATATTATCGCACATTCCACACCTAGTCTCTGACGCAGATAATCTAATGCTTACACAGTTACCATTGGAGTCAGAGGTAAAAGCGGCTGTATGGAGTTTAGACCCGCAGAGTGCAGCGGGGCCGGATGGTTTTCATGGAAATTTCTACCGTTCATGCTGGCCTATAATACATTTGGATGTTCTAAAAGCAGTGCAAGAATTTTTCATTGGAGTTCCACAACCGACTGTCATGGCTAGTGCGTTACTTACGCTTATCCCGAAAACACAGTCGCCACAGACATTTGGAGATTTTCACCCTATTTGTCTTACAAATTTCCTAAGCAAGGTTTGCACTCGTATCATTGCCACTCGTTTGAGTCAGCTGCTACAACAGTTAATTTCGCCGGAACAAATAGGTTTTCTTTCGGGTCATGATATTTTGACTCAAGTGCTTTTGGCCCGAGAAATGGTACACATGTTGGACAGAGGCGGATCTCAGTTGTGTTTGAAATTAGATATGATGAAGGCTTTTGACCGGGTAAGCTGGGAATACCTTTAGCTACTTCTGCGTAAATTCGGTTTTTCAGATTTTTTCATTCGGATTATCATTAATCACCTAAGTGCAACGAGGATGTCACTCTTAATCAATGGGCAGCCTTCATCCTATTTTCGGCCTTTCAGGGGAGTCAAGCAGGGTGACCCCTTATCACCTTTACTGTTTATTCTATCATCTGAAGGATTCAGTAGAGGACTGAAGGCACTGGTTGCAGCAGGGAGCGTCCAATCATTTCGCCTGGGGAGAATACCTATGTCTATCTCACACTTGGCTTATGCGGATGATTTGCTTATCTTTTTACGAGGTACACAGGGAAACCTCCGACGGTTCCATTCATTTCTCACTACATATGAAACGGCATCAGGACAAAAGGTAAATTTTAATAAAAGCAGTTTCATACCATCGTCAAATATCACTTCACGCCGTTGCCGAAAATTCAAAGAAATCCTAGGTATGCGACCAACAACTTTGCCTTTTCGATATCTTGGCTCATATCTTCATAAGGGTATCACTCGGTCTATGCACTGTTCGACCCGCTTACAACATGTGGATGACCGATTACACGGCTGGCATTCTCGCCTTCTCTCTTCGGCGGGACGATTAGTTCTTTTGCGTTCCGTCATTGCGGCGCTCCCGCTACACATTCTGGCGGCAGGCGGCATGCCCAAGTCCGTGATCCGCATGCTAGACAGAAAGATGTCAACATATTATTGGGGAGATAGACATCATTGGGTGGCATGGAAAAACATCACCATTCCTGTTGAAGAAGGCGGCTTAGGACTTCGTAACCTCAGTGAATTGCAACAGGCATATCAATGTCAAATTTGGTGGACATACCAAAGGCACGATACATTATAGAGTCAGTATATGCATTTGAAATATGGAAGGCGGGGTGATTATCATCCGCGGCTTCCAGACTCAGCAATATGGAAATCTATATGTCGAATTCACCGCACTTGTCTCTCTCATACAACTGGTACGGTATCATTTCTTTCATGGACAGCTACGTCTACAGGTGTGTTCACTCTCAAGTCGGCCTATGCTATATGTAGGGTGTCACGACCAACACTGTTATCGACAAAATTTATTTGGTTCAAACACCATTCTCCATCCATAAGACTATTGTTGTGGCGCTTATTTCATTCTGCCATGCCATTTGAAGATTACATAGGACAATACTTGGTGGCGCGTCCTACGCAATGTCCTTTATGCAGGGAACACTCAGCCACAGTGGACCATGTATTCATTTACTGTACCCGCATTCGATATTTATGGAGTTTTTTTGCTGCTGAATTGCATGGCGTACCTCCGGCATCTCTATCTCTGCGGCAATATTTATTAGCATGGTGGTATCGGTCAAATTTTTCATCACTATCTGGGGTTTTAAAGATAATCATTCCATCAATTGTATTTTCAAACATTTGGCATCAGTATGCGCAATTAGTCTATGGGGACATTACAACCTTTTCAACTGCGGGGCTGCGTAATTCCATACACTTTGATATTCACATGTGGATGCTGAAGATCAAGGGAACCAAACTTGCAGCGGGTCCAACGCTCTCTCTCTCCTGGATTCCCTGGATTCGCCCTCCGCGTCTCCGTGTTATTCGGTGGCAAACTCCTCCTTCAGGTAGACTCAAGTTAAATGTTGATGCAGCAGTTGGCCGTCACTATGCTGCGGGTGGGGCAATATTGCGTGATCAAGATGGTCGTTGTGTTCGTGCACTTTCATTTCGTCTGCCTCCCAGTACACCTTTGCAGGCAGAGATTCAGGCTACTCTTTTTGGATTGATGTATCTTCTCCCATTCTCTCGTTTGCCCATAATTGAGGTCTGATTGTGCTCAAATGCTATCATGCCTGCACAAGCCACGGCAGGTTTCTGGAAATTACCATCTCAGACAGCTACATACACTGATTCAGCAGCATCGGCTGGAGATCTTTCACACGTATCGTGAGACTAATATGCCAGCTCATTATCTTGCTCAACACGCGATGATGCATCCTGCAACAGGTGTTTTCAACAGACACAATCTTCCACCTATGGTCCGGGCATCAGTCACGTTGGATCTCACATCGGCGAGCTTGCGCACTGCATGACATTCTATTCTACCTAATGGATTTCCATTTTTTACTATATTCTGCCCGTGCTGTAAAAGTCACGGGCAGGCACGGTATGCATTGCATTCATTTGCTTCACTGCTGCATATTTTATATATTTATCATCTTTAATGTTGTCTTTGTTCCCGTGATCAATGGCCGCCACCGCAACTGCAATGCTCATTTGGAGCGACGATGCCTCATTCACATACCTAAAGTCTTCCACAAGGATTGGCTACGTCGAGTTTTACCTGCCTATACTTCAATAAGTACAGGCAGAATTGGTACGCTTCCTTTTCTTTCATTCTGCTGGTTCCAGTATATCATATTTCACACGCTGATGCCGCAGTTTCATTTCTTGATACGTGTATGCCCGGCAACAACACCATTGTGGTCTTTGATCGTGGATGCGAGGCCTCTTTATTCGGCTCATGTCTATCCTCATCATAATCTACATCAGACATCATTGGCTTGCACACTCTGTTGTCTATTATTACAAGTCTTCCATATGGATTGGCGTGTATCAAGTATCTCTGCCGGCACATTGGGTTGTGCCGGCAGTGCAGGTTTGATCTACACCCAGCTAACCTCTCATGTTTCATTATGTCTTGAACTTATGTTTTACTCAGACACATCTTTTTATTGTGCGTGGACGAGA